>CM070712.1:5335822-5935822 GCA_036346275.1 Otatea glauca
TTGTGTATCTACAACCTCCTCCTTGGTTGTGTATGAAGCGGAAGTATATCATGATGTCATTACTAATCTCGGACCCAAACAAATGGAAATGATATTGATGTGTACCTTGCACCACCGACGAGGACTTGGTAAAATTGTGGAATGAGGGTGTCGTGGTGTGGGATGCGTACAAGAGAGCATTTCACCCTACGGCTATGGTATTTTGCACCATAAATGATTTCTCGGCTCTTGGTAATTTGGCGGTTACAAGATCGAAAGGAGCCAAAGCGTGTCCTATTTGTGAAGAGGAGACGAGAGTCTATGGCTGCCAAATTCGTAAAAAAGCGTATATGGGTCACCGTAGGTTTCTACCTCGAAGTCATCGATACCGTAAGATGGATGACAAATTTGATGGGAAGAGGAAGTCCGTTCGCACCGCACCCATGAGTGGAAGGCAAGTATATTCACGTGTAGAGGATATCGATGTTCATCGGAAAGAGCCAGAAATCTGCTCGCCCAAGGACAATTTGGAAGAAGAGGTCAATATTTTGGGACTTACCGTCTTCGAAGGAGTTAGATGTCCGACATTGTATTGATGTCATGCATGTTGAAAAGAATGTCTGCGATAATTTGGTTGGTATCTGCTGAAC
Organism: Otatea glauca; assembly: GCA_036346275.1. NCBI lineage: Eukaryota > Viridiplantae > Streptophyta > Magnoliopsida > Poales > Poaceae > Otatea > Otatea glauca. The sequence goes on from CM070712.1 coordinate 5,336,452, forward strand.
ATACAGGGAAGACCAAGGATGGTGTGAATGCTCGTCGTGACATGGCCTACATGGGAATCGGGCCAAGGCTTGCAAAGTGATAGAGGAGGATGGAAAAGGTCCGTACATCCCATTGCATGCTACACCTGCCCAAGAAGGAGAAAGAAGATCTCGCAAAAGTCTCCAAGGTATTAAAGTTCCATCCGCTACTCCGCAAACATTAAGAAGCTTGTGTCCATGGATGATTTGAAGTTGTTGGGCATGAAGTCCCACGACCGCATGTATTGATGACCCAAATGCTCCCGCTTGCAATCCAAATATTCTCGCCAGAGGATGTCAGTTGGCAATCACAAAGTTGTGTTTTTTCTTCAATGCGATCTCTGCAAGGTTATTGACCCGATATGCTAGACAACCTACAGAGTGAGGTGGTGCGGACTCGTGTCGACCTTGAGATGCATTTCCCACGTCGTTCTTGACGTAATGGTCCACCTTGTTGTTCACCTTGTCGAGAGATTAAGATATGTGGGCCCGCTTTCCTCGTTACATGTATCCGCTCGAGAGGTACATGGGTATATTAAAGTCCTACGTGAGAATCGGTCAAGCTTGAGGGTAGTATTGTTGAAGGTTATGGATCAAGAGGTTATTGAGTTCTGTGTGGACTACCTAGGTAAAAGACAAGCAATCGGTGTTCTGTATCTCGTCACGAGCGGACTTGCCGTAAAGGAACCATTGGGTCCAAACTAATGAGTCCGAGGTTTGATATGTATTGCAAAGCGCATTTGTGATCTTGCGAGCACAGCAGGTTCGTCCATACATCGAGCAACATAAGTTGATATTACGGAAGAGAATCCACAAATGGATGACCTCTCCATCGCACAAGAACACAACGATCGATTCTCACATGGTTCAAAGAAAAGCGGAGGTCTCCTTTAGTGAGAACGTAAAATGGTTGGTGACGGACCAAGATTTAATGTACTGGACATGGCAGGATACGATATTAATGGTTACACCTTTTACATCGAGAGTCAAGATTCCAAGTGTCTTGTCCAAAACAGTGGTGTGTGCATAAATGCTTTCTCGATTATCATCACTCGAAAGAGTCTCTCCAACCACAATGAACTCCTACTATGGGTTGATCAAGAAATTTGGGAGCTCGATTACGGAATATACCAAGTTCCATTGTTCCGATGTAAGTGGGTAGGACTTCCACATGGAGTGAAGGTCGACAAGAGAGGCTTTACTATTGCGGATCTCAGCAGACTCGCCTACAAAGATGACCCATTCGTCCTTGCGAAGCAAACAACTCAAGTCTTCTACGTGCGTGATCCGCCAATCCGAGGTTGCACATCGCTCTTCATGGCAAGAGACGGATCGTAGGAGTTGAAGATGTTGTAGACGAAGAAGAGTATAACCAATTCGATGAGATACCTTCATTTGCGGATGGGGCTGTCTTAGTGGGGATGACGACACACATGGAGCCAATTACATGCGAGTAGATCATCATGAAGGGCGATTGTAAATAAATGGACTATTATAATGTTTGTTGTTAATCACATTGTTGTATTATGTATGTGAAATAGTTTACAATGCTCAAAGTAAAAATCCATGGTGAATTGCTTGCAAATAGTCGAATCATCATTTATGGAATTATCGTGCAATTCGAGTAATTTGAAAAAGTTTTGACTTTTCTACGCTTTACGCACAAATTTCGCAAAATTCTAATAATTTGAACAATGTACGAAAAAGTTATGGCATTTTCTCTCTCTCTCTCGATGAAATGATGAAAATTCGTAACTTGCGATAGGTGATAAAGTTTATTATTAGTAAGCAATGCCACAATAAGGAAAGTGTATTTGACCATATATGGAGCTATTGTCCAAGAATTACATATAGTGTAGTCTCGATCGATGTACAATCTATATAATTCGAGACACGAAATGAGGCTAAACTATATGAAATCATTTTTGGAAATTTTTAAAAACTTGGACTTCATCTGAAAAGTTTTGACTTTTCAACTATTTAAGGAAAATTCATGCCTAGAAAGTGAATTTTGGCATCTTTTTCCAATGCTAACTCTCTTTTGCAAAAATTCTTTTTGAAAAGATTTGTAGTATCTCAAAGTATATATCCGAAAATTTTAAATAATTCCAACGATATTTGCAAAAGTTTTTCACTCTTTGATCTAATTCAAAATTTAGACTTCATGGTTTGTCCGAAAGGAAACGATTACAACGAACTACATCGATGTCGGTTTTATTCAAAAAGCGATAGGGATGACTATGCACATCGATGTCGGTTTTCTTTGAAAAAGTGATCTGAGATACATATTGAGGTACATCGTTGTTGGTCTTATTCAAAAAGCGATACGGATGAATATGAACATCCGTGTCGGTTTTATTTGAAAAAGCGATCTGAGATATTGAGCTTATCCGTGTCGGTTCTATTAAAAACCGACATCGATGATTATAGACACGATGTCGGTTTTCTTTAAAAAGTGATACGATATATTGAGATACATCGATGTCGGTTTTATTCGGCGATACGGATATATCCATTATCGATGTCGGTTTTGTATTTAAAAGCGATACGGATGATTAATCTTATCCGTGTCGGTTTTATTAAATAAACCGATACGGATGAATATAGACTCATTGTGTCGGTTTTCTTTATAAACCGACATCGATGATCGATAGCCTATTTGGGCGGTGCATACATCGTCTTAACCCTAGCGGTGCACGACCTGCTACCGTCGCCGCGCCACGCCTTGCTCCCACGCCGCGACGCACAAACCCGGCCTACGGCCGCTTCGCCGCCCCGCCCGATGCCCGCCGCTTCGCCTAACGCCGCGCCCGCCGACGACGCCCTGCCTCCCGGTCGTCACCCGCGCCACGCCCTACCCCACGCCGACGCAGTCACGACCACCGCCCGCCGCGCCGCCCGCGCCCGACGCCTCTAACGCCTCGGCCCGACTCGCGCCGCCCCGCTGACGCCTCGTCGACCCGCCCGACGCCTGCGCTGCCCGGCCGTCGCCGCGCCGCCGCGCCGCCCCACGCCCGACGTAGCGCCCACCCACCCGACGTCTTGTCGCCCGCCCGCCGCCCGCCGCCCCCGACAACCTCCTCCCCGCTGGCCTCCTCACCGCTTGCTCCCCACGGCGGCCTCCTCCCGTGAGTTCATCATCTGGTGTGCCGTCATCCTCGAGGTAAAAATCAACCAAATTAGTGCAATTATCGTGCAATTTCGATTGTGAAGTGAGATGTGAGTAGGATGAACTTTCTGTGGTGCCTTGTTGCTTGCAGTATTATCTCTGTATGTTTGGATGCACAAATGCCCAATCACCATTAACAGGTGAATTATTATCTCTGTATGCTTATGCAAGTATTGGTGAATTGCCTTGCATATGATTCGCTTTTGGTTGATTGTGCCCAAGTAATAGCAACTGCAAATGCAAATGCCTTCCTAGCTTCTTTGGAATATCTGTGAACCTTTATGGACATTTGTATGGACATCAAATGTGGTCCATGTTGGTGCATTATGAGTGCATTTAAAATCTAGTCATCGATGTCTGTTGAATCAATTTCAAGAAACAACGACCCATGAATGGAAACAATTTATTACATTAACAACTCATACATGGTCAACCTCATGCCAATTTGGTTCCTTTTCCTCTTACATTTCTTTCCTGCAATCACCATGCCAATGTGTTAGGTATCATCTCACCCTACATGCATATATACAATGTTCTTTCTTTCTTCAAATGGTAAATGGTTTTTAGATAAACTGCTAGATTAGTTACGATAGGCCTTTTAGTTTGCCATGATTATAGATAGGTCGATCAAAGATAGGCTACAAAAAATAAGGCACCTTCAAATGTTAGAAGGAAGGAGTAACTTTGCGTTGTTCCTTGTATACTTTTTCACACAACTTTTAATATACTTTCATGTATCACTCCTTTGGCTATTTGTCATCATCCCAAGTAAAATCTACTTGCTTGTGCTTCTTTGCAAACATTTCTCATCGTTGCCCCTGTGGAGCTCATCGTTGCGACGGCGTTGCCCTCGTGGAGGTGGCCGTCTATTTTCTATTGCTTCAAACATTCGTAATTCCATTCGGTTGCACTGAATTAGTCATGGATCCAATTAAAAGGTGTCAAGGAGAATACTAGTCTGAAGGTACTTTTTCTCACCCTACGTAGCAAAATGCTTAGTTTTGTTCTTACTATTTATAGTAAGTGCGATCCCATGTTTCTTGGATCAATTTGAGGATCTGAGATTACACAAAGGTTAGGCCTAATCGATTGAATTATACTCTTGTTACAACAGAGCTTATTGTTGGTACGAATGCGCAAGTGTCATACGAATAGTCAATCCATTTAGTACTTGAATTCACCGATGTTGAGCAACATTTGAATTGAACTACTAACGGTTGTAGGCACATAAGATTGCAAGAGCCACTTGCTTGCACATATAGTATTTGCCTTACGGATTCTTTCACTCCACGTAGTTCATCATGCTTTGTGTACCGCAGACACCGCGACACTTTCATTGCCGACCTGGCCGTTGGTGCCGCACCGACGGATCAAAGTGGTGCCCTTGCCGTGGAGAGTGTCTCACTAAATACAATCAGGTTTTCTGTTGAATCCTTTGTCTTGTATGTGAATACAATCATCGCAACATTGGATGGCACAATTTCTGCGAGTTGTCTTTGTTGTTCTCAACCCGTGGCTTTCACATTTTGCCTAAGTCGTTAATCTTAAGGCTAGGTAGATATAGCATTACTCGTGTAATAATCGGGCAAACTTCAACAGTATTCTGATTCTCGTTGGTTAGCAACTATAAACATGTATGTGAGTTAGCAACTATAAACATGTATGAACTAAGTACCAAGTAGTTAGCAACTATTTTTCCGGTTGGTTACCTTCTTTAGTTTCGAAGCTATTTTGCGATGTGAGTCCTCTCTTCTTTGCACTTCTCATTAATATTGTTATTTCATTGTTGGCATCCTTGTAAGCCTTCACATAAGAGAGTTAAATTTAGTTCACACCACAATATGTCATTTGTCTAGTCCTTCGCTTGGATGATTTACTAATTGATGCATTTGGTGAACTTTGGTAGTTGCAGTCTGTTGACATACAACAAGAAAATAAAATGTTAAGCTGATTAATCAACAAGTAAATGTTTGATAAGTAAGACATGGATATATGTTCCAGAATGCTTAAATTACCATGTTCACTTTACATCTACTTGCTTGTAATTATTTTTGCAAACATTTCTTAGTTCAAATTTCATAATGAATGCTTTCGTCATCTCATCGCAATTACAAGAATTAATTTTTACCTACATGTTACTATAATATGATCTACGTTAGAGTTAAAAATGCGTAACCTACGTCTCCCATTCGAGAGTGCTTGTTTATGAATATGCCATTTCGTCACATTCATAAGCAAACAGTCTCGAATTGTCCCGGTTTTTTGGACAGTTCGAGGATATGTGGTTCGGGCAAGTTCCTGAGCTGTTGTACAACTGCAGAGTAGATTTTGGTAGCATCTCCCTACGGTGTTCTCTGGGTATACACCCCTCTTGACCTGTTGTCGAGACGTGTACCTGGAGAACAGTGGGGAGATGCCGTCGAAATTTTCTCTGGAGTTGTACAACGGCTTAGGAACTTGCTCGAACCACATATCCTCGAATGGGATGTAACATCCCAAAATTTGGCTTAATTAACTTTTTATTTCTTATTTGTGCATTTGTGATTTCCTGGAATTTATTTGGATTTTTCTGGATTTATTTGAATTAATTCTTATTTCAAGTTTATTGCTTTTTATTCAAAAGTATTTAAATTGGTGCAAAGTTAAAATAAAGTTTTGCAAAAATTTTTTATTTAAGTCCAGAATGTCTCAAAGTATTTATGAGATTTTTCTTGGATTTTTTTCGGATTATTTTATTGCCTAAAACAAATTAAATGAATTTCTGGAATTAATTTAATTGAAAACCTTCGAAAAACTCGAATGCGAGCGGGCGTAGCCCATCTCTCGTGGCGTGCCGCCCGCGTGCAGCCCGCGGCCCAGCTTCCGAAGCGTAGCGTCACCGTTAGATCGCCATCCGACGATCGGGTGCGATAGGAAACCCTAGACTCTCGCCGTTAGATCTTTGGATCGGCGTGGATTGTGCCACGCTGCAGCGAGGCTTGGCCGCTGATCTTAAATCGTAGGGTGTCCGGTTATCGCCTCCGCTTCGGACTCTTCCGCCGCGCCGCGTGTTCCGGTGGACTCGAGTCCGTGTCCATCGCCCGCACGCTCCGACCGCCTATTTAAGGAGCTCTTGGGTACGTTGAGTTCCTGCCCGCGCCGCATCGTAATCGCAAGACCTCTTCGCCCGTAACTCGCCGGGCGCTCGCGAGTATCGCCGCCTTCTTCGCCGGCGGATTTTGTCTCAGGCAACGCCATTAGCAGCGGAGAAGCTTTGGTCCGTTGGATCTTCGTCGACGTCTCAGATACAGCCGTGTGTCCTCGGTGAGCTGTAAAACCTTCTTTAACCGCCGTCCGTTGGATCTAAAACCCGTGCTCGTGATCTTGCCGCGTGTGCATCGATCGGCAGCCGTCCGATGGAATCTGGGTGCACCAGATTGCGCCGTCGCCGCAACCAATCGGGCGTCGCCGCGTGTCGGCGCTGGTGCCGAGGCGCCGTGAGCCGAGTCTACCGTGAGCCAGCGCGAGTTCGTGGACCGGGTCCATACGCCCGAGACGCGTGTCGCCACCCGATTGGTTCGGTCCAGCGCTGACGCCAGCGTGACGTCATGATGACGCAGTAATCAGTTTTTCAGAATAAAAATAAATCTGTTAATTTCGAATTTCTGATTTTCTGATTTCAGTATTTATTTCAAATTTCAAAAGGCTATATCTTTTGCATCGTAACTCGGATTTGAGTGATTCCAGTTTCTAAAAATTTGTAAAATTTAGATCTATTTAATGGTGAATTTTATTTTATTTTTGGAGTTCATTTGCTCTCTGTTTTGGTATTTATTTGCTTTTCTTCTTGATGCGCTGTGAGACGTTGAATTGTGCGACGCTCGAGGAAGACCTAGCAACCCAAGAGCAAGCTTCAGATCAAGATCAGGACCTATTCCAAGGCAAGTTGTGCTTTGATCATGTCGAACCCATGTTTATAAAATTGCTATGTTTGATTTACACTAGTGCATATATTTCAAATATACATCTGTTTCAAATTAGATTGGGCTTAGCTAATATACCCGATTGATCTATACCCTACCTTGTCATTGTATGCCATGATCCATTGTCACCCTAGATTGGTTTAATATAGTTGGTTAATAATTATAATCAACATTGGAGGTTTAGTCCGTAATAGTTGCTTAGCCTTGCCACGTCATCACATGTGCCGTAATCTTTGATAATTAATCTTGATTAATGGAATATGGAACAATGTTATGAACTTGTGTGCTATGTGGGATCACACGATGAGATTGAGTTGTTGTGGCGAATCATGTCACGCAACGATGTTGAATTGTTGATGGCACGTGGTGCTTGGTAATCAACTGGGTGATAATAACTTAGATTGGGGCAAGTGCCAAGGGCGAGGATGCCAAGGTGGGCCGATGGGCGAGGGTATGTGGAAGTCTTGCCTCGATCACACTAAGGACTTAACCTTGCAAGCCTTTGACCGAGTCAACCATGCAACCACAAGTCTGGTATGGGCCAGCCTAGCTGAGTAATTTGTAATGTCTTAATCTTGATACTATCGTGGTCGGTGTGAGTTCCCGAGTTATGGTGTAATTCACATGGCGCAAGAGGGGGCCTGGATGTGGTAACCATCCCACCATGTTGAATCCTTAGCGGTAGTATCGTTTAATTCAGAGCATTGTAAAGGCTTTGTTATAATCACTCGCCTTGGTGGTGTTTGGTTGTATCACGGGGTAAAGTGCATAACCTCCGCAGAGTGTGAAACTATTCGGATAGCCGTGCTCGCATGTATTGAGCAATGCTCGGAATTACAGCTTAAGGGTTAGCTTAATAAATTGGACAACTTGGTTGGGATGGTGGAATGCCATGTGGAAGATGGAATTTGACTTAGGATTTGAAACTTGGTTTACTCCGAGAAATACTCGAATTTATTTATTATCGTTATTTGTTTTACGCCTTTACAATCTATTTATTGTATTTGTTCATAAATGTCGCTTATTGCAAAATAGCCATGATAGCTTATCCATTGGAATAAACCTTACATATAGATACATAGAATTGCATTCTCAGGCACAACTTGTTGAGTGCTTTAAGTACTCACCATTGCCAAACAACAATAATCAACAGTTGAAGAATCTACACCTATGTTGGAAGATGAAGTCCAAGAAGACACGAGTCATTAGGGTCCGAGCCTTGTCGGTTGCCTGTGGTGAACTGATGAGCCATCTACGTTTCTACTTTCCACGCTTAATTATTAGTTTATATTTTCACCTTGCCTGCGTGGCTTAATAATGTAAGTTGGTCATAAGATCATACATTTAGCTATATCAATAAATGAACTATTATTCTATTATCGTTGTGTATGATGTGATATGTACCAATGTTAAGCTGTGTGCACTAGCGTTGATCCTGGGACTAGTGCGGTAAACACAGTGGGTTCGAATCAGTGGATTCGGGTCCTTACAGAGGTGGTATCAGAGCATACTGACTGTAGGTCTTGGCCCTAGATAGTATGAGTGTGTCCAAAACTATTTTCTAAAAGGAAATTTAAACTTGACCAATAAAACACTCTCGACTCATCTCATTCTCTACTTCTCACCTTTGCCGAATTTACCCGTTTTACTTGCCGTTTCGGGTGGAGAACTTATTCAAAGTTCTTGTGGAGCAGATGCCGATCGTTCCGACCTTTGAGGAGTCAGCTGGCGGCTACGCCATGGAGCTGTGGAGAGTACTTCAGACGCTTGGAGGCTTCTATCGTCCGCTCTACCGAGGAGGCAATGGTCGCTGAATGGTGTACACCGAGGATTTATTTGCAAGTCGATTATCTACGCCGAGAACGAGGAAGCTAGCAGCCAATCAACATCTCTCGCGTAAGATTCTCGCACGAGGTTGCAATTCAGAGGTCGCCGCCTTGCTCTTTGCCGTGTCTGCCGCGACTACGCCGACGAGCTTCACGACTCAGTGTTCCGCCTTCACCCAGATGTGCAAGCATGCCGACGCCGACGGATCGTGGAGGACGAGTGTGCCACAGCCACACACCTTGCGGAGTTCGCCTTGCCTGTGAGGATCATATGAGAGATACTACCAGGAGCTGGAGACTGTACGAGGCACTCAGAGTAGCAGAGCAGGAGCTTGAGGTGACCCGTGCTTCAGCCATCGGGATGATCACTGAGCTGGGAGAGGCCCTGGAGGCAGTAGAGGACGAGCTGGAGCGCGTGACTCGAGGAGTTCAGGAGCCAGCAGAGGAGTCCGAGGAGGATCCCGAGGAGCGAGAGTGGGAGCCAGAGGGGAGTGCAGACCCCGTTGTTGCAGAGGACCCAGTAGTAGGTCATCAGGATAGGTTCGCTCCTATGCCAGCCCATCCGCCAGTGTATGCGCCGGATCGCCTCACCAGTTGGTCGGATGAGTGAGTGTCACTTTGAGCCGTGTTGAGACTCGAGTGTGAGTCGCGCTTTTAAGTTAGTCTTTACCTTTCTAGTTGATGTTAAGGTTTCGTGTTTAGTTTGCTTCTTTGTATTGCTGAGTGTGAAGTATGTGTTGCAAAGCTTGTAGGCTTAAATAAGCAGCCATACCAAGATTAAATAAAGAATTATTTCAGTTTGGGTATGACCTATTTTCCCCGCTTTAGAAATTCTTACTTCTTATCTATGCTACATCTACCTTTCCTAACCTAAGAGGCAATCATCAGATGGTGAATACTCGAGGAAACAATGGAGCTTCAGGAAGCGGACTGCGCTAGAACGACAACCCCAATGACGGAGGCAGCCCTCAACCACCACCAATTGACATGCAGAATCTGGGAGCGTTTCTTGCCGCACAGACTCAACTAATGCAGACTATGATGCAGCAGATGCAACAGATGACCAACGCAGCAGCCAACAATAACAACCCTGTAGCTCAGAACAACCATGGTGGACCCCGACCTCACTCAAAGCTATCGATTTTATGAGGACTAGGCCACCAACCTTCTCAGGAAATGTGAATCCTTTGGAAGCCGATGACTGGCTTAGAACTATTGAGAAGAAGCTGCATATCACGCAATGTGAAGGCAATGAGAAGGTGCTCTACGCCTCTCATCAATTGGAAGGAACCGCCGCAGAATGGTGGGAGAATTACTGTGCCGCTCATGGAGCCCCACAAGAGATCACTTGGGAAGAGTTTACTAATGCTTTTCGCCAGCACCATGTCCCGAGGGAATGATGGACCTCAAGAAGGAAGAGTTCGTGGCTCAAGCAAGGAGGCCAACCAAAGGCCGAGCACCAATAAATTTACCCGCTTAGCTCGCTATGCCCTCAAGACGAGCGACGATAAAGCTAGGCGCCTCGCTTTCATGAAGGGATCGAACTCAGATCGCAGGGACTGACACCCACAACTTTCCGCATTTTCAGAGCTAGTGAATAAGGCTTTAATCTTAGAGGATAAGCGCAAGCAGTTGGGTGAAAACCGTAAGCGCTTGATGAATAATCAGGGTGGACGCCCAAACCACCTACGTTTGAGGATGTCACCGCAACAATTTGCTAGATTCCAACCCACAGCCGTGAACAAGACATCAACCCCTGCACCACGCCCTGCCAACCAGAAATTTCAGACACCAGCACAGGGCAACAATGCACCAGGAGGAAACCAACAGTCTGCAGTGAAAAGGTGCTATACCTGCAACGAGCCAGGGCACTTTTCTAATAGGTGTCCACAGAAGGGAGGCATCACGCCAGTTCATTTTAACTTGGGAACAACACCTGCCAAGGCACCAGCCTCAGGAGGAAATCGGGTGCCAGGACAAGCTGGAGCAACCCCGCAATCAACAGTGCGTGGCAGGATCAACCACATCACCGCAGATGGAGCTCAGGAAGCTACAGACGTCGTACTGGGTAAGTTCCCGTTAACTCAAGACCTACTACGCTTTGTTTGATTCGAGCTTCGCATTCGCTTGTTTCTCAAAGTTTTGCAACCAAGAATGGATTTAAAGTGGTGAATCTTAAGTGTGTGTTTTAGTCCAAGCCCCAGGATCCGAGCTTAGATCTAGCCTTGGGTGTTTGGGAGCTAAGTTGCTTATGGATGGGATAGAATTTCTAGCTTAATCTTATCTTGATAGATGCGCAATCCCTAGACGCCATCCTTGGAATGGATTGGTCGTCAAGCATAAGGTATTTTGGATTGTGGCCAAGGATTGTAACTTTGGAAGGCCCTAGTGGCAAGAAAGTGGAGTTTCAAGCGACCGCAGCTCGAGATGGGCGCTAGTGGTCAACAGCAGAAAGCCATCAAGATGGAAGATGTGCCAAGAGTCGAGAATACCCGGATGTGTTTCCGTAAGATTTGCCGATTGCCACCGACCGTGATATCGAAGTTCGTGATCGAAGTTAGCGCCAGGACAAAGACCGATATCAAAGAGACCATATCGGATGCCTACCGACGAGTTAGTGGAAATGAAAAAGCGATTGAGGAACCGCAAGAAAAAGGCTTCATTAGACCTAGTTCATCGCCGTGGGAGCCCGGTTTTGTTTGTTCGCAAGAAGGATGGAAGTCTTAGAATGTGCATCGATTATCGTGCACTTAATGAAGTAACGATCAAGAATAAGTATCCGCTGCCCGTGATCGACGACTTATTTGATCGCTTAAGAGGAGCCGGAGTTTTCCAAGATAGATCTTCGCTCGTGATACCATCGCTGAAGATCCGAGCGCAGGATGTGCCAAAGACTGCGCTTACGCGATATGGACATTATGAGTTCACAACATGTCATTTGATTGACTAATGCCCCGCATATTTCATGAACATGATGAATAAGGTTTTCATGGAATATTTGGATAAGTTTGTTGTAGTCTTCATAGACGATATTTTGGTTTACTCAAGACAGAGGAAGAGCACGCAGAACATCTAAGAATGGTTTTAGAGAGGTCATGAGAACATCGCCTATATGCTAAGTTTAGCAAGTGTGAGTTTTGGAAGGAAAAGTCGAATTTCTTGGTCATGTAATGACTACTAAAGGAGTTGCGCTTGACCCAAAGAAAGTGGACGCAGTGTTGCATTGGGAGCCACCGAGGTCTCATTACTCGATTCGTAGTTTTCGAATGGCGGATACTACCGCTCGGTTCATAGAAGGATTCTCGACAATTGCTAAACCCCTTACGCAGCTTGTTAAAGAAAGAAAAGAAGTTTGCATGGACGCCAGAGTGCGAGAAAAGTTTTATGGAATTAAAGAAGCGCTTAACAATAGCCCCGTATTAGTGTTGCGGATGTGCGTAATGGATTTGATATTTATTGCGATGCTTCAAGCAAGGCTTGGGATGCGTGTTAATGCAAGAGGGCAAAGTCGTTGCTTATGCGCCGAGACGCTTGAGACCACATGAAGTGAATTACCCAACGATGATTTGGAGTTAGCCAGAGTGCATGCTTTAAAGATATGGCGCCATTATCTCATAGGAAATAGATGTGAGATATATACAAACCATAAGAGCTCAAATACATATTCACCCAAGCGGACTGAATATGAGGCAACAAGGTGGTCGGAGCTAATAAAGGATTATAATGTGGAATCCATTATCATCCCTAAAAGCCAATGTAGTAGCCGATGCTCGAGTCGAAAAAGCCATAGCGCCAATACGTTAACAATGGAGGATCAACCGAATTATGCAAGGAATTCGAAGCTAAGATTGAAGTCGTTCAAGGAAGTGTAGCCGCACTAGAAGTAAAGCCAACACCGAAGATCAGACAGAGAAGGTCGAGAAGGATGACGATAAAATTTCTAAAATCAAGGCTAAAAAGGAAGAAGGCCTAGCCGAGATTTCACTGATGAGCAAGGAACTATGTTCTTCAAGGGCCGAATTTGTGTGCTTGGATAAAAGGAACTAAAACAATTAATTCTAGAGGAAGCTCACGATTCAAAGTACTCGATTCATCCAGAAGTGCTAAGATGTATCAGATTTGAAAGAGAGATTCGTGGCCTAATATGAAGCGTGAAGTAGCCGAGCATGTTGCATTATGCGACGATGCCGAGGGTAAAGGCTATGCATCAAAGACCACCGGTCCATTGCGGTACCGCTGAAAATCCCGAATGGAAGTGGAGGAAATCGAATGGACTTTATCACCGGTTACCTAAGACTCGTGAGGGGTTACGATTCCATTTGGGTTATTGTGGATCGCCTAACCAAGGTCGCCCATTTTATCCCAAGAAAGACCACTTACTCGGAGATCGCTTAGCGAGCTATACATGTCAAGGATTGTATGCTTGCATGGAGTGCCCAAGAAGATTGTGTCGATGGTACCCAATTTACCTCAAGATTTTGGAATAAGTTGCACGGCCATGGGAACTCGTCTCAATTTCAAGACAAAGATATCACCCGCAGCATGGATGGTCGACCGAAAGAGTGAATCGATTTTAGAGGATATGTTGAGAGCTTGTGCTTTAGCTTATGCTACGCCATGGGATAAATGTTTGCCATACGCAGAATTCGGCCATAATAATAGTTATCAAGCTAGCCCGCAGATGTCCCCGCTTGAGGCATTGTATGGACGTGCTTGTCGTACTCCATTAAATTGGAACGAAACAGAGAGCGCTTGGTTTTGGGCCGATATTCTCGAGGAAGCCAAAGCCAAGTTGCAATGATCGAGAAAGGTTGAAGATAGCACACTCAAGATAGAAAAGCTACGCAGATAACCGCCGCGAGATTTGAGTTTTGAACCGTAAGATTATGTGTATCTCGTGGTTACCCTCTTAAGGGCGTTAAAAGATTTCATGTTAAAGGGAAGCTTGCACCAAGATATGTCGGTCCGCTCAAGATTCCGAGCCGCGAGGAGAGGTGGCTTATCAATTACAGCTTGCCTCGGTCCTGGCAGAGTGCATGATGTATTCCATGTGTCGCAGCTTAAGAAGTGTCTCAGAGTGCCAACGAGCAAACCCCATTGGATGCAATAGAGTCGCAAGAAGATTTGACTTATAAAGAGCAACCGGTCGTAATTTTGGATGTTATGGATCGCAAGACCGTAAACAAGTCTATTCGCTTTGCAAAGTTCAAGGAGCAATCATTCAAAGTGAAACCACTTGGGAGCGAGAAGAAGATTTGAAGTCGAATTCCCAAACCTATTCTCTAGTTAGCCCCAATCTCTGTCGAGATTCTCATAAGGGGAGGTTTGTAACATCCCAAAATTTGGCTTAATTAAGTTTTTATTTCTTATTTGTGCATTTGTGATTTTCTGAATTTATTTGGATTTTTCTCGATTTATTTGAATTAATTTTATTTCAAGTTTATTGCTTTTTATTCAAAAGTATTTAAATCGGTGCAAAGTTAAAATAAAGTTTTGCCAAAAATATTTTATTTAAGTCCGAATGTCTCAAAGTATTTATGAGATTTTTCTTGGATTTTTTCCGATTATTTTATTGCCTAAAACAAATTAAATGAATTTCTCGAATTAATTTAATTGAAAACCTTCTAAAAACTCGAATAAAGCGGGTCGTAGCCCATCTCTCGTGGCAGGCGGCCGCTCGCGCAGCCCGCAAGCCCAGCCTCCGAAGCGTAGGTCACCGTTAGATCGCCATCCGACGATCGGGTGCGATAGGAAACCCTAGACTCTCGCCGTTAGATCTTTGGATCGGCGTGGATTGTGCCACGCTGCGCCGAGGCTTGGCCGCTGATCTTAAATCGTAGGGTGTCCGGTTATCGCCTCCGCTTTGGACTCTTCCGCCGCCGCCGTGTTCCGGTGGACTCGAGTCCGTGTCCATCGCCCGCACGCTCCTCCGACCGCCTATTTAATGAGCTCTTGGGCGCGTTGAGTTCCCGCTCCGCCGCATCGTAATCGCAAGACTCGCCGCCCGTAACTCGCCAGAGCGCTCGCGAGTATCGCCGCCTTCTTCGCCGGCGGATTTTGTCTCAGGCAACGCCATTAGCAGCGGAGAAGCTTTGGTCCGTTGGATCTTCGTCGACGTCTCAGATACAGCCGCGTGTCCTCGGTGAGCTGTAAAACCTTCTTTAACTGCCGTCCGTTGGATCTAAAACCCGTGCTTGTGATCTTGCCGCGTGTGCATCGATCGGCAGCCGTCCGATGGAATCGGGGTGCACCAGATTGCGCCGTCGCCGCAACCAATCGGGCGTCGCCGCGTGTCGGCGCTGGTGCCGAGGCACCGTGAGCCGAGTCTACCGTGAGCCAGCGCGAGTTCGTGGACCGGGTCCATACGCCCGAGACGCGTGTCGCCACCCGATTGGTTCGGTCCAGCGCTGACGCCAGCGTGACGTCATGATGGCGCAGTAATCAGTTTTTCAGAATAAAAATAAATCTGTTAATTTCGAATTTCTGATTTTCTGATTTCAGTATTTATTTCAAATTTCAAAAGGCTATATCTTTTGCATCGTAACTCGGATTTGAGTGATTCCAGTTTCTAAAAATTTGTAAAATTTAGATCTATTTAATGGTGAATTTTATTTTATTTTTGGAGTTCATTTGCTCTCTGTTTTGGTATTTATTTGCTTTTCTTCTTCGTGCAGCTGTAGACGTTGAATTGTGCGACGCTCCGGAGGAAGACCTAGCAACCCAAGAGCAAGCTTCAGATCAAGATCAGGACCTATTCCAAGGCAAGTTGTGCTTTGATCATGTCGAACCCATGTTTATAAAATTGCTATGTTTGATTTACACTAGTGCATATATTTCAAATATACATCTGTTTCAAATTAGATTGGGCTTAGCTAATATACCCGATTGATCTATACCCTACCTTGTCATTGTATGCCATGATCCATTGTCACCCTAGATTGGTTTAATATAGTTGGTTAATAATTATAATCAACATTGGAGGTTTAGTCCGTAATAGTTGCTTAGCCTTGCCACGTCATCACATGTGCCAGAATCTTTGATAATTAATCTTGATTAATGGAATATGGAACAATGTTATGAACTTGTGTGCTATGTGGGATCACACGATGAGATTGAGTTGTTGTGGCGAATCATGTCACGCAACGATGTTGAATTGTTGATGGCACGTGGTGCTTGGTAATCAACTGGGTGATAATAACTTAGATTGGGGCAAGTGCCAAGGGGCGAGGATGCCAAGGTGGGCCTGATGGGCAGAGGGTATGTGGAAGTCTTGCCTCGATCACACTAAGGACTTAACCTTGCAAGCCTTTGACCTGAGTCAACCATGCAACCACATGTCTGGTATGGGCCAGCCTAGCTGAGTAATTTGTAATGTCTTAATCTTGATACTATCGTGGTCGTGTGAGTTCCCGAGTTATGGTGTAATTCACATGGCGCAAGAGGGGGTCTGGATGTGGTAACCATCCCACCAAAGTTGAATCCTTAGCGGTAGTATCGGTTAATTCAGAGCATTGTAAAGGCTTTGTTATAATCACTCGCCTTGGTGGTGTTTGGTTGTATCACGTGGGTAAAGTGCATAACCTCCGCAGAGTGTGAAACTATTCGGATAGCCGTGTTCATGTATTGAGCAATGCTCGGAATTACGCTTAAGGGTTAGCTTAATAAATTGGACAACTTGGTTGGGATGGTGGAATGCCATGTGGAAGATGGAATTTGACTTAGGATTTGAAACTTGGTTTACCTGAGAAATACTGAATTTATTTATTATCGTTATTTGTTTTACAGTCTTTACAATCTATTTATTGTATTTGTTCATAAATGTCGCTTATTGCAAAATAGCCATGATAGCCTCATCCATTGGAATAAACCTTACATATAGATACATAGAATTGCATTCAGGCACAACTTGTTGAGTGCTTTAAGTACTCACCCTTGCCAAACAACAATAATCAACAGCTTGAAGAATCTACACTGTGTTGGAAGATGAAGTCCAAGAAGACACGAGTCATTAGGGTCCGAGCCTTGTCGGTTGTTCTGTGGTGAACTGATGAGCCATCTACGCTTCTACTTTCCACGCTTAATTATTAGTTTATATTTTCGCCTTGCCTGCGTGGCTTAATAATGTAAGTTGGTCATAAGATCATACATTTAGCTATATCAATAAATGAACTATTATTCTATTATCGTTGTGTATGATGTGATATGTACCAATGTTAAGCTGTGTGCACTAGCGTTGATCCTGGGACTAGTGCGGTAAACACAGTGGGTTCGAATCAGTGGATTCGGGTCCTTACATGGGATTAGGACCAAACCTATTTAGAGAGTAGGGGTTATCGTTGGTACGTATTTAGGTGGTCAATGGATTAACTTTTTTTGAAGATCATTCGTTCATTTGTTACTCTACTGAAATATGCTAGAACAGTTACATCTTATTACTTATCTATTCAGCTATTGCTTTACATGATTTATTGTCAAGTTCACAAAATAGGTACGAATTGCTTTCTCTCATGTCAAATATATGATCTTATCGATAAGAAAACTCAAAATGTCACAATGAGAGAGCATCGGCTCCTCGCGACAGTAGAAGGTGCTCCCGAGGGCCGAGCCAAGTTCCAAATGTTGAGAGGCCGAGTAAGGTGAGGAAGGCCCGAGGACCGAACACGGGGCCACAGGAGAACACCGCATGTTCTCCACTTCAATGCCACGGGGTCCAGACAGCCCTCCCAAGTACAAGGGGCGATACTGCTCATTCCTCGGTCAATTGGTGAGAGAGAGTGCCAATAACGATTAAGGATTGGAGGAAGGAAGTCGCATCGAGCGTAAGAATCGGTTGTGGGACGAGGTTAAGGGCAAATGGATTATAGAGGAGGAAGATGAATGCAACGCGAGGCGGTACGCCTTGAAGAGGATGGGTGTGGCCTTGAGGCACTTCAGGGTTCTCATGCACAGTGAGTACGTACTAAAAGGTCGTACACCATTCGAGAGGTATCCGTTCGTTACTACAGATGTTTGGGAGGAGTTCATGACGATGAAGGGTACGCCCGAGGCAGAGCAGCTAAGAGAGAGGAATACCGCTATCCAGAGGCACAACACGCACCCGCACCACCTCGGTACAGGCGGCTATGAGGGGAAGAAGGCAGAGTGGGCGCGACTAGCCGAGGAGTGCGCGAACTCTGGGACGACGATGCCGTACTCCCATATATGTGAGGAACGGGCACGCAACTGGGTATTAGCGAGGACAAAGAAAACCCCCGACGGGCAGCTTGTAGTCGCAAACCCCGCTACTGCACACGTCGTCTCTGCCATCGTAAGACATCTGACTTAGTACATTGCAGTTGGCCTAGCTTGTTGTATTTCGATCTAATTGCACTCGCTTATTGCGGAGGAGGTAAGCCACGGAAGAGCAGGGACCTTCCAGAGCCAAGGGTCGAAGGATATCCTGTTGTCATGATCGGAAGCCCACCATAAGGGCCGAGTGCTTGCCGAGGGTTGGGGCATACTGAAGAAGTCCTACTTCCAAGATGACGCTCGAGTGCTAGATCAAGATCATGGGAGGCACGTGCGGAGCGCCTCAAGGACACTCTCAGGGAGCAACTGAGGGAGGAGATCAAGGAGGAGATGAGGGGGGAGATGATGGCACGTGAAGATGAGATAAGGGGGGAGATGATGGCACGTGAGGAGCGCTTGAGGGCCGAGATGATGGCGATGATCTCTCAGAGTCAGAGCCAGATGCCCTCGCCTCTTGTAGAGAAGCCTGTGCCCCGACCTAGCAGCTATGGTTCAAAAATGATCGACCGATCCCACCAAGGTAATAATTAATTTTTCCTAACTTAAAGCTACAAGTGTAACTCCCACAATGTTTCTCCTCAAGTTGCGCATATCTTGCAGGCCCTCGCTAAGTGCCACCACCACCACGACGGAGGACGGATTTCTGTCGAGGTCAGACGCTGGGTTGCATTTCCATGCAAGGAGACGGACATCGTGCATGGTCACCTTTGGGAAGAGCTACATGAGGGTGCAGTGGACTACGCCCACGAACACTTCTTATCACATGTGCTCGAGTTCCCCCAACAAAGATATCGGCACTCTCGCAAGCACGTATGTCGCTCATCATGGCCCACGACGTGTCGTACTAGTCAAGGTAAAAATCCCCGCGTCTTCTCTACCATTCCAAGAGTAATCGCAATAAGTTAAATATGCGCGTGCTTTGTAGGTTCCTACCGCACTGTGCTTACTCGTGCTCCCGCTTCGCTCCCACCATCGTGATGAGTCCTACACTGAGTGCAGAGCTCACGTGTAAAAGGACAAGCACGACACCAATAGAACCACAAGAGGCCTCTCGAGACTCCTTCCGCCAAGAAGGCAAAGTCGATAAAGGCCACAACACCCTTGAGGTACCTAAAAAGCCAACTACCTTGACCTCAAAGACTCCTTCGCCCGAAAGGAAAGTCAACACATGCCACGTACATCCCTTACGACTTTAAGGCATACATACATGGAAAGCCCTGATTGCATCCAACTAACTAAATGATCTAGGCAGTGGACTCGCATGCTCCATGGATGGTACATGGATAAGGTGAATGAGGAAGAGCGTCGAGTCGACTTCAATGTGATGTATAAAGGGTACATTTCCACCGTGACGAATGGGATATTCCCGCCGCTTTGAGGATCTGCTTCGTGTGTACCAATTAATGGCCGTCGATATCTCTACTTTACGATCCCGACGCCGTGAGTATCGCACCATACATCATGAGTGATGACTTTTATAGGATTTTGCATTATGTTTTCTAATATCAACACGATTTGCGGGGCAATGAGACAATGAGCCGTGATTTAATCAAAACCAAGTTGGGTTAAATGGGACCCAGCTTGTGTCTGCGACCACGGCTAGGCTACATCCGGTGTTTGTTGTCGGGCTACATCAAGGTGTATTGCATAATGAGTCGACGAAGGACTTCGTTGTAATACCGCACTACGAGAAGTAGTACAAACCCTTCAATTACTCGTGACGCACTTAAACCGTATGCGAACTTATTTCCTTGCACTACATTCCATTTAATAAACAACCATTGGGTTCTACTCGCCCTCGCTCCGAGCGAAAAACACGCTACATTTTTAACTCAATCAAGAAGAGACCGATGGCCTCTGCGATCAAGTGTCCTTTGCGTATAAGTACATTACCGTAACGTAACACTTTCTCAATTTAACTATATTTTTTTACTCAATGGCATCTCTCCAATATATGTAGGGTTTCTCTGACTATGTCGATGAAGGAGGGTCACACGATAAGAAAAAGGGCAAGACGCATTTGGAGTATAAGAAATTCACTGTACAAGTGCCTAGCATATATACGATTAATTTTCTCGACATCTAATTTTCGTGTGTTAATTTCTTTTCTCTCTTCACAGTGTCATCAACAGGCAGCGATGACTCGTATGCGCTTCTATGTCATGCAACACATGTTGGTTGTGGTCATGGCTCACACCTTTTCCTAAGCTATATGTACATGCATACTTAGCCTTTCACTTACAAATTTTGAAACTTAAATTCATGCACTCATTTATGTTTTGCGTAAGATCAATATCCCCTGTAAGAGCTTAGACAAAGAAAGCACTCAACAATTTACTTAGACCACTTATGCCAATGGTAATCGGTTGGAAGTTATATCGAGGACGGTAGGTTTTGATCATCCCAAGCGCCCTACTAGTCCATATGGAAACAATATTAATTGTATATGTCAATGTGATATATATGCACGTGTACTGATTGTTAAGCATGTTTGTGTTTGTATGTTGTGAACGAATGGGCTATATGTATTGTAATTTAAGTGTTCGTGTTCTGTGAATGTGATATGTGCATTTTGTGTTCTCAGACAGAATGTGATATATGCCCATTGTTAATATTTGCCATTTTGGGTAATATGGAAAATTGCAACACCACCACGAGGGTCATCGAATCGGTTCTTATGTGGAACCGATTCTGATAACCACATAATTGGAATCGGTTCTTGTATATATGATTCTGATGACGTCTCATCCGAATCGGTTTTGTGAAAAAAGCGATTGTGATGACACAATCATTAGAATCGGTTCTTAAGATGAACTGATTCTGATGACCTCTTATCGAATCGGTTCTTTTAAGCAAGCGATTGTGATGACCACATCGAGAGAATCGGTTCTTTGACGAAGCGATTGTGATAACCATACCATTACAATCGGTTCTTCAAGAAAGCGACAGATGATCCATCATCGAATCGGTTCTTTCAAAGAAGCGACAGATGACCCATTAGAATCGGTTCTTGTGTGGAACCGATTACGATAACCACGTTATCAGAATCGGTTCCACACAAGAACCGATTCTAATGAGGGGTCATCACAATCGCTTCTTTGAAAGAACCGATTCGGATGACATGTTATCAGAATCGGTTCAATTGAAGAACTGATTCTAATGAGGGGTCATCACAATCGCTTCGTTGAAAGAACCAATTCTAATGATGCTTTATCACAATCGGGCCAAAACCGACTGTGATAACTCCACCTCATCACTATCTAAAGACTTCGTATCGCCACTTGAACCGACTGTAATGGCAAAAAAGAACCGATTCTGATGGACAATTCTGTAGTAGTGCGCCGACGAACCAAAAAGACGTCCAGAAGCTTACAGGGTGTATGGCCGCTCTAAGCAGGTTCATCTCCCGACTGGGTATGCGAGGTATGCCTTTCTTCAAACTACTCAAGAAACAAAATAAGTTTCAGTAGACGTCGGAAGCGCAACAAGCATTTGAAGATCTGAAGACCTTCCTGACGACACCTCCCGTGTTGGTCTCACCAATGCCAGAAGAACCCCTATTACTTTATATCGTGGCAACGGCACATGTAGTCAGCGCTGCGATCATCGTAGAAAGGGAAGAAACGGCTCAGGGGCACAAAGTCCAGCACCCTGTATACTTCGTCAGTGAAGTCCTAAGTGAGTCCAAGGTACGGTATCCACAAGTACAGAAGCTATTATATGCCATACTCCTTACATCTCGCAAGCTTAAACACTACTTCCAAGAGCATGTTATTTCGGTGGTCACCTCCTTCCCGATCGGAGACATACTTCGCAACCAGGAGGCCAGTGGGAGAATTGCCAAATGGGCAGTTGAACTCGGGGCCTTTGACATTCAATTCAAGCCCCGCTTGGCCATCAAATCCCAAGCACTCGCTGACTTTACTGCCGAGTGGACGGAATTGCAGCACCCGGCGATTACTAAAGATCTCGAGTATTGGACGATGTACTTTGATGGTTCCCTCATGCTCAGCAGCGCGGGGGCTGGTATAGTGCTCATATCACCAAGTGGAGAAAGATTGAGGTATGTCCTCCAAATATTTTTTCCTGCATCCAACAACGCCGCCGAGTATGAGGCACTCATTCACGGACTCCGTATCGCCATATCTCTCGGCATTCGACGATTGGCGATTCGCGGAGATTCAATGCTCGTGGTCAATCAAGTGCAGAAGGAATGGTCTTGCATCGAGGACAACATGGCAGCGTATTGCCAAGAAGTGCACAAGCTAGAAAGCAATTTCGATGGACTCGAGCTCGTTCACGTACTTCGACGGGACAACGAAGCAGCTGACGAATTAGCGAAGATGGGATCCTGCCGGTCCAAGGTGCCCGTAGAAAAAGGGGAAGAGGCAGAGGTCTTGATTATTACCCCAGATTGGACATCTCCATACCTGGACTACCTGACAAAGACAAGCTACCCGAGGATCGTGTCCAAGCTGAGCGGA
This sequence comes from Otatea glauca, assembly GCA_036346275.1. Classification (NCBI taxonomy): domain Eukaryota; kingdom Viridiplantae; phylum Streptophyta; class Magnoliopsida; order Poales; family Poaceae; genus Otatea; species Otatea glauca. The sequence continues at coordinate 5,359,199 of CM070712.1, forward strand.
TCATGCGCCGAAGCAAGAGTTATGTAGTCGTTGGAAAGGAGCTTTATCGTAAGAGCTCCTCTGGCATACTGCGACGATGCATATCGGAACAAAAAGGGAAAGACTCGCCAAAGAAATTCACTCGGAATTTGTGGGAACCATGCGGCGCCATCGACTTCGGTCGGAAAAGCCTATCGCCAAGGGTTCTTTTGGCGATCACACACGCAGATGCGGAGGACATCGTCCGGACATGCGAAGGATGTCAGTTTTTTTCACGCCAAATGAACAAGCCAGCGCAGGAACTACAGACTATCCCGATTACATTGCCATTTGCGGTCTGGGGGCTCGACATGGTGGGACCTTTGAAAAGGGCTCAAGGAGGCTATACTCATCTCTTCGTTGCCATTGATAAATTCACCAAATGGATTGAGGCCAAACCAGTCGCCACCATTACGGCGGCAAAGGCCAGAGAATTCTTTCACGAGATCGTGGTTAGATTTGGCGTACCCAATCGAATCATCACGGATAATGGCACTCACTTCAGAGGCGAAGTATTTCAAGATTGGTGCAAGGAGCTGGGCATAAAAATTTGTTTCGCGTCAGTCGCGCACCCCCGACGTAACGGACAGGTTGAGCGAGCTAATGGCATGGTGCTCCAAGGCATAAAAGTAAGAATTTTCGATCGACTCCAATCATATGCTACTCGGTGGGTCAAAGAACTGCCTTCAGTACTCTGGGGGCTACGAACTACCCCAGAGAGCAACCGGCAATACCTTTCTTTCGGTATATGGCACGGTTGCGTCTTACCAACCGAAGTTAGAATTCGGATCCTCGCGGTTCGGAGTTATGAAGAGATCGCCTCAAGACAACCGCTAGAAGACCTCGACAGATTGGAAGAAGCCGTGATATCGCAACAATTCGCTCGCGAAATACCTCCAAGGCTTACGACGTTATCATGGGCGCAATGTAAAGAGCCGCGCGTTCTCCAAAGGAGATCTAGTCCTAAGGAGGAATCAAAAGAGCGAACATAAACTCTCCCCAAGTTGGGAGGGCCCTTACATCATCGATGAAGTAATTCGTCCCGAAGCTTATAAACTTAAGCGAGAAGATGGATCGACAATCAACAATACTTGGAATATAGAACAGCTACGTCGCTTTTTCACTTAAGTTTTTGTACTTCTGTTTAATCCCTTGTGAATAAAAGTTCGATTGAAAAAGTCGTTTTCATATAACCTCTTTTATAATCATGAATTCGAGTGCTTCGCTCTTATGTTAAGACTCAGGGACAAGATCCATGAACCATATCCCAGAGCCTGGGAGCTGGAGTCAGATGAACAAAGGTCACCGGTCAAACCACTCGAAGATATATACTTTCATGAAGGAGAAACAGGGAACACTTTTTATGCCTTTAAAGGTCAAGAGTCTCTACAATCGACAAACAAGTATCCCTGACTTCCTCCCAGAGCTCGGTAGCCCGATCTTCGTCAACATCGCGAGCGTAGCCTTCCCTAAGGGCCTCAAGATCCACTCGGGGATAGAGGGACTTGGTGATCGCCAGGGTCTGGCTAGCACCGTTAGCCGCTATTTCTTTCAGCAGGTTCTTGAGGGCCCCCGGGGCTTCCTTTAGTCGGACGACGACCTCACCCCTGCTGAGTGGCCTCTCGCCACTTGGATTGTAAGGACCCGAATCCACTGATTCGAACCCACTTTGTTTACCGCACTAGTCCCTGGATCAACGCTAGTGCACACAGCTCAACATTGGTACATATCACATCATACACAACGATAATAGAATAATAGTTCATTCATTGATATATCTAAAGGTATGATCTTATGACCAACTTACATTATTAAGCCACGCAGGCAAGACCAAAATATAAACCAATAATTATGCAATGAAAGTAGAAAACGAGATAGCTCATCACTTCACCACAGCAACCGACAAGGCTCGGACCCTAATGACTCGTGTCTTCCCGAACTTCATCTTCCAACACAGTGTAGATTCTTCAACTGTTGATTATTGTTGTTTGGCAAGGGTGAATACTTAAGCACTCAACAAGTTGTGCAGAATGCAATTCTATGTATCTATATGCAAGGCTTATTCCAATGGATAGGCTATCATGGCTATTTTGTAATAAGCAGATTTATGAACGAATACAAGAAATAGATTGTAAAGATCAGAAACAAATATCAATAGTAAATAAATTCAAGATTTCTCAAGTAAACCAAGTTTCCAATCCTAAGTCAAATTCCATCTTCCATATGGCATTCCGCCATCCCAACCAAGTTGTCCAATTAATTAAACTAACCCTTAACTGTAATTCCCGAGCATTGCTCAATACCGCGAGCACGGCTATCCGAATAGTTTCACACTCTGCAGAGGTTATGCACTTTACCCACGTGATACAACCAAACACCACCAAGGCGAGTGATTATAACAAAGCCTTTACAATGCTCTGGCCTAACCGGATACTACCCGCTAAGGTTTCAACACCGGTGGGTCTCGAAACCATAACTAGGGCCCCTCTTGCGCCATGTGAATTACACCATAACTCGAACTCACACCACCAAGATAGTACCAAAGTTAAGACATTGCAAGTTAATCACCTAGGTGGCCCATACCGCACATGTGGTTGCATGATTGACTCAGTCAAAGGCTTGCAAGGTTAAGTCCTTAGTGTGATCAAGGCAAGACATCCACATACCCTCCGCCCATCGGGCCCACCTTGGCATACTCGCCTTGTCACTTGCCCCAATCTACATTATTATCACCCGCTTGATTACTAAGCACCACGTGCCATCAACAATTCAACATCGCTATGACATGACTCGCCACAACAACTCAATCTCATCGTGATCCCACATGACACACAAGTTCATAATATTGTTCCATATTCCATTAATCAAGATTAATTATCAATGATTCGACACATGTGATGACGTGGCATGGCTAAGCAACTAATACTAACTAATCCTCCAATGTTGATTATAATTATTAACCAACTATATTTAACCAATCTAGGGTGACAATGGATCATGGCATACAATGACAAGGTAGGGTGTAGATCAATCTGTATATTAGCTAAACCCAATCTAATTTAAAACAATTGTATATTTGAAATATATGCAATAGGGTAAATCGATATAGCAATTTTATAAACATGGGTTCAACATGATCAAAGCACAACTTGCCTTGAATAGGTCCTGATCTGCTTCGAACTTGCTCTTGAGTTGTCGGATCTTCCTCCGTTGCCGCACAATTCAACGCTCACGCTGCATCAAGAAGAAAAGCAAATAAATGCCAAAACAGAGAGCAATTGAAATCCAAAATCAAATAAAATTCACCATTAAATAGATCTCAATTTTACAAATTTTTAGAAATTGGAATCACTCAAATCCGAGTTACGATGCAAAAGATATAGCCTTTTGAAGTTTGAAATAAATCTCAAATCGTAAAATCGAAAATCGATTTAACAGATTTATTTTTAAACTGAAAAAGCGATTTATGATGTCAGCGTGACCTCATGATGACGTCATCATCACAGAATTTCCAATCGGATTAATTTTCCAATTGAAAAATGCAATTATGACGCAAGCATGACATCAGCAATACCTCGGGCCAATCACAAGCCGACACGTGTCTCGGCGTATGGACTGAGTCCACGACGCCTCGGCACCCACGCCCGACACGCGTCGCAATCTGATCGATCTCCCGCGCGGCTCGATTTGGTCCGAGGAAAAAGAATCGGACGGCTACGATCTACTCTGACACGTGCCCCTCATCCAACGGCTTACCCTAGATCTGACGGTCGAACGCGAGCGCGAGAGGATGACGACGGTGCGGCGGCGCCTTTCACCGGAGATGGAGAAGATGACCAACGACGCGGCGCCCGGCTGGCTTCGCGCGATAAGATGACGGAGATCCGACGCGCACGGTTCGGCGAACTCGGGTCCCGCGCCTCAAGCGACTAAGACGGCGGATCGGCGACGTTTTGGGCAAAACCGCGCGGTTCCACGATTCAACTCCGGCGAGCTCGCGGCGGCATTCTACGATCGCTTTGCGAAACCCTCCGACTAAAAAGATGCGGCGCCAATCATAACCTCGGGTGCTACCCCTATTTATAGCCTCGACGTCCGAGCTCTACTGTGGCGAAGAAGTTCGACGCCATTCATGACGGCGACTCGAGTCCGAACGGAGATGATGAACGACGACGTGACACGTGTCCCGATCCGACGGCCAAGACACGATCGCACACGCGCCATCTCCGACCGTTGATCGCGCATTTAATCGCTGCGGATTTAGGGTTTCTCCGCGCGATTTGTGGGTCGGATCGGGCCGCACCGACCAGTTCCCCAGCGCACAAAGGTTGGGCTTCGCCCAACACTGCTCAAAGATATTTTAAAACTTTATTAATTTAAATAATTCTAGAAATTCATTTAATTAGTTTTAGGCAAATAAATTATCAAGAAAAATCCTAGAAAAATCTCAAAAATACCTTGAGACATTCTGGACTCAAATAAAATATTTTTGGCAAAACTTTATTTTAGTTTTGCACAGATTTAAATAAATTTGAACAAAAGGGTAATAAACTTAATTTAAAAATTAATTCAGATAAATCCAGAAAATCCAAATAAATTCCAAAAATCATAAATGCACATTTAAGCAATAAAAACATAATTAGGCCAAATTTTGGGATGTTACAAACCTCCCCTTAATGTAATCTCGACCGAGATTCTGTAATAACTAGAGAATAGGTTTGGGAATTCGACTTCAAATCTTCTTCTCGCTCCCAAGTGGCTTCACCTTCTAATGATTGCTCCATCAACTCGCAAAGCGAATAGACTTGTTTCGCTCTTGCGCCCATAACATCCAAAATTCGACCGCTGCTCTTTGTACGTCAAATCTTCTTGCACTCTATTGCATCCAACGGGTTTGCTCTGTGGCACTCGAGACACTTCTTAAGTCGCGACACATGGAATACATAATGCACTCGCCAATGACCGAGGCAACTCTAATCGATAAGCTACCTCCCTCGACGGCTCGTAATCTTGAACGACCGACATATCTTGGCGCGAGCTTCCCTTTAACGTGAAATCTTTTAACGCCCTTAAGAGGGGTAACCCTGAGATACACATGATCTTCTGATTCAAAACTCAAATCTCGGCGACGGTTATCTGCGTAACTCTTCTGTCTTGACTGTGCTATCTTCAACCTTTCTCTGATCATTGCAACTTGACTTTCTCGCTTCTTCGAGAATATCCGCCCAAAACCAAACGTTCTCTGTTTGCTCCAATTTAACGGAGTACGACAAGCACGTCCATACAACGCTTCAAATGGTGACATCTGCAAGCTAGCTTGATAGCTATTGTTGTAACTGAATTCCGCATATGGCAAACACTTATCCCACGTCGTAGTATAAGCTAAAGCATAGGCTCTCAACATATCCTCCAAAATATGATTTACTCTTTCGGTCTGACCATCTATCTGCGGGTGATATGTTGTACTAAAATTCAGACGGGTTCCCATTGCTTCGTGCAACTTGTTCCAAAACCTTGAGGTAAATTGGGTACCTCTGTCCGACACAATCTTCTTGGGCACTCCATGCAAGCATACAATCCTTGACATGTACAACTCCGCTAACCGATCTCCCGAATAAGTGGTCTTTACTGGGATAAAATGGGCGACCTTGGTTAGACGATCCACAATAACCCAAATGGAATCGTAACCTCTCTGAGTTTTAGGTAAACCGGTGATAAAATCCATTCCGATTTCCTCCCACTTCCATTCCGGAATTTTCAATGGCTGCAACAAACCGGCTGGTCTTTGATGCATGGCTTTTACCCTCCGACATACGTCACATAAAGCAACATGCTCACCTACTTCACGCTCATGTTAGGCCACCAAAATCTCTCTTTCAAATCTCGTACATCTTGGCACTTCTGGATGAATCGAGTACTTAGAATCGTGAGCTTCCTCAAGAATCAATTGTTTCAATCCTTTTATCCTAAGACGCAAATTCGCCTTTGAAAAACATGGTTCCTTGCTCATCCAGAGTGAAATCTACGGCTAGGCCTTCTTCCTTTTTAGCCTTGATCTTAGAAATTTTATCGTCATCTTTCTGGCCTTCACTGATCTGATCCTCCAGCGTTGGCTTTACTTCCAGTGCAGCTACCATTCCTTGCGGAACGACTTCCAACCTTAGTTTCTGAAATTCCTTGCATAATTCTGGTTGATCCCCCATTGTTAGCGTATTTGCACTATGGCTCTTTTGACTCAGAGCATATGCTACCACATTGGCTTTCCCGGGATGATAATGAATTCCCACATTATAATCCTTAATTAGCTCTAGCCATCTTTGCTGTCTCATATTCAGATCTGCTTGAGTGAATATGTATTTCAGGCTCTTATGGTCTGTATATATCTCACATCTATTTCCTATGAGATAATGACGCCATATCTTCAAGGCATGCACTACGGCAGCTAACTCCAAATCATGCGTTGGGTAGTTCACTTCATGCGGTCTTAACTGTCTCGACGCATAAGCAACGACTTTGCCTTCTTGCATTAACACGCATCCCAAGCCTTGCTTTGAAGCATTGCAATAAATATCAAATCCATTCTGCACATCTGGCAACACTAATACGGGGGCTGTCGTTAAACGCTTCTTTAATTCCAATAAGCTTTTCTTGCACTCTGGCGTCCATGCAAACTTCTTTTCCTTCTTCAACAACTGCGTCAGGGGTTTAGCAATTGTCGAGAATCCTTCTATGAACCGATGGTAATATCCCGCCATTCCCAGAAAACTACGGATCTGAGTAACAGACTTCGGTTGCTCCCAATGCAACACTGCATCCACTTTGCTGGGGTCAACTGCAACTCCTTTAGTAGTCATTACATGACCAAGAAATTCAACCTTTTCCTTCCAAAATTCACACTTGCTAAACTTAGCATACAGCTGATGCTCTCGTAGCCTATCTAAAACCATTCTTAGATGTTCTGCGTGCTCTTCCTCTGTCTTCGAGTAAACCAAGATATCGTCTATAAAGACTACAATGAACTTATCCAAATATTCCATGAAAACCTTATTCATCATGTCCATGAAATATGCAGGGGCATTCGTCAATCCAAATGACATGACTGCGAACTCATAATGTCCATATCGCGTAGAAAACGCAGTCTTAGGCACATCCTCCGCTCGGATCTTCAACTGATGATATCCTGAACGAAGATCTATCTTGGAGAAAACTCCAGCTCCTCTTAATCGATCAAATAAGTCATCGATCCCGGCAACGGATACTTATTCTTGATCGTTATTTCATTCGATGGCACGATAATCGATGCACATTCTAAGACTTCCGCCCTTTTACGAACAAACAAAACCGGGCTCCCTATGGTGATGAACTAGGTCTAATGAAACCTTTTTCTTGCGCCTCAATCGCTTCTTCATTTCCACTAACTCGCTTGTAGGCATCCGATATGGTCTATTTGATATCGGTCTGTCCTCGTGCTAATTCAATGACAAACTCGATATCGCGATCCGCGGCAATCCGCAAATCTTCCGAAACACATCCGATATTCTCGACTCTCGCACATCTTCCATGCCGATGGCTTTCACGCTGCTGACCACTAATCGCCCATCACGAATCAAGCGGTCGCTTGAAATTCTACTTTTTGCCACTAGGGCCTTCCAAAGTTACGATCCTTCGCCACAATCCAAAACGGCCTTATGCTTAGACAGCCAATCCATTCCAAGGATGACGTCTAGGATTGCGATCTATCAAGATAAGATTCGCTAGAAATTCTATCCCATCCATAAGCAACTTAGCTCCCAAGCACCCAAGGCTAGATCTAAGCTCAGATCCTGGGGCTTGGACTAAGAGCACACACTTAAGATTCACCACTTTAAATCCATTCTTGGTTGCAAAACTTTGAGAAACAAACGAATGCGAAGCTCGTAATCAAACAAAGCTCAGAAGTGCTTCGAGTTGACTAGAAACTTACCCAGTACGACGTCTGTAGCCTCCTGAGCTCCATCCGCGGTGATGTGGTTGATCCTTCCGCGCACTGTTGATTGCGGGGTTGCTCCAGATTGACCTGGCGCACGATTTCCTCGTGAGGTTGGTGCCTTGGCAGGTGTTGTTCCCAAGTTGAAACGAACTGGCGTGATGCCTCCCTTCTGTGGACACCTATTAGAAAAGTGCCCTGGCTCATTGCATGTATAGCATCTTTTCACTGTAGATCGTTGATTCCCTCTGGTGCATTGTTGCCTGTCTTTGCCGTGTCCGGAAGTTCGATTGGCGGTGGCGAGGTGCAGGTTGATGTCTTGTTCACTACCGCGGTTGGAACCTAGCAAATTGTTGTGGTGACATCCTCAAACGTAGATGGTTTGGACGTCCACCCTGATTAGTCATTAAGCGCTTACGGTTTTCACCCAGCTCTTTGCGCTTATCTTCTAGGATCAAAGCCTTATTGACTAGTTCCTGAAAGTCTGGAAAATTGTGGGTGATCAATCCCACCTGCAGTCCTGAATTCAGTCCCTTCATGAAACGAGATCGCTTAGCTTTATCTGTCGCTCGCCTTCAGGGGCATAGCGAGCTAATCGAGTAAACTTGTTCGTACTCGCCACCGTTGGCCTCCTTGTTTCAAAGCCCCAACTCTTCCTTCTTAAGGTCCATCATTCCCTCCGGACATGATATCGGCGGAAAGCATTGGTAAACTCCTCCTGTGTGATCTCTTGTGGGGCTCCATGAGCGCACGGTAATTCTCCCACCATTCTGCGCGGTTCCTTCAAGTTGATGAGAGGCGAGAGCACCTTCTCATTGCCCTCACACCGAGTGATGTGCGCCTTCTTCTCAATTGTCCTAAGCCGGTCATCGGCTTCCAAAGGGTTCACATTCTCGAAAGTTGGTGGCCTAGTCCTCATAAAACTGATAGCTTTGAGTGAGGTCGAGGTCCACCATGGTTGTTCTGCTACTGTGGTTGTTGTTGTTGGTCGCTGCGCTGGTCATCTGCTGCATTTCGGTCGCATCATGGTCCAGATTAGTTGAGTCTGGGCGGCAAGAAACGCCCCAGATTCTCGCATGTCTCATCGGCGGTGGTTGAGGGCTGCCTCCAGTCATTGGGGTTGTCGTTCGCGCGATCCACTTCAAGCACTGTTGTTCCCTCGAGTATTCACCATCTGATGATTGCCTCTTGGGTTAGGAAAGGTAGGTGTAGCATAGATAAGAAGTAAGACTTTTTAAAGCGGGGAGATAGGTTATACCCAATTGAAATAATTCTTTATTATTCTTGGTATGGCCGCTTATTTAAGCCTACAAGCTTTGCAACACATACTGCACACTCAGCATTACAAAGAAGCAAACTAAACACGAAACCTTAACGTCAACTAAAAAGGTAAAGACTAACTTAAAGACGCGACTCACACTCGAGTCTCAACACAGCTCCAAGGCTGACACTCACTCATCCAACCACCCTGGCTGAGGCTGACCCGACGCATACACCGGTGGGTGAGCTGGCATGGGAGCGAACCTATCCTGATGACCTACTACGGGTCTTCGCCACAACGGGTCCGCATTCCTCTCTGCTCCCACTCGCTCCTCGGGATCCTCCTCGACTCTCAACTGCTCTCGAACTCCTCGAGTCATGCGCCCAACTCATCCTCGACCGCCTCTAGGGCCTCTCCCACTCGGTGATCATTCCGATGGTCAAGCACGGTCACCTCAAGCTCTGCTCGCTACTCGAGTGCCTCGCATACGCCTCCAGCCCCGAGTAGTCTCTCTCATGTGATCCTCCCGGCAAGGGCGAACTCCGCAAGGTGTGTGGCTGTGGCACACTCGCCCTCTACGATCCGTCGGCGCCGGCATGCTTGCACATCCGGGTGAAGGCGAACATCGAGTCGTGAAGCTCGTCGGCGTAGTCGCGCAGACACGCGAAGAGCAAGTCGAGCGACCTCACGAATTGCAACCTCGTCACGAGAATCTTCTCGCGGAGATGTTGATTGGTCCGCTAGCTTCCTCGCTTCTCCGAGCGTAGATAATCGACTTGCAAATAAATCCTCGGTGTACACCATTAATCGACCACCGCCTCCTCGGTAAAGCGGACGATAGAAGCCTCAAGCGTCTCAAGAACTCTCGACACTCCATGGCGTAGCCGCCACGACTCTCAAAGGTCGGAACGATCGACATCCGCTCCACAAGAACTTTGAATAAGTTCTCCTCCCAAACGGCAAGTAAAACGGTAAATTCAGCAAAGGCGAGAAGTAGAGAATGAGATGAGTCGAGAGTGTTTTATTAGTCAAGTTTAGATTTTCTTTTAGAAAATAATTTTGGACCGACACAGACACCTCCATACTATCTAGGCCAAGACCTACAACAAGATGCTCGATACCACCTCTGAAGGACCCGAATCCACCGTGTTTACCGCACTAGTCCTAGGATCAACGCTAGTGCACACAAATTTCAACATTGGTACATATCACATCATACACAACGATAATAGAATAATAGTTCATTCATTGATATATCTAAAGGTATGATCTTATGACCAACTTACATTATTAAGCCACGCAGGGCAAGACTGAAAATATAAACCAATAATTATGCAATGGAAAGTAGAAAACGTAGATGCTCATCACCACCACAGCAACCGACAAGGCTCGGACCCTAATGACTCGTGGTCTTCCTCGAACTTCATCTTCCAACACAGTGTAGATTCTTCAACTGTTGATTATTGTTGTTTGGCAAGGGTGAATACTTAAGCACTCAACAAGTTGTGCATGAATGCAATTCTATGTATCTATATGCAAGGCTTATTCCAATGGATAGGCTATCATGGCTATTTTGTAATAAGCAAGATTTATGAACGAATACAATAAATAGATTGTAAAGATCAGAAACAAATATCAATAGTAAATAAATTCAAGATTTCTCAAGTAAACCAAGTTTCCAATCCTAAGTCAAATTCCATCTTCCATATGGCATTCCGCCATCCCAACCAAGTTGTCCAATTAATTAAACTAACCCTTAATCAGTAATTCCCGAGCATTGCTCAATACCATGAGCACGGCTATCCGAATAGTTTCACACTGCAGAGGTTATGCACTTTACCCACGTGATACAACCAAACACCACCAAGGCGAGTGATTATAACAAAGCCTTTACAATGCTCTGGCCTAACCGGATACTACCCGCTAAGGTTTCAACACTGGTGGGTCTGAAAACCATAACTAGGGCCCCCCTCTTGCGCCATGTGAATTACACCATAACTCGGGAACTCACACCGACCAAGATAGTACCAAAGTTAAGACATTGCAAGTTAATCAGCTAGGCTGGCCCATACCAGACATGTGGTTGCATGATTGACTCAGATCAAAGGCTTGCAAGGTTAAGTCCTTAGTGTGATCAAGGCAAGACATCCACATACCCTCTGCCCATCGGGCCCACCTTGGCATACTCGCCCCTTGTCACTTGCCCCAATCTACATTATTATCACCCGCTTGATTACTAAGCACCACGTGCCATCAACAATTCAACATCGCTGCGTGACATGACTCGCCACAACAACTCAATCTCATCGTGTGATCCCACATGACACACAAGTTCATAATATTGTTCCATATTCCATTAATCAAGATTAATTATCAATGATTCTGACACATGTGATGACGTGGCATGGCTAAGCAACTAATACGAACTAATCCTCCAATGTTGATTATAATTATTAACCAACTATATTTAACCAATCTAGGGTGACAATGGATCATGGCATACAATGACAAGGTAGGTGTAGATCAATCTGTATATTAGCTAAACCCAATCTAATTTAAAACAATTGTATATTTGAAATATATGCAATAGGGTAAATCGATATAGCAATTTTATAAACATGGGTTCAACATGATCAAAGCACAACTTGCCTTGGAATAGGTCCTGATCTGCTTCGAACTTGCTCTTGAGTTGTCGGATCTTCCTCCGCGCCGCACAATTCAACGCCTACGCTGCATCAAGAAGAAAAGCAAATAAATGCCAAAACAGAGAGCAATTGAACTCCAAAAATCAAATAAAATTCACCATTAAATAGATCTCAATTTTACAAATTTTTAGAAATTGGAATCACTCAAATCTGAGTTACGATGCAAAAAATATAGCCTTTTGAAGTTTGAAATAAATACTGAAATCAGAAAATCAGATTTAACATATTTATTTCTAAACTGAAAAAGCGATTTATGACGTCAGCGTGACCTCATGATGACGTCATCATCACAGAATTTCCAATCGGATTAATTTTCCAATTGAAAAATGCAATTATGACGCAGCACGAGACCACGGCGTATGGACTGAGTCCACGGCGCAGCACGAGACCACGGTGAACTCGGTCCACGACGCCTCGGCACCCACGCCCGACACGCGTCGCAATCTGATCGGTCTCCCGCGCGGCTCGATCTGGTCCGAGGAAAAAGAATCGGACGGCTACGATCTACTCTGACACGTGCCCCTTATCCAACGGCTTACCAGAGACTTGACGGTCGAACGCGAGCGCGAGAGGATGACGACGGTGTGGCGGCACCTTTCACCGGAGATGGATAAGATGACCCATGACGCGGCGCTCCGGCGGACTTCTGGCGACAAGATGACGGAGATCCGACGCGGCACGGTTCGGCGAACTCGGTCCCGCAGCCCAAGCGACGGAAGACGGCGGATCGGCGACGTTCCCGGGCAAAAACCGTGGCGGTTCCACGCTTCAACTCCGGCGAGCTCGCGGCAGCGTTCTACGACTGCTCTTGCGAAACCCCTCCGACCAAAAGATGCGCGCCAATGCGAACCTCGGGTGCTACCCCTATTTATAGCCTCGACGTCCGAGCTCTACAGGGCGAAGAAGTTCGACGCCGTTACGGCGGCGGACTCTGAGTCCGGAACGGAGACGATGAACGACGACGTGACACGTGTCTCGATCCGACGGCCAAGACACGATCGCACACGCGGCCATCTCCGGACCGTTGGATCGCGCATTTAACGATCGCGATTTAGGTTTCCTCCGCGCGATTCGTAATGGATCGGGCCGCACCGATCAAAGTTCCCAAGCGCAAATGTTGGGCTTCGCCCAACACTGCTCAAAGATATTTTTAAAACTTTATTAATTTAAATAATTCTAGAAATTCATTTAATTAGTTTTAGGCAAATAAATTATCAGAAAAATCCTTAAAAATCTCAAAATACCTTGAGACATTCGTACTCAAATAAAATATTTTTGGCAAAAATTTATTTTAATTTTGCACAGATTTAAATAAATTTGAACAAAAGGGTAATAAACTTAATTTAAAAATTAATTCAGATAAATCCAGAAAAATCCAAATAAATTCCAGAAAATTATAAATGCACATTTAAGCAATAAAAACATAATTAGGCCAGATTTTGGGATGTTACATGGATGAAGAGAACTCAGTAGGGGGCTAGAAGCGTCCTGGAGCTCAGCGCAGGAAGTTTCGAGAACCTTAACTCTCGTCAAGACGGCGATCGCTACTGAGTTTTGACCTTATAACTGCAAGGCAAAGCGTTAGAGAGGATAGTAAAGGATCAAGCAAAGACTAGTTGATGCTACACCTTCAAAATCCTTCTCGACTTCACTCTGAATCTTCCACGGCTTTAAGTTTTCCTTCGAGCTTCGCGAGAGCCGAATCCCGAGCTAGAGCAAATACAAGAAATCGGCAAGATAGTCGACTAAGCAAAAAACATGAAACAACCCAAGAGATAGCTACCTCGGAGAGAGCCTGATATCCAGATTCTCTGGCGCGCAGAGCGCTTTGTTCTCGTCGCGATGTCTGGAGTTCGGACCGAAGGGATTGCAGCTCGGCCGTATACTCAGCTTTGATGCGTGCTAGGTCGGCCAAGTACTCCTGGCGCGTCTGGATTTCAGGGAGCATCCTTTGAATGTACTCGGACTTTCGCTCGAAGCGCTCCCCTATTTTCTATAATCATCATAGCAAAAGGTAAACGCGTGGAAGAAGGGCGGAAGTAGGGACACAGCGGTCTTGGAGGAATGCTCACCTGGGCGGCATACGCACAAGCCTTGGCATGGATGAAAAAGTCATCCCTCTCTCTCTGCTCTTCCTCCGGGTCGTCCAAAAGCTTCAAACCCTCATCATCGGCAAAGGTTGTATCTGTTATTAGCCGGGGGCGAGCAGGGGCTGGCGGGACTCGGTGAATCTCTTCAACCTCAGGGGACGAGCAGGAGGCCGGCTCAGAGCAACGGATCTGCCGCAGGGCAACGCGAACAAGAGACGGCGCCAGGACTAGGAGACACTTCGGCGCCCTCAGAAGTAGTTTCCCCTGTCGAAGTATGAACTCCAGGAGATCCAACCTCAGTAGGGCCCCCAGGCAAAGACCCGATGGGCGTGTCAAGCGAAGTGTCCCTGTGAAGAAGAATCGTCAGCAAGACCGAAGAATAAAAATGGAGTCAACGGAGTAACGGACCTGTTGGATTTCCTCATTCTCATCGGGGGCTTCTTGCGAATAGCTGGCCCACCCCCGGAAGAACCACTCGGACCACCGCCGACCGTGCCCCAAGCTCGACAACCCGCGGAACTCGCAGTGGATCTTGGATTTTGGGACCGCCAACCGGACGTTGGGGGGCCACGAGGTCATCAGACAGTATCTTCTTTCCATTCTTTGCAGCAGGGCCCCCTGCTGGAGACCGCGCCCGGCGCTTCGGAGAATAGCCTGGGCGAGGAGGCATTTCCGGAAGGGGAGGAACACTGAAGAATGCGATGCGATCCTGAAGATGAAGATCAAGAGTTAGCAAAACTTCAAAGAACGAAGAAACGCAAAATTCCCAATAAAAATCGCCTACCGCAGGAGGGGGGCATGATATGTTGAAAGATTTCGGGCACTTGACAGATAATATGTCGATGCTCGAGATAAAGAGTTCTCCAGCCCTGGCGCATAACCTCTCCCTTGGCAAATCGTCGGGCCATTCCCGGGTCGGGTCACTTTGTCCCCTATAAGCGAATCCCAGATGAACTCGCTCCTTTAGGGGCTGCACCCGGTGGGCGATGAAGTGGAGGGCCAAACCCACTCCTGTAAGCCCGCTATCTTTCAACTTTTCGATCAGTGCCAAGAGTTCAGACACTTGATCCATGTCGGAAGAAGCAGGGGTGGAACCCCAGGAAATAGACATTGAGGGACGGCGCCCAGTGAACGGAGGTAGAGACAAATCGGGTTGTACAAAAACCATTCCCTATGCCACCCTTGTTGGAGGTCTTGACAGAATGGCAAAGTAATCCTTCTTCAACCCTTCCCGCACTGAATCCAATACCATAACCTCGGGTCATTTTTGGAGGGATAGGGCTTCAGGAGATAAAGGTGACGAAAGAGGTCGAAATGGGGGCTAATGCCCAGAAAAGCTTCACAAAGGTGGACAAAGAGGGAAATTTGGAGGATAGAATTGGGGTTTAGATTCACCAATTTGATTTCATAAAAGAAAAGAAGGCCGCGAAGGAAAGAACTGATCGGAAGACCAAGGCCGCGGTGGAAAAGAGATTCGAAAACCACCACCTCCTCGGAGCGGGGAGTCGGGACGGATTCACCGGGCCGGGCGCATGGAGATCGGGGCGGATCGCAAGATCCCGCGTCTACCATGGATTTCACTTCTCCTCGGTCGTTGTCGAGGTCGTCCAATCTTGTGGTGAAGGCGGAGAAGGAGTAGAAGAAGACATTCTTGCAGAAAGATTGACAGCGACTCGAGAAGGCAAGAATAGCGAAGGTTAACCTTGGTGGCGGAGAGTTCAGGAAGTGTCGGGACCCAGATTTGCAAATCCGAACCCTCTCGTGTATCTTGCACTAGTCCAGATCACGCTTAGTGCACACAAAGGAAACATAGATGAAATACCATTCCATACAACGAATTAATTAAGAAGAAGCAAATTATTATTAAATAAAGCAAACGACCTTATGGTCAATGTTTACACCATTATGCCTTAAGGGCTTAAGAAACAAATACTATTGCAATGAAAGATAACTTGAACCATTCGACATGCCACGTGCAATCGTCTGGGAACGCCTTCCTAATCCACGTAGTCTTCATAGAATTCCTCCTCATAATATTCATTATCTCCTTCAGCAACTGATCAACAAGGGCATAAAGCCGTGAGTACAAAGGTACTCAGCAAGCCGTAGGGAATTGATGCAATATATTTATGCACGGCTTGACAAGGATGGCTATATAGTTCTTTTGCAGAAAGCAATAACTTGAATTGAAATATAATAAATAGATTGAAAGCATATTTATGAAAAGATAAATAAATAACTGATAGATCAATGATAGACAACAAAACAACAGTGAACTCCCGCTCACATCCCAACAATTCCACATTCCACATTTTATGAAACACTCTATACCCGTGTGAAATTCCGGGCTTTGTCCATGATCATGACGCGGCTATTCGAATAGTTTTACACTCTGCAGAGGTTGTACAACTTTACCCACAAGACATGAACATCTCCTTGTGCAATCGATCTTAACATACTTCCTTTGGTGTGTCGCAGAGATATCATGACAAAGCCTTTACAATGCAATCGCCTAAACTCAGATCGCTCGCTAAGGTTTCGCCTTTAGGGCCCCTCTTGCGCCTTGCGAATCTACCCGTCTATCCGGAACCCACACCACCAACTGGCAAGTACTCAAGACTAGACATTGCAAATTAATCACCTAGGTCTGTCCCATTCCGGACATGTGGTAGTACGATTAGACCAGTTCAAGGCGCACAAGATTAAGTCCTTAAGTTGTCTCAGCAGACATCCACATCCCAATGTGCCGTAAAGCACCCCTTTATCGCACGATCACTTGCCCAAGGAAAAACAATTGTTCAACCAAGACCAATGGCAAACCCCGCCATGGTACAACAAATTTACAACAAAGTGGCTAACGCCACGATTCAATATCTCATTAAGTCAATATTAACATTATTCACATGTGACATGAATCCCAACGATATGTAAGCATGTCTAAGCATAGCTACGATAACCCAATGTTGGTATAATGATTATGTCCAACTAGTAATGTCCCAACCTAGGTTTAACAATGGATACATGGCATACAACTAATCAAGGTGGCATAATGTCAACTAGGTATACATCTACTCCCATTAAATAAGCATTGATACACCAAATAGCATGCAATTGTAATAAAGTAAATTACTTTTGCAAACATAGGATCAATATGATCAAAGGATTACGACATGCCTTGCTGATCTAGTGCTGAATCTTGGTCTTCAAAGTCTTCGTTCGCTCCCTCGGAATTAGCGTCTACCGGAAAAGAAAGCAACGAAACAAAATAAAAACAAAACAGAAACTCAAACAAGCTCAAAACTGAAAATAAATGGCTTTGGAAGATAGATCTTGATTTTAGAAAAATTTAGAAACTTGAATCGCTTCAATCGGAGTTCGTATGAGTGAGAACGGGCCTCCGAAAGATTAAATTCAGAGAAAATACACAAAATCAGAAAATCGGAATTTCTGGATTTATTTTTGTACTGAAAGGGATTTATTGCGCAACACCGACGCCACCGGCTCACGGTGGACTCGGTCCACGGCGCTGCGCCGTTCACCGTGCACCGCGCAGACGGTGGCAGCGCCGACGCGCTTTGGGGTCGACGCGGCCGACGCAGCGGCCACGCGGCGCGCATCCAACGGCGACGCGAAATCCAACGGCCAAGGAGCCAGGGATGCGGCGGAGGAGACGTGGCGCTATCTGGCGCATCGGTTGGCGATCGGACGGCCACGATCCCTCGGCGGAGGACGACGGCGAGGCGGCGGCGCGAGGCTTACCGGACTCGAGGAAGAAGACGCGGCCAACGGCGCGGCGGCGGCAGATCGGACACGGGACGAGAGGGATCCAGACGAGGACGTCACGGGCAAAGCAATGAGGCGCGCGGCTACGGCGGAGACGCACCAGAGCGGCTAGACGGCGACGGAGAAACTTCGGCGGCGACGGCGGACTCCGGCGAGCTCGCGCGGCGCAACGGCAGCGTCTCGGGCAGCAAAAGATGGGGCAAAAGGTGCGGCGGCGCGAGGGGAATCTCGGGAGGCGCGCGGCACGGCTTTTATAGCCTCGGGGAACGCGCAACGGACGCGGACTCCGAGACGGCGGCGTGCGGCGGCGGGATTCCGAGTCGGTGGCGGCTAGGGTTTCGCGGACGCGATCTCAGCCGACACGTGGCGCCGACGGACGGCCACGCTACTGGCTGGGCGGCGCAGCCGAGCGAGCGGCCGGCGAGGTGGTGGGACGAGGCGCGCAGCCGGAAGGGAGGCGGCGAAGCGGGCAGGCGAAATGGGTTGAGCCACAGAGGTTTGGCCCGATGGGCTTTTGAAAATTAAAATCATTTTCCGATTTTATATAATTCGAAATTGAATAAATTCAAATAAATTCAAATAAATATCAAATAAATTCAGAAAAATCTCCAAAATACGAAAAATTCCTTGGAGCACATGGAACCCAACTAATAGATCAATGATAGACAACAAAACAAAAGTGAACTCCCGCTCACATCCCAACAATTCCACATTCCACATTTTATGAAACACTCTATACCCCGTGTGAAATTCCGCTTTGTCTATGATCATGACGCGCTATTCGAATAGTTTTACACTCTGCAGAGGTTGTACAACTTTACCCACAAGACATGAACATCTCCTTGTGCAATCGATCTTAACACACTTCCTTTGGTGTGTCGCAGAGATATCATGACAAAGCCTTTACAATGCAATCGCCTAAACTCTGATGCGCTCGCTAAGGTTTCGCCTTTAGGGCCCCTCTTGCTTTGCGAATCTACCCGTCTATCCGGAACCCACACCACCAACTGGCAAGACTCAAGACTAGACATTGCAAATTAATCAGCTAGGTCTGTCCCATTCCGGACATGTGGTAGTACGATTAGACCCAGTTCAATGGCGCACAAGATTAAGTCCTTAAGTTGTCTCAGGCAAGACATCCACATCCCAATGTGCTAGAAAGCACCCCCTTTACTGCACGATCACTTGCCCAAGGAAAAACAATTGTTCAACCAAGACCAATGGCAAACCCGCCATGGTACAACAAATTTACAACAAAGTGGCTAACGGCCACGATTCAATATCTCATTAAGTCAATATTAACATTATTCACATGTGACATGAATCCCAACGTATATGTAAGCATGTCTAAGCATAGCTACGATAACCCAATGTTGGTATAATGGTTATGTCCAACTAGTAATGTCCCAACCTAGGTTTAACAATGGATACATGGCATACAACTAATCAAGGTGGCATAATGTCAACTAGGTATACATCTACTCCCATTAAATAAGCATTGATACACCAAATAGCATGCAATTGTAATAAAGTAAATTACTTTTGCAAACATAGGATCAATATGATCAAATGATTACGACTTGCCTTGCTGATCTAGTGCTGAATCTTGGTCTTCAAAGTCTTCGTTCGCTCCCTCGGAATTAGCGTCTACTGGAAAAGAAAGCAACGAAACCAAATAAATACAAAACAGAAATTCAAACAAGCTCAAAACTGAAAATAAATGGCTCTGGAAGATAGATCTTGATTTTAGAAAAATTTAGAAACTTGAATCGCTTCAATCGGAGTTCGTATGAGTGAGAACGGGCCTCCGAAAGATTAAATTCAGAGAAAATACACAAAATCAGAAAATCGGAATTTCTGGATTTATTTTTGTATTGAAAAGGATTTATTGCGCAACGCCGACGTCACCGCTCACGGTGGACTCGGTCCACGGCGCTGCGCGGTTCACCGTGCACCACGCCACGGACGGCCGACGCAGCGCCGACGCGCTTTAAGGTCGACGCGGCTTGCCGCGCAGCGCAGCGCCACGCGCGTGCATCCAACGGCGACTTCAAACTGGACGGCCAAGGAGCCGAGGATGCGCGGAGGAGACGTGGCGCTATCTCGCGCGTCGGTTGGCGTCGGACGGCCACGATCCTCGGCGGAGGACGACGCGAGGCGGCGCGCGAGGCTTACGGACTCGGGAAGAAGACGCGGCCAACGCGGCGGCGGCCGATCGGACACGGACGAGAGGATCGAGCGAGGACGCCACGGGCAAAGCAATGAGGCGCGCGGCTACGACGGAGACGCACTGGCGGCTAGACGGCGACGAGAAGCTTCGGCGGCGACGACGGACTCCGGCGAGCTCGCGCGCGCAACGGCGGCGTCTCGGGCAGCAAAAGATGGGGCAAAAGGTGCGGCGCGCGAGAATCTCGGGGCGCGCGCACGGCTTTATAGCCTCGGGAACGCAGAACGACGCGGACTCGAGACGGCAGCGGCGTCGGCGGCGGGATTCCGAGTCGGCGGCGGCTAGGGTTTCGCGGACGCGATCTCACCGCACACACGTGGCGTCGACGGACGGCCACGCTGGGTGGTCAGTGGCGGTGCCGAGAGCGAGCAAAGCCGGCGAGGTGGTCGGGCCGAGGCGCGCAGCCGAAGGAGAGCGCGGCGACGCGGCGGCGAAATGGGTTGGGCCTCAGAGGTTTCGCCCAAGGGCTTTTGAAAATTAAAATCATTTTCCGATTTTATATAATTCCGAAATTCGAATAAATTCAAATAAATTCAAATAAATATCAAATAAATTCAAAAATCTCCAAAAATACGAAAAATTCCTTGGAGCACATGGAACCCAACTAATAGATCAATGATAGACAACAAAACAAAAGTGAACTCCCGCTCACATCCCAACAATTCCACATTCCACATTTTATGAAACACTCTATACCCCGTGTGAAATTCCGGGCTTTGTCTATGATCATGACGCGCTATTTCGAATAGTTTTACACTCTGCAGAGGTTGTACAACTTTACCCACAAGACATGAACATCTCCTTGTGCAATCGATCTTAACACACTTCCTTTGGTGTGTCGCAGATATCATGACAAAGCCTTTACAATGCAATCGTCTAAACTCTAGACGCTCGCTAAGGTTTCGCCTTTAGGGCCCCCTCTTGCGCCTTTGCGAATCTACCCGTCTATCCGGAACCCACACCACCAACCGGCAATACTCAAGACTAGACATTGCAAATTAATCGGCTAGGTCTGTCCCATTCCGCACATGTGGTAGTACGATTAGACCCAGTTCAATGGCGCACAAGATTAAGTCCTTAAGTTGTCTCAGGCAAGACATCCACATCCCAATGTGCTAGAAAGCACCCCCTTTACTGCACGATCACTTGCCCAAGGAAAAACAATTCGTTCAACCAAGACCAATGGCAAACCCCGCCATGGTACAACAAATTTTACAACAGTGGCTAACGGCCACGATTCAATATCTCATTAAGTCAATATTAACATTATTCACATGTGACATGAATCCCAACGTATATGTAAGCATGTCTAAGCATAGCTACGATAACCCAATGTTGGTATAATGGTTATGTCCAACTAGTAATGTCCCAACCTAGGTTTAACAATGGATACATGGCATACAACTAATCAAGGTGGCATAATGTCAACTAGGTATACATCTACTCCCATTAAATAAGCATTGATACACCAAATAGCATGCAATTGTAATAAAGTAAATTACTTTTGCAAACATAGGATCAATATGATCAAATGATTACGACTTGCCTTGCTGATCTAGTGCTGAATCTTGGTCTTCAAAGTCTTCGTCGCTCCCTCGGAATTAGCGTCATCTGGAAAAGAAAGCAACGAAACCAAATAAATACAAAACAGAAATTCAAACAAGCTCAAAACTGAAAATAAATGGCTCTGGAAGATAGATCTTGATTTTAGAAAATTTAGAAACTTGAATCGCTTCAATCGGAGTTCGTATGAGTGAGAACGGCCTCCGAAAGATTAAATTCAGAGAAAATACACAAAATCGTAAAATCGGAATTTCTGGATTTATTTTGTATTGAAAAAGGATTTATTGCGCAACGCCGACGTCACCGCTCACGGTGGACTCGGTCCACGGCGCTGCGCGCCGTTCACCGTGCACCGGCGACGGCCGACGCAGCGCCGACGCGCTTTGGGTCGACGCGGCCGCCGACGCAGCGCGCCACGCGGCGTGCATCCAACGGCGACTCGAAATCCGACGGCCAAGGAGCCAGGGATGCGGCGGAGGAGACGTGGCACTATCTGGCGCGTCGGTTGGCGATCGGACGGCCACGATCCCTCGGCGGAGGACGACGGCGAGGCGGCGGCGCGAGGCTTACCGGACTCGGGGAAGAAGACGCGGCCAACGACGCGGCGGCGGCCGATCGGACACGGGACGAGAGGGATCCGAGCGAGGACGCCACGGGCAAAGCAATGAGGCGCGGCTACGACGGAGACGCACTGAGCGGCTAGACGGCGACGGAGAAGCTTGGCGGCGACGACGGACTCCGGCGAAGCTCGCGCGCGCAGCGGCAGCGTCTCGGGCAGCAAAAGATGGGGCAAAAGGTGCGGCGGCGCGAGGGGAATCTCGGAGGCGCGCGACGGCTTTTTATAGCCTCGAGAACGCGCAACGGACGCGACTCGAGACGGCGGCGGGCGGCGGCGGGATTCCGAGTCGGCGGCGGCTAGGGTTTCGCGGACGCGATCTCAGCCGCACACGTGGCGTCGATCGGACGGCCACGCGGCTGGGCAAGGCGGCCCGAGCGAGCAGGCGGGCGAGGTGGTCACGAGGCGCGCAGCCGAAGGGAGGCGAAGCGACGCGGGCCGGGCGAAATGGGTTGGGCCCCAGAGGTTTCGGCCCGAAGGGCTTTTTGAAAATTAAAATCATTTTCCGATTTTATATAATTCCAGAAATTCGAATAAATTCAAATAAATTCAAATAAATATCAAATAAATTCAGAAAAATCTCCAAAAATACAGAAAAATTCCTTGGAGCACATGGAACCCAACTAATAGATCAATGATAGACAACAAAACAAAAGTGAACTCCCCGTTCACATCCCAACAATTCCACATTCCACATTTTATGAAACACTCTATACCCCGTGTGAAATTCCCGGGCTTTGTCTATGATCATGACGCGCTATTCGAATAGTTTTACACTGCAGAGGTTGTACAACTTTACCCACAAGACATGAACATCTCCTTGTGCAATCGATCTTAACACACTTCCTTTGGTGTGTCGCAGAGATATCATGACAAAGCCTTTACAATGCAATCGCCTAAACTCCTGACGCTCGCTAAGGTTTCGCCCTTTAGGGCCCCTCTTGCGCCTTTGCGAATCTACCCGTCTATCCGGAACCCACACCACCAACTGGCGATTACTCAAGACTAGACATTGCAAATTAATCACTAGGTCTGTCCCATTCCGCATATGTGGTAGTACGATTAGACCAGTTCAATGGCGCACAAGATTAAGTCCTTAAGTTGTCTCGAGCAAGACATCCACATCCCAATGTGCTAGAAAGCACCCCTTTATCGCACGATCACTTGCCAAAGGAAAACAATTGCTCAACCAAGACCAATGGCAAACCCCGCCATGGTACAACAAATTTTACAACAAATGGCTAACGGCCACGATTCAATATCTCATTAAGTCAATATTAACATTATTCACATGTGACATGAATCCCAACGTATATGTAAGCATGTCTAAGCATAGCTACGATAACCCAATGTTGGTATAATGGTTATGTCCAACTAGTAATGTCCCAACCTAGGTTTAACAATGGATACATGGCATACAACTAATCAAGGTGGCATAATGTCAACTAGGTATACATCTACTCCCATTAAATAAGCATTGATACACCAAATAGCATGCAATTGTAATAAAGTAAATTACTTTTGCAAACATAGGATCAATATGATCAAATGATTACGACTTGCCTTGCTGATCTAGTGCTGAATCTTGGTCTTCAAAGTCTTCGTTAGCTCCCTAATTAGCGCTCATCGAAAAGAAAGCAACGAAACCAAATAAATACAAAACAGAAATTCAAACAAGCTCAAAACTGAAAATAAATGGCTCTGGAAGATAGATCTTGATTTTAGAAAATTTAGAAACTTGAATCGCTTCAATCGGAGTTCGTATGAGTGAGAACGGGCCTCCAAAGATTAAATTCAGAGAAAATACACAAAATCGAAAATCGGAATTTCGGATTTATTTTTGTATTGAAAAAGGGATTTATTGCGCAACGCCGACGTCACCGGCTCACGGTGGACTCGGTCCACGGCGCTGCGCCGGTTCACCGTGGCACCGCCGCGACGGTCGACGCAGCGCCGACGCTTTTTGGTCGACGCGGCTGCCGACGCAGCGCCACGCGGGCGTGCATCCAACGGCGACTCAATCCGGACGGCCAAGGAGCCGTGGATGCGCGGAGGAGACGTGGCGCTATCCGCGCGTCGGTTGGCGATCGGACGGCCACGATCCTCGGCGGAGGACGACGGCGAGGCGGCGCGCGAGGCTTACCGGACTCGGGAAGAAGACGCGCCACGAGCGGCGGCGCCGATCGGACACGGACGAGAGGATCCGAGCGAGGACGCCACGGGCAAAGCAATGAGGCGCGCGGCTACGACGGAGACGCACTCGAGCGGCTAGACGGCGACGGAGAAGCTTCGGCGGCGACGACGGACTCCGGCGAGCTCGCGCGCGCAAGGCGGCGTCTCGGCAGCAAAAGATGGGGCAAAAGCGCGGCGGCGAGGGGAATCTCGGAGGCGCGCGCACGGCTTTTATAGCCTCGGGAACGCGCAACGGACGCGACTCGAGACGGCGGCGCGCGGCGGGATTCCGAGTCGGCGGCGGCTAGGGTTTCGCGGACGCGATCTCACCGCCTACGTGGCGTCGACGGACGGCCACGCTACTGGTCGGGCGGCAGCCAGCGAGCAGCCGGCGAGGTGGTCACGAGGCGCAGCGCAGAAGGGAGGCGGCGACGCGGGCGGCGAAATGGGTTGGGCCCAGAGGTTTCGGCCCAAGGGCTTTTGAAAATTAAAATCATTTTCCGATTTTATATAATTCCGAAATTCGAATAAATTCAAATAAATTCAAATAAATATCAAATAAATTCGAAAAATCTCCAAAATACGAAAAATTCCTTGGAGCACATGGAACCCAACTAATAGATCAATGATAGACAACAAAACAAAAGTGAACTCCCGCTCACATCCCAACAATTCCACATTCCACATTTTATGAAACACTCTATACCCCGTGTGAAATTCCGGGCTTTGTCTATGATCATGACGCGCTATTCGAATAGTTTTACACTCTGCAGAGGTTGTACAACTTTACCCACAAGACATGAACATCTCCTTGTGCAATCGATCTTAACACACTTCCTTTGGTGTGTCGCAGAGATATCATGACAAAGCCTTTACAATGCAATCGCCTAAACTCTCAGACGCTCCGCTAAGGTTTCGCCCTTTAGGGCCCCCTCTTGCGCCTTTGCGAATCTACCCGTCTATCCGGAACCCACACCACCAACTGGCGATTACTCAAGACTAGACATTGCAAATTAATCACTAGGTCCGCCCATTCCGGACATGTGGTAGTACGATTAGACCAGTTCAATGGCGCACAAGATTAAGTCCTTAAGTTGTCTCGGCAAGACATCCACATCCCAATGTGCTAGAAAGCACCCCTTTATCGCACGATCACTTGCCCAAGGAAAAACAATTGCTCAACCAAGACCAATGGCAAACCCCGCCATGGTACAACAAATTTACAACAAAGGCTAACGGCCACGATTCAATATCTCATTAAGTCAATATTAACATTATTCACATGTGACATGAATCCCAACGTATATGTAAGCATGTCTAAGCATAGCTACGATAACCCAATGTTGGTATAATGGTTATGTCCAACTAGTAATGTCCCAACCTAGGTTTAACAATGGATACATGGCATACAACTAATCAAGGTGGCATAATGTCAACTAGGTATACATCTACTCCCATTAAATAAGCATTGATACACCAAATAGCATGCAATTGTAATAAAGTAAATTACTTTTGCAAACATAGGATCAATATGATCAAATGATTACGACTTGCCTTGCTGATCTAGTGCTGAATCTTGGTCTTCAAAGTCTTCGTTCGCTCCTCGGAATTAGCGTCTCATCGGAAAAGAAAGCAACGAAACCAAATAAATACAAAACAGAAATTCAAACAAGCTCAAAACTGAAAATAAATGGCTCTGGAAGATAGATCTTGATTTTAGAAAAATTTAGAAACTTGAATCGCTTCAATCGGAGTTCGTATGAGTGAGAACGGGCCTCCGAAAGATTAAATTCAGAGAAAATACACAAAATCGTAAAATCGGAATTTCTGGATTTATTTTGTATTGAAAAAGGATTTATTGCGCAACGCCGACGTCAGCGGCTCACGGTGGACTCGGTCCACGGCGCTGCGCCGGTTCACCGTGCACCGGCGCCTGACGGCCGACGCAGCGCCGACGCTGCTTTAGGTCGACGCGGCCGCCGACGCAGCGCCCACGCGGCGTGCATCCAACGGCGACTTCAAACCGGCGGCCAAGGAGCCAGGGATGCGGCGGAGGAGACGTGGCGCTATCTGGCGCGTCGGTTGGCGATCGGACGGCCACGATCCCTCGGCGGAGGACGACGGCGAGGCGGCGGCGCGAGGCTTACCGGACTCGGGGAAGAAGACGCGGCCAACGGCGCGGCGGCGGCCGATCGGACACGGGACGAGAGGGATCCAGACGAGGACGTCACGGGCAAAGCAATGAGGCGCGCGGCTACGACGGAGACGCACCAGAGCGGCTAGACGGCGACGGAGAAGCTTCGGCGGCGACGACGGACTCCGGCGAGCTCGCGCGGCGCAACGGCAGCGTCTCGGGCAGCAAAAGATGGGGCAAAAGGTGCGGCGGCGCGAGGGGAATCTCGGGAGGCGCGCGGCACGGCTTTTATAGCCTCGGGGAACGCGCAACGGACGCGGACTCCGAGACGGCGGCGTGCGGCGGCGGGATTCCGAGTCGGCGGCGGCTAGGGTTTCGCGGACGCGATCTCAGCCGCACACGTGGCGCCGACGGACGGCCACCTGGCTGGTCGGCGGCGGGTGCCGAGCGAGCAGCCGGCGAGGTGGTCACGAGGCGCGCAGCCGAAGGGAGGCGGCGACGCTGGCCGGCGAAATGGGTTGGGCCTCAGAGGTTTCGCCCAAGGGCTTTTTGAAAATTAAAATCATTTTCCGATTTTATATAATTCCTAAATTCAATAAATTCAAATAAATTCAAATAAATATCAAATAAATTCGAAAAATCTCCAAAATACGTAAAAATTCCTTGGAGCACATGGAACCCAACTAATAGATCAATGATAGACAACAAAACAAAAGTGAACTCCGCTCACATCCCAACAATTCCACATTCCACATTTTATGAAACACTCTATACCCGTGTGAAATTCCTGCTTTGTCTATGACCATGACGCGCTATTCAATAGTTTTACACTCTGCAGAGGTTGTACAACTTTACCCACAAGACATGAACATCTCCTTGTGCAATCGATCTTAACACACTTCCTTTGGTGTGTCGCAGAGATATCATGACAAAGCCTTTACAATGCACTCGTCTAAACTCGACGCTCGCTAAGGTTTCGCCTTTAGGGCCCCTCTTGCGCCTTGCGAATCTACCCGTCTATCCGGAACCCACACCACCAATCGGCGAGACTCAAGACTAGACATTGCAAATTAATCAGCTAGGTCTGTCCCATTCCAGACATGTGGTAGTACGATTAGACCCAGTTCAATGGCGCACAAGATTAAGTCCTTAAGTTGTCTCAGGCAAGACATCCACATCCCAATGTGCTAGAAAGCACCCCCTTTACTGCACGATCACTTGCCCAAGGAAAAACAATTGTTCAACCAAGACCAATGGCAAACCCGCCATGGTACAACAAATTTTACAACAAAGGCTAACGGCCACGATTCAATATCTCATTAAGTCAATATTAACATTATTCACATGTGACATGAATCCCAACGTATATGTAAGCATGTCTAAGCATAGCTACGATAACCCAATGTTGGTATAATGGTTATGTCCAACTAGTAATGTCCCAACCTAGGTTTAACAATGGATACATGGCATACAACTAATCAAGGTGGCATAATGTCAACTAGGTATACATCTACTCCCATTAAATAAGCATTGATACACCAAATAGCATGCAATTGTAATAAAGTAAATTACTTTTGCAAACATAGGATCAATATGATCAAATGATTACGACTTGCCTTGCTGATCTAGTGCTGAATCTTGGTCTTCAAAGTCTTCGTTCGCTCCCTCGGAATTAGCGTCTACTGGAAAAGAAAGCAACGAAACCAAATAAATACAAAACAGAAATTCAAACAAGCTCAAAACTGAAAATAAATGGCTCTGGAAGATAGATCTTGATTTTAGAAAAATTTAGAAACTTGAATCGCTTCAATCGGAGTTCGTATGAGTGAGAACGGGCCTCCGAAAGATTAAATTCAGAGAAAATACACAAAATCAGAAAATCGGAATTTCTGGATTTATTTTTGTATTGAAAAAGGGATTTATTGCGCAACGCTGACGTCAGCCGGCTCACGGTGGACTCGGTCCACGGCGCTGCGCCGGTTCACCGTGCACCCGGCGCACGGCTGACGCAAGCGCTGACGCGGCTTTGGGGCTGACGCGGCTGCTGACGCAAGCGCGCCACGCGGCGTGCATCCAACGGCGACTCGAAATCCGACGGCCAAGGAGCCAGGGATGCGGCGGAGGAGACGTGGCGCTATCTGGCGCGTCGGTTGGCGATCGGACGGCCACGATCCCTCGGCGGAGGACGACGGCGAGGCGGCGCGCGAGGCTTACCGGACTTCGGAAGAAGACGCGCCAACGAGCGCGCGGCCGATCGGACACGGACGAGAGGATCCAGACGAGGACGTCACGGGCAAAGCAATGAGGCGCGCGGCTACGGCGGAGACGCACCAGAGCGGCTAGACGGCGACGGAGAAGCTTCGGCGGCGACGGCGGACTCTGGCGAGCTCGCGCGGCGCAACGGCAGCGTCTCGGGCAGCAAAAGATGGGGCAAAAGGTGCGGCGGCGCGAGGGGAATCTCGGGAGGCGCGCGGCACGGCTTTTATAGCCTCGGGGAACGCGCAACGGACGCGGACTCCGAGACGGCGGCGTGCGGCGGCGGGATTCCGAGTCGGCGGCGGCTAGGGTTTCGCGGACGCGATCTCAGCCGCACACGTGGCGTCGATCGGACGGCCACGCTGGCTGGTCGGGCGGCGTGCCGAGCGAGCAGCCGGCGAGGTGGTCGGGCCGAGGCGCAGCCGAAGGGAGGCGGCGACGCGGTCGGGCGAAATGGGTTGGGCCTCAGAGGTTTCGCCCAAGGGCTTTTGAAAATTAAAATCATTTTCCGATTTTATATAATTCCGAAATTGAATAAATTCAAATAAATTCAAATAAATATCAAATAAATTCAGAAAAATCTCCAAAAATACAGAAAAATTCCTTGGAGCACATGGAACCCAACTAATAGATCAATGATAGACAACAAAACAAAAGTGAACTCCCCGTTCACATCCCAACAATTCCACATTCCACATTTTATGAAACACTCTATACCCCGTGTGAAATTCCCGGGCTTTGTCTATGACCATGACGCGCTATTCAATAGTTTTACACTCTGCAGAGGTTGTACAACTTTACCCACAAGACATGAACATCTCCTTGTGCAATCGATCTTAACACACTTCCTTTGGTGTGTCGCAGAGATATCATGACAAAGCCTTTACAATGCAATCGTCTAAACTCGACGCTTGCGCTAAGGTTTCGCCTTTAGGGCCCCTCTTGCGCCTTGCGAATCTACCCGCCTATCCGGAACCCACACCACCAACCGGCAGACTCAAGACTAGACATTGCAAATTAATCACTAGGTCTGTCCCATTCCGCATATGTGGTAGTACGATTAGACCAGTTCAATGGCGCACAAGATTAAGTCCTTAAGTTGTCTCGGGCAAGACATCCACATCCCAATGTGCTAGAAAGCACCCCTTTATCGCACGATCACTTGCCCAAGGAAAACAATTGCTCAACCAAGACCAATGGCAAACCCCGCCATGGTACAACAAATTTTACAACAATGGCTAACGGCCACGATTCAATATCTCATTAAGTCAATATTAACATTATTCACATGTGACATGAATCCCAACGATATGTAAGCATGTCTAAGCATAGCTACGATAACCCAATGTTGGTATAATGGTTATGTCCAACTAGTAATGTCCCAACCTAGGTTTAACAATGGATACATGGCATACAACTAATCAAGGTGGCATAATGTCAACTAGGTATACATCTACTCCCATTAAATAAGCATTGATACACCAAATAGCATGCAATTGTAATAAAGTAAATTACTTTTGCAAACATAGGATCAATATGATCAAATGATTACGACTTGCCTTGCTGATCTAGTGCTGAATCTTGGTCTTCAAAGTCTTCGTTCGCTCCCTCGGAATTAGCGTCTAATGGAAAAGAAAGCAACGAAACCAAATAAATACAAAACAGAAATTCAAACAAGCTCAAAACTGAAAATAAATGGCTCTGGAAGATAGATCTTGATTTTAGAAAAATTTAGAAACTTGAATCGCTTCAATCGGAGTTCGTATGAGTGAGAACGGGCCTCCGAAAGATTAAATTCAGAGAAAATACACAAAATCAGAAAATCGGAATTTCTGGATTTATTTTTGTATTGAAAAAGGGATTTATTGCGCAACGCGACGCCACCGCTCACGGTGGACTCGGTCCACGGCGCTGCGCCGTTCACCGTGCACCGGCGCCTGACGGCCGACGCAGCGCCGACGCTGCTTTGGGTCGACGCGGCCGCCGACGCGCGCGCCACGCGGCGTGCATCCAACGGCGACTTCAATCCGACGCCAAGGAGCCGAGGATGCGGCGGAGGAGACGTGGCGCTATCTCGCGCGTCGGTTGGCGATCGGACGCCCACGATCCTCGGCGGAGGACGACGGCGAGGCGGCGCGCGAGGCTTACCGGACTCGGGAAGAAGACGCGCCAACGAGCGCGGCGGCCGATCGGACACGGACGAGAGGATCCAGCGAGGACGCCACGGGCAAAGCAATGAGGCGCGCGGCTACGACGGAGACGCACCAGAGCGGCTAGACGGCGACGGAGAAGCTTCGCGGCGGCACGACGACTCCGGCGAGCTCGCGCGCGCAAGCAGCGGCCTCGGGCAGCAAAAGATGGGGCAAAAGGCGCGGCGCGAGGGAATCTCGGGAGCGCGCAGCACGCTTTTATAGCCTCGGGAACGCGCAACGGACGCGGACTCGAGACGGCGGCGTCGGCGCGGCGGATTCCGAGTCGCGCGGCTAGGGTTTCGCGGACGCGATCTCACCGCACACGTGGCGCCGACGGACGGCCACGCAGGGTCTGGTGCAAGGCGCAGCCGAGCGAGCAGCCGGCGAGGTGGTGGTCGAGGCGGCGCAGGCCGAAGGGAGGCGAAGCGACGCGGGCCGGGCGAAATGGGTTGGGCCCCAGAGGTTTCGGCCCGAAGGGCTTTTTGAAAATTAAAATCATTTTCCGATTTTATATAATTCCGGAAATTCGAATAAATTCAAATAAATTCAAATAAATATCAAATAAATTCAGAAAAATCTCCAAAAATACAGAAAAATTCCTTGGAGCACATGGAACCCAACTAATAGATCAATGATAGACAACAAAACAAAAGTGAACTCCCCGTTCACATCCCAACAATTCCACATTCCACATTTTATGAAACACTCTATACCCCGTGTGAAATTCCCGGGCTTTGTCTATGACCGCGGACGCGGCTATTCGAATAGTTTTACACTCTGCAGAGGTTGTACAACTTTACCCACAAGACATGAACATCTCCTTGTGCAATCGATCTTAACACACTTCCTTTGGTGTGTCGCAGAGATATCATGACAAAGCCTTTACAATGCACTGTCTAAACTCGGTACTGCCCGCTAAGGTTTCGCCCTTTAGGGCCCCCTCTTGCGCCTTGCGAATCTACCCGTCTATCCCGGAACCCACACCACCAACTGGCAGTACTCAAGACTAGACATTGCAAATTAATCAGCTAGGTCTGTCCCATTCCAGACATGTGGTAGTACGATTAGACCCAGTTCAATGGCGCACAAGATTAAGTCCTTAAGTTGTCTCAGGCAAGACATCCACATCCCAATGTGCTAGAAAGCACCCCCTTTACTGCACGATCACTTGCCAAAGGAAAAACAATTCGTTCAACCAAGACCAATGGCAAACCCCGCCATGGTACAACAAATTTTACAACAGTGGCTAACGGCCACGATTCAATATCTCATTAAGTCAATATTAACATTATTCACATGTGACATGAATCCCAACGTATATGTAAGCATGTCTAAGCATAGCTACGATAACCCAATGTTGGTATAATGGTTATGTCCAACTAGTAATGTCCCAACCTAGGTTTAACAATGGATACATGGCATACAACTAATCAAGGTGGCATAATGTCAACTAGGTATACATCTACTCCCATTAAATAAGCATTGATACACCAAATAGCATGCAATTGTAATAAAGTAAATTACTTTTGCAAACATAGGATCAATATGATCAAATGATTACGACTTGCCTTGCTGATCTAGTGCTGAATCTTGGTCTTCAAAGTCTTCGTTCGCTCCCTCGGAATTAGCGTCATCAAAAAGAAAGCAACGAAACCAAATAAATACAAAACAGAAATTCAAACAAGCTCAAAACTGAAAATAAATGGCTCTGGAAGATAGATCTTGATTTTAGAAAAATTTAGAAACTTGAATCGCTTCAATCGGAGTTCGTATGAGTGAGAACGGCCTCCAAAGATTAAATTCAGAGAAAATACACAAAATCGTAAAATCGGAATTTCTGGATTTATTTTGTATTGAAAAAGGATTTATTGCGCAACGCCGACGTCAGCCGCTCACGGTGGACTCGGTCCACGGCGCTGCGCCGTTCACCGTGCACCGGCGCCACGGTGACGAGCAGCGCCGACGCTGCTTTAGGTCGACGCGGCCGCCGCGCGCAAGCGCGCGCCGCGGCGTGCATCCAACGGCGACTTCGAACCGGCGGCCAAGGAGCGAGGATGCGCGGAGGAGACGTGGCGCTATCTGGCGCGTCGGTTGGCGATCGGACGCCACGATCCCTCGGCGGAGGACGACGGCGAGCGGCGGCGCGAGGCTTACGGACTCGGGAAGAAGACGCGCCAACGCGGCGGCGGCGCCGATCGGACACGGACGAGAGGATCCGCGAGGACGCCACGGGCAAAGCAATGAGGCGCGCGGCTACGACGAGACGCACCGCAGCGGCTAGACGGCGACGGAGAAGCTTCGGCGGCGACGACGGACTCCGGCGAGCTCGCGCGGCGCAACGGCAGCGTCTCGGGCAGCAAAAGATGGGGCAAAAGGTGCGGCGGCGCGAGGGGAATCTCGGGAGGCGCGCGGCACGGCTTTTATAGCCTCGGGGAACGCGCAACGGACGCGGACTCGAGACGGCGTCGGGCGGCGGGATTCCGAGTCGGCGGCGGCTAGGGTTTCGCGGACGCGATCTCGGCCCGCACACGTGGCGCCGACGGACGGCCACGCTGGTGGTCAAGGGCGGCGTGCCGAGCGAGCAGCCGGGCGAGGTGGTCACGAGGCGGCGCGCAGCCGGGGAGGCGGCGACGCGGGCGGGCGAAATGGGTTGGGCCCAGAGGTTTCGGCCCAAGGGCTTTTTGAAAATTAAAATCATTTTCCGATTTTATATAATTCCTAAATTCAATAAATTCAAATAAATTCAAATAAATATCAAATAAATTCAGAAAAATCTCCAAAAATACAGAAAAATTCCTTGGAGCACATGGAACCCAACTAAAACTGAAATTCTTTTATTTGATGAATAGTTTAGTCAAATTAAATCCTTTCATTTATGGAAAATTCAAATTGTGAAATTAATTCAAGAAAATGCAAATGGTTTATTTTTGAATTCCAACATTCCAAAACTCAAATTTTGGGATGTTACAAACCTCCCCCCCTTAAATGGAATCTCGACCCCGAGATTCAGGCTGGCTAGAGAATAGGTGGGGAAACTCGGACTTCAGATCCTCTTCTCGCTCCCAAGTTGCTTCCTCTTCTGAATGATTGCTCCACTGGACCTTGCAAAAACGGATGATCTTGCTTCTCGTGATACGCTCTGCGATATCCAAAATTTTTACCGGTTGCTCCTTGTAGGTAAGATCCTCTTGCAGATCAATGGCTTCCAATGGCATCTGTTTCTCTAGCACACGCAGACATTTCTTCAACTGCGATACATGGAACACATCATGGATTCCGGCAAAAGACTGAGGTAATTCTAACTTGTAGGCAACCTCTCCTCTTCGTTCCAAGATTTTGAACGGTCCCACATATCTAGGGGCAAGCTTTCCTTTTACTTGAAATCTCTTAACTCCTTTGAGAGGGGTGACTCTGAGGTAAACATAATCATTGGGCTCGAAACTCAAATCTCTTCAACGATTATCTGCATAACTCTTCTGTCTGCTTTGAGCTATCTTCAATCTGTCTCGAATTAATTGGACTTGCTCTTCTGCTTCTTGCAATATGGCAGCGCCAAACAATTGTCTTTCTCCTGACTCCTTCCAGTTGAGAGGAGTTCTGCACTTTCTCCCATATAAGGCTTCGAAAGGCGACATCTGCAAACTAGCTTGATAACTATTGTTGTAGGAAAACTCTGCATAGGGCAAACACTTGTCCCACTTGGCACCATAAGTTAAGGCACAAGCTCTTAACATATCCTCAAGAATCTGATTCACACGCTCAGTCTGTCCATCGGTTTGAGGGTGATAGGCAGTACTGAACCTGAGATGAGTTCCCATGGCTTCGTGCAAACTCTGCCAAAAACGAGAGGTAAACTGGGTTCCTCGATCAGACACTATCTTCTTAGGCACTCCGTGAAGACTGACGATCCTTGACATATATAACTCTGCTAATTTATCTCCTGCATAGGTAGTCTTAACTGGAATGAAGTGAGCTACCTTAGTCAATCGATCCACTATTACCCAGATCGAGTCATAACCTGCTTGGGTCTTAGGAAATCCGGTAATGAAATCCATACCAATTTCTTCCCACTTCCACTCTGGAATCTTCAATGGCTGCAACAATCCTGCTGGCCTTTGATGCTCTGCCTTGACCTTCTGGCAGACATCACAAAGTGCAACATACTCTGCAATCTCATGCTTCATACTAGGCCACCAATACCTTTCCTTGAGGTCTTGATACATCTTGGTACTTCCAGGATGAATGGAGTATAAAGTCTCATGCGCTTCCTTGAGAATCAACTCCTTAAGCTCTTTCTGATCTGGTACGCAAATACGCTTCTCATACCAGATAGTACCTTGTTCATCTTCGGTGAATCCTTGGGCTTTTCATTTCTTCATATTGCTCTTAATCTCCTTGATGCTCGGTATCATCAACTTTGTGCTTCTCGAATCGATCTTCCAACGTAGGGCGACTTCCAAAGTAGCTAAATACCCTTCCCGAACCAATTCCAAACTAAGCTCAAATTCCTTATAGAGGGTCGGTGACTTTCCTTAATCATCGAGTATTGCAAGAGCTCTTTCTACTCAAAGCATCGCCACGACATTGGCCTTGCTCGGATGATAATGAATCCCAATGTCATAGTCCTTGATCAATTCCAACCATCTTCTTTGTCTCATATTGAGGTCAGCTTGGGTAAAGATATACTTCAAACTCTTGTGATCAGTATAAACTTCACAACGATTACCAATGAGATAGTGACGCCAAATCTTTAAAGCATGCACTACGGCTGCTAATTCCAAATCATGGGTAGGATAGTTAACTTCATGTGGCCTCAGTTGTCGCGAGGCATACGCTATAACCTTCTTATCCTGCATTAGCACACAACCGAGTCCTTGTCGGGATGCGTCACAGAATATCTCAAAATCCTTCCTATTATCTGGCAAAATAAGCACTGGGGCAGTTGTCAAACACTTCTTTAACTCTTGAAAACTTTGCTCACACTCCGATGTCCAAACAAATTTCTTCTCTTTCTTTAAGAGTTGAGTGAGCGGTCTGGCTTTTCTAGAAAACCCTTCTATGAAACGGCGATAATATCTTGCCATTCCAAGAAAACTTCGGATTTGGGGTACCGTCTTAGGTGACTCCCAACTTAGCACATCTCGTACCTTTCCAGGGTCAACAGCGACTCCTTCTCCTGATATGACATGTCCTACGAAAGCAACTTCTTTCATCCAGAACTCGCATTTACTGAACTTCGCATAAAGCTGATTCTCTCTTAGCTTCGTTAAAATTTGGCGCAAGTGATCTGTAAGGACCCGAATCCACTGATTCGAACCCACTGTGTTTACCGCACTATTCCCAGGATCAACGCTAGTGCACACAGCTCAACATTGGTACATATCACATCATACTCAACGATAATAGAATAATAGTTCATTCATTGATATAACTAAAGGTATGATCTTATGACCAACTTACATTATTAAGCCACGCAGGGCAAAACCGAAAATATAACTAATGATTAAGCGGAAAATAGAAAACGTAGATAGCTCATCACTTCACCACAGTAACCGACAAGGCTCGGACCCTAATGACTCGTGTCTTCTGGACTTCATCTTCCAACACAGTGTAGATTCCTCAACTGTTGATTATTGTTGTTTGGCAAGGGTGAGTACTTAAAGCACTCAACAAGTTGTGCATGTAATGCAATTCTATGTATCTATATGTAAGGCTTATTCCAATGCATAGGCTATCATGGCTATTTTGCAATAAGCGAGATTTTATGAACAAATACAATAAATAGATTGTAAAGAATGTAAAACAAATAACAATAGTAAATAAATTCAGATTTCTCAAGTAAACCAAGTTTCCAATCCTAAGTCAAATTTCATCTTCCATATGGCATTCCGCCATCCCAACCATGTTGTCCAATTAATTAAGCTAACCCTTAATCAGTAATTCCGAGCATTGCTCAATACCATGAGCACGGCTATCCGAATAGTTTCACACTCTGCAGAGGTTATGCACTTTACCCATGTGATACAACCAAACACCACCAAGGCGAGTGATTATAACAAAGCCTTTACAATGCTCGCTTAACCCGATACTACCCGCTAAGGATTCAACACCGTGGACTGGTTACCACATCCGTGGCCCCCTCTTGCGCCATGTGATTTACACCATAACTCGGAACTCACACCGACCACAATAGTACCAAAATTAAGACATTGCAAATTACTCACCTAGGCTGGCCCATACGAGACATGTGGTTGCATGATTGACTCAGGTCAAAGGCATGCAAGGTTAAGTCCTTAGTGTGATCAAGGCAAGACATCCACATACCCTCTGCTCATCGGGCCCACCTTGGCCTCCTCGCCCTTGCCACTTGCCCCAATCTAAATGATTATCACCCGCTTGATTACCAAGCACCACGTGCCATCAACAATTCAACATCGCTATGCGTGACATGACTCGCCACAACAACTCAATCTCATCGTGTGATCCCACATGACACACAAGTTCATAATATCGTTCCATATTCCATTAACCAAGATTAATTATCAATGATTCTGACACATGTGATGACGTGGCACGACTAAGCAACTAATACGGTCTAAACCTCCAATGTTGATCATAATTACTAATCAACTACATTAAACCAATCTAGGGTGACAATGGATCATGGCATACAATGACAAGGTAGGGTATAGATCAATCTGGTATATTAGCTAAGCCCAATCTAGTTTGAAACAATTGTATATTTGAAACATATGCAATAGGGTAAAACAAATATAGCAATTTTATAAACATGGGTTCAACATGATCAAAACACAACTTGCCTTGGAATAGGTCCTGATCTTGATCTGAAGCTTGCTCTTGAGTTGCTTGATCTTCCTCCGAAGCGTCGGACAATTCAACGCCTCACGCTGCATCAAGAAGAAAAGCAAATAAATACCAAAACAGAGAGCAATTGAACTCCAAAATCAAATAAAATTCACCATTAAATAGATCTCAATTTTACAAATTTTTAGAAATTTGAATCACTCAAATCGAGTTAAATTGCAAAAGAGATACCCTTTTGAAGTTTGAAATAAATATCAAATTAGAAAATCGAAATTCGAATTAATGATTTATTTTAAAACGAAAACTGATTTATTGCGTCATCATGACGCCGGCATGACGCCAGCCACGAACCGACCAATCAGAAGCCGACGCGTGTCTTCGGCGTATGGACTGAGTCCACGACCCGCGCCAGCCCACGGTGGACTCGGCTCACAGCGCTTCGGGCTCTGCGCCTGACACGCGGCACGATCTGGTTGGCTCAACCAACGGCGCAATCTGGGCCTTCCATCACTGATCCGACGGCTCATGCTAGCGATGACGTGGCTTACCGACACGTACTCCACGCGGCGAGATCTGACGCTCTCAGTCCAAGATCCGACGGTTGCAAATGCTCGCGAGGTTCGACGATGTGCTCGACGCGCGTTCACCGGAGACCGAGACGGCGAGCCCCCGACGGCGCTTTGGCGATCAACAGCAACGAAGACGCCTGAACCGGCGCCTCCCGCGGCGATTCCAGATCTCGCCTCAACGGCGGCGAAGGACACCGGCGCCACGAAACGAAGAAAACGGCGACGGCGGCGCTCGGTGTTCAACCCAAAATTCCGACGAAAGGCTGCGGCTCTCGGGCTACGCGCTTAGGGCTTTTGCTCACGGCCTCCCAGCGAACACGGCGCACCCCCTCTTATAGCCATAGGAGTCCGTGCCCCGCCGGTTTCCGCCGCGGTGTCCATGGCCGACACGGAGCTGGACTCGGAGTCCTCATTCGAGACGACGCACCAGGCACCGACACGTGGCAGGGTGAACGGCGCTGATTGTCTCGCGACGCGTCTTCATCCGTGATCATCCGATCCAGATCCAACGGCGCAGATTCAATCGCTCTAGGGTTTACCCGAGATGGGCCAAATGGGCCGCGATTCTCCGGGCCGCACGCGCACAGCACACGGGCCGGGCCCATTACTGTTCCGGGATTTTTCAAAAGGTTTTCTCAATTAAATTAATTCCAGAAATTCATTTAATTTGTTTTAGGCAATAAAATAATCAGGAAAAATCCAAAAAAAATCTCAAAAATACTTTGAGACATTCTGGACTCAAATAAAATATTTTTACCAAAACTTTATTTTAACTTTGAACAGATTTAAATACTTTTGGGTAAAAAGCAATAAACTTGAAATAAGATTTAATTCAAATAAATCCAGAAAAATCTAAATAAATTCCAGAAAATCACAAATGCACATTTAAGCAATAAAATAATATTTGGCAGATTTTGGGATGTTACAAACCTCCCCTTAATGTAATCTCGACCGAGATTCTGTGGCTAGCTAGAGAATAGGTTCGGAATTCGACTTCAAATCTTCTTCTCGCTCCCATGTGGCTTCACTTTCTAATGATTGCTCCATCAACTCTGCAAAGCGAATAGACTTGTTTACGGTCTTGCGCTCCATAACATCCAAAATTACGACCGTTGCTCTTTGTAAGTCAAATCTTCTTGCGACTCTATTGCATCCAATGGGTTTGCTCGTTGGCACTCGAGACACTTCTTAAGTGCGACACATGGAATACATCATGCACTCCTGCCAAGGACTGAGGCAATTCTAACTGATAAGCTACCTCTCCTCGACGGCTCAGAATCTTGAACGAACCAATATATCTTGGCGCAAGCTTCCCTTTAACATGAAATCTTTTAACGCCCTTAAGAGGGGTAACCCTGAGATACACATGATCTTCTGGTTCAAAACTCAAATCTCGACGACGGTTGTCTGCGTAGCTTTTCTGTCTTGACTGTGCTATCTTCAACCTCTCTCTGATCATTGCAACTTGGCTTTCTGCCTCCTCGAGAATATCTGGCCCAAACACCAATCGCTCTCCTGTTTCATTCCAATTTAACGGAGTACGACAAGCACGTCCATACAACGCTTCAAATGGTGACATCTGCAAGCTAGCTTGATAACTATTATTGTAACTAAATTCCGCATATGGCAAACACTTATCCCATGTCGCAGTATAAGCTAAAGCACAAGCTCTCAACATATCCTCTAAAATCTGATTTACTCTTTCCGTCGACCACCATCCGTTCGGGTGATATGTCAGACTAAAATTCAGACGAGTTCCCATGGCTTCGTGCAACTTATTCCGTAATCTTGAGGTAAATTGGGTACCTCATCGACACAATCTTCTTGGGCACTCCATGCAAACATACAATCCTGGACATGTACAACTCTGCTAAACGATCTCCTGAGTAAGTGGTCTTTACTGGGATAAAATGGGCGACCTTGGTTAGACGATCCACAATTACCCAAATGGAATCGTAACCTCTCTGAGTTTTAGGTAAACCGGTGATAAAGTCCATTCCGATTTCCTCCCACTTCCATTCCGAATTTTCAATGCACGCAACAAACCAAATGGGTCTTTGATGCATAGCTTTTACCCTCGACATACGTCGCATAAAGCAACATGCTCACCACTTCACGCTTCATGTTAGGCCACCAAAATCTCTCTTTCAAATCTTGGTACATCTTGGCACTTCTGGATGAATCGAGTACTTAGAATCATGAGCTTCCTCAAGAATCAATTGCTTTAGTTCCTTTTATCAGCACACAAATTCGGCCTTTGAAGAACATGGTTCCTTGCTCGTCCCAGAGTGAAATCTACACTAAGCCTTCTTCCTTTTAACCTTGATCTTAGAAATTTTATCGTCATCCTTCCGCCTTCTCTAATCGACCTTCCAGCGTTGGCTTTACTTCCAGTGCAGCTACCATTCCTTGCGGAACGACTTCCAACCTTAGTTTCTGAAATTCCTTGCATAATTCTGGTTGATCCTCCATTGTCAATGTATTTGCGCTATGGCTCTTTCGACTCAGAGCATCTGCTACCACATTGGCTTTTCCGGGATGATAATGAATTCCCATTATAATCCTTAATTAGCTCTAGCCACCTTCACATCTCATATTCAGTGCGCTTGAGTGAATATGTATTTCAGGCTCTTATGGTCTGTATATATCTCACATCTATTTCCTATGAGATAATGACGCCATATCTTTAAAGCATGCACTACGGCAGCTAACTCCAAATCATGCGTTGGGTAGTTCACTTCATGCGGTCTTAACTGTCTTGACGCATAAGCAACGACTTTGCCTTCTTGCATTAACACGCATCCCAAGCCTTGCTTTGAAGCATCGCAATAAATATCAAATCCATTCTGCACATCTGGCAACACTAATACGGGGGCTGTTGTTAAACGCTTCTTTAATTCCATGAAACTTGTCTCGCACTCTGGCGTCCATGCAAACTTCTTTTCTTTCTTCAACAACTGCGTAAGAGGTTTAGCAATTGTCGAGAATCCTTCTATGAACCAACGGTAATATCCCGCCATTCCCATAAAACTACGGATCTGGTAATGACTTTGGTTGCTCCCAATGCAACATCAAGGTCCACTTTGCTTGGGTCAACTGCTACTCCTTTAGTAGTCATTACATGACCAAGAAATTCTACTTTCTCCTTCCAAAATTCACACTTGCTAAACTTAGCATACAGCTGATGCTCTCTCAGCCTCTCTAAAACCATTCTGAGATGTTCTGCATGCTCTTCCTCTGTCTTCGAGTAAACCAAGATATCGTCTATGATGACTACAACAAACTTATCCAAATATTCCATGAAAACCTTATTCATCATGTTCATGAAATATGTTGGGGCATTAGTCAATCCAAATGACATGACTGTGAACTCATAATGTCCATATCGCGTAGAAAACGCAGTCTTAGGCACATCCTCCGCTCGGATCTTCAACTGATGGTATCCCGAACGAAGATCTATCTTGGAGAAAACTCCAGCTCCTCTTAATTGATCAAATAAGTCATCGATCCTGGGCAACGGATACTTATTCTTGATCGTTACTTCATTCAGTGCATGATAATCGATGCACATTCTAAGACTTCCGTCCTTTTTACGAACAAACAAAACCGGGCTCCCACGGTGATGAACTTGGTCTAATGAAGCCTTTCTCTTGCAGTTCCTCAATCTGCTTCTTCATTTCCACTAACTCGTCGGTAGGCATCCGATATGGTCTCTTTGATATCGGTGTTGTCCCTGGTGCTAATTCAATCACGAACTCGATATCACGGTGCGTGGCAATCTGGCAAATCTTCCGAAACACATCCGGTATTCCACGCTCTCGCACA
This sequence comes from Otatea glauca, assembly GCA_036346275.1. Classification (NCBI taxonomy): domain Eukaryota; kingdom Viridiplantae; phylum Streptophyta; class Magnoliopsida; order Poales; family Poaceae; genus Otatea; species Otatea glauca. The sequence goes on from CM070712.1 coordinate 5,401,401, forward strand.
TCTTCCATGCCGATGGCTTTCACGCCGTTGACCATTAATCGCCCATCGCGAATCGCGGTCGCTGAAACTCTACTTTCTTGCCACTAGGGCCTTCCAAAGTCACGGTCCTTCGCCACAATCCAAGACGGCCTTATGCTTAGACAGCCAATCCATTCCAAGGATGAAGTCTAGGATTGCGATCTATCAAGATAAGATTCGCTAGAATTCTATCCCATCCATAAGCAACTTAGCTCCCAAGCACCCAAGGCTAGATCTAAGTTCGGATCCCGGGCTTGGACTAAGAGCACACACTTAAGATTCACCACTTTAAATCCATTCTTGGTTGCAAAACTTTGAGAAACAAGCGAATGCGAAGCTCGTAATCAAACAAAGCAGAAAGGTGTCTCGAGTTGACCGAAACTTACCCAAGACGACGCCTCGTAGCTTCCCGAGCTCCATCTGCGGTGATGTGGTTGATCCTTCCACGCACCGTTGATTGCGGGTTGCTCCACTTGACTGGCGCACGATTTCCTCCCGGGTTGTTGCCTTGGCGGTGTTGTTCCCAAGTTGAAACGAATCGCGTGATGCCTCCTTCGTGGACACCTATTGGAAAAGTGCCCGCTCGCTGCGGTATAGCATCTTTTCACGGCAGACTGTTGATTCCCTCCTGGCACATTGTTGCCCTGTACTGGGGTCTGAAAATTCTAATTGGCAGGGCGAGGTACAGGGGTTGATGTCCTGTTCACAGCTGGTGGTTGGAATCTAGCAAATTGTTGTGGTGACATCCTCAAACGTAGATGGTTTGGACGTCCACCCTGATTAGTCATTAAGCCCTTACGGTTTTCGCCCAACTCCTTGCGCTTATCCTCTAGGATCAAGGCCTTATTGACTAACTCCTGAAAGTCTGGGAAGTTGTGGGTAATCAATCCCACCTGCAGTCCTGAATTCAGTCCCTTCATGAAACGAGATTGTCTAGCTTTGTCTGTCGCTACGTCTTCAGGGGCATAGCGAGCTAACTGAGTAAATTTATTCAGGTATTCGGCCACTGGTTGGCTTCCTTGTTTCAGAGCCCTGAACTCTTCCTTCTTAAGGTCCATCATTCCCTCCGGACATGATATCTTGGCGAAAGCATTAGTAAACTCCTCCCGGTGATCTCTTGGGGGCTCCATGAGCGCACAAGAATTCTCCCACCATTCTGGGCGGTTCCTTCCAATTGATGAGAGGCGAGAGCACCTTCTCATTGCCTTCACATTGCGTGATATGCAGCTTCTTCTCAATAGTCCTAAGCCAGTCATCGGCTTCCAAAGGGTTCACATTTCCAGAAAAAGTTGGTGGTCTAGTCCTCATGAAATCTGATAGCTTGGAAATAGGTCGAGGTCCACCATGATTGTTCTGAGCTACAGGGTTGTTGTTGGTTGTTGCTGCATTGGTCATCTGCTGCATCTGCTGCATCATAGTCTGCATTAGTTGAGTCTGCGCAGCAAGAAACGCTCCCAGGTTTTGCATGTCCACTGGCGGTGGTTGAGGGCTGCCTCTGTCGTTGGTGTTGTCGTTCTGACGCAGTCCACTTCCTGAAGCTCCGTTGTTCCCTCGAGTATTCACCATCTGATGATTGCCTCTTAGGTTAGGGAAGGTAGATGTAGCATAGATAAGAAGTAAGACTTTCTAAAGCGGGGAGATAGGTTATACCCAACTGAAATAATTCTTTATTATTCTTGGTATGGCTGCTTATTTAAGCCTACAAGCTTTGCAACACATACTGCACACTCAGCATTACAAAGAAGCAAACTAACATGAAACCTTAACGTCAACTAAAAAGGTAAAGACTAACTTAAAGACGCGACTCACACTCGAGTCTCAACACAGCTCCAAGGCTGGCACTCACTCATCCAGCCACCCTGGCTGAGGCTGATCCGGCGCATACACCGACGGATGAGCGGGCATAGGAGCGAACCTATCCTGGTGACCTACTACTGGGTCCTCTGCGACAACGGGGTCTGCACTCCCCTATGGCTCCCACTCTCGCTCCTCTGGATCCTCCTCGGACTCCTCAACTGGCTCCTAAACATCTCGAGTCACGCGCTCTAGCTCGTCCTCGACCGCCTCTAGGGCCTCTCCCAGCTCAGTGATCATCCCGATAGCTGAAGCACGGGTCACCTCAAGCTCCTGCTCTGCCACTCTGAGTGCCTCGTACACAGTTTCCAGCTCCTGAGTAGTCTCTCTCATATGATCCTCCTGGGCAAGGGCGAACTCTGCAAGGTGTACCGCAGTGGCACACTCGTTCTCCACGATCCGTCGGCGTCTGCATGCTTGAACGTCTGGGTGAAGGCGAACATCGAGTCGTGAAGCTCGTCGGCGTAGTCGCGGTAGACACGGCGAAGAGCAAGTCGGGCGACCTCCTGAATTGCAACCTCGTACGAGAATCTTCTGGCAGAGATGTTGATTGGCCTGCTAGCTTCCTCGTTCTCCCGAGCGTAGATAATCAGCTTGCAAATAAATCCTCGGTGTACACCATTAACTGACCAGCTGCCTCCTCGGTAAAGCGGACGATAAAAGCCCCTGCCGTCAAGTACTCTCCACACTCCATTGCGTAGCCGCCAGCTGACTCCTCGAAGGTCGGAACGATCGGCATCTGCTCCACAAGAACTTGAATAAGTTCTCCACCCAAAACGGCAAGTAAAACGGTAAATTTAGCAAAGGCGAGAAGTAGAGAATGAGATGAGTCGAGAGTGTTTTATTAGTCAAGTTTAGATTTTCTTTTAGAAAATAGTTTGGACACACACAAGACACCTCCATACTATCTAGGCCAAGACCTACAACAAGATGCTCGATACCACCTCTGAAGGACCCGAATCCATCGATTCAACCCACCGTGTTTACCGCACTATTCCTGGATCAACGCTAGTGCACACACTCAACATTGGTACATATCACATCATACTCAACGATAATAGAATAATAGTTCATTCATTGATATAACTAAAGGTATGATCTTATGACCAACTTACATTATTAAGCCACGCAGGCAAAACCGAAAATATAACTAATGATTAAGCAAATGGAAAATAGAAAACGAGATAGCTCATCGGTTCACCACAGTGCAACCGACAAGGCTCGGACCCTAATGACTCGTGTCTTCCTCGGACTTCATCTTCCAACACAGTGTAGATTCCTCAACTGTTGATTATTGTTGTTTGGCAAGGGTGAGTACTTAAAGCACTCAACAAGTTGTGCATGTAATGCAATTCTATGTATCTATATGTAAGGGTTATTCCAATGGATAGGCTATCATGGCTATTTTGCAATAAGCGAGATTTTATGAACAAATACAGTAAATAGATTGTAAAGAATGTAAAACAAATAACAATAGTAAATAAATTCAGGATTTCTTAAGTAAACCAAGTTTCCAATCCTAAGTCAAATTTCATCTTCCATATGGCATTCCGCCATCCCAACCATGTTGTCCAATTAATTAAGCTAACCCTTAATCAGTAATTCCGAGCATTGCTCAATACCGCGAGCACGGCTATCCGAATAGTTTCACACTGCAGAGGTTATGCACTTTACCCATGTGATACAACCAAACACCACCAAGGCGAGTGATTATAACAAAGCCTTTACAATGCTCGCTTAACCCGATACTACCCGCTAAGGATTCAACACGGTGGGACTGGTTACCACATCCGGGCCCCCTCTTGCGCCATGTGATTTACACCATAACTCGAACTCACACCGACCACAATAGTACCAAAATTAAGACATTGCAAATTACTCACCTAGGTGCCCATACGGCACATGTGGTTGCATGATTGACTCAGTCAAAGGCTTGCAAGGTTAAGTCCTTAGTGTGATCAAGGCAAGACATCCACATACCCTCGCCCATCGGGCCCACCTTGGCCTCCTCGCCTTGCCACTTGCCCCAATCTAAATGATTATCACCCGCTTGATTACCAGCACCACGTGCCATCAACAATTCAACATCGCTATGCGTGACATGACTCGCCACAACAACTCAATCTCATCGTGTGATCCCACATGACACACAAGTTCATAATATCGCTCCATATTCCATTAACCAAGATTAATTATCAATGATTCGACACATGTGATGACGTGGCACGACTAAGCAACTAATACGGTCTAAACCTCCAATGTTGATCATAATTACTAATCAACTACATTAAACCAATCTAGGGTGACAATGGATCATGGCATACAATGACAAGGTAGGGTATAGATCAATCTGTATATTAGCTAAGCCCAATCTAGTTTGAAACAATTGTATATTTGAAACATATGCAATAGGGTAAAACAAATATAGCAATTTTATAAACATGGGTTCAACATGATCAAAGCACAACTTGCCTTGGAATAGGTCCTGATCTTGATCTGAAGCTTGCTCTTGAGTTGCTTGATCTTCCTCCAAGCGTCGACAATTCAACGCCTACGCTGCATCAAGAAGAAAAGCAAATAAATACCAAAACAGAGAGCAATTGAACTCCAAAATCAAATAAAATTCACCATTAAATAGATCTCAATTTTACAAATTTTTAGAAATTTGAATCACTCAAATCGAGTTAAATTGCAAAAGAGATACCCTTTTGAAGTTTGAAATAAATATCAAATTAGAAAATCGTAAATTCGAATTAACAGATTTATTTTTAAACGAAAACGATTTATTGCGCCATCATGACGCCAAGATGACGCCAACGCTGAACCGACCAATCGAAAGCCGACGCGTGTCTTCGCGTATGGATCGAGTCCACGACCGCGCCACCCACGGTGGACTCGGCACCACGCCGCCGGGCTCTGCGCGACACGCGGCACGATCCGTTGGCTCAACCAACGGCGCAACTGGGCCTTCCATCACCGATCCGACGGCTCATGCTAGCGATGACGTGGCTTACCGACACGCATTCCACGCGCGAGATCCGACGCCTCGACCCAAGATCCGACGGTTGCAAATGCTCGCGAGGTTCGACGATGAGCTTGGCGGCGCGTTCACCGGAGACCGAGACGGCGAGCCCGACGGCGCTTTGGCGATCAACAGCAACGAAGACGCTCGAACTGCGCCTCCCGCGGCGATTCCAGATCCGCCCTCAACGGCGGCGGAAGGACACCGGCCGCCACGAAACAAAGAAAACGGCGACGGCGCGCCGTGTTCGACCCAAAATTCACGAAAAGGTGCGCTCTCAGACTCTGCCACGCGCTTAGGGCTTTTGCTCACGGCCCCCAAATAACACGGCGCACCTCTCTATAGCCATAGAGTCCGTGCCTCGCGGCTCGCCGCGGTGTCCATGGCCGACACGGAGCTAGACTCGAGTCCTCATCCGAGACGACGCACTGTGCACCGACACGCGTGGCGGGTGAACGCGCCGATTGTCTCGCGACGCGCCTTCATCCGTGATCATCCGATCCGCATCCAACGCGCAGATTCAATCGCTCTAGGGTTTACCCGAGATGGGCCAAATGGGCCGCGATTCTCCGGGCCGCACGCGCACAGTACACGGGCCGGGCCCATTACTGTTCCGGGATTTTTCAAAAGGTTTTCTCAATTAAATTAATTCCAGAAATTCATTTAATTTGTTTTAGGCAATAAAATAATCAGAAAAATCCAAAAAAAAATCTCAAAAATACTTTGAGACATTCTGGACTCAAATAAAATATTTTTACCAAAACTTTATTTTAACTTTGCACAGATTTAAATACTTTTGGATAAAAAGCAATAAACTTGAAATAAGATTTAATTCAAATAAATCCAGAAAAATCTAAATAAATTCCAGAAAATCACAAATGCACATTTAAGCAATAAAATAATATTTGGCAGATTTTTGGGATGTTACATGATCCTCATGTTCTTCCTCACTTTTGGAGTAGATTAGAATGTCGTCAATGAAAACAACAACAAACTTGTCCAAATATTCCATGAATACCTTATTCATCAAGGTCATAAAGTAGGCAGGGGCATTAGTCAATCCAAAAGACATCACGGTATACTCATACTGTCCATACCGAGTAACAAAAGCTGTTTTGGGTATATCCTCTTAACGAATCTTCAACTGGTGATATCCTGATCTCAGGTCAATCTTCGAGAACACTCCGGCTCCTTGAAGTTGGTCAAACAAGTCATCGATTCTTGGCAGAGGGTACTTATTCTTGATGGTGACTTCATTGAGTGAGCGGTAATCTACACACATTCTCTGAGTTCCATCTTTCTTTTCAACTAGAAGAACTGGTGCTCCCCATGGCGAAGAACTTGGTCGAACAAATCCTTGATCTTGCAGCTCTTTAATCTGTCTCTTTACTTCGGCTAACTCATTAGCAGGCATCCTATAAGGTCTCTTGGAAATGGGTGGCGTTCCAGGAACTAGTTCTATCAAGAACTCTATATCTCGATCCGGTGGCATCCTGTGCAACTCATCCTAAACACATCAGAAATTCACAAGGCGATCGTACATCTTCCAAACTTATTCCTTTGGCACTACAAACTTTAATCACTTCGGACTGATCTGAATCGGCTTGAACTTTTAACTTGGCTCCATCTGGACTGGTTAGGGTGATCTCTCTATTCCCACAATCCAAAACTGCTTGGTTCTTGGAGAGCCAATCCATTCCTAGGATCACATCTAGGGACTTGGTGTCTAGGACAATAAGGTTGGCTAGAAATTCTACCCCTCCAATTAATATCTTAACTTCGGGGCAGCCTTGGTTCGTACTCAAATCGTAACCGTGAGATTGCACTAATAAAATTCTTAAGAGGCATTGTCTTTAATTGATGCTTTGCAACAAAACTTCGAGAAACAAACGAATGCGTAGCTCCAGAATCAAACAAAACCATGGCAGATGCTGAGTTGACTAGGAGCTTACCTAGTATGACGTCTGGTGCAGACTAGGCATCCTCGGTGGTGACGTGATTCACGCGGCCTCTTCCAAGCAGGCGGCGGAGTCCTGGTGGCTTGATTAGGAGTTTGGGGCACTCCACGTCCTGCTCCTGGGGCTGGGGTCTTGGCTGGCGTAGATCCCAAATTGAAGCGGACTGGCGTCACAGCTTGCTTTCTGGGGCAATTGTTGGCATAGTGACCGAGTTCATGACAGTTGAAACATGTGACTCCTGCAGCTGGATTACTGTTCCTCTGAGGTGGATTGCTGTTGGTGTTGAGGTTGCAATTGCCTGGAGGAGCTGGGCGAGGTGCTGGTGCAGGTGTTCTAAATGCATTCGGAGGAGTGAAACGAAAGCGGTCGTTGAGCATTGGTTACGACTCTCTGGGTGACTCGATGGGCTCCATGTCATCATCTTTCTCTTACGGGATTCTTCCAATTCCCGACGAGATTCCTCAATAAGCATAGCTTTATCAACCAGATGCTGGAAATCTACATAGTCATTGCCAATGACTTGCACCTTTAGTCCTGGATTGAGTCCACGCTTGAACTTCTTCTGGCGAGCATCATCTGTAGCCACATCCTCTGGAGCGTAGCGAGCGAGTTGAGTGAACTTATTGAGGTATTCACTCACTGACATCCCTTCTTGCTTAAGCTCTCGGAATTCATTCTTCTTCATTTCCACCTTTCCATCAGAATACGAGTGGCGAAAGCGGTGGAAAACTCGCCAAGTGATAGTCCGAGGGTCATCATGGGCAAGATCAGTAGTTCTCCCACCATTCAGCGGCGGTGCCCTCCAGCTGATGAGCGGCATAGAGAACCTTCTCACGATCGGTGCACTGGGCAATTTCAAGCTTCTTCTCAATGGAGCGGATCCAATCACCAGCGTCCAATGGTTCTGAAGAGTTGGAGAAAGTTGGCGGACGAGTCCTCATAAATTCCGCTAACTTGGACTGGAGACGAGCTTGAGGAGGTGCAGCGGCAGCTTGGTTCTGCTGGTTCAACAGATTTGGTAGGGCAACTGCAGTCTGGTTCTGCTGATTCATCATGTTGTTCATGTTCTGCATCATTGTATTCATTAACTGAGTCTGAGCGGCCAGAAAATGTCCCATATTCTGATCGGTCACTGCTGGTGGTGGCGGTGCATTGGGGTTGGAGTTGGTGTTGGCACTGGCACTGGCATCAGCGGGCGAACTGCGACCGGCTCCAGAACGGGTGTCAACCATCTGAGGTGAAGCACAAGGGTTGATAGGTAAGAGGGAAAAGCAGTAGACGAGTGGTAAGATCATCTAGGGGAGAAGGTAATACCCAGGGACAAAAGGATACAACTGAAAGGCTTCAAATTAAAGGGCAAATAAAGCTTTTTCAATTAAAGGTATGGTTGTAACACCGTGCTTGGGGCAAGTGTACAACATACCATACACTCAAGCAAAGAAAATCTTAGTATACGCGGACTAAACGTAACTAAACTGAAAGGGAAAGACATGCTCAAACACCGCTGAGCACAAAACCCTATCTTATATGGCAGTCTTCTCGGATATATCTTTGATGGCTTGATTCATCGTCTCCCTTGATTTGATTCCTTGCAAAAGGCTCGAGGTTTTGAGAAGGTTCGTGAGATAAGATTAATTTAAATTTCAAAACCATGTTTCAGCAAAGGAAAGGAATTAGAACCTAAGAATAAGACGAGGGGAGACGAAAACTATTAAGTACCAATTTTGTTGGTTTGATTTAGAAAATAATTTTGAAGACCATGCTAACTAGGATAGTGACCTACAGTCGATATGGCTCTGATACCATCTCTGCTGGGACCCAGATTTGCAAATCCAAACCCTCTCAGGTATACTTGCACTAGTCCAGATCACGCTAGTGCACACAAAGGAAACATAGATGAAATACCATTCCATACAACGAATTAATTAAGAAGAAGCAAATTATTATTAAATAAAGCAAACGACCTTATGGTCAATGTTTACACCATTATGCCTTAAGGGCTTAAGAAACAAATACTATTGCAATGAAAAGATAACTTGAACTATCTGACATGCCACAGTGCAATCGTCTGGGAACACCTTCCTAATCCACGTAGTCTTCATAGAATTCCTCCTCATAATATTCATTATCTCCTTCAGCAACTGATCAACAAGGGCATAAAGCCGTGAGTACAAAGGTACTCAGCAAGCCGTAGGGAATTGATGCAATATATTTATGCACGGCTTGACAAGGATGGCTATATAGTTCTTTTGCAGAAAGCCATAACTTGAATTGAAATACAATAAATAGATTGAAAGCATATTTATGAAAAGATAAATAAATAATCGATAGATCAATGATAGACAACAAAACAACAAAGTGAACTCCCGCTCACATCCCAACAATTCCACATTCCACATTTTATGAAACACTCTATACCCGTGTGAAATTCCTGCTTTGTCCATGATCATGACGCGCTATTCGAATAGTTTTACACTCTGCAGAGGTTGTACAACTTTACCCACAAGACATGAACATCTCCTTGTGCAATCGATCTTAACACACTTCCTTTGGTGTGTCGTAGAGATATCATGACAAAGCCTTTACAATGCACTGTCTAAACTCTAGACGCTGCGCTAAGGTTTCGCCTTTAGGGCCCCTCTTGCGCTTTGCGAATCTACCCGTCCATCCCGGAACCCACACCACCAACTGGCAGTACTCAAGACTAGACATTGCAAATTAATCAGCTAGGTCTGCCCCATTCCAGACATGTGGTAGTACGATTAGACACAGTTCAATGGCGCACAAGATTAAGTCTTTAAGTTGTCTCAGGCAAGACATCCACATCCCAATGTGCTAGAAAGCACCCCCTTTACTGCACGATCACTTGCCCGAGGAAAAACAATTGTTCAACCAAGACCAATGGCAAACCCGCCATGGTACAACAAATTTTACAACAAGGCTAACGGCCACGATTCAATATCTCATTAAGTCAATATTAACATTATTCACATGTGACATGAATCCCAACGTATATGTAAGCATGTCTAAGCATAGCTACGATAACCCAATGTTGGTATAATGATTATGTCCAACTAGTAATGTCCCAACCTAGGTTTAACAATGGATACATGGCATACAACTAATCAAGGTGGCGAATGTCAACTAGGTATACATCTACTCCCATTAAATAAGCATTGATACACCAAATAGCATGCAATTGTAATAAAGTAAATTACTTTTGCAAACATAGGATCAATATGATCAAAGGATTACGACTTGCCTTGCTGATCTAGTGCTGAATCTTGGTCTTCAAAGTCTTCGTTCGCTCCCTAATTAGCGTCTCACCGAAAAGAAAGCAATAAACCAAATAAATACAAAACAGAAACTCAAACAAGCTCAAAACTGAAAATAAATGGTTCTGGAAGATAGATCTTGATTTTAGAAAAATTTAGAAACTTGAATCGCTTCAATCGGAGTTCGTAAGAGTGAGAACGGGCCTCCGAAAGATTAAATTCAGAGAAAATACACAAAATCGTAAAATCGAATTTCTGGATTTATTTTTGTACCGAAAAAGGATTTATTGCGCAACGCCGACGTCACCGGCTCACGGTGGACTCGGTCCACGGCGCTGCGCGGTTCACCGTGCATCCGCGCGACGGCCGACGCAGCGCCGACGCTGCTTTGGGTCGACGCGGCCCGACGCAGCGAGCGCCACGCGCGCATCCAACGGCGACGCAAACTGGCGGCCAAGGAGCCGTGGATGCGGCGGAGGAGACGTGGCACTATCGGCGCGTCGGTTGGCGATCGGACGGCCACGATCCCTCGGCGGAGGACGACGGCGAGGCGGCGGCGCGAGGCTTACCGGACTGGGAAGAAGACGCGCCAACCAGCGGCGCGCGCAGATCGGACACGGACGAAGGATCCAGACGAGGACGCCACGGGCAAAGCAATGAGGCGCGCGGCTACGGCGAGACGCACTGAGCGGCTAGACGGCGACGGAGAAGCTTCGGCGCGACGGCGACTCCGGCGAGCTCGTCGCGGCGAACGGCAGCGGCGTCTCGGGCAGCAAAAGATGGGGCAAAAGGTGCGCGACGCGAGAGGAATCTCGGGGGCGCGCGCACGCTTTATAGCCTCGGGAACGCGCAACGGACGCGGACTCGAGACGGCGTCTTGGCGGCGGGATTTCGAGTCGGCGGCGGCTAGGGTTTCATGGACGCGATCTCACCAAGACACGAAGCGCCGATCGGACGGCCACACTACCGGTCGGGCGGCGGTGCCGTATGAGCAGCCGGCGAGGTGGTCACGAGGCGGCGCAGCCTTGCGGGGGGAGGCGGCTGCGGTTCAAGCGAAATGGGTTGGGCCCAGAGGTTTCGCCCAAGGATTTTTGAAAATTAAAATCATTTTCCGATTTTATATAATTCCTAAATTCAATAAATTCAAATAAATTCAAATAAATATCAAATAAATTCAGAAAAATCTCCAAAATACGAAAAATTCCTTGGAGCACATGGAACCCAACTAAAACTGAAATTCTTTTATTTGATGAATAGTTTAGTCAAATTAAATCCTTTCATTTATGGAAAATTCAAATTAAGTGAAATTAATTCAAGAAAATGCAAATGGTTTATTTTGAATTCCAACATTCCAAAACTCAAATTTTGGGATGTTACAGAAGGCGAGAGGAGAAAGGAGAAAAGCTCATGGAAAGATGAACTGTCAAGGTCAGACGACCTAGTTTTTAAAGAGATAACAAGAAGGTCTCTCGCCGAATCGGCGGAAAAGTCTGCAACGCCTCATCCTTTCGATTCCTCATAAATGATTTACGTTCCCCGCCGACTTACGGGGCTTGACAAAATTTGACCGGATCGCGTCGAGGCCACGTCGCCCCCATGATGGGGCTCATTTCCCACTTACCGTATTAAACGGGATGTGGATGGTCTTCAACTTGAATAAAAACTTGTTTTCTTATGGTACGCCCCACGTTGGGCCTTTGGGTGGTTACCGCATGACGGAATCATGTACCACAAGATTGAGCCCAAACGGGCACAGATCCATGGGCGTGCTCCACGAGGGGCGAGAATGCTGTGTGTCGTTTTAAACGAGTACGGACGCCCTTCGGATCTAAATGTGATACGCTCCAAGAGAGCTTAAGCGGGTCCGACATCGATCGAAAGGGTATCACTCGGCCAAGAGTCAAAAGTAATATGCTCCAAGAGAGCCTAAGTGAACGACATCGATCGAAAGGGTATCACTCGCCATGAGTCGCCTAAACGTGATACACTCCAAGAGAGTTAAGCCACTTCCGTATTAACCGAAAAGATATCACTCACCAAGAGCCATATGAAATCATGATACGCCCAAGAGAGCCGGGCCGTGCTCTTAGGATACGGGTATCATTCGCCATGAGCCAGATAACCTTGTTACATCCCAAGTTGGACTAAAACTATATCTCGCAATCATCGGATATGGGGATCGCCGCCAAGTGCAACGATGCGCCCAAGTCGAGCCTAAGCTATGTCTAGCGGCAGATGGACACCTCCTTTCGTGTTCAAGCAACACCCAAGGTCCAAGACGCCTAGAACGAGACTAATACATAGTCGTGATGCACAAGAGATTCTTCTACGAAGGTATTTCTTTATTATGTACAAAATTCCCGGCATTACGCCTAGGAAACTATATGTTGCAGAGAACCACGCCTCCCGCGCGCCGACCGAGCGCCTCGGTGAGGGGATCCCTAGCCTGCTAAGGGCGTGCACGACCTCAAGGAAAGTGCCGATTGCCTCGCTGATCACGCCGCCGCCTCTTCCTCCAAAGCTAGCCGCTCAAAGCTCGATCAAATTCCTCCCAACGCTTAACTAGCACGGGTCCGCCGCTTGATGATACCACTAAGGCATGATGAGGACAAAATCTTGAAGCAAAAAATGGAGGGCGTAGTTAAGAGATACATTTGGGCGTTAGTACGCTTTTATAGCCAATTCAAAGTAAATCGAAGTAAGCGCCGGGATATTAAGCGTCGAAAGCTGAAGAGATTTGGTGTTAATGCAACTTCAGAAGACGAAGAGTTTTTCCGGCCGAATAAGTTAGCACAGAAAAACAAGGCAACCTCAAGACCGCCGATGACCGCAGCGATAAAAATTAAAGGCTTCGGGTGGGAAAAGTATCGAATCTACGTTTGTGACATGATAAGAAGTCCGTAAGGCTGCTCACAAATAAATCAGCTCGGTAAAAGATTTGCGCTTAAGAAAAGCAAAGGATGGAATTTATGATCGAGTTCTTCATAATTTGCCTGTTGCAAAAGGAAGGTTTTTTTCGATTGGATAAGGAAACCAATCGGGATTACAGGCAGGGAGCCCTGAGTAAAGCAGTCGGATCATGAAGCACTCGGGGGCTGCTGTGGGATATAGATTCCAGGGTATCCTCAGGAAAGGCCCAAGATGAAGGCCCAGAAGATATGCTTCACATCAAGTTTCTTAGCCGTACGGAAAGGGATATATCATAACGGAAGTTGAACTTATGATTAGAAATGATAGATACAGTTGTAATCCGAGTCGTTAGAAGGATAGATAAAGATGTAAACTCTGTCCTATAATTGACTAGAATCTTGTAACCGATCGGAATCTCCAAACCGATCAGAACTCTGTAAGCCACCCCACCCCCGCTATATAAGGGAGAGGGCGGGCAACAACATAGGGATCCGATCATCCAAGCATAGAGCAATCAAGCCATAGAGCATAGAACACCTCATATCACCCAGAGCATATTGTGCTTTGAGCAACCCCAGATCCAAGAGATCCATATAATCCCAGCACACAGGATTAGGGTATTATCTCCTCCGCGAGAGCCTGAACCTGTATAAACCCCTTGTCTTGTGTGACCATCGAGTTTGAGATCGAGCGCCTACCCCATAAATTCATTGCCGACTACAAAAGTCGACACACCTCTTTTTTTATCTTGTCTCCCAAAAGTTATTGAAAAGGTTTCCTACCAACTAACCCTATTTAATCATACTTATCAATTATATTGGATTCAATCCGCAATGTTCCGAATACACCATTCTACAAATTAAACTCGAACGTAAAGTGTTTCAATCCGTCATTAGTTTGTTGTGTTCCACTCATCAAAGAACGGTAATCGATGCTCAATAGATCACCCAACCTAACAAGTTATATAGCACAAAAAATTAGAATCAATAAACTAGCTTCTCATTCTTTTCTCTTGCACACTTCTAGAAAAGCATCGTTATATATTTCACGTTGTCACGTACCACTTTGAAAAAACTTGGTGTCTATTTCCTAGCACATAAATATTGTATGATTTATCAACAAGTTATATTAAGTTCTTTTTCATTTGTATACATAATAAAGATGGTTCTCCGCTCTCAAGAGCAAAATGTGAAGACATGAGTCATGGTTGAGTTAAACTGGAGAAATAACTGGTGCCAAAAATTGTCTAGGCTTTGGAGGAATTTTTCGGCATATACGGATTCAAATGAAAAACAACATTTCTACAACTTGTAGATGTCATTGAGAGATAAAAAAATGACAAATCATTTGCCTAAATCCAACATTGGATGAGGAAGTTACGACCTCTGAAAGAATTGTGTAGCCAAAAGATGGATCTCTAGATCGCGAGAGGTTACCCGTTATCTATGTGCCATCTGTACCACCCCACAGAGGGTAAAAAAATAGTATGTTTCAATGGGGATCCAGATAGGACTTGGGAAGGTTTTTGGTACTTTTGGAAGATTTTTTTTTTGCATGAAAACTTGTCCAACACTTGATGGGGATTAAAGGTCCAAGAGGCTATAAATTGCCTTCCCCATCTACTAGCCTGATAACATCCAAAAGTGTATCAATTATTTATCCTTTCTTAGCATGATTTTGCTGTAAAATGTCTTAATATGCTCTCCAATATATTCCTGATATGTCAGTTTTGCATGAAATTTGATATTCATAGTCCCATTCATAACTATTGCATAATTCATCCTATAATTCATCCTATAGTCATGCAAAATAAAGGTGTTTTGGAACTCCCATGGACAAATCACGATGGAAGGAGTTAAGTTTGGGTGAAGTTGGAGAAGTAACATGTGCTAGAATTGTTGTCCAGACCTTTGGACGTGCTTTTGGGAACCTAGATGAACTCAAATGAAAATTTCATAACTACAAAGTTGTAGCTCTTATTAAGAGCTACAATTTGGACTATTGGATCACCCAAATCAAAGACAATATAGCCTCCGGGAGACAACGTACTCAGTCAAAGTGGTACAACCAGAGTGTTACGGTCCGCCAGACCGTACATGAGGTCAAATTTTGCATGGGAATGCACTACAGGGGTTCAAAACACTCATTCTGAAGTCATTTTATGTGTGGCTTATTTTAGGAGGTTTCTAGTGACTAAAGGAAGATATTTTTCAAGCTTGTAAACCACTCTACACGTTAAGGATTAGATTGGCATGAGTTTTTGAAGGATTGGAGGCCCCGCATGTTGATAAATAATGCCATCCAAAGTATAGCTGGCCCTAGCTTGCCCCACATAGAGGGAGGCTGCCCCTCGTCTCCTCCCTCATCTTCCACGCCATCAAGAACACAGGAGATGCCTCCAAGTGGGCGGGCTCTAGGCCATGCGCTCCTGACGCTTTCTCCTTCGTTGTCTTTGCCACTACAACCTCCATCGCCATATCCACCATGAGCCATCATATTCAACACCATAAGAGTCTTTGAACAACACCTCATTTATTCAACTTTCGTCTTTAATCATCCATCTCATTGAATTGTGTAAAAGACTAGTAGATTGTAAAACTCAGTAATATGATCCACAACTTATCGTGTTGCATCTGTATCCATTGTGGTCATGGTTGGTCAGATTATGCATGAAGATTGTTCTTAGGCCATGGTAATTTGGCATGAACTTGAGGTTTGCATTATTGCAAATGTTGGCATAGATCAAATCCTTAGTGCAGGTTGCATTTGCTATGTATATCGAATAGAACCATGGTGGGGTTGTACTGATAGATGAGATGGAGAAGAGAGGTCATCAGGTGACAGTCGACACCTCTCTATTCTTGATTGTTGATGCGGGGAATTATGGAAACCCATCCACTTAAAGCTATAGCCAAGGGTTCACGATAAAGCCATCCTTAAATCTGTCTCAAATTGATGCTATTGTACTTATGAGTGAGGGTTACAAGGGGTATGTTTGAAAGACATATTCATCTTTGACTCCGCCCTTACGTTAAGCAAAACCTTTACCTTATTTAGTTAAGCCTTATGAAATGTTTCATAGTCTAGGAACTGTTATTTACATAGCATTCATTGTCTATCTTTCATATTCACATTTTATTATTTATGTATAATTTATTATTTAGTTACATACGCTACAACTCAAAATGCATTATGACTTGCTCTCTTGGGTTTGATAGCCTTGGAATACTATGAGGGAATGCGCTACACTAATGCTGTGAACTTGCAGGTCATTACAGCCATGCCTAGATTACCTAACCAGGGGCTGATGCCCAACAACACCTCTCCATCATCTCACACTCTTTAAGAAGAAGAAGAAGGGACATGTCACAACCCGGTGTGACTCTCACCATCACCTTTGTCGACATCGGTAACTGATGCATCCTAAACGCATCATGTTTTTCACTCACCTATGCTCATGCCTTTGCTAATGTTTCCTATAAATTGCTATTCAAAGTAACTAAAACTAATAATAATTGCAGAAATTATGTTTACAAGTGTTAGCACCCAAAATTGGCAAGGCATGATTAATTTGTCAGGCTAAAGGATAAAATAGATATTTTTGGCCGATATCGGTTAAAAAGGAAAAGTTAAGTTAAAGCTAGGATTATGACTGATGTTGATTCAAAGATGGAATTTTATCTGTACAAAGGCCGATACGGATCATGGTTGGCAACACATTGGAGAATGATACGATCGGCCGATGCACTATAAAAAGTGGATCGAGAGCAAGCAGAAAATCATCATCCAATCAATCAATCAATTTGCATTTTACTTTTATTCTACTTTTCCTAGGAGTAGCTTTGTAACTTAAAATCCCTCTTGTAATCCGGTTTTGATCAATAAAGTTGTGCATCACTAATTGTTGATCTTCCTCAATTACGTCAGGCTTGGTTTTCTCTGATTTTGTTGTGCATCGCCTTCTTCAGAAAAATCTACCTTTATCAACCATCTAATCAGCTCTAATTGGCTATTTAGACTTATCATCACCCTTGATTTGATCGGCTTCTTATAGCTGTTTAGATCTTTGCCGATTGTCATATTATATCGGCTTTGAACATATTTTTCAATCTATCTTACTGATTGCAAGATCAAATTAGCTGGCATGCCCCGAACCTCATTGAACCTGGCGTTCGCGTGTGTTTAAGCCCATTAATATGTCATCACATTTTTTGGTGCAACATAGTGTTCTAATAATAATTGCAAAAATTATGTTTACATAGTATCCATGCATGAACATTGCATGTAGGTGTGGAACCCAAGATCGTGCTCGCCGAAGGGTGGAACTTTGATCGCCTCTCGGAGTGGGAGTAAGAGAGTGGTTGATGCAAGGAGTTATACTGGTTCGAGCCCCAAGTTCGGGTAATAGCTCTACTCCAGTCTTACCCTGAGGCGAAAGGTAGACGATGATGCACTGTCGTTGAGTACAAGAGGTGCTCGAGCCAAGGCCGAGCACTGGTGCTTTTGTGTCGTGTCGTGTATGTCTGTGTTGTCCCCTTTTTCCCCGCGTAGGGGGAAGTCTTTATACCTCTACTACTGAGTTCAATATAGAAAACAGCCGGGCGAGATTCTCGGGGGAGTGGCGCCAGATCCGGACATGATGCGCAATGAAGCATGGCAATAATGGCGCTAGGAACCATTGCCCACGATCGCCTTAACTCAACCTTTTAAGGCCCCTACTTGACTCAGTAACTGCCGGCTTCCGCAATCCAACCGAGTCTTCCGGGCCCGACCTCAATAGCGAGCTGGGTCCTTGGTCTAGTGAGCTTGGTCCTTGGTCGAGTGAGCCCGGGGGCTAGCTATCGGGGATTGGTTACCCCACACAGGCAATGACCGCTGGGCCTGAGCTCACTCGACCAAGGACCCAGCTCGCTATTGAGGTCAGGCCCGGAAGACTCGGTTGGATTGCGGAAGCCGGCAGTTATTGAGTCAAGGAGGGGCCTTAAAAGGTTGAGTTAAGGCGATCGTGGCCAACGGTTCCTAGCGCCATTATTGCCATGCTTCATTGCGCATCATGTCCGGATCTGGCGCCACTCCCCCGAGAATCTCGCTCGACCGTTTTTTGTAATGAACTTAGCAGTAGAGGTATAAAGGCTTCCCCTTACGCGGGGAAAAAGGGGACAACACAAACATACACGACACGACACAAAAGCACCAGTGCTCAGCCTTGGCTCGAGCACTCTTGTACTCAACGACAGTGCATCATCGTCTAACTTTCGCCTCCAGACAAGACTAGAGTAAAGCTATTACCCGAGCTAGGGGCTTGAACCAGTATAACTCCTCACGTCAACCACTCTCTTACTCCCACTCCGAGCGGCGATCAGATTCCACCCTTCGGCGAGCACGATCTTGGGTTCCACACCTACATCACTCCCTTCTTCTTCTTGCAGTCAGGCGATCACAATCATCGACAGCTGGTGCCCACCGTGGGGCTTGTTCGAAGGAACGTCGTCGCTTCAACATCACCAACGCTTTCGTTTTCAAATGTCAACATGTGGCATTCGGCGAGCGCGGACTCGGATGCGGTTCCCGAGCGCAAAAGCTCCACATCCATGTTCTCGCCCTCGCCACCGTCGTGCGAACGCCTTGTCTTCATGGCTGACAGCCGTGGGGTGAGCGAGGGAGTGGGGGATCGTGACACGGACACCCCGGACGAGGCGCGTCGGTTGGCTCAGGTTGCCATCGACCATGTTACACCACTCTCCGGTGGGAAGATCACGGGGGAAATCGCACCTTGTTTGGGCGGCCTAACCCTGCCTGCCTAGGCGATTTCACCAGCTGGGAGCGCTTGCGAGCCAACACCCAGGTTATGGCCGATCCCGCTCGGGCGAGGTTGGCTCTTTTCGGGCGGGCTCTCGTCGACGAGCTTGACAAGGTGGCCGATGAGGTTGAGCCTTCGTAGCGAGGGCGAAGTCGGCGCCCTGGGTCTCGCTCTCTGGTGAGCGATGGCAACTCCTCACACAGACGTCAACGCTCTCGCCGGTCACCTTCGTACAGACGAGCCCAGAGTCTGTCCCGATCGCCTCCATATCGTCAGGCTTAGAGTGCATCTCGTGAATGTGCACAACATTGGCAGAGCGGCAACAATGTCTTTTCGAGCAGTCGCGCGTCCAAAAGCCTTTCTCCGAACATCACATCCAGGCATCAAAATGACCATGACCGCCTACGCTATCACGCTGATGACGCCCGTGCCAACCGTCACAATCGACGCGGGCCACACCACCAACCTGAGTACGGACGCTACGACAACCGCGACTCCAGCTCCAGTAGCGATGACCACCATGCTCGGTGTGGTACTGCGTTGGCCTACAGCTACCCAGCATACTCCGCTGGCCTCCGTCGGGTGCGCTAGCTGGCCCGATTTAAACCCGCTGCGATCGGGCAATTTGACGAAACCAAGAACCCCGACGAGTTCCTCTCGATCTACTCGACCGCAATTCTAGTAGCTGGTGGGGATGAGGCCATGATGGCCAATTATCTCCTGACAGTGCTGGACGGCGCGGCGCGTACTTGGCTCTTCAATCAGACGCCTGGCACCTTTCGATCATGGCACCAGATACAGAACACTCTCCGTTCCAACTTTCAGAGTTGCTACGAGCGCCCTGGATGGGAGAAGGACCTGGATCGTATCATCCAGGGGAAGAACGAGATTCTCTACGACTTCGTGCGTCGATTCATCCGCACGAGGAATTCGATCCCGAGTGTCTCGGATGAGGCCGTCATCAAGGCTTTCAAGTTTGGCATTCGCGACCGGCGTCTTACCGAGGACCTAGAGATCATAGTGAATCTCGACATCAAAAAGCTGTTCTGGATGGCGGAGCGATACGCAGACGCGGATGACGCTGTACGCTGGAAGTGCGATTACGACCAGGGCAAGCTCGGCTTCAACTTCGGCGAGGTCGAACCATCTAACGCCAAGGGCGACGGCTCGGATCCGCACTCTAAAGAGCGGAAGAGAGACCGCGATAGCGGCGGCGGTCGGCTGCGCGTGGTCGGTACGATGAACAGTGAGCGCGAGGTAATGGAAGTGCGTCATCCCGACCAGGGGCAACCGTGACCCGACCAGGGAAGACCTCAACCTCAGCAAGGTCGACCACAACCTCAACGAACTCAATATCGACCACAGCAGGGATAGAATCGGCTTGGGCCCTAGCAAGGTGACGCCCGACCACAGGGTGCCGAGGTGCGACCCAGGTATGATTCCAACAAGTTCTGACTATTCCATAAGGCCCATGGCGACGACCTGCGAAACTGTAGGACTTGGCAGAACAAGCTGAACGCCTTCTACGATGGGCGTGGAGAGATGCCCATGCTCCCAAAGGAGGACGAGTGACCCGACAGGGTCCATGCTGGCGAAGACTTAGAAGGCCTCGACCTGGAGTTTCAGCAGGGCGACCGCCGTGTCGATGTAATCTTCGGCGGGTCGTCGGCGTATCAATCTCGGTGTGAGCTCAAAGACGCTGCGCAAACCGTATATCAAGCCTCTGCGGGGAAGCCCGTTGACCAGCCTTGCAAGTGGGCTGGAACCCCAATTACTTTCTCCTGGGATGATGCTTCCCCAGGAATGTCCAAGGATCTCAAGACTGCTCTGGTCATGGCCCCGACCATATGCAATACTGTGGTCGGGCGAGTCATGGTCGATGGGGCAGATCCCTCAATTTGCTTTTAGCGAGCACACTAGATTGAATGCAGATTCCCCGATCGAAGATCAAGAACGTAACAATTCCCTTCTTCGGCATTGTACCAGGGAGCTCCACCACACCGCTTAGGCAAGTGGTTCTGCCCGTCACCTTCGACGACTCCGCCAACTTCCGCACCGAGCTGGTTACCATTGAGGTGGTCGACAGAGACCTTCCTTACAATGCTATACTTGGGCATCCAGCGCTGATCAAGTTCATGGCGGCAAACCACTACGGCCACTGCTACATGAAGCTCCTGGGGCCCAATGATGTCATATCCGTTCGCGGCGACCTCAAAGTAGTGCACGGATGCAAGGAGAAGGCCTTGGCGCTCGTCGGCATGCTACCCCAGCGAGGCTCCGAGGTAACTACGAAAAGTGCCCACCGTAAGACGATGATCCTGCCCAGCGGTGTGACGAAGGCTGTGCAGCTCGAAGAGGGCAACTCGAGCAAGAGTGTCCACATCGCCTTCAAGCTCAATTTTAAATAGGAACTCGAGCTCTTCTCCTTCCTTCATGCCAACAAAAACATATTCGCTTGGGAACCGGCAGATATGCCTGGAGTCCTGAGGGAGGTGATCGAGCACAAATTGCAAATAAGGCCTGGCTACCGACCTGTACGCTAGAAGCTGCGCCGTTTCTCTCCTAAAAAGATGATGATAATAAGGGAACAGCTTGACAAGCTCTTAAAGGCCGGCTTCATTCGTGAGATTGACTACTCCGAATGGCTAGCTAACCAAGTTATCGTGCAGAAGAAAGGCGGGAAGTGGAGGATGTGCATTAACCATACGGGCCTGAACTCAGTGTGCCCAAAGGATAATTTCTCTCTTCCACACATAGACCAAATCATCGACTCTACTGCCAATGCCAAGATACTGAGTTTCCTCGACGCCTACTCGGGCTACCATCAAATTAAGCTCACAGTTGACGACAAAGATAAGACGGTCTTATCACGTCGTTTGGAATGTTCTGCTACACCACTATGACGTTCGGCCTATGTAATGCGGGCGCAACGTTTCAGCGGCTAATGTTCAAAACCTTTGACCCTCAGATTAGCCGCAACCTCGAGGTCTACATCGACGATATCGTCGTCAAGAGCTCTTCTGAACATGACCACATCAACGACCTCGCGGAGACCTTCGCCAACCTGAACAAGCATGACATCAATCTCAACCCTGAGAAGTGCGTGTTTGGCGTGACCTTGGGCAAAGTGCTTGGCTACATGATCGGGGGCTCGGGGGTCTGCCCGAACCCAGAGAAAATTGAGAAGATGGCTCCTCCAACATCAACAAAAGAGGTCCAGTGCCTCACCGGCCGCATGGCCACTCTCAGTCGGTTCATTTCAAGGCTCGGTGAGCGCAGACTACTGTTCTTCAAGGCATTGTGCAAGCACAGGGGCTTCAAATGGACACCCGAAGCTCAACGGTCCTTTGATGAGCTGAAAGCATACCTTTCGAGCCCGCCGCTACTCACGACCCCGCGGTAGGGAGAAATGCTGCTGCTTTATCTTACTGCTACGACCTAGGCTATCAGCGCCGTCCTGGTGGCTGAGGGTGACGGTTGGCAGTAGCCAATCTACTACGTCAGCGAGGTACTTCATGGTCCAAGGGAGCGTTATCATGTGGTCCAGAAGCTGCTCTATGCCCTCTTCATGGCTTCGCGCAAACTCCGGCACTACTTCCAGGCGCACACAGTGGTTATCCCGAGCGGATTTCCGCTCGGTGAGATCCTAAGGAACCCAGAAGCCACAAGTCGCATCGCTAAGTGGGCCATGGAGTTGGTAGAATTTGACATACAGTTTGTAGCATGCACTGCCATTAAGTCGCAAGCGCTCGTCGACTTCGTGGTCGAGTAGACATCGCAACCAACTCCCGAGCCTAAGGTCGAGGAAGAGAAGCCCTAGAGGATGTACTTCAATGGCTCTAGGTCGTTCGAGTGTTCGGGGGCTGGTATCCTCATCACAACACCCCGGGGAGACAAACTGAGGTATGTGATTCACTTCGCTTTTCCCGCAACTAATAACATGGTGGAGTATGAGGCCCTTTTGGTGGGTCTCTGAGCCTACAAGTCGCTGGGCATGCGCCGGCTGGTCATCAAGGGTGACTCCCAACTCGTCGTCAACCAGTACAACAAAGACTACCAGTGCTCGGAGGGCTCAATGGCCAGGTATCTCACCGAGGTGCGCAAGATGGAGAAGTGGTTCTGGAACATGGAAATCAAGCACGTGCCCAGGAAGGACAACTCCAGCGCCAACCTCCTATCCAAGCTCGGCTCATCTTGTGATGAAATTCCATCAGATGTCATCCTCGAGACCTTGCCGGCACCCTCTGTCACTGACCAAGAAGATTCGGTCCCCTCCTCGAGAGTGTTCCCTCGTGGATGGAGCCGATTACCAAGTTCCTTGACCGAAGCGAGCTCCCAGATGACCTGGCTGATAGGAGAAGAATCAGGCGTCCAGCAAGCTCATACAAGCTCGTTAACGGGCAACTCTATCGTCAGGGCACCCTGGGTGTTCTGTCGAAGTGTGTTACCCCGGAAGAAGGTAAGTACCTGCTCAATGATATTCATTCGGGCCTCTGCGGTGCGCATTCCTCTTTCAGGACTATGGTCAGGAAAGTATTTTGCATGGGATTCTATTGGCGACGGTGCTCCAGGATGCTTGGGACATCGTCCGCACCTGTCGAGCCTGCCAGTTCCATGCTCGGAAGACGCATCAGTCGGCTTACGCCCTCCAAGTCCATCCCACTCGCGTGGCCATTCTTGACCTGGGGCCTTGACATCCTCGGCCCTTTCCCTCAAGCGATCGGGGCGAAGAAGTTCCTGTTCATCGCCATTGATACCTTCACCAAGTGGGTCGAGGCCGAACCAGTCTCGGCCATCACCGCCCGAGCCGCAGTAAGGTTTTTTCACTCGTTTGTGGTAACAAGGTATGGGGTCTCATGCAGGATCATTACCGATAATGGATCGCAGTTTACCAGCGAGCTATTCCAAGAATACTGTGAAGACATGGGTGTCGGCGTTTTCGGGAGCGCCGGCAAGTAAATTTGTAAGTCTAGGGGGTCGCGCGTTCCACTCCCTGAATGGTTAGACTCGTGAGTCCAAGATGTATACCGGTTCGGCCAAGGTCCCTACTCCGATTCGTGTGGTGGTGTTGTATTACTCTTGGCATGTATGATCGCACAAAGTTTTACAAGCGAGCATGCCAATGGCTTAGCGAGATGGGTTTGATAGCGCTCTCTCCCTTTCTCGTTCTAGCTTGTTGCTTTTTCCCCCCTGAATCGTTTAGCCCTGCCTCCTTTTATACGTAAGGAAGGCGGGTTACATCGAGAGTTAGGAGGAAAGCGAGGTGACCTATGCTAGGAGCTCCGGTCCTTCGTCCGTGGATCGTCGCCACCCGCCTTGCCCATGCCGGGTTGGTAGCCTTGGTGGTCGTGAGGTTAGGTATTTCGAAGTAGCGCATTTGCCTCCGTGATCCTTGCGAATCCGACGCCGAGGTGCGTGACGTTGGTGCTGCCGGGAGGGAGCGTGCGCCGTGTCGACGTGGATCGGGTTGATGGGCCGGAAGCTTTGTCTTCTATAGTCACCGATCTTCTTGGGAAGGAGCCACCGCCTTGTATAGTCGCCCGATTGACCTTATTCGGGGTACGTGGCGGTAGGCCGATGAGGACGACACGCGGCACTCGGCGTCGTCACCTTGGTTTGGTTGGAGTCGGAGATCCCGCCCGCCAAGAGGGGGTCAAGAGCACCGTCGGTCGGATTCGCTTCCCGGCGGTCGGGAGCGGATGCCTTGGCGCGGTCGCAGCGATTCGTCGGGCGGCGGCGGCGCGCGCTACTGTTGGTCGAGATATGCTTGAGGCCGCTGGCTCGTCGCTTCGGGCTGTTGGGGTATCCTTTTTATTAGTATTCGTCAATGGGCACAAGAGTCTGCTACACCTCGGTGGCTCACCCACAGAGTAACGGAGTGGTCGAGCACGCCAACAGACAGATTATCCAGGGCATCAAGAGGCGAGTCTTCGATGATCTCGAACAATACGGCCGGGCTGGGTGGACGAGCTTCCCACCGTCGTCTAGTCCGTTTGCACCACGTCCAGCCGAGCGACGGGGTCTACCCCTTTCCAGCTCATGTTCGGTGCTGAAGCCGTCCTGCCTGTTGAGGTCATGTTGGGCTCCGCTAGGGTCAGCTCAGTCGATCAAGTCAACTTCGAGTAAGAGCGGTCTCTCGACCTTATCCTAGCAGAAGAAGTAAGGAGCCGTGCACTGCTACGATCGACACACTACCTACAAGCGCTTTGCAGGCATGCGTCTCAATCGGTTTGACCTAGGGAGCTTCGAGTTGGGGTTTGGCCCTAAGACGAATTCAGGAATCGACCAACACCAACAAGTTGTCCCCAAAGTGGGAGGGCCCCTGCAGCGTCGTTTTAGCAGATCACACGGGAGCTTACCAGCTGGCAATGCCCGATGGCAGAGAGCTCACAAACTTGTGGAACATCGACTAGCTTTGAAATTTTTTTGTGTAACACTCTTATCTTGATTTGCAATAAAAGTTCTTTTTTGCCTATGTTTTTGCCTCTTTACGCTTCTTTACATCTCCTATGCCAGGGGCCACGCTCCTGTTCGGTGAGCATGCGTGCATCGTGCACAGGTCGATTCAAGCGTTGTGATCTCGAGGTTCACCCCCAGGGGTCACGCCAATAGTAAGCCGATTCTTATAGCGTCACGGCTCCCCTCTGTAGTAGGACTTGAACCAGAGGCCATGCTCGAGTTTGGCGAGCATGCGTGCTTCACGCACTGGTCGGACCTGAGTGCTGCCAAGCCCAACCTAAGCGTTTTAAGATCCATCGTGCGTTCAAGTTCACCCTTGAGTGTTCCCAAGCTCGGCCTTGCTCGCGCAGGGGCATGACTAATGCTGCTAAACGACTTCGTCTTAAGTCTTTTACAGGTCTCTCTCACGACTCCGACCTGTGCAAGGTCGATGATGCCCGATCTCGACTACTCCGAATACGATAGCCTTGACTAGCATGGGATTGAAATAGGGAAGAAGACAGAGGGAAAGCACAAGTCCCCTAGACTTAGCTATTTCTCCTACAGACTGCTTGAGGTCGGCGCTGATCGACCTCGACCACAGCGGGGGCTGAGCAAAGGAGTACTACCCTAAAAACAGCTAAGTCTAAGTCCATTTATTCATTCATTAAAAAGTTTTTAATTTTTCATGATTGTGCCATGCCTTCTTTACATTTCCTTGCATTTTTGAGCCTCGACCTAAACGTCGCGATCTCGTGGTATACCTCCAGGGGCCACGCCAGCAGTAAGCCGATTCTTATCGCATCATGGCTCCCCCTGTAGTAGTACTTGGACCAGAGACCGTGCTCAGCTTTGAGCAAACATGTATGCTTCGCGCAAAGGTCGGGCCTGAGTGCTACCAAGCCCTACCAAAGTGCAATAAGATCCCTCATGCGCTCAAGTTCGCCTTTTAGTTTTCCCGAGCTCGACCTTCCTCGCACAGGGCTATTGTTGCTAAATGACTTCATTTCAAGTCTTTCACAGACCTCCCTAGCAGGTCGGAGTCGTTAAACAACCCATCACGATGTTGCTCGAACTCGACTACTACGACCTATTTCTCCCACAATCTGTGCCCAAGGCCGGCGCTGCTCGACCTAGACCGCAGTGGGGGCTAGACAAGGGAGTATTGCACTACTCTTTTTGACCAAAAAACTTTTTATTGACTAATTCATATTTACGAGGAGGCGCAGACATTTTTATCCCTCGGCCTTTTTCCTATTTACAGGTCTTCCATGTCACGGGCAAGCTTCTCTTGCTCCAGCTCGGCGATCTTCACCCTCAGCGCTGAGAGCTCGCCTTGAAGGTGGTGTGCCTCGGCTGCGGAGCTCGCAGCGTGATTGCGCTCATCCTGGAGTTGAGTCAGGGCACTTTTTCCCGTCCTGGTCGCCTGCCCCAGCTTCTCCTCGAGCTCGGTGGAGGCCTTCGCTAGGGCAGCAGCTTACTCCGTGACTTGCTTCCGCAACTCCTCCGCCGTCATGCGCTCGCCTTCTAGGGCCTCGACCGCCCTCGTGCGCGTGGCTTCAAGGAGCTCGGCCGCCTTCGCACGCTCAGCCTCGAGGGCCTCAACAGCCTTCTCACACTCGGTGGCAGTGGCTTGGGTGAGCTCGGCGGCGTGGGCCGCTGTCCTCTGCTCCGCCTCCTCCTGCTCGACCAGCAGGGTCTCTTCGAGCTGGGTGATGTGGGCCTCCCGCTCCGACACCACGTCGAGGACCGCCTTTAGCTCGACGGTGTGCCCATGCAGACCTTGCAGTCCCTGGGCGATAAGGCTCAACGCTTGCAAAAACCAAGAGAAGGCATGCGATAATTAAGAAGATGGATGATTACGGGCTTACTCACCTGATTGAGCCGGCCCTCGAACTCGCAACAGAGAGTCCCGATGGCCCTGTCACCTGGTCCAACCATCTCCAGCTCGCCACAGCCCCCTACCGAGGACGAGGTGGCTACATTGGCTCCCACCGGTGTGGACTCGGTCCCGCCTATCGAAGCCTCGACCCGGACCACCTCAGTCGGACCAGACCTCAGCTCGGTCACAGAGACTAAGATCCCAGGGAAGAGCAGCGGAAAGATTAGATTATGGGAAAACGTTACAACACAAGGGGACGAGAAATGCTGTCCTACCTGGCTGATCCGCGGGGACCTCGGAGATGATCGCAGTAGTCGGTGCCTCGACCGCGCCCTCAGAAGCCTCGGCCCCACCGATCATAGCGGCCCTGACCTCGGGCTCGTCCCCGTCGACCCCGACTTCGACGGCGAGGTGCCTTCGGCTCCACCTCCCGCGACCAGGAGGAAGTCATCCTCATCCTCAGACTCACCTTGGACAACGACCATGGTCAATGGTCGCCGATGACCAGACGCAACCGCCGTCGCACCCCGGGTGTTACGGCGTTCAAAGCGATTAAGGCGTTCCCGATCCGTGATGAGAGCGAGCGAGCACTCGAGGTCTGCGGTGGGGAAAACTGCTAAGTAAGGGAGGAAAGGGAACCTATGCTACGACCTAAGGGAGATGAAAGATCGCACATACCTGGATCGTGAGCCTCCGTCTCGTGGAGGGGCGTTGGGGATCTTGGTGCCCCGCCTCCACCACAGCAGCAGGGGCGACCCCTCTCCAGGCGCCCTGCTAGAGTGACCTAGCTACCCGCGGGGGCTCTGAGCTCCCTGCAACGGCTATACCAGCGCCCAGTGATGGGGACTTCGGCGTCGCCCCCGAGTCCGAGGTCCTCGCGGCGGCCGCTGCCTTCTGTTGCTGTTAGAGATGAAGGGAGGTCAGAGATGGCGACAACTGGGAGATTGAGTTCGAGCGTCACCGGGCCCGTTCGAGATGGCTTACCACTGTACGATCGCCCCACTCGATGTGCTGCTTCTTCGGGGCGCTAGTCCCCGGGGCATCTGGGGCCGCCCTCTTGCCCGCTTTCTTGCTCTTGTTTGATCCAGGCAGCGGCAGCATCCACCTCGCTGTGTCCAAGAGCTCCTCATGCTCCTACAAATATGAGCCAAGGTCAGTACGAGCTCGAGCACTTTCAAACTCGACCTTGGCGCGAGATGAGTTACCTCGCTGCTCCACCTCAACACGTTCTTGGGGACGGGGTCGTCCGTGGTGTAGTTTAACGCTGCCTTCTCGAACATCTCAAACATCCTCGCCGCTATCTAGGACTCTGTCGGAGTTGTTGAGGAAAAGGGGAGCTATCAGTTAACGCTCAGCCAAGCTCGAGCATTCCCGAGCTCGAAGGGGTCTTACCGTTTGGACCCTCCCAGGTGAGGTCGTCATTCCCCTTTATCTCGAAGAGCGGGTGCACCCTCTTCCTCAAAGGGAACACCTGGTTGCGCAAGAAGTCGTAGGTGATGGCTTGTCCGGTGAGACCGCGCGTCGAGTATATGTGGATGGCTGCGACGGCCTCCTAGTCTATCGCCAAGTCTTCAGGGTTGTGGGTCTGGCGCTTGCTATCGACGGGAGTCCCGTTGTACGCGAGCGCACTGCCTTCGCCCCTCTTCAAGTAGAACCACCTCTCGGTCCATGGCCCAAGGGAATCTTAAGCATGGATCGGGGGTAGGAGCAAAGAAGCCCCGTTCACAGTCGAAAGTAGAGACACCCGACCACGGGGTCCTTTGAGGTGCGGAACAAGGAATAGAAGCAGAAGAAAAGCGAGGGGGTTGGAAGAATTCCCAGGAACCCCTCGCACAGATGCGAAAAGACGGAGAGGAGAAGAATGGAGTTGGGTACCATATTGACCAGCTCGATCTCGCATTGCGCGAGAATCACCACTGCGAAGTCGCTCTCTGGCGTCCGCAGAACGAAGAGCATGTATTGCTCGGTGTTGACAAGCTCGTCTGCCTGGGCTTGCGGCTCGGCCTCAGCGCCCGGCAACCGCCATGTCGCCGGGTCTAGCATCCCCAGCATCTCGAGCTCTTCCATCCGCTCCAGAGTCATCGTGCTTCTCCCGAACTTGGCCATGGGTTTTGGCTAGGTCTTGGGTTGAGAGAGGAAGATTGAGAAAGAGGATTAGGAAGATGGAAGAGCGCTAGGGTTCGGTGCAAGAAGGATTTGGGGAATCCTCCGAGGAAGGCAATGGTTCGGGATTTAAAGAGCCCGATCGTCGAAATAAGCACCGGTTATGCCTCAAAAGTAGTGCCACGGTTCCTGTGATGGGATTCAAAGTGCCGTGAGTTACTCCCCAATTTCTCCACCTGAAGACCACGGTGTCAAAGTCCGAGCATTTTCGAGCACGACCTCGCCATGGATCTTGACCCAGGCTCGAGCTTGAGCGTTTCTAAGCTTGGCCGGGAAGTCATCCCCTTCTCTAGATCATCAGACTCAAGGTCATCCCGAGCTTCAGGATCACCGCTTGAGCCTCGGGGCCTAGCTGTCAGGGACTAGTTACCCCGCATAGGCAATGATTGTTGGGCCCGAGCTCACTCGACCAAGGCCTGAGCTCATTTGACCAAGGACCAAGATCACTCGACCAAGGTCCCAGCTCGCTATTGAGGTTGGGCCCGGAAGACTCGGTTGGATTGCGGAAGCCGGCAGTTACTGAGTCAAGGAGGGGCCTTAAAAGGTTGAGTTAAGGCGATCATGGGCAACGGTTCCTAGTGCCATTATTGCCATGCTTCATTGCGCATCATGTCCGGATCTGGCGCGACTCCCCCGAGAATCTCGTCCGGCCTTTTTTGTAATGAACTCAGCAATAGAGGTATAAAGACTTTCCCCCTGTGTGGGGAAAAAGGGGACATCACAGACATACATGACACGACACAAGTGCTCGGCCTTGGCTCGAGCACCTCTTGTACTCAACGACAGTGCATCATCATCTACCTTTCGCCTCCGGGCAAGACTGGAGTAGAGCTATTACCCGAACTAGGGGCTCGAACCAGTATAACTCCTCGTGTCAACCACTCTCTTACTCCTACTCCGAGCGGCGATGTAACGACCCCCATTTTCACATAAATGCAAAAATAGAAATCTAATGCGCACACAGTACTAGTCCCATGATCAGTGGCTAGCACACACATTTTCAACAATTGGAATCACATCCATACATCATTTTATTCAAGCGGAAGCTATTTGTACAATATATTCTTACAGCTCAGAGTATATAAATATAGCAACAGAAGAAGCAAAGTCTTGTAGTGTGCCCATCCAATCCCTTATGCAATTGACAAGGCATAATCCCTAGAAAGGTCGCTTTATTGAAAATCCCACATCCTGCGATGAAAAGAGATCTTTCGAAGCTTCGCTATCTTTTTCCACCTAAAACAACATAATAAGCAAGGGTGAGTACTTTACGTACTCCTCAAGACTTTAACAAATCCTATAATATATGCAGGCCATTTCAAAGGAAAGGCTTCTATGGTAAATTTGCATAAAGAGAAATTGAATTTATAAATCAAGTTGTCATTTGCAAACGGGATTTAATAAAGCAAGTTTGACTGATAAGAAATAAGTAAAGCATAAGTAATACTCACAGCCCTTCGTGAGCATTGAATAATTCGATGATCCAATAATCCAATTCTGACATATCCCCTTGCCAACATGTGGCGTAACCATAATCTTTGCCAAAATAAGTCACATCAGGTGAAAATCATTCCATTTTGAAAATAGTAAAACTTCTAACCATGTGATGACGTTACCAAGTGCCTTTGACCGTAGGCATGGATAATTAATTAGATTTTCACTCTGCAGAGGTGTCTGGACCCGAATATGCAAATCTGGATCCTCTGTGTATTTAGCACTAGTCCAGGATCACGCTAGTGCACACAGTCTCAACATAGATGAAATATCGTAATCATACACAGCGGAATAATAAATAAAGACTTCATCTATTAATATAGAACTATTGAACGACCTTAAGGTCAAACTTACACTTCTGAGGCCTTGGTGGCTTCAACTCAAAATAAATAAACAGTAGGGGAATGAAGAACGTCGACGAATCCCATCAATATGCCACAGGCAACTGACAAGGTTCAACTCCTAGATATTCGCCTCCTCGTGGAACTTCTCCTCCTTCGAAGTTGTAGTCTTCTCCTCAACTGATGATTTTGTGTGTTGCAAGGGGTGAGTACATAAAGCACTCAACAAGTTGTGCACAGAATGCAAGTCTAGTATCCTATATGCATGGCTTAGTACAAAGGTACGACTATCATGGTTATTTTGCAGTAAAGCAGCATTTATAAAAGAATACATTAAATAGATTGAAATTGCAGTAAAACAAACAATAATAATAGATAGATTCAACATTTGACAAGTAAACCAAGTTTCCAAACCTAAATCAATTTCCACTTTCCATGGCATCCTGCCATCCCAATAAGTTTTGTTTAACAAAAGTCTAAACCTTAACTGTAATTCCCGAGCATTGCTCAATACCGCGAGCACGGCTATTCGAATAGATTTTACACTCTGCAGAGGTTATGCAATTTACCCACACGACAAGATCGTCCCTTGTTGCCAAGCTATTAGCACACTTCCTTTGGTGTGTCGGCAGGGTAATCATGACAAAGCCTTTACAATGCTCTGTCTAGATCCTGTACTGCTCGCTGAGGTTTCAACACGGAAGGGACTGGTTACCACACTCCGGGCCCCCCTCTTGCGCCTTGTGAGTCTACCCGTATACCCGGAACTCACTATACACCACAGCAGTATCGAAATCTAGACATCACAAATTAGATGGCCAAGCTGTCCCATTCCAGACGTGTGGTTGCAAGTAAGACTCAGGTCAAAGGCTTGCAAGGTTAAGTCCTTAGGGTGACTAGGGCAAGACTTCCACATACCCTCTGCCAAATCTGGCCCACCTTGGCACACTGCCCCTCGCCACATGCCCCAATCTAAATCATTACCACCCTAGTTGATTACCAAGCACCACATGATATCAACAAGTCAACCTCGTTGTGTGATATCCACTCGTCACCACAACGCAATCTCATTGTGTGACCACACATGACACACAAGTTCATAACATTGTTCCACATCAGTAATGATTCAACACATGTGATGACATGGCATGGCTAAGCAATCTACGACGGTCTAACCAGCCTATGTTGATTATCAATATTAACCAACTATTAATTAACCATCCTAGGGTGACAATTAGATCATGGCATACAATGGCAAGGTAGGGTATAGATCAAATTGGTATAATAGCTAAGTCCCAATTTAATTTGAACAATTGTATACTTGAAATAATATGCAATAGGGTAAAACAAATATAGCAATTTTATAAACATGGGTTCAACATGATCAAAGCACAACTTGCCTGGCCCATGCGATTTTTACTATTCTTTACTCTTTATCTTTGATTCTTGGTCTTCGATCTTCAATCTTTACCTTCTTGATATTAAGCTCCTTAGAACAACTTCCGGACGATGCGTCTAACGATTAAAGAAGAAGCAAATACAAACCAACTCAAAAGATAAATCAAATAAAATCCAAATTGAGAACATATAGTATTGGATCACAAAGGCTTCGATGAATTTAGGAACTTGAATGGATTAGATCACAGATTAGACAAAAGAGAACGAGCTTTCGGAATACACCAAAAAGGAAAAGACTGGTAACTGAGAAAGAAAAAATAATATTCCAAAGAATATTTCT
The DNA here is from genome assembly GCA_036346275.1 of Otatea glauca. Taxonomy (NCBI): domain Eukaryota; kingdom Viridiplantae; phylum Streptophyta; class Magnoliopsida; order Poales; family Poaceae; genus Otatea; species Otatea glauca. The sequence goes on from CM070712.1 coordinate 5,434,294, forward strand.
TCTGAAGTTATTATCTTGATTGGATAGACAATGACAAATGGGCTCTCGATCCATAAACCGGGTCCATAAAGATACGTTAGTTCACAATGAACTAAACTAATGCTCAATGCTGACTTTTGTTGACTACACAGATACACAGTCAAACAAAAGAAAGATAGACTAATAGATTAGATATGCCACAAGTATATGACATATGGCCAATGGTCTATCGACCAAGTCCACGAATGACTTCTAGGTCAATGGCAGATTAGATTTTCAAGAATAGGACATGGACAAGAGGTCGACATTCATGCGATTCGATCTGAGATCAGTCATACGTCGATCAAGAGACTTGACAATGACAAGGCAGCGAGGAAATGAAGACAAGGCTAAACTCATAGGTGATGGGGTTAGATTACAATAAGGCGATAGATAGGATGATGATATTGCACTAGGGCTTTTGCGAGCATGCAGACATGCGATTATAGCGAAGCAACGACAGGACACTCATGCAAAGATGAGATGTCGATTGTCGGTACAACGATATGGTAGAAAGGTTATGATATGGCTCAAGATTGATCTGTGAGTTGTGAGGTTTATATGATATGATGCATCGTCAACGACGGATTGGACCCAAGGTTAAGTTAGGGTTTAAGAGGAATAAATCGCGGATAGATCCACTTGGTATAGGGATAGGATAGGTAGGGTTGGCTCTGCAATAAAAGATTACCAAGGGTGGTTAACCGAAACAAGATTCGATAATGAAAGGGGCTAGATCGAAGACGACGGGTAGATTCTAGAATATGGCATTGATGGCAACGGAAGATCAAATAAACTCTAAAGATGAGTAAACCAGAGAATGATGGCCTACTGGACATGATGACACGACCAAGGCGAACTAAGATGGTTGGCGGCAAAAGACGGCACGCGGCACTGACGAAAGGCGGCGGCTAACGAATATTAAAATTTTTGGTTGATGGAACAACAAAGGGGAAGTGAGCATCACGTAGAATGCAGCGAGACGAGCTCAACGGTATAAGCGGATTTGGCGGCAACCCAATGGACAGATCACAAACTACCGATGAACGGCTGCTAAAGCTAATAGATCAAACGGCCATAACTATTAAAATAATGTATAAAACCTAACCAAATTTTATGGAGAGCAACCTGGACCATAAGGCACAATATGACGTGAAAGGATCGGAGTTTTACCTTCTGGATCAACAGGGAACGCACGAGGAAGATTGAATTTTCTGCAGAAATCCCGTGGACAAAACCTTGCGTTAGGGTGAGCACCAGGTAGAGGACATCAAGATGAGTCTACAAAAAAAAATTTCACGGTCAAATTCGCAAAAACGAAGGAGAACAGGCGACGGCAAGATTCGAGATTGGAACGGCTGTAACTTTTGATTTGCTTGATGAAACTGCACCAAATTTGGTGGAGAGGTAGATTAGACCATATGGCACGAGATGACGCGAGCGGATGCGCAATGATCAGTAAATGATGACGTGGCTCATTGTGATGCGTCGAATGGGAATCGGAGGGCTGCGGCTGGGAGATGACGTGGCCCGCTCTGGAGCTACCACGTGGATTCAATCCAATTTCAGAATTAAAATAATTCCAAAAATTAAAATAATTCATTTATAGCAATAAAAATACCAGAAAAATTCTAAAAATTTTCTAGAAAATATTTTAAGATATTTGGAGCTCGAATAAAATATTTTTAACCAAAAATTATTTAAAATTTTGTAGTATTTAATTAAATTTAACAAAAGGCTTAATTTAAATTAATTTCCAAATGAATAGCAAACGAACTCCGAAAAATATCAAAAAATTACAGAAAATTCATTGAAGCACAATGGACTCAAATAAAACTAAATTTATTTTAATTGAAGTTTATATTAGTCATATTAAATTGTTTTAGCATTAGAAAATTCCAGATTAAGCTTTATTAAAGCGAGAAAATCAGCGCGGATTTTTTGAAAGATGAACTAAACAAAAGATTTTTGAAAACCCAAATTTTGGGATGTTACAAACCACCCCCCCTTAACAGAATCTCGACCCCGAGATTAAGGTTGTTTATAGAAATAGGTTCAGGGGGACTCAACTCTTGAGACTTTCTTGAACTTCCAAGCAACTGCACACTGGACAAGGTTGCTTTCGAACAAACGCTTGACAACATCCAAAATTTGTAGGCTGCACGATGCGGATGAGATCCTTTTGCAATTTCACTGACTTCCACGGTGTCTGCTTTACTAGAACAAGAAGGCACTCCTTGTGTTGGGACTCTTGAAACACATCACGCACTCAGACTGACATTGTGGCATCTCCTTTGATAGACTCCCTTACTTTCCATCCTTTAACACTCGGTTTTCTGCTTCTTCTAGAAACTAGACAAGCGACATTTGACAGTGAAACTTGCTTGCAACTCTGCGGTCTTACACAACATTCTTGTTGGTTTGTTTCTATCTCTATCAGCTTGATTCTCAAGTACTGCCTTAAACTCTAGATCAACTGAATATTCCTTCACATTGAACTCAACTGAATATTCCTTCACATTGAACTCAAGTTCCAACTATTACAGAGGTAATGGCATGGTTCTGCTGGCATACACTAAGGTAGCTAAAGTAATTCGTCAGAAAAACAATTATCCTTTGTAGTTATTAAGCATACGCAACAACTCCTTTTCTTCTGATGTGATGGCACATCCACCTTCTTGGCTCAACCATAACGAAACAACCGGTCCTTAGCTGTCTCTGATATGCTGAAGTTAAACTGATCGCAAATCTTTCTCGAAAAAAACTCTCGCTCCTCTTAACTGATCAAATCTTTGACCATAAACCAAAATTGCCTTACGCATAGCTAACCAACTAATTCCAGGGATAAACATCCCAAGCATGGGTTTCTAATATGATAAGATTTATTAGGAACTCAATCTCAACAATAGACAAGTTAACTCTCAACATCCTGGATTACATATGATTTTCAATCAGTACAACATCTGATGCCTTCTAAGCTCCAGTAGTCATAATGTGGTTGACATGATCTTTTGCTGGCACTGGCGGCATGGCTTCAGCTTGAACTACTCCACAATTCACTTTCTGGTGCAAGTGTCTCGGTAGGTGTAGGACTAAGATTGAAGCGGACAGGTATAACAACTTTTCTCTTAAGACAACTGTTGGCACAGTGTCCCGGTTCATTGCATCTGAAGCAACACTTGACCGACATCTGTTGACTTCCTTCTGACATAGCACTAATCTTGGTAAGGGCAGAGCTGAGATTGATGCGATCCGCAGTGATCACTTTCTTCTGAGGGCAGTGTTTAGCAAAATGTCCTGGCTGGCGACAAGCAAAGCAACCTCCAGGCAATAAGCTTACTCCTTGAGAAGTTTTAACTAGGGTGGTGTTATGAAAATTCTGACTATCAGGGCGAGGCACAGGTGAAGGTGTCTCGAACAAAGTCTGAGCAGTATGGCAACTGAGTTGTTGAGGGGCACTCCTCATTTGCTGTTGCAGGGGTCCTTCTTGACAAGCTTTCTGATGCTTGCGGTTATACTCTAATTCCTTGCACTCATCTCCTAGAATAAAGGTCTTGTTAACCAACTCCTCTTTCTTCAACTGACTCTTTGAGCAAGTTACTCCTGCAGTTTTACCACTCACTCTTGGGGTTATAAACTTTACTGAAGTAATTTCTAGAATGATCATGGCTTCCAAAATTGCTTGACCTTTCTGTGGGCATTCCTTAACAAAATGTCCTAACTTACAATAGTTGTAGCACAAAACGTCTGGGTCGTCGTGTCTGGTTAGGTGTAGTCATATGCACAATATCGTCTTTCTCAGGCATCACCACTTGTTGGTTCATAGGGCATTCCCTGGCCTAATAACCTTGTTTATCGCACAAGAAACAATTCCATGGTGACCAAGTATCCCTGGTTCTTTGAGGCAAACGAACAGAGTTGACATGTTTCTTCTCATTTCGTCATGCGGCACAGCAAGTGCGGATGACAATCCTTCTCTTTTCTCTAACTCTTGAGCAATGACGGCTCGAAAATTCACTCACTGATGCCGAGTCACGGTGGTCACTATTGAATCCAATGGACATTGAGCTAGACAATGATCATGTCCTTCATAAAGATAACATGTGATGTTGCTCATAGGACATTCTCCAAGTGAATGGCGTCCTTCTCAGCCGGAACAATTGATTGCATGCTCATCAGCAGTGTGTTCTATTCCTCCACAACGGACGCACGCATAGTCTTTCGATTTGTTTGGTTAACAACACTTCAAGGAAAAACATCCTGGTACGATATTGGGAAAAGGGGTTGTACACTTCTTTGAAATTGTAGTGGTCATACTGACATTTGACAAAGCAACAAACTGTTGAAAAGCAGCGACGAACTCCAACCAAGTGATTTCTTCTGGTGTCTTGCGGGTAGCATGATAGTTCTTCGACCACTCCAAGGCATCTCCTTCCAATTGACATGTGGCGTAGGGAACCTTCTCTTCATCTTCATAGTGCACCAAAGCCAGCTTCTCTTCTATGACACGAAGCTAGATTTCTGCATCTTTGAGAGTGGCTGATCCACCAAACGTGGGTGGTTTGGTCCTCTTGAACAAGGCAAACTTTGACTGTGAATAGGTGGTTGTGACTGTGGTTGTACGGGCATTGATTTTGGCACTGATAACATCCATCTGTTGTATCATTGTCTGCATGAGCTGGGTTTGAGCGGTGAATAACTGATCCAAATTCTGAATTATCACTATCGGTACGGTGGACGGCTGCTGGTCACAATCTACTTTATTACTAACACTAGTAGTAGCAACTGTACTGACTTGAACTGCCTCGAAATCACTATTGTTGTTGGTCTTTTCCATCTGCTGACCACTCCAGGGTTTGGTTAAGAGGGGAAAAGCAAAGATAAGGTTGAAGAATCCTAGTGCAGGGGAGCAGGTTTAACCCAATAACAGATACAAATATTATTAATAACTTGTTATGGTTCCTTACAAAAGCCTAAAAGCTATGCAACGCATACTGCACACCTAGCAACCAAGGAAAAAAAACCAAATTAACCTAAGCACACAACAATCTATCGTCTAAAAGGGTAACACTTCTGTCTTAGACTGACGCAACTCTTCACACATGAGTCTCAACTGGCCACCAAAGTACTAGTTCTTCTAACTTCTGGAACACTTCATCGATCCACTTCTTTTTCCTTGAGCTCGACGATTCTCGTCTTCACGATCTTTAGGATCAGACAAGACACCCAAGATTTCTCCTTAAGTGTGAAATATCGTTAACTACTTAGAACAACTCAGGTAAGATTTTTATTTAAACCAGTGGGGAAAGATGAATAATTTTAGCAAAAAGGGGAAAGAATGGAAGAATAATAAGTCAAGAACTTATTATTCTTTCAAGTTAAATTTTCTCTTTTAGAAAATACTTTTGAAGCTCCTAAGGAACGGCCAAACTATCTAGGGTCAAGACCTACAGTCAGTATGGCTCTGATACCACCTCTGTCGGGACCCGAATATGCAAATCCGGACCCTCTGTATTCAAACTAGTCCAGATCACGCTAGTGCACACAGTCTCAACATAGATGAAATATCACAAACATACACAGCGGAATAATAAATAAAGACTTCATCTATTAATATAGATCTATTGAACGACCTTAAGGTCAAACTTACACTTCTGAGGCCTTGGTGGCTTCAACTCATCGACGAATCCCATCAATATACCACAGGCAACTGACAAGGTTCAACTCCTAGATATTCGCCTCCTCGTGGATCTTCTCCTCCTTCGAAGTTGTAGTCTTCTCCTCAACTGATGATTTTGTGTGTTGCAAGGGGTGAGTACATAAAGCACTCAACAAGTTGTGCACAAAATACAAGTCTAGTATCCTATATGGATGGCTTAGTACAAAGGTATGGCTATCATGGTTATTTTGCAGTAAAGCAGCATTTATAAAAGAATACATTAAATAGATTGAAATTGCAGTAAAACAAACAATAATAATAGATAGATTCAACATTTGACAAGTAAACCAAGTTTCCAAACCTAAATCAATTTTCACTTTCCATGGCATCCTGCCATCCCAATAAGTTTTGTTTAACAAAAGTCTAACCGTTAACTGTAATTCCCGAGCATTGCTCAATACCGCGAGCACGGCTATTCGAATAGATTTTACACTCTGCAGAGGTTATGCACTTTACCCACACGACATGATCGTCCCTTGTTGCCAAGCTATCAGCACACTTCCTCCGTGTGCCGCGTGGTAATCTGATAAAGCCTTTACAATGCTCTGTCTAGACCCTGTACTGCTCGCTGAGGTTTCAACACGGAAGGGACTGGTTACCACACTCCGGGCCCCCCTCTTGCGCCATGTGAGTCTACCCGTACACCCGGAACTCACTATAAACCACAGCAGTACCGAAATCTAGACATCACAAATTAGTTGGCTAGGCTGTCCCATTCCAGATGTGTGGTTGCAAGTAAGACTAAGGTCAAAGGCTTGCAAGGCTAAGTCCTTAGGGTGACTAGGGCAAGACTTCCACATACCCTCTGCCAAATTTGGCCAACCTTGGCACACTGCCCCTCGCCGCATGCCCCAATCTAAATCATTACCACCCCAGTTGATTACCAAGCACCACATGCTATCAATAAGTCAACCTCGTTGCGTGACATCCACTCATCACCGCAACGCAATCTCATTGTGTGACCACACATGACACACAAGTTCATAACATTGTTCCATATTCCATTAGTCAAGATTAATCAGTGATGATTCAACACATGTGATGACATGGCATGGCTAAGCAATCTACGACGGTTTAACCAGCCCATGTTGATTATCAATATTAACCAACTATTAATTAACCATCCTAGGGTGACAATAAGATCATGGCATACAATGGCAAGGTAGGGTATAGATCGAATTGGTATAATAGCTAAGTCCCAATTTAATTTGAACAATTGTATACTTGAAATAATATGCAATAGGGTAAAACAAATATAGCAATTTTATAAACACGGGTTCAACACGATCAAAGCACAATTTGCCTGGCCCATGCGATTTTTACTGTTCTTTACTCTTTATCTTTGATTCTTGATCTTCGATCTTCAATCTTTACCTTCTTGATCTTCAGCTCCTTAGAACAACTTTCGGACGATGTGTCTAACGATTAAAGAAGAAGCAAATACAAACCAACTCAAAACATAAATCAAATAAAATCCAAATTGAGAACGGATAGTATTGGATCACAAAGGCTTAGATGAATTTAGGAACTTGAATGGATTAGATCACAGATTAGACAAAAGAGAACGAGCTTTCGGAATACACCGAAAAGGAAAAGACTGATAACAGAGAAAGCAAAAATAATATTCCAAAGAATATTTCTTCTGAAGTTATTATCATGATTGGATAGACAATGACAAATGGGCTCTCGATCCATAAACCGGGTCCATAAAGATACGTTAGTTCACAATGAACTAAACTAATGCTCAATGCTGACTTTTGTTGACTACATAGATACACAGTCAAACAAAAGAAAGATAGACTAATAGATTAGATATGGCACAAGTATATGACATATGGCCAATGGTCTATCGACCAAGTCCACGAATGACCTTTAGGTCAATGGCAGATTAGATTTTCAAGAATAGGACATGGACAAGGGGTCGATATTCATGCGATTCGATCTGAGATCAGTCATACGTCGATCAAGAGACTTGACGATGACAAGGCAGCGAGGAAATGAAGACAAGGCTAAACTCATAGGTGATGGGGTTAGATTACAATAAGGCGATAGATAGGATGATGATATTGCACTAGGGCTTTTGCGAGCATGCACACATGCGATGATAGCGAAGCAACGACAGGACACTCATGCAAAGATGAGATGTCAATTGTCAGTACAATGATATGGTAGAAAGGTTATGATATGGCTCAAGATTGATCTGCGAGTTGCGAGGTTTATATGATATGATGCATCGTCAACGACAGATTGGACACAAGGTTAAGTTAGGGTTTAAGAGGAATAAATCGTGGATAGATCCACTTGGTATAGGGATAGGATAGGTAGGGTTGGCTCTACGATAAAAGATTACCAAGGGTGGTTAACCGAAACAAGATCCGATAATGAAAGGGGCTAGATCGAAGACGACGGGTAGATTCTAGAATATGGCATTGATGGCAATGGAAGATCAAATGAACTCTAAAGATGAGCAAACCAGAGAATGATGGCCTACTGGATATGATGACACGACCAAGGCGAACTAAGATGGTTGGCGGCAAAAGACGGCGCGCGACACTGACGAATGGCGGCGGCTAACGAATATTAAAATTTTCGGTTGATGGAACAGCAAAGGGGAAGTGAGCATCACGTAGAACGCGGCAAGACAAGCTCAACGGTATAAGCGGATTTGGCGGCAACCCAATGGACAGATCACAAACTACCGATGAACGGCTGCTAAAGCTAATAGATCAAATGGCCATAACTTTTAAAATAATGGATAAAACCTAACCAAATTTTATGGAGAGCAACCTGGGACCATAAGGCACAATATGACGTGAAAGGATCGGAGTTTTACCTTCTGGATCAACAGGGAACGCACGAGGAAATTTTCAGCTGTACGAACGCAGTCTGATCGGGGGAGATTGAATTTTCTGCAGAAATCCCATAGACAAAACCTTGCGTTAGGGTGAGCACCAGGTAGAGGACATCAAGATGAGTCTGCAGAAAAACATTTCACGGTCAAATTCGCAAAAAAGAAGGAGAACGGGCGACTGCAAGATTCGAGATTGGAATGGCCGTAACTTTTGATTTGCTTGATGAAACTACACCAAATTTGGTGGAGAGGTAGATTAGACCATATGGCACGAGATGACTTGAGCGGATTTCAGAAAAACTCACCAGAATGATGGGGAACGCGATGCCAATATCGGCGACGAGGGCGGTGCACGGGAAGAGGTTGGCTACGGTTCTAGAGTTTGGGAGGTGCTCTGGGGATTAGGGGTGCGTGGGAGGGGTCTTAGAACACTTATATAGGCTAGGGAGTCGTGCCATGCAAGGAAACACGAAGAAAAACCGGATTTAGATTGAAAATGGATTGGATCGAACACCTGGCACGCAATAAACAGTAAACGATGACGTGGCTCATTGTGGTGCGTCGAATGGGAATCGGAGGGCTGCGGCTGGGCGATGATGTGGCCGGCTCTGGAGCTGCCACGTGGATTCAATCCAATTTCTGAATTAAAATAATTCTAGAAATTAAAATAATTCATTTAGAGCAATAAAAATACCAGAAAAATTCTAAAAAAATTCTAAAAAATATTTTAAGATATTTGGAGCTCGAATAAAATATTGTTAACCAAACATTATTTAAAATTTTGTAGTATTTAATTAAATTTAACAAAAGGCTTGATTTAAATTAATTTCCAAATGAATAGCAAACGAACTCCGAAAAATATCAAAAAATTACGAAAAATTCATTGAAGAACAATGAACTCAAATAAAACTAAATTTATTTTAATTAAAGTTTATATTAGTCAAATTAAATTGTTTTAGCATTAGAAAATTCTAGATTAAGCTTTAATAAAGCAAGAAAATCAGCGGGGATTTTTGGAAAGATGAACTAAACAAAAGATTTTTGAAAACCCAAATTTTGGGATGTTACAAGTGGCGTACAACCTTACCCACAAGAAATGATCATCTCTTTGTGCAGCGCAATTGACACACTTCCTTTGGTGTGCCGCAGAGAGATCATAACATAACCGTTACATTACCTAGTTCTAGCTTTGCACCAGCCCGATGATGTTAAATCTTTGTTATGGAGAAGAAATATGACAGTGATTCCCTGTCATTTTAAAGTGGTAATAAGAGCAGTAATTCCCTACGATAGAAGCAGTAAATCCCTGCGATAACAGTTTCTTCCCATACCAAGGCGTACATCGTTATACCGATATGCATTTACCCACAACGAAGTGTGGAAGCCCCTCATAAGCAAACCTAGAAAGGATTGCTCATACTATCTCCCGCCTACCAATGTGCAAAGCCAGACCTAAGCAACTTAATAGGTTAAGGCTGCCCCATCCCAGCACTTGTGGTTGCACAGAATTCTTGGCTTGAAAACAACCCATACCTCTATCCTTAATCCGACACGGGCAATAATCTCCCCCTATACTACGTACAAGTCTAACCCTTGCACAACCGGCTATTGCCAATAATTGCCCGCATCTAAACCAAAGTTTTATTTTGGGGTTTTCAGTCAAAAATACCAACAAATGACATCATGTCATAACCAACCTTTTTCAATTCTCAATAATCAATTTTTATCTGATCATGTTCAACGTTGGTTCTAAAGCATGGCTAAGCATAGTTAATAATCGCATATACCCAAGTTGACATTATGTATTGTCTAACTCGTTTATATGGTTATCAAGGTTCACATGTCCATACTTATCAAGGAAGTTTCATGAGATAACAGGTATATCTACCAGTACCACAAAATAGCATATTTACACAAAATAAACGCATGCATGAATCACTTTGATAAACACAATGAAGATTAAATACTGGGATCAATATGATCAAAGGGGGTGCTTGCCTTGCTTAATTGTTGTTTATGATGAAGTCGTGGCTGCAACTGGTGTGGTTGATGACGGAATTAGTGACGTCGGGTTCTACACGTCGTTCAATAGAAATATAGCGAACAACAATTTCAATAAGGGCAAAAAGAAGACAGACAGTATATCAAATAAAGACTTGCTATAAAGAACGGATGCAGATTCTTTTATAGATTATTTATTCTTGTTTTACGAATTCAAGAGGCTAAAATTATGTATTCTTGTATTTATAACTTCGAATTACAGATGCAAAATTTATTTGGATTAATAGGATTTAAAACATTAGTCATCATGTTATATATGAGTAGTACTTAATCTTTAGCTGACTTTGCATAAGAATTCGTTTTGAATATATATATACTAGATCTGTTAGGTTGGGCTATTGGTTACGTATCCTATTTTTCAACAACATTTTGGTTAAAACGAATATATTAACCATTGATTTCTTATTTATTATTATAGCTCGTTTATTCATATTACGGATTATGGAGATCATAATACTTAGGGTTATTTGGATGACAGGATTTATATGCAGAACATGGTAAAACAAGATTATTTCTTAATAACAAGGTAGTCTATACTTTGGGGAGCGTTCCCAGGCTGATTTAATAATTTTTAGGATTTAGACGAGATGCTTTATTCATTGTTGAAATAGCTTAAATGGTATTATGGTTTCTGATGACCATAACACTTAAGGGTATTGAGCTAGCAAGATTCAGATGCAAAGCAAGTTGTAAAAAGAATATTTTTATAGATTATGGTAGACCATATCTCAAGGATCATTTCTAGATTGTTCTTCATAAAATTTACATTTAGACGAGTTGTTTAATGAGTTGCCGAAAAGGCTTAAGTGTTTCTGAAAACATAATACCTAAGGTTATTTTGCTATCAAGATTTATAGGCAAAGTATGATGAAGTGAAATTATTTCTTTAGAATATGGTGTTATGCATTTTGCAGAGTATTTCTAAACTTATTTTATAAATTTTAGTATTTAGACGAGACATATCATTTGCTGTTGAAATAGCATAAATGATCATTCTAAAATATATGCATGAGCATACCCTTTTACACTAGGGTCTCATTCTTATTCATGGAACAATTCAAGTCAAGATTATTTCTCAAGTATTTTAGCTTACCCAGGTAATATTCTATCATAAAAGCATTTTAGAAATCAATTATTCTCATTTTGGGTTTCTTTTGTACAAAGTATATCCTTTTGAATATTTAATGTATTGAGAACAACCTTTAATAGAAAATGATTCAAACAAAGATGATATTTATATGTTTTTATATATTTGGGTTTCTCAAAGTCTAAGGATTCCAATAAAATTGGTTTCATTCAATTCTCAGTTCATTTGCATCATGTATATACATAACTTATGTTTCACCCTTTTCTTTAAATTTGAATTTCAAATTTTTCCAGAGATATTATTCAAAATATTTTTGCATATTCTAAGATTACATGATTTTAGATGAATATAGAATTTTTTTTCATCTCAATTGGATTAAAGATGCAAAAGATATTCAAGTTTGAATCTAAGTCGGTTCTGAAAAATAAGGAAAATAGCAAAATACGTTTTCATCAGTTAGAAAGCGTCTTTTCATTTCGCGGTTTTATTTAAATATTAGCCGACCGATAGGTGGGGCCTGTGGGTCAGTGAGAGGGAGTGGCTGTGAGGCACGGTGAATGACAGATGGGTCCCGCATGTCAGTGACTGAGAATAGGGGCTCACTTCCGCGTCTCATCGCCGGCGAAGCAGCTCGGGGGAGGTTCGGTCGTTGGTGCAGGGAGCTTCAGGTAGCTGAGGCACACTCGGGGACGGTATCGATTTTGCCAGAGGCGAGCTGAGGTGAGCTGCCACCGAGAGGAGGCAACGACGGCAATGGCGAATCGCCGGAGAAGAACGACAGTGAATCTCAGTTCGAATGAGAGATGTGGTGAGTAATAGGGAGTGAAGGTGAATCCATTTTGCAGCTCACCTTGGTCGGAGGTCAACCCGAGCAAGCTACCACCAAGTGGCCGGATCTGGAGAAGAAGGGTGATGGGTGGCGGCGAAATTCCAAATGAAGAACTTGAGATCTTTTTGAGGGCTTTTGATTAGCAGGATACATAGATGCTAAAGCTTCACAGAATTGGAAAGGGGTTGAGTGTATGGGTAGAATTTAGTCTCGGCTCAACTCTAGTGTTCTTCGGCTGATTCTAAAACAACGGAAATTAACGGCTGTTTAGTCTATGTGGGAAAATGGAAGTTGAGGGGAAATGAAGTGCGGCTCTTGGCGAACTCATTCTTGTATTTATAGGCCAGTGAATTGCTGTAGAGAAGCCGATTGCCTGGTGTGAATGCTTCAGGAATTTTGTGGCGCTCGCACAGGAGAAGGGATGGGCGAGCTGCGGTAAATCCGGTGAGGATGGCGGCGTGGCAAGGAGAGGACAATGACGTGGTCTCGGGCAGCGTGAATCACAGTGAATCGCGGTTATAAAGGACGGCGCGAGTTGGCTCTCTGCTTCGGGGCTTTGGCGGCCAGAGGAAGACGACGACTAAGGGTTGAGGCTGTCGTGTGGGCCGCACGGTGCAATGGGGTCCACAGGTCAGCGATGGAATGGTGGACTTCAAGCAATTCTGCAATCAGAGCTAAGTTTGGTTCAAATAATCGGTTACCTCTCAAGTCGAAAAATTAGTGAGGAATTTAATGAGTATACTAGAGCTAGGTTAGAACCTACCATAAAAATTTCAAACTTATTGGACGCCTGTAGAATTTACAAAAATTCTGACAGTGCACTGTGCACAGATTTATGCATTCTGTTTTATATTTATTTAGGTATTTATATCTTATTAAAAAATTTGGAAACTTTTTTTAAGGTTACATATGGCTATATTAGTCTACTGTAAAATTTTAAACTTCAAATTAGTTATATTGTATTTACTAAAATTCTGACATGTCATTTCTAGATTTCTAGTTTTTCAGTTTTTGAATTTCTATAAATAACAAATATATTTATTATTTCCTAATATTTTTACTGTAGATGTCTCTATACAGGATGAAGATAATATAAAAATTTTCACATCGAATTTACGACAATTTAATTTTTGACATATTTACTATTGTTAGTCATGATACATTAATTACCTTTATTTTCATATTTTAATACTTTGACATGACTTTTAAAATATATTTTAGGGTTCTGGATATTTCCATGAATTTTTGGGCATTGTTATTATTTTTTATTTTACAAATCTTTTCTTATTACTTATCACATGTTTGATTATTCATTAAAAAGGAATTCTCCTTTCAAACAATGATAAAGAAATCCAATAAAACTCAATAAATTTCAGAGAATTCATAAAAAGCATCAATAACAATAATTAAATGTTTAATGTTTAATTCCTCATTATGTTTTGCATTTTGTATTGAGGGGAAACAGAAATCATTACAATAAAAGATTTCTTAAGAACCAAAATTCAAGAAGAAATTCAGATTGGTTGAAATTTCAAAGTGAACTTATATTTCCAATTTATTTTCACATTTTGTTTGAATTGAAGTTTTATTATGCCACTCATCCTTTTGTTAAGGTTGGATTTCAAGATATTGAAATAGAGGATAATATTTTAATTCATTCTTGACATTAAAAATTTTATTCAATTTCATTTTCTAATTTATATTTCTATTTTTATTATTTAGAATTTTTGGGATGTTACAGGTGATCAGAGTTCCACCCTTCGGCGGCATGATCTTGGGTTCCACACCTACATCACTCCCTTCTTCTTCTTGCGGTCAGGCGATCACAATTGTCGACAGAAACCACTCAGAAACCTATGAAATTGGTTGGGACAAGACTTAGAAGGAGTTGGACATCCACACACGCTCTATAAGCTACCCAAGGAGGCAAGCCATCCCTAGCATGCCCCACACCAGGGGAGGATGCCCCAAAGGATGCTCTTTAGAATTTCCATCATCTCCAATCTACCATCGACAAGGGAGGCACCACTCTAGGTTCTGGGCTTGCACTGGGGGCTGCCAGTGCCTCTCCCTGCACCACCTTCGCCACCGATGACCTCTATCACCATCTCCATCTTCATCTCTATTGCATTATGGAACCCATAGAAAACACCATGTTTATTTATTTTCATAGTTAATCATTCATTTCATTGCATCTTATGTAAGACTACTAGATTGTAAACCCGTTATTACACTATCTAAGATATCGTTTGTGATCATTATAGTTTGAATCCTTGTTGTCGAGATCATGTATTATTCTTAGAACCATGGTAATTTGTTATAATTAGGGTTTACACAATTATAATTAGGGTAGAACATGGAGGGGTTATACTGCTAGATGAGATGGGGATGAAAGGTAGAAGGGTGACCAGCTATACTTGAATCCCTAGATCATTAATGCGGGGAATTATAGAGACACATCCATTTAAAGCTCTACCCTAGTGTCCATGGTTACGCCATCCTTAAACTCAACTCATCTAGATGCTATAGTGCTTACTAGCGAGGATTACAAGGGGTATACATATTCATCTCAGGCTCCAACCTCATGTTTATCAGAACTCCTTATCTTTATTAGCTAAGCTCTATAAAGTATTTGAACTAAAGTCTACGAACTATAGTTGCATAGCAAGGTTTTGAATCATGATTTTCGTAGCTTCGCGGCAAGAGCCCAGAAGAGCTACATCAGCTATGACGGAAGCTATCGTCGTTGCGTTTTTAGTATTATTTTTTAATATATACATATATATAATATAAGCCACCTACAAACAAATCATAAAATATGGTACTTTAGAAGGTACTAATATTTTTATAATAAGCAAATGAGTCACATTCGGAATCAACAAACATACTAATACATATCCAAAAGACCATAAATGATAACTGCAACATCCCAATTTTTAGTTTTGAATTGTTTTTGTGCAATTTATCATTTTTTAGAATTTTCTAAATTTTAGTTGCAATTTAAATATTTATATGATTTTCCCTTGAGTCAAAAAGTATTTAATATGGATATAAATGAACATTTGCCAAAAATATTTTATTTGAGTTCCATATGCTCAAAAGTATTTTACAAACTTTTTAGAATTTATTTGCTATTTATTAGAAGCATTTGTATTTTCTAAATTTATTTCGCTTTGAGGGATGCTAGCTTGTGACGTAGCCTAGTGGCCAAAGTCTAGTGCCACAGCCTACTACGAAGCCTAGCCAGCCCGATCTATTGCTTGTGTCGCTGACATGCAGGGCTTGTGTGTCAAACGTGTCTTCCCCGACGTGTCTGAGCCGGACACCATCTCGACCGTGTCCGCCGTGGACAAGGAGTCCATCCCGGGTGGAGTACGGATGCTGAGGCACTATAAGGGTGAGCCATGGGACCGTCTCAAAGCCCTTGTCCAGAGCCTAGATCCAATCGACCTAAGTCGTCACCAAGTAGCCAGATTTCGCGAAAGAGTGCCAGTGCCACCATCGGAGAACTCCAATTTCCTCGTCTCCAGTGGACTTCAAGTCCCAACGTTGGCTCTATTGATTTCACTATTTCCTAATCTATCTAGTGCGTGTCTTAGATCGGCTGAAGTGTAGCCGAAGTTGGTCACCGCCGTTGAGCTCAAACCGCCGCCGCTTTGAGGGATGCTTTCGCCACCGAAGAGGTTCTATGCCTGTGACACGTGTGTCACCAAGTGCGCCTTGCCAAGGGCTACCAGTCAAGATGATCCAGGGCCATCGACAGGCTCACCGGCAAACCTAGGGCCCCGAGCGTCATCAGTTGACGTGGCCAAGGCTCGAAGCTGAGTCCAAATGACGTCACACTGACATTAGCAGAGCCTGACATGCGAGCCCATATGTCAACCTCTCGAGAGGTTTTAAATTTCTAAAAAATATTCTATTTCCTTTTTATTTTTGAAAAGGAAAATTAGCCACTCTCACTTGTTAGGGAGTATTCTAGGAATATTCTATTTCCTTTTTATTTTTCAGGATTTTATTTTTAGTGAATCTTTCGAGAATCTGTTCTTCTTTATACGAACTCCGATAGAGTCCATTCAAATTTATAAATTCACCTGAATTTCAGCTCTTTATTTTTGTGAATTTTATTTGAATTTTGGAGTTTGTCTTGTCTCTATTTTTTTTATTTTGGTATTCATCTTTTATTTCACGTAGACGTTGAAGTGCCTAGAGCGTTCCATGGTGAAGAGTTGATTCAAGTTCAAAGTCTAAATCAAGATCAAGATTTGTTCCAGGCCAAGTTTTGCTTTGATCATGTTGAACCCAATTTTGCAAATGCTAGTTTTTTAATCTATTGCATATTATTTTATGCTTATACCTGTTTTCAAATATTTTGGGAGTTAGTTATTCGACCCAATTGGATTATACCTACCTTGCTATTTGCTATGCCATAGTTATTTGTCACCCTAGGAAAGATAATTATTAGTTAGTTTCTAATAGATACCAACTTAGGTTGGTTAGATCGCGTGTAATTGCTTAGCCATGCCATGAATAATTGATATCTTTTGAAAGTGCAAATTCAATCTTGATTAATGATATATGGAATATGTTTATGAGAAGAGTGTGTCATGTGTTGTCACACAATGATGTTGAATTGTCTATAGAATGTGTTGCATGATAATCAACTGGAGTGGTAAATTATTTAGATTGAGGCAAGTGGCTGTGTGCCAGGGTGAGTCTAATGTGATATTTGGGTTGATGTTACTTAGAAGTCTTGCCTCAGTCAATTAATTACTTAACTTTGTAAGCCATTGAGCTGAGTTTAATCATACAACCACATGTCTGTTATGAGTCAGACCTAGCTTAGTAAGTTACCGAGTCTTGACATATAATATCTCAGGAGGATAACCAAACTGTGTGTGCGTTGTAGTGGCTACACATCTTGAACAGTGAATGTTCCTAGTCCAACGATAAATCCCTCTTATTCTTCTTCTCTTTGTGAGGAAAGGATAGTGAGGCCAGGCTTGTCGGGGGTGTGTATGTTCGGATAGAGTTTCCAAAAGTTTTTGTTATAATCTTCTTAGTCACACATCCATGGGTACGTGTAATGGCCGACATTATTAGATTGATCATATCTTGTGGCTACAGTGTATAACCTCTGTAGAGTGTACAACCTATTTAAATAGCTTTGTCCCTAGTTATGGATAAAGCTCAAAAATTGTAATCAAGGGTTAGATTTTATAAAAATGAGAATTGGGAAAGGGAGGCTATGTGCAAGTTTAATTTGAAAAATAACTAAAAGAATTATTAATATTATTGTTATTTGTTTTATTGTCATTTCAACCTACTTATTGTATTGAAGTGAAAATACTACTTTACCACAAAATAGCCATATTAGCCATTCTTTAGAATAAGCCTCGTATGTATTTACAATAGACTTGCATTATATGCATAACTTGTTGAGTGCTTTATGTACTCACCCTTGCACAACAAAATCATTAATTGAAAAGGAGTCTACACCTGTTTTTGAGGAGTTCTAGGAGGAGGCAATTTATTAGAGGGCAAACCTTGTCAATTGCCTATGGCATATTGATGGGTTATCTACGAAGTTTTTCGTTTCGCTACTGTTAATTTTTTTTGCTAGAGTTTAAGCCATGAATGTCCTAATAATGTAAAGTCGACCATAAGATCAATCAACTTATCTTTTATTCAATAAATAGAGTCTTTTATTATGTTTCCGCTATGTATGATAGTGATATTTCATCTATGTTTCCGTTGTGTGCGCTAGCGTAATCCTGGACTAATGTAGTATACTCAGAGGGTCCAGATTTGCATATTCGGATCCCGACAATAACTATATCATAATATTATTAACAACAAGTACTTAATAACTGAGAAATATGAATGCTAAATTATTCAAAAAAGTTGACACGATATCTTTTACAAGGTTTTCTTATAATTCATGCTTATAAAAAATGCATTGGGCCTTGTTGTAATGTTGGATTTCAAAACGTACCTATCGCTAGCTACAAGCAACGTCAAATATCGGAGCAATTGCTATTAGCGCTTGTAGATAATATAGCGGAACATTGGTGTGATATCCCGTTTAAATTTAAAACATTGTGGGTCACTTTAGGTTGTTTTTTTGGCACCGTGGGCTGTTTTGGGGGTCTATTCTCTGAGTTGGGCCAATCATGGGCCGCGTTAGGCTAGTTTTGGCCCAGGTGGGAGGGGGATCCCGAACCCTAGCACTCCCCCTTCCCTTCCCCTCCCCAGCCGCACCATACCCCTCCCCTCTCCTCCCCACACAACAGCAACCCTGCCATCTTCTCCCCACAGCAGTTCGCATCTCGGTGTTGATCTCGCGGATCCTCGGGAAGGTATGATGTTCCTAGAATGCTTTTGGTGTATCAAGGGCTCTCAAATTCTGGGTTTGACTTGTTAGAATCCCTTATTTTGGGGCTGTGATAAATTGGATCTTGGGGAAAACTTTGTGTTGGGCTAGTGCAAACCTCCATGTTAGGGATGAGATTAGAAAATTCTACACTCATTTCCAGAGGGGTTTGCTGTTGAAAAAGTTGTAGATCGTCATCTTAACTTTCATTAGAGACCAACAACATGAATTTTGGTTCAACCGTTTAAACGTTATGGTTGTTTTATTGTTTGCTGTCCAGAATCAGTTTCCAATGGTAGTTGCAACGGTAATTTGCATTTTAGGGCTAAATAGAAGCCGGATCAAATTTTCTCAATACCTAGAAAAAGTTAGAAAATTTCCTATAGATTCTAGAAATTTCCTCTTTTAATGAATTTGGAGTTGTATAAAAATAGTTATGAGGTTTTGAACTTGACTGTCCATTGGGCGGTCAGTGCTGAAAACAAAGTTAAGATTCAGGAGGTTAGATGACGGAATGAAGAATTGTGAATAACTACAAAATTATAGGAATTCTTGTTTAGTTTTTATAAAGCAGAGGATTTTAGTTGTTTGGGTTTAGGAGCTTATGGTTAGGGACTTTTGACCTATGGGACAACAAGTGGTTAGTGGCTTGTCGGGAAGGAAATGTTAATACAGGGATGGGTGCGTAGTATGATATGATTTTATTTGTTGTATGTATTGTTTTGGCTTGAATTTTGATAATGTTTATATGCTGTAGGTGGTGTGACTTCGGGTGTGGCCTCTAGCTCACGCCCCTCCTCTTCGCGTGGTAAAGAGACAAGTATATCGTACAATTTTAAGTGGCTCGAAATGAGATGTGATGCTTATTGTTAAAATGGCTACCTTTATGATTATATGAGTTATTGCAACTGCTGGTGTTACTTGTGCTTGACACTTGTGAATATGTTCCATGGCAATTGTAAAATTGAGCTATTATATTGCATCATTCTCATTCATGTCATGAAAAGAAATCGAGCCAGGTCTTTGAGAAAGTCATTTGTGGACATATGACTAATCCAGAGTGCTCTTTTGAAAGACCTACCAAGTAGTCCCATCCACGGGGATGGATGGGAGTGAGAACTACTTGTAGGCCCCTCCACTGGGATGTAGGGAAAGAAAGGGTGTGACATCGACAGGTGTGCACTCAAGCTACACCGGTATAGGCTATAAAAGATGCATTTTCGAGTATGGAAACATGGTGCATTGCATATGAGATTAATAATGTGGTTAAATGTTATATGATGCTTTTGAGCAACTTCTCATATTTGTTCTATGTACGATATACTGTGGTGAATTTTGGACTCACGCTTGCTTATTTAATATTTTAGGTACTTTGAGAACGTCATGAAGGGTTGTGATTTAGCTGCACCACATCACATCCATGAAAGACATAATAAATAGCTTTGGGGCAATTGCACCGTAGAAATAAATTAGTTGTTTAATCATTGATCCTTGTTTATCTTGTGGATGTTTCCTATTTGATTATGTTGATGAAATGCTATTGATGGGGGCAGCGATCCCGATCTTTCGGTGGGATGAGGATACGTCGATTTCGAGGTGTTGATGGCACCGAATTTAGGGCTTCCTACCAAATAGGTTGGGAGCTACAAATCGCAAAGCCAAACCCACACAGATACAAGATCCTACGATCAGTAGTTCCTGCAAGAAATCGAGAACCCGCAAGAACAAAGTATGAAGCAAAACAAAAAGGTAGTATTGAAATAAAACAAAGAAAACAAGTTGAGGTTCTGTTTCTCGGCTCGGGCGGTCTAGTCGACACGCGCAAACACGAGGAGGGACGCACACGGGGTCTACCAAAACACAACAAAACCTAAAAACTGAAGAACAGGGGTGAGAACCCAAAATAAAGTGGTACCCACACAAGGGGGGCGCCCAAGAGGGGTGCGGCAACCAGGAGAGGGGCACTGGCCAAAGGAGGGGTGGAACCCTAAAAGTACAGGGGCCTTGGGCCCAAAAGAAAGGTGGCACAACACCTGGAATTTCTGTTCTGTGAGATTGTTCTGTGATTTCCCTTCGCTCCAGGAGGAATTTGGCCTCGGGATTAGATCCATTGGAAAGGTTATCTCGATACCTTTCGAAAGAGTTGTCGAACGTCGAAAACGGAGTTCGGATGTGGCCGTGGCATCCGTTTGAAGTACTGCTGCTCCTGGATGGCCGAACCGAACTCGGCGACGAATTGGGCTTTATCTTGGGCCTTCCTTGGCGCGTGGGCTGTCCTCGGTGGATGTTCTTGATGTGCTGGTCCAGCAAAGGTGGATGGAAAGGACTTGCATCCGAATTAAACCCTCCAGACGTCGTAGACGAAGTAGCGGTCGTAGAGGAAGAAGGGGCAACGGTTGTATCCTTGGTTGGGATGTCCTCATCATCCTCCCCTTCTTGAATTGGAGTCGTCCTCGACTCCATCTCATTATCCTTCAAAGTATTAGTAATAACAGTAGACAAAGCAACAGAGAATGGCAATGGTTCTATACTATCTATGTTATCTTGCGAGAGAACTTTTGCAGCCAACAATACTTTACCCTTCAACTTAAGATCAGGTTTTTGAGCAACTGGTGTAGTTGAATGGGTTGATTTACTAGCTACACTTTTAATTTCACTCTCTTCTTTTTCTCTTTGAGCTCTTTTAACATCAATGTTTCTTAGTTCTGTAGGGCTCATGGGTTTCAAAATAGTTTTCTTTTCCTTATACAAGAAAGTATACTCATTGGTCCTACCATGATGTGTAGTATCCATATCATAGATCCACGGTCTACCCAATAAAAGAGAGCAAGCATCCATTGGTACAACATCGCAAACAATATTATCATGATAAGAACCAATCGAGATAGGTACTCGAATGGTTTTGGTTACCTGAACCTTACCAGTGGAATTGAGCCATTCAATTTCATACTGTTGAGGAAGTGGATTTGTGGTCAAGCCAAGCTTCTCGACCATGTCTACACTCGCAAAATTGTTGCAGCTACCTCCATCAACAACGACATGCACAGCGCGCTCATTCACCACACACCTTGTCTGAAAGATATTATGATGTTGATTTTGTTCATCGCGTACAGGCTGTGCGCTAAGTACACGTGCGACAACAAGAGTCGGATATTTCTCGGATGCTGCAGAAGTGATAATCTCTTTTGCTGGCTCTGTAGTGTTAGTGGCAACAAGAGCATATTCAGTTTCATCAATGTCACTATCACTAGTGTACTCACCATTTTCTCTGATTATTAGAGCACGTTGATTAGGATAGTCTCGCATCACGTGCCCCATTCCTTTGCATCTAAAGCATTGTGTTTCCCGCGTTCGACCGGTGGAGGCAACTGAGGAAGCACTCTTGGCGGGTGCTTGAAGTGTGACTGAGTTGTTTGCCTCCGGAATACGTGATGACGTCGAAGTAGTTGGAACAGCGGGTGTAGGTACACGTCCAGGTATGGAAGATGTTGCCTTGGTATGGATCGGGACCGACTTGGACGTGGAAGAACCTCCAATATTACCTCGCGTTGTTGATCGTCGACCCTGCACTTCCCTTTCTGCTTTCAAAGCAAGATGGTACAAATGAGTGATAGAATTGTATTCTTTATAGTCAAGTATATCATGTATCTCTCGGTTAAGCTCACCCAAGAACCTAGCCATTTTTGCATCTTCACTCTCTTCTAACCCACAGCGCAACATGCCAATTTGCAATTCCTGATAATATTGCTCAACCGTTTTATCACCTTGATTAAAGCGCTGCATTTTATTCAATAAATCACGAGCATAGTATGTAGGAACAAATTTAGCCCTCATGACATGCTTCAACCCATCCCAAGTTGTAGGTACATCACGGTTAGCTCTACAAAGTTCTTTCCACCAAATAGATGCAAAACCAGTAAATTCACTAGTGGCAGCGTGAACCCTTCTACGCTCAGAGAAGTCATAGCAAGAAAATTTTTGATCTACCGCCAACTCCCAATCTAGATAAACATCAGGATTATAAGTACCATCAAAAGGAAGCATAGTAAATTTCATTTTTGCCAAAGAGTCATCACGTTCTTCCCTTTGATTATGTTGATTTCTAGCCATACCTTGCCTGTTATTGCGGAGTCGACGATGAGGTCGGTCGTTGTTCACATTTACCCTGTAGTCGTCCTCGGTATCGGCGGCATAGTTGTTCTCCTCTTGATCCACCCCGTTTAAAGTAACAGGGATAACCGGTGGAGCGACGTGTTGGCCCAAAGCATGACCAGCGACACCATTGTTGGGGGCAGCACCTTGAAGAAGTTGTGCTAGCTGTGCTTGAAGCTTAGTGAGGGGTGCCAATTGCGCCTGAATCGCATCAAGAGTGTCACGAGTTCGCATCTCATGATGATTGTGCATCCTCTCGAAATGAATGACCCAACGCCGTTCCTTTGGCGTGAGGCGGTCCTCATGTTCACTCCCACTACCGACGTTACTCCCACGATTGCTTGGACTATCTGCCATAGTTAGTAGAAACAAAGAAACTTCACACAGATATGAAAGCTCCTATAAACTACTAGGTCGTACGAAGTGGTAAGCCTCACACACGCTCACACGTCTACCAAGTTCTTACAAGTCCTCGATGTGGCTAGCGATTGCAAATTCCGGAACCTGTGTGGTTAGAAGATGATGGAGTTTGGAAGGCAATAATATGTAGCAAAGGAGGAACTAGTACCACTGAACCAAAGCAAGCTGAAAAGTCATTCAAAATCAGTACAGTGCTGGTCCTAGGCTAGACCATACTAGAGACTCGAGCCTAACCACCAACAGCAAAAATTCCAGCTGAAACAGAGACAGTCGAATTTTTTTGAACTTCCGGGGGCGTTTTGAGGCCCAAAACGATGTTTTTTGGGGTCGAACGAATTTTTGAAGCCTCGGGAACCCAATCAAACTTGTCCTTGGCAATTTTCGGATGTAGCTTTTCGTTCCGGTCGTTTTGAGTACTCGAACAGCCCAAACGGAGGCCGTATGCAAAAGTTGTGGCAGTTTTTGTGCAGGGAGTCCGGAGGGGATCCGAATCCTCTTCAAAAGGAAAGTTGAATGCAGAACCAGAGAGGGACGGCCTATACCTTCCTTTCAAAGCCAGACCTAAGCAAAAAAAAAGCGACACTTTCCTTCCCTCTGATCTTTTCTTAAACCGAAACAGATATCTTCCTTATCTCCTGCCAACCGAACCTAACTAGGGAAAGAGATCTCTTCTCGGATTTTTTTTCTGAACTTTGGTTTTACAATTGAATTTGTGCGGCTTTTGTAGGATGCACTTGCCTTTTCTTCTCTGATTTGGTGCGGCTTTTTTTCTATCTGCACTTGCCTTTTTTTTATTTGAAAGCTGATATCTTCTTTGGTAGACACAGAGAATCACGCGGATTAGGGAATGGATCAAGATAACTAGAAACCAACCTAATCTGATCTCCAGAATCCACCGAGAGTCCTGATCTGATCAACTAGCAGAAACTGACTCCAATTCGAATGCAATTGTGACCAAAACGTGACTCGAACTCGAAACTCTAAAGGGACTAGACTCTAAAACCAGCAAAGACACGATTATGCAACCGACGATTCAACAAACCAAGAACAAGTAGTAAAAGTTAGGGCACAAATTAGCTTGGACAAAGGGACAAATCTTTTTTTGTGGGCAAATTTTTTGGACTCTAGGTAGAAAACGAAATATGATGGAAAATCTCACCGAGCAACCTTGAGCTCTGATACCAACTTGATGGGGGCAGCGATCCCGATCTTTCGGTGGGATGAGGATACGTCGATTTGGAGGTGTTGATGGCACCGAATTTAGGGCTTCCTACCAAACAGGTCGCAAAGCCAAACCCACACAGATACAAGATCCCATGATCAGTAGTTCCTGCAAGAAATCGAGAACCCGCAAGAACAAAGTATGAAGCAAACCGAAAAGGTAGTATTGAAATCAAACAAAGAAAACAAGTTGAGATTCTGTTTCTCGGCTTGGGCGGTCTAGTCGACACGCGCAAACACGAGGAGGGACGCACACGGGGTCTACCAAAACACAACAAAACCTAAAAAATGAAGAACAGGAGTGAGAACCCAATATAAAGGGGTACCCACACCAGGGGGGCGCCCAAGAGGGGTACGGCAGCCAGGAGAGGGGCACCGGCCAAAGGAGGGGTGGAACCCTAAGAGTACATGGGCCTTGGGCCCAAAAGAAAGGTGGTGCAGCACCTGGAATTTCTGTCCCGTGAGATTGTTCTGTGATTTTCCTTTGCTCCAGGAGGAATTTGGCCTCGGGATCAGATCCATTGGAAAGGTTATCTCGATACCTTTCAAACGAGTCATCGAACGTCGAAAACGGAGTTCGGATGTGGCCATGGCGTCCATTTGAAGTGCTGCTGCTCCTGGATGGCCGAACCGGACTCGGCGACGAATTGGGCTTTATCTTGGGCCTTCCATGACGTGTGGGCTATCCTCGGTGGATGTTCTTGACGTGCTGGTCCAGCAAAGGTGGATGGAAAGGACTTGCATCCGGATTAAGCCCTCCAGACGTCGTAGACGAAGTAGCGGTCGTAGAGGAAGAAGGGGCAGCGGTTGTATCCTTGGTTGGGATGTCCTCATCAGCTATCTTGGTCATAACCAACACTATGTTCTTGCTGAGCTTAATTGTTAACCATCATTGCTGAAATTATTTGCTAGAGTGCTTTTCTTGTAGCTATTATGTATGGAATTGATGTTAGATGATTACTTTTGTTTTTATGCCCATGATTGTGATCATGGTTCATCCTAGTTGTGAGAATTTTATTTTAGGTTGCTTGCTGAAATCTTTATGTGATTGGAGATTTTGTTAGTAGTAGTGATTGTTTTGGTGACATTTTGGGCACGTGTTGTGCCGAGGTGTTACAATTAACTCGTAGCTTTGTGTTTGAAGTTAATCATTGTGTCTTGCGTAGTGTGTTCCAGATTTATGTTTCATACTTGTATCCTATTATCATGTTATGTAAATTGTTGGTCTGAGCTACCGACGTTTTTGTTCAGGTTCGTTTGTCCTTAGTGGATACCATACCATGGAATACTTTGGGATGAAAGTGCTACGTAGATCCGTTGGACCGTTGTACATGCAAGTCATCAGCCACTGAAGATCCTCCATCTCTACTGTTTCATATTTCCATCACTTTTCTCTTTGTTTTGTAATCATGAGCATCATATTTCAGTTAATGCATATTTTTCCATTGTGTGGTCCGTTCAAAAAATATTCCTTTGTTTAGTTTTTTTTTCACTGTCTTTGCAAAAGTAATTGAGTCATTCTTAGACTAATACTAATTTGGCATTAACTAGGGTGTCACAGTGTTGAACTTGTTATGATAAAAATACGAGTCCTCTATGCTGATATGTGATTGCGATGTGGTCAGAAACATGAGGGGTTGCACCTCGGGGTGGCACAGATTGATAAGACAATCTTGTGAGAGGTGAGATACCTCACTTCGTGAACCACGTTAGCAGGGGTACTATACTTTTCAATTCAACTACTAGGATGACTGTGCGTTGCAACGGAGTAAAAAAGAGGGTAATACATGTTATCGAACGTGATCCTGAACCGTACCATGAACGTGATCCTCTTGCTGCACCGTAACAAAATTTTTGAGATTTCATAGAAAAGTAGCACAGTAAAAGTGCAAATTTCAATATTTGTTGGAATCAATCTGTACAACAGCACCAAGCTATAATCATGATTGGAAATTGTAAAATTGCTTGAACAAAGAGACACAAGGAGACTCAGCAAAGATCTACACCAGCAGGTGGAGTCTAGTGGCCAATCCGCACTAGCTGCAGAGGCAAGCACCATCCAACAGCCATCCTTCTGCCCACAGTGAATGAAGAAAAGGTATTGCAGTACTTCATATCGTCGTGAATGCAAAAACAAAAGTCTATAAATTACCATGACCTTCTAGTGAAAAGGGGGAACTCTACCTTTGCTTGTGCAAAAAGTAGTACAACCTTGCACATATTCTCACCTTAGACCATGTTGATGAGGCTCTTGCCCTGCTCCACGTTGGAGACATGGTATAGACACCCCCAGCCACGCTTGAGGTTCCCAGCTGGTTCATCCTCATTTTTTTGCACCACTGAACAACCATATCAGCCCAATCAGGGGAAAAAACATTGTCCAAGAATTGAATCTTTTGTCAAGGGCTTCTTTATATTCTGCAACCATAGCGCTCACCTTGCGGCTACCGTCTGCCACCGCTGCACCTCCGTCGCTGCTGCCAGGGCGGGAAGAAATGCAGGCCAATAATCTTCCATTGCCAAATTGCTCTTGAAATGTGCGGGCCAAGTGTGCGTCCCTGTTGACACTTTTCAAGCTTCCTCAGGACATGGTTGCTCTTCTTCATTTCCTCTGCTGCAGCCTCATCCTCTTGTCCCTACACACATAAACATCAAACAATAAAAGTTTCATCGCAAACAGTGAGGAACCGTATATGTACAATTTAGCAGAGATTAGAGAGAATCAAAGGAAACAGAAATTAATTATACAGGCACTCTTGGTTTTCTACAAAAAGATGGGTAGAACAAGACATTATCCGTAAATATAAACCTGTCCCATGCAAACTAAAATGGTTGTTTAAAACTAACAAAGGGTTCTTTATTGAATTTTTCTATAAAAGAGCAATGCAAGGAATTTCATCTTTCAATGACATCCAATATAAGAAAAGAGGTGGAGAAAAAAGTTAATCTCATACTTAAATATTGATGATGAATATAGGGACTATTGCAGTCCACAATCATAAGTGCAGTGCTTAGAGAGTTAGCGCATGTTTACAAGAATGGATTAGAATAATATTTCACACAAAAAACAACAAAATGAGTTGCAATACTTCTCAACCACAAACCAATATGGATAAACTAATCTCCAGTTATGGCCAACTCACTACTGCGGATCGGGCATGCACAAACGGTTCGAAACCGCTTTCAGAAGCGGTTTTAAAACCGCTTGTAAGCAACCGCGAGTGATACCCCGTTGGGTATCACAAGCGGTTCCCCGAACCGCTTGTGGTTCGACACTTCCACAAGCGGTTGGTGTTACCAACCGCTTGTGGACAGGTTCTCTTCAAAAGCGGTTGGTCTTACGAACCACTTGTGGAGAGGCTCTCTCCACAAGCGGTTGGAGTTACCAACCGCTTATGAAGAGTCTGACAGCATAGCGTTTTGATTATATTCAATCTAGAATATATTTTCATAGGGGTTTTTGATATAGATTTTGACAATTAAAATAAATAGAACTACATGAGTTTTTTTGACACAATTAAATATATATTATTCATGCGTACTCATTCAGATAATTACAGGTTCATTTACAGAAAAATACGAACTTAATAGACTAAAAAATGAACAAGTTGATGAACACATGAAATAATAAACCACTTTTACAAGTTTAAAAGAATAAAAGGGCGAATCTTGAGCTCATTTATTGCGTGCATCGCTCTTTGTGCCCTTGGTCGATGTTGATGTCAGTTCACCTGTCCTTATTTCAGGAGAATCTCTCCAACCATTTGCGTGGAACTCGCCTTTGGTGGATACAATCCCGTCGACAATAAAGCCGATGAGTTGTTCTTGGATTGCTACAACCCGGTGCGGCGGGAGCACGCCTTGCACATCGATGTTGGGCTGACAAAGCGGGAAGTAAATAAATCTCTGGACATGTAATTAAAGTGTAAGTACTAAGAAATTGACATGTGCACACTACCTCGGCATTGGTTGTCGGCACATCACCGTGGGTAATACTTTGCATATATTGGAACACAAAATAGCCACATAAGTTGTTTCCACCTGTCTGTTGTAGAACCTGCGATGAAATTTGAAAAGAAAACGATTATTGGGATGAAAACCTGTTACGGCATATTAATATTCTTTAATACGTACTCGAGTGCTTATTTGTACATCAAATTCGTTCTCGAAATCTCCTTGTTGCTTCTTTCAAACCACGAAATGCCCTGTGTGATGCGTTAGTATGAATAGTAATTATCGAGTTGGAATTAGCAAGGTATTTCAATATATATAATAAGGAAAACTATCGATATATATGTGCTATATACATTTAGGTGTCAATGATAAATTGATATTTTTCCACCGAGTCCTTTTGAGTCTTGAACAACGATTTGGTGCTATCAAGCTTGATGACAAGAAGGATCCAAGTGAAACCTATTCATGTATTGCAACATATATGTAACTAGCTAGTAGTATTATAAATGCCTTGGAAAATATAAGAACGAGAGGTTGTATATATACGTACTTGAAGTTGAAGGCCAGAAGTATGTACGGTTTGTAGTGCTGTCCCAAGAATGCATTGAGAATGTAATCTTCAACAGCCTTTCGGCTGTATCCAAAGACGAACTCGTTAACAATCTCTGGGTTGATGAAGCCCACGTTGAAGATATTCTCTTTTCTACATCGTTGTATCTCCATTCTACATAGAAAGGTATAAGTTTAAGAGTTGCAATTTTATTGTATGAGGAAGCACATGGTAAAGGTATGAGCTTGACACTTACAGGCACCAGCAGCTCATGAGAGACACGTTGATGGCGTCGGCATGGTAAATATGGTATAAGTCGTCAAATTCGAGCCATATGGTGTTGTCCCCGCGATAAAAATCATCTTCTTTGATACGGAGGGGGAACATCGTTCTTCTTTGAGCGGACTCTGTCATGTACCATTCGTGAAATTGCCACATCTTGGTTGGCAGATCCTTTATCTCATTTGGATCAATCAACTCCCGACCCAACTGAAATTGCCATCTGACCTTTGTTGCCATTGGGATATCATCTATTAATCCAAGAGCTGCAGCTGTGGAACTGAGTCCTGCCTCCTTCATAAACCTCTCGAGGTTCTCCTGATCTTGGTCTCTCTTCTTCTTCTTTGCCGCCGCCTGACCACGTTTATTCTTCTGTGTAGCCTTTGTTATTGTTCGTTCATAGTTGGACGACACAGGCAGCGGCTTTGCACGGCATGTCGCGAAGTGTTCCGCCGCTTTTGGATCAATTGGTACCTTTGGCTCTACCTTCTTTTTTGCGAAGTGTGCAGCCAATTCTGCTTTTGTGACCGTGTCACTCTCCTCCTTATTAATATCATATGCCCTCTTTGGAGGTTCCTTTATCTTTGTCGATCGGCTGGACTCTGCCTTCTTGGGAGCAGGTGGAGGAGCCTTAATTCTACTATCGAGCTTCTTCCTCGGAGGAGATGGTGGAGGCGTGGTTTTCCTTGGGGGTTCTTTTTTGTTTGAGATGCTGGTGGTGGAGTAGGGCTTCTGCGTGGAGCGGGTGGTGGAGGAGTCATGCTCTGTTTTACCAGCGAGGCATTGCGTGGAGGTGACGTTGGAGGAGGCGTGGGTTGCTGTGGTGGAGATGACGCGTCCACACCATCTAGAAATATGATGTACCATTTGCGCCAAAGGATGATATTGTGGAGGGCCTGTCCAAGCTTGGTCACGTCGTCGCCTCCAGCAATATCGAGGTGAAGTTCTTCAAATCCGCTCAGCACCTCCTCCACCATGACCTTTGAGTAACCCGGGGGTATCTCGTTGCAGTGGAACATCTAGCCCGGCTCCACCGGATATGCCATGCCGTAAGCCACCTTGATGGAGATGTTACGCGCATCAACGTGTAGCTCACACTGGCGACGAACCCTTATGTCATCCACGGGATAACGGGCTAGCAAGTTGTCCGCTTCAAGGGCCCCGATGGACGCGCAGCTACTCCGCCGCGCGGAGGGGCTGATCACGGCGTCCGGCTGATTGCTCGGACCTAGTCCTTGAAGCTTGCTAAGGGCAATTTGTACTTTTTGCGCAACTATGTCACCGATGCTAGCCTGGGTTGCTCTGAGCTCTTGTTCCAATTGGTACACTTTATATGATTCTCTTGTTTTGCTTCTATGCCGGCTCCTGTACGTATGTGCATCCTTGGCGAAACCATACTTCCACTGCATTAGCTTGCCCATACCTCGTGTCCATCCTGGGTGCTCAGGGTTTTCAAGGGCATGTGTTAGCTCGTCATTCTCCCTGTCTGCCACCAACGTACCTGCCTGAGACTGCTCGACAGCTTGTAGAATCCTTTGGCCAGCCTCTTGTACTCCTGATGCCATCACCAAACTGCTGTCATCTGAAAGGCTCCCCCCATGACCCATGAAACAATTGCGCAGGCGCTCTTCCCACAAAGCGGTAGCCGGTGTGACGTCCTTCGCCATTAATTCTTCTTCCTGCTTCTCCCATTTTGGTACAGCCTTGAGGTAACCACTGGTGCCAAGATGGTGTTGGTATTTCTTCATCTGTGAATTGGTCTTGTTCTTCTGACTCGCGGCCTGGCCTTCAACTGATAGCTTGAACTCCTCGAATGCTTCCCAGTGATCCGCCAACTTAGAAAATTGGTTGAAGTCGGGTCTTTCTCCCTTCTGCACATACTTGCGGCCGAGAGACGTCTTCCACGCCTGAAACATTGTTGCCATCTTCTTCAAAGTGAATTTCTTGGCCTTGTCTTCGGACCCTTGAGGAAATGTGAAATTTTCCTTAATATCTTGCCAGAGTAGGTCTCCTATCTCTTTGACAAGGTGAACAGTGAGATGAACCATAATATCAAAGAATGCGAGAGGAAAGATCATCTCAAGACTAAACCACACTTTGTACCACGTCATCCTGCAGCTTACTTAGTTTATCTGGGTCGATGACCTTCTATGAAACCGCGTTGAAAAAATAACACAGCTTTGTGATTGTCCCCCGTACCCACTCGGGCAGTATACCTCTCACAGCCAATGGGAGCAACTGTGTCATTAACACAAGACAGTCATGGGATTTTATGTGTACGATTTTATTCTCTTTCGTGTTTATGAGTCTCTTTACATTCGAGGAGTGTCCGGAAGGGACCTTCACACTGTTCAGGAACTCTATCACGCTTTTTTTCTCTTCTTTGCTTAGAGTGTAGCTCGCAGGATGTAGGTAATGTTGTCCTTTCCCTCTCTTTTCGGGATGTAGGTCATTCCGCAGTTCCAAGAGTTTAAGGTCCTTCCGAGCTTGCAGTGTATCTTTCGATTTTCCGTACATATCTATGTAGCCTAGCAGGTTCAAGCAGACATTCTTCGTGATGTGCATGAAGTCAAGTGAGTGACGAACCTCCATGACTTCCCAATAAGGCAAGTCCCAAAATATTGACTTCTTCTACATGGGTGCATGACCATCCTCATTCTGCACATGTTTGCTTCCAGGACCCTTTCCAAATACTACATTCAAATCCTTTACCATAGCAAACACACGTGGCCCACTACGATGCTGATGCCTTGCACGAAGGTCTGGTTGCCTGTTAAATTTCCTGCCTTCCTTCCGCAACGGGTGACTCATAAGAAGAAACCTACGGTGACCCATGTACACAACCTTCCGAGAGTTTTTCAGGTACATGCCGTCCGTTTCATCTAAGCACTGGATGCAAGCTCTATATCCTTTGATAGTTAGGCCGGACAGGTTACCGAGAGCAGGCCAGTCGTTGATTGTTACAAATAACAATGCGCGTAGGATGAAATACTCCCTTTTGTACTCATCCCATACCCTTGCACCTTCGTCCCACAACGTCACAAGATCTTCAACCAATAGTTTTAGGTAGACATCGATGTCATTTCCAGGTTGCTTGGGGCCTTGGATCAACAACGGCATCATGATGTACTTTCGCTTCATGCACAGCCATGGAGGAATGTTATAGATATATAGTGTAACAGGCCAGGTGCTATGGCTGCTGCTCAATTCTCCGAAAGGATTCATCCCATCGGTACTCAACCCAAACCTTATGTTTCTCACCTCATTTGCGAAGTCCGGGTACGTCTGGTCGACTTTCCTCCACTGTGAGCCATCCGCAGGGTGTCTAAGCATCCCGTCGTCCTTACGCTCTTCTTTGTGCCAACGCATCATCTGAGCATGCGCTTTGTTAGCAAACATACGTTTCAATCGGGGGATCACAGGGAAATACTACAACACTTTAGCTGGAGGTCTCTTCTTCTTACGCTCCCCATCTATTTCACCTGGATCGTCACGCTTCACCTTATACCGTGATTCTCTGCACACTGGACAAACATCCAAATCGGCATACTCATTACGATACAGGATACAATCATTTGGACATGCGTGTATCTTCTGTACTTCCAATCCCAAAGGACAGACGACTTTCTTGGCTTTATATGTAGATTCGGGCAGAGTGTTATCTTTTGGAAGCAACTTCTTTACGAGTGATAACAACTCATCGAATCCCTTATCTGACACACCATTTGTAACCTTTCATTGCATGAGTTCCAGTGTGGTACGCAGCTTTTTGTGGCTCTGCCCACAGTTTGGGTACAAAGGAGTTTTGTGGTCCTCTAATATGCGCTGGAACTTCTCGAACTGTCTTTCATCTGTGTAGTCTCCCTCTCCGTCACGCAACATCTGATCTAGCTCATCATCACCAAAGTCACCAAGTGTTTCTTCCACGGAACAGTATTGCGTGCCGTCCGGGATATTGTTGAATCCATCTTCCTCTTCCTCGCCTTCTTCATCGTCTTCCTGGCTAATCACCTCAACTTCGCCATGGTTGGTCCAACAGGTATAGTTTGGCATGAAACCTCTCATGATCAAGTGGTTCATAACTTGCCATCGCTAGGAGTGCTCCTTCTCATTCTTGCAATCTACACACGGACAACATATGAAGCTGCCTGGAGGCAAGAATGCAACGGCCGCATCGAGAAAAGCCTGCACGCCATCAATGAACTCTCTCAAGCGACGATCCGCATTGTACATCCATTGCCGATTCATCTACACCAAGTTATAATTTCATTAAAAATTATAACAAATTTCGTTACAAAAATTATAACCTAACTTAAATTTCGTTACATTTAAACCCAACAAAAAAAGCTCCACCTACACCGTCATCCAATTAAAGACCTACCTTTCTAACTATTTTGTATCCCTTCCTACCTTTGTAATTATTTTTTATCCTTCTACATGTTTTTCTATTTTATTTCATACACCAATAATTACTTCCTTGCAATATTGTACCTAGATCTCCCCCAACTTATTGTGATATTTAAGATTCTAAAGCTAACAACCACCTAGATCTAAAGCTTCCAATCACCTTTACCTTGTAATGTCATATTCTGAACTAGATCTCCACCCTACATCTTCATACAACAACAAAAACAAGCATAGAAAACAAATTTTTGATCATGCTTAAAAAGTACAATATATTTCTCCACATCCATTGAAAAAAATAGCAATATCTAGGTGAGAAGGATGTTCACATGATGTTAGTAACCTTGAAACACTTAATTTGGAGCTAATCACCTCCAATTAAAAATTTGGACAGCACCTCCCGAAGAACAGCGCTGGGCCGGCCTTTCTCTGTTCGATCGTACCTCTGCTGGCTCATGGAGGAAGTAGGGTTTAAATGCGCTGCGCGGGAGGGCTTCGAGAAGCGGTTTAAGACACGAACCGCTTCTGAATGTTGCGTTCTAGAAGCGGTTATTTTCTCAAACCGCTTCTGAAAATCAGAAGCGGTTTGAGACAAGAACCGCTTTTATAACGCAACATTCAAAAGCGGTTCGTGCCTCAAACCGCTTCTAAAATCTCTCTCCGGACCGTTGCCAACGAACCGCTTCTGGTGCGAACATCACAACGGGTTCGCACCAAACCGCTTCTAATAGGTCGGTTGAGATGCCCAGTTCTATAGTAGTGACTGAAGGATACAAGCAGCAGTAAAACATGGTTAACAAAGAATAATACCTCACCAGCATCCTTCTTGGCGGTAGGAACTTTCTTTTTCCTACTGATGTCGACTCCATAGTGAGGTACCACTGCTTGAACGGGGCAGTATCAACTTGCACAATGGCACTCTTGATAAGGGTCCGAGTCCTCACAAGCTCATTGTTTGATGCATTGTAGACCACTTCCTGGATACGGGTCTTGCGGGCTACAGCCTAACTTCCCCATGCGTAGTTACCGGTATCCACACGAAGTGCCCTGCACTTCACATTACCTCTGCAAAAATGAACCCTCCTCACTGTCTTATTGCTTGACAGTTTGGTGTTGGCAAATAATTCCAACAATTGGCAGGATATCTATTCACATCATCAAAACCTTATAAAAAATTCCAACAATTGGCAGGATATCTATTCACATCATCAAAACCTTATAAAAAATAATCATGAATGAGACAGAACATTTGCTGCCACTGATTCTACTTTATTTGAATATTTGTCCATTTGCTTTGTATCATTGCTACCTACTGTATTTTCACAGTTAAAGTGCCCGTTTCCTGATCTAGGGAGAATCTTCGAGCACAGTGCAACTGCACAAGATGACTTGTCCTCTGCTGCATCACATTCACGCCTTTGAGTGGCCTTCTCAGCCAGAGCAGAGATAGCATCAGCAAATACAATTGCTGCATTCCAGAACTCCTCTGCTGGTGAAATCATGGAGGATACAAACTTTGGGGTCTCCCCGGATGCTATTGAAAAACCTAACCTTTTCTGTGCAGTATTTGGGGTAAAGCTACGGGCTTATTTAGTTCATATACTAAGGTTGCCATGTTTAGTTATAGTTTTTTTTTTTTTTTTGCCAACTTGCCTAATGCTAGATTATCAAATTTGAAGCTACACTTTAGCTAGGAAAATGAATTTTGCCACACTTTTTTGAGTCAATGACGTGTGGGACCTGGATAGAAAAAAGGAATCTTGCCACAGGTATAGCTATGAACCAAACAGAGGCCTAACTCAATCAAACCCTTAGATTGACTCACTCACTCATACATGGATGAGTTCCTTCTATTTATACTACTCATAAGACATGGTATAGACACCCCCTCCCCCTCTATTTATACTACTCATAAGTTATCCTCCACCCTTAGATGAGTTCCTTCTATCCTAAGGAGCCTCACCAAGGGTTGAGATTGACTCACTCACTCATGCATGGATGAAGAGTTCCTTCTAATCTAAGGATTACCATCATACATGGATGAGGGGTTCCTTCTACTCTAAGGAACACCATGTAGGGTTAGGATTGACTCACTCATTCATGCATGGATGAAGAGTTCCTTCTACCCTAGGGATTACCATCAAGGGCTAGTATTAACTCACTTACTCATACATGGGCTAACTTGAAACCCACACACATAACGGATTTTGCACGTTTTTCAAAGCATACTAACTAGACCCACTACTCTATCTTCTAGACCGCGATCCGACGGCCCTCCTTGATGATGAGGACATCCCAACCAAGGATACAACCGCTGCCCCTTCTTCCTCTATGACCGCTACTTCGTCTACGACGTCTGGAGGGCTTAATCCGGAAGCAAGTCCTTTCTATCCACCTTTGCTGGACCAGCACGTCAAGAACATCCACCGAGGACAGCCCACACGCCATGGAAGGCCCAAGATAAAGCCCAATTCGTCGCCGAGTCCGGTTCGGCCATCCAGGAGCAGCAACACTTCAAATGGACGCCACGGCCACATCCGAACTCCGTTTTCGACGTTCGACAACTCGTTTGAAAGGTATCGAGATAACCTTTCCAATGGATCTAATCCCGAGGCCAAATTCCTCCTGGAGCGAAGGGAAATCACAGAACAATCTCACGGGACAGAAATTCCAGGTGCTGCACCACCTTTCTTTTGGGCCCGAGGCCCATGTACTCTTAGGGTTCCACCCCTCGTTTGGCCGGCGCCCCTCTCCTGGCTGCCGCACCCCTCTTGGGCGCCCCCCTGGTGTGGGTACCCCTTTATATTGGGTTCTCACTTCTGTTCTTCATTTTTTAGGTTTTGTTGTGTTTTGGTAGACCCCGTGTGCGTCCCTCCTCGTGTTTGCGCGTGTCGACTAGACCGCCCAAGCCGAGAAACAGAATCTCAACTTGTTTTCTTTGTTTGATTTCAATACTACCTTTTCGGTTTGCTTCATACTTTGTTCTTGCGGGTTCTCGATTTCTTGCAGGAACTACTGATCATTGGATCTTGTATCTGTGTGGATTTGGCATTGCGATTGTGAAGCTTCCAACCTGTTTGATAGGAAGACCTAAATTCGGTGCCATCAACACCTCCAAATCGATGTATCCTCATCCCACTGAAAGATCGGGATCGCTGCCCCCATCAAGTTGGTATCAGAGCTCAAGGTTGCTCGGTGAGATTTTCGATCATATTTCGTTTTCTACCTAGAGTCCAGAAAATTTGCCCCACAAAAAAAAGATTTGTCCCTTTGTCCAAGCTAATTTGTGCCCTAACTTTTACTACTTGTTCTTGGTTTGTTGAATCGTCGGTTGCATAATCGTGTCTTTGCTGATTTTAGAGTCTAGTCCTTTTAGAGTTTCGAGTTCGAGTCACGTTTTGGTCACAATTGCATTCGAATTGGAGTCAGTTTCTGCTAGTTGATCAGATCAGGACTCTCGGTGGTTTCTGGAGATCAGATTAGGTTGGTCTCTAGTTATCTTGATTCGTTCCCTAATCCGCATGATTCTCTGTGTCTACCAAAGAAGATATCAGTTTTCAAATATAAAAAAAGGCAAGTGCAGATAGAAAAAAAGCCACACCAAATCAGAGAAGAAAAAGCAAGTGCATCCTACAAAAGCCGCACAGATTCAATTGTAAAACCAAAGTTCAGAAAAAAAATCCGAGAAGAGATCTCTTTCCCTAGTTAGGTTCGGTTGGCATGAGATAAGGAAGGTATCTGTTTCGGTTTAAGAAAAGATCAGAGGGAAGGAGAGTGTATCTTTTTTTTGCTTAGGTCTGGCTTTGAAAGGAAGGTATAGGCCATCCCTCTCTAGTTCTGCATTCAACTTTCCTTTTGAAGTGGATTCGGATCCCCTTAGGACACCCTGCACGAAAACTGCCATAACTTTTGCATACGGCCTCCGATTGGGCTATTCGAGTACTCAAGACAACCGGAACGAAAAGCTACATCCGAAAATTGACTGATTGGGTTCCTGAGGCCTAGAAAAATTTGTTTGACCCCAAAAAACATCATTTAGGGCCTCAAAACGCCCCCGGAAGTTCAAAAAAATTCGACTGTCTCCGTTTCAGTTGGAATTTTTTCTGTTGGTGATTAGGCTCGCGTCTCTAGTACGGTCTAGCCTAGGACCAGCCTTGTACTAATTTTGAACGACTTTTCAGCTTGCTTTGGTTTAGTGGTACTAGTTCCTCCTTTGCTACATATTATTGCCTGTCCAAGCTCCACCATCTTCTAACCACACAGGGTCCGGAATTTGCAATCGCTTGCCACATCGAGGACTTGTAAGAACTTGGTAGAGGTGTGAGCGTGTGTGAGGCTTACCACTTCATACGACCTAGTAGTTTATAGGAGCTTTCATATCTGTGTGAAGTTTCTTTGTTTCTACTAACTATGGCAGGTAGTCCAAGCAATCGTGGGAGTAACATCGGCAGTGGGAGTGAACATGAGGACCACCTCACGCCAAAGGAACGGCGTTGGGTCATTCATTTCGAGAGGATGCACAATCAGCATGAGATGTGAACTCGTGACACTCTTGATGCGATTCAGGCGCAATTGGCACCCCTCACTGAGCTTCAAGCACAGCTAGCACAACTTCTTCAAGGTGCTGCCCCCAACAATGGTGCCGCTGGTCATGCTTTGGGCCAACGCGTCGTCCCACCGGTTGTCCCTGTTAATTTAAATGGGGTGAATCAAGAGGAGAACAACTACGCCGCCGATACCGAGGACGACTACAGGGTAAATGTGAACAACGACCGACCTCATCGTCGACTCCGCAATAACAGGCAAGGTATGGCTAGAAATCAACATGATTAAAGGGAAGAACGTGATGACTCTATGTATGGCAAAAATGAAATTTACTATGCTTCCTTTTGATGGTACTTATAATCCTGATGTTTATCTAGATTGGGAGTTGGCGGTAGATCAAAAATTTTCTTGCTATGACTTCTCTGAGCGTAGAAGGGTTCACGCTGCCACTAGTGATTTTACTGGTTTTGCATCTATT
This sequence comes from Otatea glauca, assembly GCA_036346275.1. NCBI lineage: Eukaryota > Viridiplantae > Streptophyta > Magnoliopsida > Poales > Poaceae > Otatea > Otatea glauca. The sequence goes on from CM070712.1 coordinate 5,473,232, forward strand.
AGGTGGAAAGAACTTTGTAGAGCCAACCGTGATGTACCTACAACTTGGGATGGGTTGAAGTGTGTCATGAGGGCTAGATTTGTTCCTACATACTATGCTCGTGATTTATTGAAGAAAAGGCAGCGCTTTAATCAAGGTAATAGAACGGTTGAGCAATATTATCAGGAATTGCAAATTGGCATGTTGCACTGTGGGTTAGAAGAGAGTGAAGATGCAAAAATGGCTAGGTTCTTGGGTGGGCTTAACCGAGAGATACAGGATATACTTGACTATAAAGAATACAATTCTATCACTCGTTTGTACCATCTTGCTTTGAAAGCAGAAAGGGAAGTGCAGGGTCAACGATCGACAACGCGAGGAAATATTGGAGGCTCTTCCACGTCCAAGTCGGTCCAGATCCATACCAAGGCATCATCTTCCATACCTGGACGTGTACCTACACCCGCTGTTCCAACTACTTCGACGTCATCACACATTCCGGAGGCAAACAAGTCAGCCACACTTCAAGCACCCGCCAAGAGTGCTTCCTCAGTTGCCTCCACCGGTCGAACGCAGGAAACACAATGCTTTCGATGCAAAGGAATGGGGCACGTGATGCGAGACTGCCCTAATCAACGTGCTCTAATAATCAGAGAAAATGGTGAGTACACTAGTGATAGTGACATTGATGAAATTGAATATGCTCTTGTTGTCACTAACACTGCAGAGCCAGCAGAAGAGATTATCACTTCTGCAGCATCCGAGAAATATCCGGCTCTTGTTGTCACACGTGTACTTAGCGCACAGCCTGCACGCGATGAACAAAATCAACGCCATAATATCTTTCAGACAAGGTGTGTGATGAATGAGCGCGCTGTGCATGTCGTTGTTGATGGAGGTAGCTGCAACTATTTTGCGAGTGTAGACATGGTCGAGAAGCTTAGCTTGACCACAAATCCACTTCCTCAACAGTATGAAATTGAATGGCTCAATTCCACTGGTAAGGTTCAGGTAACCAAAACCGTTCGAGTACCTATCTCGATTGGTTCTTATCATGATAATGTTGTTTGCGATGTTGTACCCATGGATACTTGCTCTCTTTTATTGGGTAGACCGTGGATCTATGATATGGATGCTACACATCATGGTAGGACCAATGAGTATACTTTCTTGTATAAGGAAAAGAAAATTATTTTGAAACCTATGAGCCCTACAGGACTAAGAAACATTGATGTTAAAAGAGCTCGAAAAGAAAAAGAAGAGAGTGGAATTAAAAGTGTAGCTAGTAAATCAACCCATTCAACTACACCAGTTGCTCAAAAACCTGATCTTAAGTTGAAGGGTAAAGTATTGTTGGTGCAAAAGTTCTCTCACAAGATAACATGGATAGTATAGAACCATTGCCATTCTCTGTTGCTTAGAACACCAAGGAAAATCCAAATTATGAATTTAATTAATTTTAAAATAATTTTTGGAACAACAGAAAATCTGGGATGTTACAAACCTACCCCCCCCCCCTTAAACGGAATCTCGACCCCGAGATTCGATAGAGCTGGGAAAAATATTTGGGAATTCTGCTCGTAGGTCCTCTTCACACTCCCAAGTAGCCTCCCTCTCGGTATGTGATGAGGACATCGTTTCTATTGACACAACCACGCCTAGTCACTCATCTCATACACAACAATCTGAACCCATATTACAAGGACCAATTACTCGTGCTCGAGCACATCGACTTAATTATCAGGTGAATACGTTCCTAAGTTTTGATACAAGAGATTCTCAGAATGGAATGCTATTTAATCCTTGTGATGATCTTATTGTCCTTAGCAACCAAGGAGAAGAACCTCAAAACGTCAAGCTTGAAACCAGATCGTCATGTGCACGAGTTCCACTCGGATTCGGCCTTCCTTACAGCACCAACTTAAAACGGTCATAACTTTTGATCCAGAAGGGTGTTCGGGGCACATGAGTACTTGATTGAAATATTTCGTCACCCTCTTTCCAATGGATCCAGTCTCACCTTCAAATTCCTTCTGATCTGTCCGAAAAATGCAAAAGAAATCACGTCACTTTTCCAATCCGAGTCAGAGTGGGCCTTGGGCCTTGTAATCAAATTGTATTCGGTTTCCTAGGGTTTTGGACGACCTCCTCCTCTTCTTATCTCATAAATCACCAGCCACACCCTCATCTAGGGTTTTGGATTTTGTTTGATTAGTTTAGCTAAGTGCAAACTTTGTTTCTTCAAGTTGTGCTGGATAGCCACCTTGTCAAGATTCTCAATAGAACCCCACCTTGATTTTTGCCTTCACTTCTTATTTGCAATTTCAGATTACTTTTACTATTGTTCTTGCTTGTTCTTCGGTTGCTTGCAGGAATTGAACCTCGTGTTCAGGTTGATCGTGCCCACGGCAAGATCAATAACACTCCGGAGTTGGTTTAGCGATTGCTAAGGCGCATCGTCGTCGTACGTTGTAGTCAGATCGTCAAAGTCAATTCCACCAAATCGATATTTATCTACCTCATCGAAAGATCCGGCACCCTATTTGACATCAGTATGGTTGCTCCACTGCACCTTACAGAATTTGATACTTCTACTTCGAGTTTTGCGAACTGCCTCATCCAAAATCTGTATTGGATATTCCTTATAAGAAAGATCCTGCTGTAAATCTAACTGTTCTAAGGACATGTGTTCCTCTGGTACTCGAAGACATTTTCTTAGCTGAGACACATGAAATACATTATGCACGTCAATTAGTTGTGATGGTAATTCCAATTGATATGCCACCTCGCCTCTTCTGGCCAAAACTTTGAACGGTCCAATATATCTAGGTGCAAGCTTTCCGCTAACCCGAAATCGTTTGATTCCTTTCATTGGTGAAACTTTCAAATACACGAAGTCGCCCTCGGCAAATTTCAGGTCCCGACGTCGGTTATCAGCGTAGCTTTTCTGTTGGCTTTGAGCAGCTTTTAATTTTTGTTGGATCCATCTCACTTGTTCTTCTGCCTCCTTGAGTACATCTGGTCCAAACACTTTTCCTTCTCCAGTTTCCTTCCAATAAAGTGGTGTTCAACACTTGCGTCCATATAATGCCTCGAAAGGTGACATCTGAATACTTGATTGATATCCATTGTTGTATGAAAACTCTGCATAAGGCAAACTCTTAACCCAACTTGTCTTGTTTGTCAAAGCATAGGATCTGAGCATATCTTCTAAAATATGATTTACCCTTTCGGTCTGGCCGTTTGTTTGTGGATTATATGCTATGCTGAAGTTAAGATTTGTACCCAATAAACTATGCAACTTTTGCCAAAACTTTGAGGTGAACTGAGTACCTCTATCCGACACAATTTTCTTGGGTACTCCATGCAAACACACTACCTTTGTCATGTACAACTCTGCCAATTTGTCTCCAGTGTAGGTGGTTTTAACAGGAATGAAATGAGCAGATTTAGTCTGACGATCAACTATAACCCATATTGAGTCCTTGGTAATCCAGTGATGAAATCCATTCCGACATCTTCCCATTTCCATTCGGAAATTTTTTAACGGTTGTAGTAATCCTGCAGGTCTCTGATGCTCAGCTTTCACCCGTTGGCAGATATCGCACAAAGCAACAAACTCTGCAATTTCTCTCTTCATACTGGTCCACCTGTACGATTCTTTCAAATCTAAATACATTTTGGTACTTCCTGGATGAATGGAATAGGCGGTCTCTTGGGCTTCCTTTAAGATCATTTCCTTGATTTCTTTCTTATTGGGTACAAAAATTCTCTTCCCAAACCATAGAGTACCTTTTTCATCTATTGAAAATCCTAGAGCTTTTCCTTTCTTCATCCTCTCAATAATTTCCAAAACTTCCACATCCTCTTTCTGAGCTTCCCAAATTTGGTCTTCCAAGGTAGGTTGTAGTTCCATCATATGGATGTATTCTTGCTCCACCATCTCCAGATTCATTTTCTTGAATTCTTCGTACAAAGCTAACTGGTTTTCCTTAACTAATACATTATTACAATAATTCTTCCTACTCAGAGCATCAGCCACTACATTAGCTTTCCTAGGGTGATAATGGATTCCAACATCATAATCCTTTATCAGCTCCAACCATCTTCTTTGCCTCATATTTAAATCTGGTTGAGTGAATATATACTTTAAGCTCTTATGATCAGTGTATATCTCAGTTCGATTCCCGATGAGGTAATGCCTCCAAATTTTGAGGGCATGTACTACGGCTGCTAACTCCAAATCATGAGTAGGGTAATTTTCCTCGTGAGGGCGTAACTGCCTAGATGCATAGGCCACCACTTTACCTTCTTGCATCAACACACAACCTAAACCTTGCTTCGAAGCATCACAATAAACCACAAAGTCCTTTTGTATATCTGGTAACGTCAATACTGGAGCAGAGGTTAGTTTCTTCTTGAGCGCTTGGAAACTATCTTCACACGACAGGGTCCATTCAAACTTCTTTTCTTTCTTTAATAGTTGTGTAAGTGGTTTCGCGATTGTGGAAAAATCTTCTATGAATCTTCTATAATATCCAGCCATACCAAGAAAACTTCTAATTTGAGTTACTGATTTGGGTTGCTTCCAATCAAGTACATCCTTTACTTTACTCGGTCAACAAAGAACTCCTCCAAATTGAAATAACATGGCCCAAGAAAGAGACTTCTTTTATCCAAAACTCGCATTTGCTGAACTTGGCATAAAGCTTATGTTCCCTGAGTTTTTCCAAAACTAAACGCAAATGCTTCTCATGTTCTCCTTCATCTTTGGAGTATATCATAATATCATCGATGAAAATAACTACGAATTTGTCTAAAAATTCCATGAACACCTTGTTCATTAAATGCATAAAATAGGCTGGTGCATTGGTCAATCCGAAGGACATCACAGTGAACTCGTAAAGTCCATACCGAGTGGTGAAGGCGATCTTAGGAATATCCTCCTTCTTGATTTTAATCGATGGTACCGATCTTAAATCTATTTTTGAGAAAACACAAGCTCCCTTGAGTTGGTCAAATAGATCATCAATCCTTGGCAATGGGTACTTGTTTTTGATTGTCACCTCATTCAAAGATCTATAATCTATACACATTCTCAGAGTATTATCCTTCTTTTTCACAAAAATAACTGGAGCTTCCCAAGGTGATGAACTAGGGCGAATGAAGCCTTTCTTTTGTAGTTCTTCAACTTGCTTCTTTAATTCCACTAATAGGTTAGCAGACAACCGATAGGGTCTTTGGTGGATTGGGGTTGTGCCAGGCAAGTCATCAGGAAAGACATCCGTGTATTCTTTTGCTACTGGTACTGATTCCAATGTTATTTCCTTTAACTGATTCAACAAACTGGTCGGTCTTGAGGCAAGGTCAGATAAGAAGCATACTCGGGCTCCATCTTTATTAACAAGAGATATGGTATGGTTGGCACAATTAATTTGTCCTTCATGTTTGGTTAACCAGTCCATACCAAGTATCACATCTATTCCCTGGGAATCTAATAGGATAAGGTTTGCTAGAAACTTCACCGCATTAATTTCTATTTCTAGCTTGGGACATACCTTTTTAGTCCTCATTTCTTTTCCCGGGGATTTTACTATCATAGGGTTCTTTAGGTTCATTGTATCCCAATGGTTCCTTTCCACAAAACCCTTGGATATGAATGAATGAGATGCACCGGAATCAAACAAAATTGTAGCAGGTACAGAGTTTACGAGAAACGTACCCATCACTACATTCTGAGCTTCTTGTGCTTCTTTAGCAGAGATATGGTTCACATGGCTTCTTCCAGCTCGATTTGGGGTTCTGGGAGTCTGAGGATTACCACGACCTTGACTTGGTGCAGACTAAAGCTGATCCCAGGTTGAATGGAATTGGAGCTATGTTTGAGCGCCTTTGAGGACACTTGGTTGCATAATGTCCCATTTGATGACAATTGTAGCACTGCACATCTGCTGTATTGTTAGTTTTTGCTGGTTGAGTAACTGGGTTTTGACGGGGTGTCTGCTGTATCGGATGAGGTACAGACATCATAGCCCTTTGCACTTGCTGAACCGGTGGCTTGTTAGCTTGAAACTTTCCAAACCTTGGCCTCCCACTAGTTACATGTTGACCTTGAATTGCTAGCTTTCTCTTACGATTCTCGTTTCGCTGACGCTGTATGTCCTCTTGGGCTAGATCTTTGTTCACTAGTTGTTGGAAAGTGGCATAATCATTGGTAGCCAATAAAGCCTTGATCTCCGGGTCCATCCCTTCCATGAATTTCCAAATCTTGTCGGCCTCATTGACCACTTCAGTTGGAGCATATCGAGCCAATTGGTTGAACTTATGCAAATAGTCAGTCATGGTCATATTACCTTGTTGGAGCCTATGGAATTCTCGCCTCTTCATTTCCATAACTTCTTTGGGAATATGAGCATCCCTAAAAACCTGAACAAATTCTTCCCAGGTAATGGCAGGCGCATTTTGATGGGAAGCACAGAAGTTTTCCCACCAGGCAGCAGCACTACCCTGCAGTTGATGTCCAGCGAAGTTGACGCTTTCATAGTCATCACACTGAGCTAATGTCAACTTTCGGTCCATTTCTTTGATCCAATCATTTGCGACTAATGGATCAGTGGACCCCGCAAATGTAGAAGGTCTTGTGCGCATAAACTCTCCGAACTTGGACTGCAGATGGTGAGGTTGGGTTTGATTATTGAAGTTATTGGCTATGCCTTGAAGTACTTGGAGATGCATAGTCAGCAGCTGTTGGATAGTCGGTTCTCCAACGGGGGAAGGAATTTGTACTGGGTTCCCTTGTTCGAGCGGTGATTGATTGTTGGCAGGGTGTTGAGTTTGCCCACGACCTCTGCCACGACCAATACCGCTGCTACCAGCTCCAACATCACCATGGCCTCTGCTACGAGTATTCACCATTTGGAATTGAGAATGGGAAAATCACAAGGAAAGAGGGAAAAACAAAGTTAAGAAAACAGGGAAAATAAGCAATCATCCCACAACATGACAAAGACTAAACCACAGAAAGAAACACCAACTGAAATCTCATATAAAATAAAAGCTTTCGATAAGATGGCGGTATCACAAACGCATAAAGCACGATACAGTCCATCACACGAATTATTCAACGTTCTAGCGTAAACAACCGCAAAGTTCTACTGACAAAGACTGAAACTAACTACTCCCCTCGCTCTCCTCAAAAACATGAGGAGGATCCTCTCACTCCGCCGCAGAAGGGTCGGCGAGACGAGAAGGTCCTGGCTCTCCAGGAGCAGCCAGAAATCCCCGAGAAATCCCCAAGGACGGCTCGTGGTGCACGGACTTCCATGCGGTCACACAGAGTAGCGGACCTCTGCGACGCTTGACTCGCAGGGCGTCGGTAGTCAAACCCCGAGGCGGAAGCTCCTCACCAACAGGGACTGGAGGCGGTGCTACCGGCTATGCCTCCTGCACAGGGGCCAGTAGTGCAAGTGGAACTGCTGCCCGCTGAGTCTCCTTTAGCTGACGGTTTTCCTCCCTTGCTGTAGCTAGCTCCCTGCGCACGTCCTGGAGCTCACAAGAGATGTGAACATAGGCGTCATCCTGCGCCCGAATGAGCGAACCCATGCGCACTATCTCGGGTCAGTCTCCAACTCCAAGCTCTGGAACTGGCTGTGACTCCTCCCAACCTGGTGTCGGGGAAAGAGCCGGTATGGGTTGTCGTTCAGCTGAACACGATAACTCTCACCCAAGTGGATGAGAGCGTCTCTAGCAGCATCCTGAAACGCATCTCCAAGCATCAGTCGTTTCTAGGTGAAGTAGTGAGGACGATCTTCTACCTGTCGTCGACTCCTGGCGTAGACAAGCAGCCTCACTTTCCATGAATTATAACCAAGGTTGGGCACAGAAGTGCAACGATACTCCAGACGATGGGGAAATCCCAACTCCTGAAGCTTCAAAGATAATTCCTCACAGAATCCTCCAGCTGATGCGGCAAAGGTGGTGTAAACCGACATCTCCAAATTTTGAAACGGGACAAGGCCATTAAACAAATTTCAAATGAAGGATGAGGTAAGGAACAGACGCTAAGATAGAAAAGATAGAAGCAAAGGAACTTAAAATTTTATAAATATATTTTTATAAAAATATTAATCCTTAAGGCTTTGCCATTCTAACTAGATCACGTTCTACAGTCTTGGCTCTGATACCATTCTGTCGGAACCCGCAAAAAGGATACAGGCCCCAGCTGTGTTTACCTGTACCAATCCCTGGATCAATAGCTAGTACACACAGATCATAACAGTATGACCATAACCACGCGATAAACAAAAATTGAATTCAGAGTACTGGCTGACATGGCCCATTATTACAAAAGTTGGACCCGTAGGTCATATAGCAGCGGAAACATTAAACTGGCAAATAAACTTGACGAAGCGAAGTCCAAAACACCACAGGCAAAGACTGGAGAAAACGCGATCCTGGACGTCTGGATAATCCTCCTCTTCAAAGCCTTCAATTAAACATACAAATAGTATTTAGCATAACTAACATTATACTAAACAAGGTGTCAAGCCATTTATAATATAATTAATCATTCTAGGGCAGCCAAAGAACAGATGGATTAATATGTAGCAAACATACATATTAACAAGGTATTTAACTACAATCTATCATAATATAATTTTTTTTAATCAACATAGCATGCAAGTTTGTAAATCTACAAAGCATTTCAAAACATGGATCAACATGCTTCAAGGAGACTTGCCTTCGTCGACGAAGTGCGTTGCGCTGTTCTGGAGGTCTTCTCCATCGTCGGCGACGACGACCGCTTCTTCGACTACGCACAAAACGGTGCACGAGATGAATAAAATAAAATAAATAGAAACTAAAATTTTTTATAAAAATACTGGCAGATAGAGGATGAATTTAGAAATTTGAACCACTCGATTCTGAGTTTGTATGGAGGAGAACGGGTCAAAGAAAGTTTGACAAAAACTAAAATCACGAAATTGCACTGTAGCATCACGATGCTATAGTGCTTCGTTCTCCTGTGCGCCTGTGTTACAGAGACATATTAGAGCTTGTGCAAATGATTGCCGGAGCTAGAGAGCACGGAGGTGAGCGGCAAGCGGCAAATTGGAACGAGGACGACATCGCGGTCCCGGGGCAAGTGACAGCATGAAGAATGGTGGCCAGAGCGACACTCAGCGACGACCATGAACGGGTCGGTGGCATGGCGGCCAAAAACATGTCAAAACGCGAAATTTCTCAAAACTAAGGTGAGCACGGGATAGCTAGCATCAAGGGGAGTCTAAGGGTGCAGTAATTGAATTGAATCGTACCCAAACGGGAGAAATCGACGACGAACGGAGCGACGACCGACGATGAACAAACTCGAAGTACGGGGTCAATCTGCGATGAAAATCAAATCCGATTAAATGGTTGTGATCACGGAAGCAAAAGGCACAAAGTGACGCGGTTAGTTTACCCGAAAACTCACCGGAGCAAAAGATGGCTCGCCGGTGTCTTTGGAGAACGTCGGGCGTCGGTTTTTCTCGAGTTTTGGAAAGGGAAATGGCACTGAATCAATGGGGCAAGGTGAGCACGGGGTAGAGGACAGCAAGACGAAACTTTTGAGTACTCGCACGTCCGGTGAGGTGAAGAAACGCCCAAGATAATGACCGAGCAATAAATTGTCATTAACACTTAATTGCGACAATTTCACTTGGATTAAAGATGGATAACGTACGGCATTTAATCTCCGTTACGACGCCGTCACGATGCTTCAGATCTCACTTGATTTGGACATTCATTGAGAAAGATATGAGAGATTGAAGTTCTTGCTTGCAAAGAGCTAGAACATGAACAGGATGCTGAAATTTTTGGGAATATGAACAATGTGGATTTTAAAGCGTGCTAGATAAAATAGATAACAAGATCTAAAAATACCGTAAAAGATCCTAAAAATCCCAATGAGTAAAATGGAACCCAATAAAATTGGTTTCACTTATTTTGGATGAATTTTGAAATTTAGATAATTTCGGGACGAATTTAATGGATTTGATGAAAGCGCGAGAGATAAAATAGCAAAGTGATTCTATAAATCTTGGAAACATTCCCAAAATCATTATAGAATATTTGGAACCTAATTCAATTGATTTTGATATTTTTAGAGCATTTTGGGACTCGGGTGAAATTTCGAATAAGGACCGGAATTTGGAATTTTGACTTTGCGGATGATAAAGAATTGAACTCCAATTTCGAAAGGATATGGATGCCAGGTTAATTAGAACACCAAGGAAAATACAAAATTTGAATTTAATTAATTTTAAAATAATTTTTGGAACAACACAAAATCTGGGATGTTACAGTCTTTGACCATTTTGAGTTTGGACAAACCACGAATGAGATCATGGCTGCTAACTCGCGTCAAATGATCAAATCCAATGTGACCAAATCTCCTATACCAGAAAGAGAGATCACAGGACTCTGAAGCAATCAAACACCGAAGAGAGTCTCCAGAAGAAACAGAAAAATCAGCACGAAAGACTCCCAAATCTAGAAATCCCGCAAACTAACCCTCCTGATAAATCGAGGATTCTACAGGCATTACTCTTAAAATTCACCTCGAAAGAGTCATCAATAAGCTGAGAAACAGAAAGCAAATTGTATTGCAGCTTACTTACTAAGGCAACATCTTTAAGAATGAAATTATCATTAATACAAATGGTACCTTTAGCAATGACTCTACTTGAAGAAGCATCCCTGAAGGTTATCAACTCATCACCGGGGGTTCGGACTAGAGAAGAGAACCATCGAGAATCTCCGGTCATATAACGAGAACAACCAGAATCGACAATCCAAACATCTCCCTTCCCAATCCGACGAACCTGATCAAGACACAAGATAGAAAGATGACTCAGTACTGGGATAGAGTGAAGACAGGAACCCAATAATGAACCATACGACACCTCAGAGTACCAGTCACAGAACAAGACTGGACTCGAGTGTCTCTCTACGTTTAACCCTAACAAGATCAGTAGCAACTCTAGTAGATGATCTAAGAGCTGAAACTGGGTTGGCCTGCTAGTGGTGCAAAAGCCGAACCACCCTAGTGAAGCTGCCTAAAACTCCTACCAGAAAACACCTCACGCCGCTGATATCTACCTCGATGAGAAAAACGAGGAATATCAACAGGACGGCGGAAAGACTGACTACGAATAGCTCCTGGACTAAAACTCGAAGAACTAACATGAAAACCGAGTCCTGGACGCTGCCTAAAAACAGGCGACTCTCTAACCTGTCTAGAAGCAGTGTGTGCCTTTAGAGCACTCAAAGTCTGGGGATGACTGGGGATGACCCTGAATACCCCAAAGAGCAGCAACACGCTCACGCCGAGTGATCTTGGCGCGCCTGAAGCAGAAATCTACTAGGTGACCATCCTTCTTACAGAAGGTGCATGTGTACTTCGCCTTGCTAGAGGCAAAAGCAACAGGAGTAACACCCTTCTGGTCAAAAGTCCTATGGACAACCCCAGCAGACCTAAATACAGTGGTACTCACTCTTAGAGCTACCACAATCTCACCACTCTTGGAGCCACGCACAATGGTGGGAGGATGCGCCCGAGCGTGCTCCAAGGGATCAAATCCTAGACCTTGATTGAATCTACTAATCTTGGATTGGTCTAGAATAAGATTGAGCTTCTTCTTGCCAACAAACTTCTCGAGAGTGCTCATAAGATACTGGCAATCTCGAAAGAAAGAGGCACAAGAAGAACAGGGGGAAGAAGAAGAAGAAGAACCAGAAAGATGAGCTCTCTCAGCATGTGCATTTTTCTCCCTCAGCACGACTACCTCAATCTTGAGGGTCTCACAAGAAACGTAAGACGCATTTCTAATTCTATGGGCTTGGTCTTCTAATTTCTTTCTAAGCTCGACATAGATTTTATCCAAGTCCCCCTCAATCACAGAACATCGCAAGCAACTTTCTTATGACTTATCTAGTAAGTCCTTAGTAAGTTTAGCACACTTGACATTTAAGGACTCATTGTCAAGTTTTAGTTGCCTATAGCCCTCACATGTGCTGACTGGGTCCTTAGAAGAATGCATTTCAAGTTCATCGTTTCTAGAAGAAAGCTTCCTAAGGTGATCGCTCATGGCATCAATTTTGGCAAGCAATTTAGGGCAATTTGAACATGAAGGAGTAGAGTGAGCATGAAGAAAACTGGCCACAACAAGAATAGCATCAACAGAACTAGTGCTAGCATTCTTCAACCTAAGACCATCAAGTTCAACAAGCACACTATCATGTATGGTCCTTAGTTTCTCTAACTCCTCAAGTACGGTATCACACAAAGAACAATCATCAGTGACTCGAGAGGGAGAAGATCTAAGAGAAGCTAACTCCCGAGTCAAGGTACCTACTTCCTTCTCTAGCTCCATACACCTAGCTCTAGCTCTAGCATGAAATTTTCCTAATTTGCAGAAAGCTTCATTGAGCTGGTCATAGGAGGGTACCTCGTCCGAGTCGCTGTAGAGCTCGGAGTCGCTGATGTCGTTGGCGTCGGCCATGAAGCACATGCCGGAGAAGTCATCGCCGCCTTTCTTCTCTTGCGGATCATCCTCGCCGTCGTCGCTCCATGTCTCCGTGTCGGAGAGGTTGGTGTCGTCAAGCGCGGCGAGGACGTGGTGGAAGAGCTTCTTGTTCTTGGAGAAGTTGCGGTATTTCTTCTCACGCGTCGGCTCGCGAACTGGAGGCTTCTTGTTGCGGTTCTTGTCGATGTAGTCGTTCTTTGCCGAACCGCTGGTGTCATTCTTTGTCTTCTCCAGTTTGGGGCAATTAGCCCGAATGTGGTTGGAGCCACCACACTCGAAGCATGTGATCATGCCACCTCTCTTTCTCTCTCTCACCCTCTTGTATGCATGAGAAAACTTGCGAGCAAGAAGAGCAAGCTCATTTTCTGGAAATTTTTCCAGTTGGTCATCGCTTAGCTCGCAAAGGGCGGAAAGAGAGAAACCAGCAGAAAGATCAAGGGAAGATCCAGTGGGTTCAGTGACCAAGGCCATCGACTTTGATTTCGTCTTGCGAGAGACGACGTCGATCTCATGAGTCTTGAGACGAGAGTAAAGCCCATCAAGAGTCAAAGTCGACAAGTCGGTAGTGTCCTTGATGGTGGTCACTTTTATTTCCCAAACTCGAAGATCGAGTGCGGTCAAGAAATGTCGAGCATTATCCGAGTCAGGGTATATACAACTAACTGCTCGAAGATCGCTCAAAATCTTTGTAAAATGACCGAAACACTCATCAAGACTCTCACCAGTGTGTTGTTCAAACTTGTTGTACTCACGCTTGTACTGATCCTGCCTCACGGTCTTGATTTGAGTAGTGCCCTCATGGTAAGCATCGAGGGTCACTCAAATCTCGTGAGCAGAACGAAGGTGAGAAATCCTATCGTACTCACTGCGGCTAAGACCCTATATGAGAATGTTCCTTGCCTTAGCGTTCGCCTCAACGTCAGCCATATTGCCGGTCGTGACGTTTTCATCAGCAGGAACCTCATACGGGAGTTTCACCTTCTGCCATATCAGGAAGCCCTGGGCAGTGATGTATGACTCCATCCGCGATTTCCAAAACGGAAAATCAACTCCAGCAAATATAGGAGGCTTGGTGGAATACTTGTCCATCGACATGGCTCTTGAGACCGGTCAAGATCTATGCAAGAGCAAAACAGGCTCTGATACCAATTGAAAGATCGAAATGGCGATCAGAGGGGGGTGAATGATCCCAAATAAAATTTTCCCCTACTCAAATTACTCCAAACAATCTCGCAATAAAAATCTGAAACACCCAAAGATTTTCCTTCAAATTGGTGTTTCTCAGATTCGCACACCCTCCAAAACCCGAAGAATTCAACAACTATGTGTACCCCTAGCTTGCATGGATGAGAACCATGAATCATGTGAGGGATTTTTTAATCACAATCCTAGTTTTAAGTGTCCAAACAAAGAGGAATCAACTTAAAGACTACTTTTCTAAAAGAGATAAAGATAAAACACCCAAATCTCTTTTCAGAGAAGTAAAAGCAGATTTTCCAAGAATTGTCCTCAATTGGATCAGGTGGTTGGTGAGTTTATTTTATACTTAAATTTTTGGAAATTTTTCTCCCTGTGAGTATTTTAGTAATGAAACACTCCACCAAAAATAACCACAAAAAGCTTTGTAGAATAAACATGAAAAATCAAGCAATACAGACAGTCAGGAACTTCGACCAGATAATTTGAGGCTCGGTTTTCACTTCATAGCGCTCAAACCGTGCAACCAGTGGACTCACAAATGTTTCCAGAGATGAATATATGAGTAATACACCTTATAAAATAAGAATAATATTAAAAGGATTTTTCTAAATTTTTATAAAAATCAAAGACTGACTGCTGCGCGAAGAACAAGTTCTGGACAGATTTGCAATTTGATAAAAACTTGGTCTCTAGTCTATACTATGGTACAAGAAAGATGTAAAACCATATGAACACCCTCAAGACATCCTAGAAGAATAGAATTTAGAAGGAGGGGAGGCAAATCCAAATTGCGATAAAGTAAATTGCGAGAATGTAAATACGGGAAAGTAAATGCTGAATTCAAATTGCGTAATTTAAATGCGTAATGTAAATGCTTAAAGGAAATGAAACATGAACATAAATGAAGAACATTTTATTTCTGGAAGGAGAGGTTACAAACCCTCACATTTCATGTGGGCAAAGCTCAAAGGAGCATAAAAAACCTCAAAACCTTCAAGGGGGGAAGGCTACCCCTCCACCCCTATTTATACAACTCTTGGGCCACCTACCACCCTTGGATGAGCCTCTAAACCCTAGAGCATCCATCAAGGGCTAGGATTTACCCACTCAACCAGCTATGAAAGGGTTCACCCAAGACCCACAACACATAATGGGTTTTCTTGCACGGTTCTCAAAGCACACTAACTAGACCCACTATCCTATCAACTAGACCAAGATCCAATAGTCCTCATTGATCCACGCAGCGTCTAGCTAACATCTCATCCGTTCCTTGTCTTCACGGCTTGCCACGACTCCGTCTCCAATCATCTTCCGGCGATCCCCGACCATCTGGACCTCCGACGCTCCTCGCCTAGTCCCGGTCATCCTTCGCCTCACCATGACCTAGCACCGTCGTCCTGCAACCATCAAAAACAAGAAAACTCCTCACATAGCAATGCCCACAAAGATGTGTAATAAATCCATCAAAGTCCACTCATTAAAATTCATTTTTACTCGATCTGACCGGTAGCACCGGGAAAACAGGGAAGACCTCAAATTGCTTCCAATTAAAAATCTATTTCAAATCAAACTCAACAAGAGCAACCCAAGCTCAAATTTAGTCAAATACTCATCACAAATCTGGATAGACCTCCGCATGGTCCTTCACTGGAAGAAAGTTGAATTCCTTGATCATGTAATGATTGCTAAAGGAGTTACCATTGACCCAAGAAAGGTTGAGCTGTGTTGCATTGTGAACAACCGAAGGCAGTTACCCAGATTCATAGTTTCCTTTTTAATGGCAGAATATTATCATCGATTTATAGAAAGATTTTCAACAGTTACCAAGCCGCTTACACCGTTGTTGAAGAAGGAGAAAAGGTTTATATGGTAACCAGAATGTGAAAAGAGTTTTTAGGATTTGAAGATGAGTTTGCCGTCAGCACCTGTGTTAGCATTGCCTGAAATTTAGAGTGGTTTTGATGTATGTTGTGATGCTTCATGTCAAGGACTTAGATGTGTGTTGATATAGAAAGGCAAGGTTGTTGCTTATGCTTCAAGACAATTGAAACCACATAAGGGGAATTATCCAACGAATGATTTGAAGTTAGCTACTGTAGTGCATGCTTTGAAGTTGTGGTGTCAATATCTTACTGGTAATTGTTGTCAGATATACACGGATCACAAGAGTTTTGAAGTATTTTTCACTCAGTTAGATCTCAATATGAGACAACAAAGATGGTTGGAGTTGATTAAGGACTATGATGTGGGAATTCATTATCATCTCAGTAAAGCCAATGTAGTGGTAGATGCTTTGAGTCATAAGAATTACAGTGTTCATACGCTAATTTAGGAGAGTCAGCCTGAGCTGCATCAAGAGTTTCAGAAGCTTAAGTTAGAAGTGGTTCCAAAATGATTTTTAGCTACCATAGAGGTAAAGCCGACTTTAAAGGATCAAATTCGTGAAGGTCAGAAGGATGATGCCAAGATCAAAATAATTAAGTCTAATATGGAGGAAGGCAAAGCTAAAGATTTATCTTTAGACAATCAAGGTAGTATATGATTTCATAGTCGAATTTGTGTACCAAATAGAAGAATGTAAAACAGTTGATTCTTGAGAAAGCTCATGGTTCAAAGTATTCGATCTATCCAGGAAGTGCTAAGATGTATCACGATCTTAAGGAGAGGTTTTGGCAACGTAGGATGAAGAGAGAGGTTGCCAAACATGTTGCTTTATGTGATGTGTGTCAGAAAATAAAGGCAATACATCAGAGTCCAACCGGTTTGTTACAGCTGCTAAAGATTCCTAAATGGAAGTGGGAAGAAATTGGTATGGATTTTATTACTGGTTTGCCTAAGACTTAGAGTGGATATGATTCTATATGGATCATAGTGGATCGTTTGATGAAAGTTGCTTATTTCATACCAGTTAAGACTTCTTATATTGGAGATCATTTGGCAGAGTTGTATATGTCAAGCATGGAGTGCTAAAGAAGATAGTGTCAAATAGAGGTTCTCAATTTACCTCGAGATTCTGGAATAAGTTGCATGAATCAATGGAACCCCATTTGAATTTTAGCATAGTATATCATCCCTAGATAGATAGTTAGACTGATAGAGTTCATCAAATTTTAGAAGTTGTGTTAAGAGCATGTGCGTTAGCATATGCTACTACTTGGGATAAAAGTTTGCCATATGCGGAATTTAATTACAATAACAGTTATCAGGCTAGTTTGCAAATATCATCATTTGAAGTTCTTGTCATACCCCATTGAATTGGAATAATACAGGAGAGTGTCTTGTCTTTGGACTTGATATTCTTAAAGAAGTATAAGAGCATATTGCTACGATTAGATAAAGGTTAAAGGTAGCTCAGTCATAGCAGAAGAGCTATGCTAATAATCACTGTAGAGAGTTGAGTTTCAAACCTGAGGATTTTGTTTATCTAAAAGTTACCCCTCTTAAAGGAGTTAGGAGGTTTCATGTTAAAAGAAAGCTTGCCCCAAGATTTGTTGGTCTGTTCAAAATCTTCAAGCATAGAGGAGAAGTTGCTTATCGGTTGAAGTTGCCTCAGTCATTGGTAGGAGTGCACAATGTCTTTCATGTTTCACAGCTTGAAAAGTATCTTCGAGTGCTAACAGAGAATACACCATTGGAGTCGATTGAGTTGCAAGAAGATTTGACTTATAAGGAGCAATTGATTAAGATTTTGGATGTTGTTGATCGTAAGATCAGGAGCAAATTAGTTTGTTTCTACAGAGCTCACTAGAGTAATCACTTGGAGAGTGAAGCAACATGGGAGCGTGAGGAATATCTGAAGTCAGAGTTTCCTAACCTGTTTCTTTATTAAGCTTGGATTCTCGAGGTCGAAACTCTGTTAAGAGAAGAGGTTTGTAATATCCCAATTTTTGCTTTTGAGTTGATTTAAGTTTTTTTTGCATATCTAGGAATTTTTAGAATTTTTATTGCAATTTAAATCTTCAAGTGGATTTTCCCTAAATCCAAAATGATTTAATAAGAGTAATGTTCAAAAAATATTTTATTTAGGTTCTATATACTCTAAAGTATTGTACAGATTTTTGTGGGATTTTTTTGAATTTATTTGCTATTTATTTGAAGCAATTTGTATTTTTTTATAATTTCTAAAAAGAAAAAGTATTTGAAAAATTCGGAAAAGGCTTTAGGCTGAAACCGTCCGGTTCGGCCCAAGAACCCGTGTCAATGCTAGCGTGCACCGCAGCCCAGCGAAGCCTGGCCTAGGTCACCGTGCGTGTGCCACTGAGAGGTGAGGCCTACCTGTCAGTGCGTCGTCTCCGTGCACGGCGTGGACTCAGAGTACTGGCCGACCGTGTCTACTGGAGACATCGCTGCCATTCTGGCAAGGTCATGTACTCCTAGGGCTATTTAAAGGGAGCACCATGATCTCCTTGAGCTCACAAACCTAAACCCTAGATCGGTTTCCAAGATTGTGTCGTCTTTTCACCAAATTTCAAGCTTTTGTTCGAGCGCCACCGTAGAGAAGAAGTCATTGATTCACCATCTTAGGTCATCCCTGGAGCTCTTGGACCCCACAATCTTATTCACCTCTCCATGTTCCAGCCGATGAGCGTATGATCTCGCGAGGAGGAAGCCTATAAGTCACCGTCGCTGTGAAGACCTAGCCGTTGCTGCTCTTTTGCTCACCACCATTGCTGGAGGTCACCGAAGCCTGTGACATTTTTGTTAGAATATTTGTCAAGATGAGAGCTTGCTAGGGAGGTGACCCGGAGTCATCGGAGACTAACACCGATAACATTTGGATCAGCATGAGTGTGACATGCAAGGCCCACATGTCAGCCTCTATGGTTTATTTTTGAAAAAATCGATTTTTATTTTAACTATAAATTTTCTGGGTCCACTTGTCAGACTATTCCAGGAATATTCTATTTTCTTTTCTTTTTCTAGATTTATTTGTCCAATAGAACTTTCGAGAGTCTGTTCTCCTTCATACAAACTCCGATTGAGCCCATTCAAATTTCTAAATTTGTCTAAATTCAAGCTGTACCTTTTGGTGAATTTTATTTGATTTTTTGAGTTTTTTTTATATTTATTTATTTATTTTGGTTTTCACCATTCATTTCACATAGACATTGAAGTACCAAGAGCATTCGAATGTGAAGAGTTGACTCATGTTCATGGCCCAGATCAAGATCAAGAGTTATTCCAAGGCAAGTTGTACTTTGATCATGTTGAATCCAGTTTTACGAATGCTATTTTGTTTTAATCTATTGCATGTTATTTTAATTTTATACCTGCTTTCAAATATTTTGGAAGTTAGTTACAAATGCTATTTTATTTGGAAGTCTATCCTCGGTCAATTAAGGACTTAACTTTGTAAGCCATTAAACTAGGCTAATCATATAACCACATATATGTTATGGGCCAGACCTAGCTCTGTAAGTTACGTAGTCTTGACATATGATATCTTAGAAGGATAACCAAGTTATGTGCGCGGTTGGTGAAGGTGTGTGTTGCAGTGGCTCCACATCATGAGCAGTGATTGTTCCTAGTCCAACGATAAGGCCCTCTTATTCTTCTACTCTATGCGATGGAGGGATATTGAGACTAGGCTTATCATGAGTGTCTTTATTCAGATAGGTTTTCGTAAGGTTTTATTATGATCTTCTTAGTCGCACATTAATAGGTACGTGTTTGGACGATATTATAGGATTGATAATATCTTGTGGGTAAAGTGTATAATCTCTGCAGAGTGTTAATCTATTCGAATAGATGTGTCCCAGGTTATGGATAATAATCGAGAATTTCAATTAAGGGTTAGATTTTATAAAAAGAAAACTTAGAAAGGGTGGCTGTGTGCCAATGGAAGTAATGGAATTTGGTTTAGGCTATGTGCCAGTTTATTTTGTGAAATACATGTGAGCTTAATAATTATTATTGTTATTTGTTTTACTGTCATTTCAATCTATTCATTGTATTAAATTGAAAATTTTGCTTTACTGCAAAATAGTCATATCAGCCATTCCTTTGGAATTAGCCTTGTATATAGTTATAATAGATTTGCATTTTGTGAAAAACTTGTTGAGTGCTTTATACTCTCCCTTGCCACAACAAATCCATCTTTGAAGAGGAGTCTACAACTGCTATGGAGGAGTTCCATGAGTAGGCGAGTTACTAAGAAGCAAACCTTGTCAGTTGCCTGTAGCATATTGATAGGTTATCGATGAAGTTTTTTGTTTCGCTACTGTTATTTTTCTTAGATTTTAAGCCTTGTGAGGCCTAATAATATAAAGTCGACCTTATGGTCATTCAACTATCTTTTATTTAATAAATATAGTCTTCCATTATGTATGATTGTGGTATTACATCTATATTACCACTGTGCGTACTAGCGTGATCCTGGACTAGTGTAGTATATACAGAGAGTCCGAATTTGCATATTCAGGTCTCGACAAAATTGCAGCGGAATGGAAGCTTCAACAGGAAACCCATCGATCTACCATAAGCAATCAACTAGGGCTTGAATCCTAATAACCAGTCTCTTCACAGTACTCCTCCCCTAGAGCTAATGTGGACTCTTATTCTCCAACTAAATGATTATTGAAAGGGTGAGCACATAGAGTACTTAACAAGTTGTGGACAAAATGCAAGTCTAATATGCAAGGCTTTACTCAAATTAATGGCTGATATGGTTACTTTTGCACAAAGCAGACTTTTGCAATTGAATACAATAATAGACTGAAAACATATGTAAAATGTAACATCCCAAATCTAATAAAAGTATAATTCAAATGTTTGGATTGATTTTGGTTTGCATTTGAGTTTGTATATTTTTCAGGAATTTCTGGATTTTCTAACATTATCAAAAGCATTTCAAATAACCCAAATAAGGGTTATAAAATTTCAAACTCAAAATTTCCAATTGTAAAAACACTAGAAATATTTATTTAAACTCTAAATACTTCCATTATCACCTCTGAAAAAATTTCATAAAGTCTTGAACCCATTTATTATTTAATAAAAAAGAAGATCAGAAAATTTGAATTTGTAACAGAGACAATGCCATATTTTTGTAAAAATAATTTAGCATTCTCATGATCTGAAAATGTTATAGTATAATCCTCAGCACCTCAGAATATTCCAGTAAAATTTTGAAAGTAGTTGAGCCCCATTAAGTCCCTTAAGAAAATCAAAAATGGAGAATACTTTTATGAACCACAAGCCTTGTCAGAATTTTATTAATTAGTTCAAGTTTTTCATCATCTCAAATTTTTATGGTAGCTTCAGTAGCTGACCAACACTCCACAAAAAGTTCCAAAATTTTCTAGTTTGGTTTGCATGCTCATTTAAACTCAAAACTCAGAAAACTGGTTTTTCCTTTATCCTCTTTTAACTCTGTCGTGTGGCCCCTGTTGGCAGTGGGTCACCTCGCTGACTGCCCTGGCCCACCTGGCAGTTCCAACCAATCCCTGTGCCACTGACCATCATGCCCTACCAGTTAGCCAGCCATTCCCCTCTCTTTCTCCCTCGCGCCCGCCCAAGGTGCTTGCCAAATCGTTGTCGTGGCAGCCATTTTGGTCACATTCCTCTGCCACGGCAGCCTCGCACCAAGGCTTTGCCACTCACTCTGCCCAAGCAGCTGCCGTGTTAGCCAATTACCCCACTTCCTCTCTAACTCGGCAAGCAATTTCGCTAGCAATCACTGCCGCGACAAACCACGGGTTGCCAGCCACCGCGCCGCGCGAAGGCTATAACACCGATTTTCTCTATCGTGGCACAAAACCTCGCCGCGATACTTGCTCTATCACGCCCATGCTCCCGTGCCACCAGCTCATGCCAGACTCCAAGCCACAACATGGAATTACAGTCACATCCCGTCTACTCAACCTTAGTGACCCCCTACTGGCAGGAGCTCGCATGCACGCCCTAGCTACTGGGATTTCTTGCGCCATCGCCATCCCGCCTTGCTGCTGAGGGTCAGCCCTCGGGTCATGTCGCTGAACCCTTCTTCATCGCTATTTAAGCTCGCTGAACCTCACCATTGACTCTCGCTCATTCCCAGTTAGGGGTGCAATCGGCTCGGATTCGGTCGGATATCGCTCTTTCCATATCCTAAACCATATTTTTTGTCGGATTCAGAATCGAATACGGATAGTGCCAAATACGAATACGGCGCGGATAATATCATCGTGGATTCGAATGGAATACAGAGCGAAATCGATATGGTAACGGATAATTTTGGTCGGATATCGTGCCTCTCAATGCGGACTTCCCCTATCCACTTAGAAGTATTTAAGAAAGATTGCCTGCCTACAAAATGAATGAAAAAAATTAAGGGAAAACAAAATACGGGAACAATTGTATTTAATCTGAAATTAACTAAGGAATAAGCGGCTACCCAAAAAAGAAGCTTTTGCACATCTGACATCAATTTTTGCTTAAGAAATTCTTTCTACGCTGCATGTTTATGGATTTAGAAACAGCTTGCAATATTTCATGCAGCAGGGCCCACCACCTTCCATGCTTTGCTTGCTTCCTTCCTCTCTTATATCCCTGTCCTCTTCGGCTCTTCCGAAAAGCTCCCTTTCCCCCAAAATCCCCACCAAAAACTAGCAAAAAAACACCCCCATCCAAAACTCCCCTGGATTCATGGACTCGGTACCGCCCGTCGGGAGGCGGCCTTACCCCTAGCCTCGGCTATCCGGAGTCCACAGACTCCTCGCCGCGCAGTCATGACGGCAACTTGTGGGACGAGCCCTTCCCGTCTCCCGTGGCGGCGGCGGCCGCAGCGGCGGGCGGTTGCGCCTCATGTGCAGCTTCGGCGACCACATCGTGCCACGGCCAACCGACAAGTCACTCTGCTACCTCGGCGGGGAGACCCAGATACATAGACCCTTGAGAGAAGAACATAGATGCCACTCACAGCATCATCAGGGACATCAAGTGCCAGTTTGGCAATGGCCTCACTAAGCTCCAATCCAGCATTCTTCTTGCAGCATGCATCAAGTAGGCTCCTCCAGATGATGGCATTAGGCCGGCCATTCATCCCAGACACAACATCGAGGGCCTCTTCAATGAATCCAGCTCATGCCAAGATGTCCACCATGCATTCATAGTGCTCAATCCTCGGCTTGATCCCATGCTCATCCACCATCATCTTGAAGTATCTCCTACCCTCCTCCACCAGTCCGCCATGGTTGCAAGCGCTCAGCACTATGACAGATGTGATCGTATTAGGCACAACCTTCTCTACACGCGTCATCCGATCAAACAACTCGACCAACTCGTGCACGCATCCGTGGTTGGCCAGCGTGAGGATCATCACATTCCATGATGCGAGGTCCCGCGCTGGCATTCTGTTGAACACCTGTCGCGCGAGCTCTACCACCCCGCACTTGCCGTACAGGTCCATGAGTGAGTTGTTGATTAGCACATCGCGGGACACTGCCGCGCCATCGCCATCGCCCCCTAGCTCCCGGAGCAGCATCGCGTGCACTTAGACACCGAGCAAGAGCACACTTGCGCATGAGCCAAGGACGCTCTGCACGGTGCATGCATCTGGAGCAAGGACAGTGTCACACTGCATCTCCTGGAAGAGGTCGAGGGCGGCGAAGTGGTCGCTGTTGCTGACGAATGCGTCGATGGCTGTGTTCCAAGAGACAAGGGACCTGTCGGGGATGCAGTGAAAGAGCACGAGCGCGGCGGCGGGGAGGTCACAGGAGGCGTACAGGTGGAGGGAGTTGGCGATGATGGTGTGGGTGAGCGCGTGGAGCTGGCGACCCTCGGGGAGCGCAGCAAGGAAGGCGACGGTGGAGAGTCCCGCATTAGAGTGTTTGATCGGATATCCGAATCCTTTTTACTGGATATATCTGAAAAAGTTTTGGAATATACCAATCCGACGGATAGTGATATTCCGAATCTGAATCCAAATCCGAAAAACAGTATCCGAATCCGATACTGAATCCGAAAACTATCAGAAAAAAATATTCGAATCCGATCCAAACACATCCGGTCGGTCGGACGGTCGGAAATTATCTGATCCAATTGCAACCCTATTCCCGGTTGCTTTCCTTAGCCCAAGCACCAACCTCCGCATTGTCATCTTCTCCATTACCGATAAGCCACAGTTCGGCCAAAAAATCTATTACAGCACCACGATGCGTGATTCCTCAAATTCTCTGACCCTAGAGCTCCTCCGAAAGCCCATAACTCGTCCTCCACCTCGGTGGTAACCCGGAGCAATCAAAGTGCTGCCATGCTACCCTTCTTCTTCCCCGAAGCCGGTGATCGGTGCTAGCTCTTCCAGGCCTCTCTTTGAAGCGGTAAGACCCCAAAACAAAACCCTAGCACCCCATGGAATGTTTCCCCTCACTCACTTGAGCAAGGTCGCCTTTGGACCTCCCTCGCAGCTTCCCCGCCATTACGGTCACCGCCCGAGCTCGTTGCCAGCCATCTCCAGTCACATTCTGCCACCACCAACCAGTTCCTCAGGTTCGCCGTCACCTCCCCTTGCTTGCCCCACCGACAGCCGAGGATGATCGCCGATGAGCCGCCGCCAGTGAGCTTCACCACCTTCCCCTATCTTGGTGCCTATGACAAGTGGGACCAGGCTATTAGCCTCACACCTCATCCAAGCCCGAGAGGCTAACAATGTGATCCCACCTGTCAGCGTCCTTTACTTTAACCAGGTTTAAATTTGTTAGTATGGCATGTGGGTTCCGCCGAGATAAAATGATTATTTGAACCGTTGTTATGAAATGGGTCACTGAAATGTAGATTTATTAAGAAAACCATAGCAAAATCTGGAAAATTGAGAAAGACGTATTTTCTCATTTTATAAAATTTTACAAAACATACAACATTCAAATGCTTATATCTTTTGCATCCTAGCTCCGAATTTAGTCAAACAAGTTTCTAAATTCATCTAAAATCATGATCTTTTTGAAAATTAGGCATTAAAGTGTTATTTATTCCCATCCCTCCTGACAAACTACACTATTATCTTCCTAAGCATATAGAGGCCACTTATTCATATAGAAAACTGAAGAAAACAAATGGAATTATTCTAGAAAAATGTATTTTCCTTGTAGTTGTCGAAGTGTTTACACGGATTTACACACAATGCCTCCGTGGTAATGAAGAGAGAAAAAGAGGAGAAATGACTTTGGAATACTAGCTAGATTCTGTGTTCTAGAGGGAAAATGGTGCATGCGGCTCTCTTCCTCACTATAAAATGGTGATGACTTCAGGGACTTCAAATGCCATTTGCATGAATTTCTGCCGCTACTAGAGGTCTATCAGGCCCCTAACTTTTTGAAATTGGCTCGGTATGCCACTATAGAGGTGCTGCTACAAGTATGCTCTTGTTAGAAATGAGGCCCAAGTGGCCCATTTATCTCTAATGCCAAAGCTACAAATAATAGTACCATATTGCTAGTTGAGAGGAACTTCCCCCATCTTGGAGGAGTTTTGCCACTGGTCTAAAACACAAGAGGGAAGAGATTTCTATTGAAGATCTCATTGCTGCCGTCGACGTGGAAAAAAAAGCCAGAGCCAAAGATGCGCCAAAAACTTCTTCTCAGGAACCAAACAACGCAAATGTGATTGAGAAGAAGGGTGGCAACAACAACAAAGGCTTGAAACCAAACAAAAATACTAGCTTCAAGAAGAAGAAGTTTGAGAAGAAAGATATGAAGAACATTACATTTATGTGCGGAAAAAATGGTCACATGGCTAAAGACTGCGTTTCGCAAGAATCGCCAAATGAACAGGGCAAGAAAACCGCCAACGTGACCATAAGTGAGGAACTACTTGGGAGGGTATAGTAATTCTCCTGTTGTTTTTTCAAATGTCAATCCATTGATTGGTGGGTTGATACGGTGCAAATGTTCACGTATGTTCGACATATCTCTATTTTCTTCTTACCAGCGTGAGGGCTTCCTCTGTCCTAATGGGGAACGGGTCGCATGCTTTTGTTCTTGGTGTTGGCACGGTGGATCTGAGGCTTACTTCAGGGAAGATTGTCCACTTAAAGAACGTGCAGCATGTGCCAACAATAAATAAGAACCTTGTCTGTGGTTCCCTATTATGTCGAGATGGCTATAAGCTAGTATTCGAGTCTAATAAAGTTGTAATGTCCAAGTTTGGAAACTTTATTGGAAAAGGTTATGAAAGCGGAGGCCTGTTCCGCTTAAGTGTACTAGAGTCTTGTTTAAATTTAAATGTTGCTACTCAAGTTAATAATTGTGAATTCAATGTTTAGCATTCTCGTTTATGTCATATTGGTTATGATACCATTGCTCGAATGTCCAGATTACAGTTAATTCCAAAATGTGATATTGTCAAAGGATCAAAGTGCCATTCTTGTGTGCAAGCAAAGCAACCTAGAAAACCCTTTAAGGGATTAGAGGAAGAAAAGAACTTGGCACCACTAGATCTTGTCCATTCTGACCTGTGTGAGATGAATGGATTGTTGACAAAAGGAGGCAAAAGATATTTTCTAACTTTTATAGATGATGCAACACGTTATTGTTATGTGTATTTGCTGAAAACAAAGGATGAAGCTTTAAACTACTTCAAAATTTATAAGGTCGAGGTTGAGAACCAACAAGAAAAGAAAATTAAACAACTAAGGTCTGATCGTGGAGGAGAGTATATCTCTCATGAATTCTCCCAGTTCTGTTCTGAGCATGGTACAATCCATGAAGTTACACTACCATATTCTCCCCAATCAAATGGGGTAGCTAAGAGGAAAAACCGAACACTAACAGACTTGGTGAATGCCATGTTGGAGAGTGCCGGTATGCCTAAAATGTGGTGGGGGGAAGCTATATTAATAGCAAATTTTGTCCTAAACAGAGTAATCACTAAAAAGTGTGAGATTACTCCGTATGAGGGATGGAAGGGGAGAAAACCCAATGTCAATTTTCTGCGAACTTGGAGGTGTTTGGCAAAAGTCAATATACCATTGCAGAAAAAGAGAAAGCTTGGACCTAAAACAGTCGATTGTATTTTTCTAGGATATGCACATAACAAATATGACCTATAGATTTTAGTAGTAAAATCGAAACTCCCGAGATTATTGTTAACACAATAATGGAGTCCAGAGATGCTTCATTTTTTGAGGATATTTATCCTATGAGACCAGCGGGTAGTTCTTCACGAACTGAGAATACTCAGACTAATAATAATTATAATGCTAAACCTACCACTGTTTCTGAACCAATAAGTGATACACTACCAGTAGAAGATATTTCTGAGGAGGATAACAATTTAGTTGCTGAGGCTCCTCGTAGGGGCAAGAGACAAAGGGTTGAGAAAACCTTTGGTGATGACTTTATTGTTTATCTCGTGGATGATGTGCCAAAATCTCTTTCAGAGGCTTATGCACTACCTGATGCTGAGTATTGGAAAGAGGCAGTCCGTAGCGAGATGGATTCCGTCATTGCTAACGGGACTTGGGAGATCACTGATCTTCCTAGTGGGTGCAAACCTGTTGGATGCAAGTGGATCTTCAAAAAGAAAATGAGGCCTGATGGTACTGTTGATAAGTACAAGGCAAGACTTGTGGCCAAAGGTTATACCCAGAAAAAAGGAGAGGGTTATTTTGATAATTATTCTCCTGTAGCCAGATTAACCACCATTAGAGTGCTCATAGCTTTAGCTGCTTCCCATGGTCTACACGTCCATCAAATGGATGTAAAGACAGCTTTCCTTAATGGAGAGTTGGAGGAAGAAATCTATATGGAGCAACCAGATGGTTATGTGATTACTGGACAGGAAAATAAAGTGTGCAAATTATTAAAATCCTTGTATGACCTAAAGCAAGCACCTAAGCAATGGCACGAAAAGTTTGATAAAACTTTGACATCTACTGGTTTTGCTATTAATGAGGCAGATAAGTGTGTATACTATCGTTATGGTGGGGGTCAATGTGTTATTTTGTGTTTGTATGTTGATGACATACTTATATTTGGAACAAACACTGCTGTAATTGACGAGGTCAAAATTTTCTTATCTCGATGCTTTGATATGAAAGACTTGGGAGAGGCAGATGTTATTCTGAATATTAAATTGATCAAGAATGAGGATGGGATCATTTTGCACCAATCCCATTATGCTGAGAAAATTTTGAGTCAATTCGGGTTTGAGAATTGCAAAATCTCCCCAACACCTTATGATCCAAGTGTTACGCTTCGGAAAAATCAAGGGTTAGGAAAAGATCAATTGAGATATTCACAAATTATTGGGTCTCTTATGTATCTAGCTGGTGCCACAAGACCTGATATTTCATTTGCTGTGAGCAAATTGAGTCGGTTTTCATCTAACCCAGGAGATGATCATTGGGAGGCACTTGAAAGAGTGTTGCGCTATTTGAGAGGCACAACATCTTACAGAATTCACTATACTGGGTATCCATCTGTATTAGAAGGATATAGTGATTCCAATTGGATGTCGGATGCGGATGAGATCAAAGCTACAAGTGGTTATGTCTTTACCTTAGCTGGTGCTGCAGTTTCATGGAGGTCTTGCAAACAGACCATATTAACGAGGTCAACCATGGAAGTTGAACTTGTAGCACTAGACACAGCCACTGTTGAGGCTGAATGGCTTAGAGAGCTACTGTTAGACTTGCCATTGGTTGAGAAACCAATACCGGCGATCCTAATGTACTGCGATAACCAAACAGTGTTGACTAAGATTATGAGTACTAAGGATAACATGAAGTCCTCCAGACATGTGAAGCGTAGGCTCAAAACTGTCAGAAAATTGAGAGACTCCGGAGTTATTGCTGTGAATTATATTCGTACTCAGAAAAATCTGGCAGATCCATTTACAAAAGGACTTGCAAGGAAGGCGATTTCCATTGCATCTATGGACATGGGTATGAGGCCCACTTGAGTTACACCACAATGGTAACCCATATCTTCTTGATCGGAGATCCCGTGGATTAGATAATGGTAAAAACAAGTTGATGTTGTAACAAGAGAGTACATATTATTAAATTTGTACCTGTGTCCTAATAGACAAAGTACTCTCGACTGTATGGAAGGTTGGCTTAAAGCCTTAATGTATTCTAGTGTCAAAGGAAAAAGGTATTGGCCTACAGGATACCTAAAATGAATACACCTACTTGAGCCTAACTGTATGGTCGCAGTTCACGAGAAAGGGGCATTCTCTACAAAGCTCATGAGAAGATTAGGGAGCATGACCATTTAACGCTCCGTTGAGGTGAAGTTCTTTGGCAGCCTAGTATCAGTTAAGATTTCGGGTGAAATCTAACCACAAAAAGCTGTGAATTCAAGGCTTAGTCCATTCATTAGCTGTGGGAGCATGGATCACGCTATTCTAGGTGAAAGTTCAATCCGTATGGGACTTACACCGAAACACTGATAAATTAAACGAAGATTCAACACAGAAATCAAATTTTTGAGTCTTTGTAAACTTCGGCATTGGTGGGGGATTGTTAGAAATGTGGCCCAAGTGGCCCATTTATCTCTAATGCCAAAGCTACAAATAATAGTACCATATTGCTAGTTGAGAGGGGAGAATACCAATTTAAAAGGGAGAGCTTCCACCATATCTTGTAATGAGACATATGGAGGGTGAGGAGCTAGCTAAAGTCACACGCATGCGCGCGCGCATATTTCGCGAATTACCGCGTATTTCCGCTTCTTTTTTCTGCGTGACTTGCGACGTCGCGAGTCGCCGTGCTGTGGATTAAATTCCTGGTACGTTTAAACCCTTTTTAATTTTTGGTTTCTCTCTATTATTAGTGAATTAATGGGGTCAATTACTGAGAATTGAAACAACCATGATAATGGCGTCAGTTTCTAATAGAAACTGACGTTTGAATGACCTGCAGTTACTAGCATTTAATGGTGACCGTTACTGGTGCGAGGCTATAAAATCTGGAGACGTCCAGACAGAAGGAGGCTTTTTGATTTTTGGCTCTTATACTCGTGTTCATCCACGGTGATCTGTGTTGCGTTTTCGTGCTGTGCTCGTTCTTCACCGACCTTCCTCTCGGCGTGCACCGCGAGGCAAGGAGAGCGGGATCTCCGAACCATTGCCGCTGAGAGAACCTGCACGGGGGCGGCAATAAGGTTTCTGGGCAGCGCAACTGCGCGACCGCTCGAGCTCTTCATCTTGCAATCCACGACGTCGACTACTTCCTCGGCGTCGATTATTTCATCTACGGCCGATCGCTACTGCGCTGCTTCCTTTTCGTCATCAAGCCCATCGTAAGAATTCTCCTATTTTTTCTCTGTGGATCGATCTACTTTACAGAAATATGTGGTGTCTTTTATCTTGCCAGTTGTATTTAGTCATTTTGGAAATTAGCTTAATTTTCAAATCTAAAACAAAAATAATACATAGATTTACAACAGCTCTAGGGTGCAATCAACAATCACTCGTACGGTCATACCTTAGAACATACCTATCAAGATTTTAAATCACGATTTTTGTGGCTTCGCGACAAGATTCCAAAAAAACTACAATAGCTATCGCAAAAGCTATCATTTGTCGTGTTTTCAGTATTAATTTTTTAAAAAATTAAATATGTATATAATATAAGTCACCTTCAAAGAAAACATAAAAACAATATGGTACTTTAAAAGGTACTAATATTTTTATAATAAGATTATGAGTAAAGTACGGAATCAACAAACATACTAATACATACCCAAAAGACCATAAATGATAAATATATCGCAATGTTCTTAACAATAAATACTTAATCACTGAGAAATATAAATGTTGGATTATTGAAAAAGGGCGAGATGAGGACTTTTACTATGTTTTCTCATAGTTTAGGCTTACAAGAGATGCATTTAGGCATTTTAGTAATGATGGATTTCAAAATAAACCCAATGTTTTGACCTATGGGTACCTATATATGTAAGATAGCGAAGCTATCGTTAGCTACAAACTACGTCAAATAGCAGAGCTATTGTTAGATATAACGTTTATAGCTAATACAGCGGAACATTGGCCCGTAGCTTCACGTTTGGGATTCAAAAAAAAACTACAGCATAGCTATAGCTAGCTATTTATAACACTGATAACTATATCTATTGGCTTCGTTGGTATGATAATTGGCTCCTAGCTATGTGCTCACTTTTTCACCTGAGCTCAAATGGTCCCAAAAAAAATCCAAAATATGTTATGCCAACAGAACATGACCCATAATAGCATGCAATAGGTATTCTCAACAAGTAGCACAAATGGTGCATATCGGAAAACAAAATTATGTATAAAAAGCCAATGAGAAGCGGTCGATAAGAACTGGTACATGCGTGTATATATCAATCACTCAAGGACGAGGGTTTCATAGGTTGTCAAGCCTTGCAGTCATGTATAGTACTAGTGATTTCATGTTGTTGATGCCCGATCATCAACACTGCAAGTATACATTAAGTTGAATGGGTCCACAACTTTATGGTTTTGTGATGCAGATATGTTGCAAAGGACAATGCTAGGTAACAAAGGAAAATTGGAGGTGGTCTACATGTTAGTTCAGAACCAGACCGCGCAACCAATCCCAAGTAATATGATTTGTTTGATTATTTACATCCGTTCCTGTAGCACAAAGTACCACAAGTCCTTTCAATAACCAACCATATAAAGCGGTCAATTTTCCAACACACAGATATAATTCTTTTCTTGCTGGTATCAAACACGTCTTCGTATCTATTTTATTCTACATCCAATCAAATTACTGCACTGGAAGTTGAAAAATTAATACACCATGACAAATAGGGGTGGATATCGAGCCAACTCGACTCAACTCAGTAAACTCGTTTTCTTAATGAGCTAGCTCGACTCGACTCGTTTTCTTAACGAGCTGAAAGCTCAACTCGGTTTGACTCGTTAAAAACTCGAGTTTGCTCGTTTAACTTGTTAGCAATGTTGGCCAGGCTCAGGCTTGCATGTGAGCAAATTCCTTTGTTCGGTATAGAACACAGCACGACATGTAACATGGTGAAATGCTCTGATGTCTATTCTTACTCTACTGTAGACTTGCAGTAATCATAAATTCATGATATAATGACTTCAAATGATGAAACTAATGTTATGAAGTTCCTCATGGCAGGCTAATCTTCAGATTTTGGTGTAGGATTGGTTATTGCTGTAGTTAATAAGAATGGTAACCCATGAACTGAATGGCATTTCGAATGCATGGCATGAATTTCAAGCTCTTACTTTATGCAGTCATGCAGACATTTTTTTTAAATGTTTCTAGTTAAAGATTTGCGTCTCCAGTTTCCACTTTGTTAAAGATATTCTTCAGTTCATTAATTATTTGAGCAACCATGTGCAAACAAACTACACTATAACATTAACATTTCAGTCCGAAGTATAGGACTGAAAATTTTGAAACTACTACTTGGGTCAAGATTGCTCAAGAAAGGAAACTGAAACTGAACACATAGATTCATTTCAGGGAAAAAAATGATAGATTCAATATATCAGTATCAAGTTGGTTTGTCAAGCATGAAACCATTTTTTGACAAAAATGTAAGCATACATCAAGTCCAAATAAGCTGAAATGTTAATCTGAAACATAGATCTCAGCTCACAATCACCAACAATTCAACAGGAAGAAACATGCTAATTGATTATATTGACTGGGTCGTTTCTTACTTTGACTACCAACTGAAGACAAAAAAGTTCAAGCATCGTGAGCTATGCAGGTCCGCAGGATACCAAGGGCAGCAGGCTCAAGTTAATTGATGGACCACTGCATCCTCGCCGGTGGTGCCAATCTGCCCTTAGAAGGATCTGAAAAGAACAATGCATAAAACTTGTAACCATGTGTGTGGAGCGACGAATCCCGGAGGGGAGGAGCTCGATGGGGAGGCGGTGGCATGAGCAAGGCAAGGGTAGGCGATGGGCCGAGGGGAACGGGAAGGAGGGGAGCAAGGATGAGGGTCGACGCTTGGCGAGTGGACGGCTGAAGGGGAGGAGCTCGGAGAAGAGGCCGAGAAGGGAGGAGCCGGAGGGGAGGAGCTCAGAGGAGAGTAGCTCCGATCTGGAGAGCGAATCTGGAGAGGACAAGCCCAGCGGGTGGATGGTAGGAGGGGACGAGCCGGAGCCCAGAGGGAAGGCAGGATCCGATAGGCCGACGGCCGAGGGGAATGGGGAGGCGGGGAGCAAGGGCAAGGGCTCGCTGGCGCCCAGTGGGAGCAAGGGCGATGCCACGACGGGAGCAAGGGCGAGGGCAGCGGTGGCACAAGCACTGGGAGTCTAGGAGGTGGACTAGAGGCACAGCCCGAGAGGCTCGAGCAGATTAGGGTTCTTTCTGTAGTTCCGCTGGAGTCGGGCTAGTCGGGTCAAGGTGTCAAGACTGAAGCGAAGGATTTTTTTTTGGCTCGTTAAACTCATTAGCTCGCTCGATAAACTCATTAGCTCACTCATTTAACTCGTTATCTTAACAAGTTCAAAACCCAGCTCGACTCGACTCGTTAAGGAACAAGTTCGAATCGAGTCGAGCTTCCGAGTTCTTGTTAAACTCGTGAGTTTCGAGTTTTTTTTCCACCCCTAATGACAAATGAATTAGTGTCCATCTGAACGTTCAATGCAGTAATAATTGCAGATAGTGTCGTAATACACGATGTAGTAAATATGAATTTTCGATCCAGTAAATCCGAACTTCTGATGCATCAATTTTGCACGTGAGTAGAATGTAACATCCCAATTTTTTGTTTGCTTGGAGTTAATATGGATTTTATGA
The DNA here is from genome assembly GCA_036346275.1 of Otatea glauca. Lineage (NCBI taxonomy): Eukaryota > Viridiplantae > Streptophyta > Magnoliopsida > Poales > Poaceae > Otatea > Otatea glauca. The sequence continues at coordinate 5,506,694 of CM070712.1, forward strand.
ATTTATTGAATTTTTCTGGAATTTATTTGGATTTATCAATTATTATTGAATATGGTCTATTGTGAAAATAATTTAAATATTGAGAAAGTTTTATTAAAGTTTTATTAAAAACATTTTATTTGAGTTTCAAATGTCTTAAAATATTTTTTAGAATTTTTCTAAATTTTTTTGATATTTTTACTATTTATTTTGGCTTAACTATTTTCAGGAATTATTTTAATTATAAAAGTTTTGGGAAAAACCTTTGAATAGTGTTAGGCCCGGTCCATTACTGTGCGCAGCCCGCTTTTTGAAACCCTAGCGTCGCCATTGTTGGATCTCGATCGGACGGTTGTGGGTGATCATGAAACCCTAGCGTGTGTGAGCCGTTGGATTGTGACATGTGTGCGCCTGTGATTTTGTTGCGTTGCACACGACGAGAATCGCTGGATGGCTAACGCGTGTATGTCTAGGATTGCTTCGTCTCTACGTCGCTGCCGCTGTCTTGGATCAGGACTCTGCTGCCGTGTCGATTCGGTTCTCCGCCCTGTACACGGAAGCCGAGGCCCTGTAAATCTGCTTTAGCACCGCCCTGAGAATCGCCGTCCTCCGCCGCACTAGTTGCCCTAGCTAACGTAGCTTGAGCCGCCATTGTTTTTTCATGAGAGCTCGCCGATGTTCATCAAAGCGCCGCTGCGGGTTTTCTTTGCCGTTGCTTAAGCTCTGCCGTCACAGATGGCATCAACATGTTCACAAAGTCAAGCTCTTCAAAATCCACGTGAAAAAGAACCGGATCTGTCGTTATTCCGCCGAGCTCTTGGCCTTCATTCTCATCTTCAGTGAGTGGCGCTGCTGACCTCCATCGCCGTCCTAGCTGAGGTCTTTGACTGTTGGATCTAGATCATGTGGTCCAGATTGAGCCACACATTACCCTGTTGTGCGCAAGCCGTAGCCATCAGATCCTCATTAAACCGCCGAGATTGCATCAGGTGGATGCGTTTAATGCGCCACGTATCCATCTTGTAGCCGTCAGATGCGTGCCAGGTGTCATAGATCAAGTTGCGTCGTGTGTCACAGGGTAGCTGAGGGCCATGGACCGGGTTCACGGTGGACCGAGCCGGTTCCGTGGACAGGGTCCATGCACCGGTGACACATGTCGGGCCGTGGTTGGTCTGGGTCATCTGTAACATCCCAAATTTTGGTTCAAAGTAATGTTATAATGTTAGTTGTGCAATTTGTGAATTTTAATTTATTGGAATTTATTTAATATTTTGTACATTGGCCTTTTTGTGAAACTATTTAATTATTGATAAATTTTAAATAAAGTTTAGCTAAAAATATTTTATTCAAGTTATAAATGTCTTAAAATATTTATGAGAATTTTTCTGGATTTTTCCTAATATTTTTATTACCTTATATAAATCAATTTAATTAACTGATTTATTTTAATAAGTAAAACTCTAGAAAATCATATCAGCAATATTGGGCCGAAGGCTTGTAGGGCAGCCCAATTCGCTGCTTGGCCGGTCCGGTTTGGTCTGGTGATCGTGACCATAGATCCTGGATCGAACTGCCGTTTTCAAGCCACAATCCATTGGAGCTTTAGCCGCTCGATTCGAAGCGGTCGATCGGGCGTGCGCCGCGTCGTGGGCATCGGGAGCTAGAGGATCAGGACGTGTGTCGATGTCTCAGTCTTCTTCTCAGATTAGGACATCCGGTGGCAAGGCCATAGCCGCCATGGACTCAAAGTCCATTTCGTGCGGTTCGTGGATCTAGGGCTTTAAAAGGTGTGCACCAGGGACGCCGGCTCACAACAAACGGAAACCCTAAGCTTGAGTGCGAAGAGTCACCTTCTATTCGCTGGGATTTGGAAGTCCTTGCTGAGCACCGCCAAAAGGAGAAAGCATCGATTCACTGCCGATCGTGGGAGATAAGGCCTAGGATTGCTACCGCCGGCTTCGTCGTCGCAAGGTGCATTTGGTGCGCGCATCAGCTGGGCCGAAATCTCGCTGAAGCATCACCGCCACGAGGGGTCTGTTGTCACCATGAAGGGAAGCTCACCGCCGTTGAACTAGTGCGTCACAATTGAAGAGGAGGTGAGCACCAGATCCGTGACGACAAGATCTACCCGTTGCTACCCTCGTCAGTCGCTGGTGATGACGTTGGGACTTGTAACATCTGAAAATTTTAAAAATAGGAAAAACAAAAATTTAAAAATGGAATTGAATAAAAGTTTTTATTGGAATCAAAATTTTAATTTAAAACAATATCTTTTTCCTTATTTTCTTGAATTTTTATATTAAGAAAAGAAAGGTTTCAATGACAAAACCATTTCCTTCAAATCAAATAAACTATAAAAATGAGTTTGAAATATAATATTAATTTGAAATTATATTTTCTGCATTTTCTAGCTTTTTTAATTTTCTTGACTTTTCCTGGATGTTCTTGATTTTTGCTCTAAGAAGAAATCCTTTTATCATAAACTTGAATAATAAAGAAAATAAAATCTTATAACAATAAAATAAACAAAAATTTTATCTAAGCTCAGGAAACCTCCAGTTACTGAAATATAAATTTAAAAAGTCATATCAAAGCAATTAAGTATGAAATGAAAGCCAATTAATGGTTCTTGACTAACAACAGTATTAATTCGACCTCACAATTTTATAATATCTTATTTCTGGATAGATGTATCAACAGTAAAAATATCAAGAAATAATAAATACATTTGATGAATTTAGAAATTCGAAAACTAAAAATCTAAAAATACAAATGTCACAATTTTAATAAATTAAATATAAAATATCTGAAGCTGAAAAGTTTACAGGAGACTAATATGGCATTAAAGAATTTTTATAAAAAGTTTCAGAAATCTTTGATGAGTTATAAACTTCCAAATAAATTATAAACAGAAAACAAATAATTGAGCACAGTGCATTGTCAGAATTTTTATAAATTATGTACAATGTATTTTCATCTGAAATTTCTACAGTATGAAGATCATTATCTAACCGTCTCTAAAAAAATTATCATAAAATTTCCATCAATAACAGACCCTCATTTATAGCAAGAATCATCATCTGTCTGGCGAAATGATAAGGCGGTTTCGTTTCAAATAAATGAAACAGTTTTGGAGGCCCACTTGGCAGTGTCTATACCATTCTAGCCTTGCTCTCTCTGCAAATGGGACCGACCCCACTGTTAGCCCCTCATCCATTTTTACCCTCTCTTCTCCTTCCTCCAGACCGAAGTTCTCACACAATCCCGATTCTTTCTCTCGGTCTCTCTCTCTGTCGGCGTTTTCGGGAGCGCCGGCAAGTAAATTTGTAAGTCTAGGGGGTCGCGCGTTCCACTCCCTGAATGGTTAGACTCGTGAGTCCAAGATGTATACCGTTCGGGCCAAGGTCCCTACTCCGATTCGTGTGTGGTGGTGTTGTATTACTCTTGGTATGGATGATCGCACAAAGTTTTACAAGCGAGAATGCCAATGGCTTAGCGAGAGGGGTTTGATAGCGCTCTCCCTTTCTTGTTCTTGCTCGTTGCCCCTCTCGATCGTTCACCGCCTCCTTTTATCTGAAAGGAAGGGGCAGTTACATCGAGAGTTAGGAGGAAGCGAGGCGACCTACGCTAGGAGCTCCGGTCCTTCGTCCCGTGGATCGTCGCCACCCGCCTTGCCCATGCCGGGTTGGTAGCCTTGGTGGTCGGGGAGGTTAGGTATTTCCGGGAAGTAGCGCATTTGCCCTCTGTGGTCCTTGCGAATCCGACGCCGAGATGCGTGGCGTTGGTGCCGCCGGAGGGAGCGCGTGCGCCGTCTTTACGTGATCGGTTGATGGGGCCGAAGCTTTGTCTTCTCAATCACCGATCTTCTTGGGAAGGAGCTACCGCCTTGTATAGTCGCCCGATTGACCTTATTCGAGGGTACGTGGCGGTAGGCGGTGAGGACTCGACACGCGCACTCGGCGCTTGTCACCTTGGTTGGGTTGAGTCGGGATATCCCGCCCGCCAAGATGGGGCCGGGGCGCCGTGCGGTCGGATTCGCTTCCCTGCCGGTCGGGAGCGGATGCCTTGCTTGTGCGGTCTCGCAGCGATTCGGTCGGCGCGGGGGCGCGTGCTTTGTTGGGGTATCCTTTTATTAGTATTCGCCAAGAGCCCCGAACTCCCAAGCGATTTCGCAGTCGGTTGGGGTTGAACTTGGACGAAAGTGGTGGCGGGCTCGTAGGTCGGTCCACCGATCCGATTAGCGATTTCGTCGATGTGCTTCGTTGGATCCGATACCTGTCCCGAGTTTGGCCGGGGCATTTGAACCGCCGGGGCTTTACTTGCCTCGCGCATGCATGCCGAGCATAGTTTACGCGCGCTACCGCCGCCTTCTTGATCGCCTCGGGTTTCGTGAAGGATGCTTCGCTTTTCGGCACCGCATTTACTCGAGACGCTTAGCCTCCTTCGTCCGGATATATATATATCCGTGTCTGTAGCTTGCTTGAAGGGGACGAGCTTTTTCTTTTGTTCTTTCAAATGGCTTCAGACATCCTCTAGTCTTTAGCTTCGCGATGGCGCCACGGTGGAAGAAGAAGATCCTCCGCCGAGCTTTGGGCTGAGTTCGACCAGCGATGGACGAGCACGGGAGGAAGAAGCCGCAGCCCGCGACGCCGCTTCTGCTGACGCTACCGCCGAGGTCGCCCGAGGCTCGAGGTGGTAAGGGGGCCCTTCGAGGCGATGGCGCAAGGCGCGCCGACAGTTAGTGCGGCGGCGTCGATGTCGCTGAACGGCAGCAGAGGCATCGGCGTGTTGCCAGCGGCCGTGGCGGCCGTCCCGCCGACCGCAAGGGCCTACCAAAGATGCCGTCGGTGCCACCGATGCCGCACGGATGTTTGATAGGTTCTAGGCGTGGGTAGAGTCCTCGTGGTGCAGCGTGGCCACTCTTATATCCGCCGGCATCGTGTAAAGTTGTGTAAAGTTTGAGCTCATGGCCTATAATGAAATTTTCTTTTCTTTATGAAAATGTCTCTGCGATGAGTTTGCTTTAATTTTAATCGTTGTGGATGGTGCCTCGGTCGGCAGGCGACCGGATGCCTCTGTGAGGTTCGGTGTCCGAGTGCCTTGGTCGGCACGACGACCGGATGCCTCTGTGAGGTTCGGTGTCCGAGTGCCTTGGTCGCGGGGACGACCGGATGCCTCTGTGAGGTTCGGTGTCCGAGTGCTCGCTTAACGTCGTAGCTAGACAAAGTGCCTTGGTCGGCAGGGACGACCGGATGCCTCTGTGAGGTTCTAGTGTCCGATCGCCTTGGTGGCGGGGCGACCGGATGCCTTTGTGAGGTTCTGGTGTCCGAGTGCCTTGGTCGGCAGGACGACCGGATGCCTCTGTGAGGTTCGGGTGTCCGAGTGCCTTGGTCGGCAGGACGACCGGATGCCTCTGTGAGGTTCGGGTGTCCGAGTGCTCGTTTAACGTCGTAGCTAGACGCTGCCTTGGTCGGCGGGGACGACCGGATGCCTCTGTGAGGTTCTAGTGTCCGACTGCCTTGGTCGGCAGGACGACCGGATGCCTTTGTGAGGTTCTGGTGTCCGAGTGCTCGTTTAACGTCGTAGCTAGACAGTGCCTTGGTCGGCAGGGACGACCGGATGCCTCTGTGAGGTTCTAGTGTCCGACAGCCTTGGTCGGCAGGACGACCGGATGCCTCTGTGAGGTTCTGGTGTCCGAGTGCCTTGGTCGGCAGGACGACCGGATGCCTCTGGGAGGTTCGGGTGTCCGAGTGCCTTGGTTGGCAGGACGACCGGATGCCTCTGTGAGGTTCTGGTGTCCGAGTGCCTTGGTCGGCAGGACGACCGGATGCCTCTGGGAGGTTCGGGTGTCCGAGTGCTCGTTTAACGTCGTAGCTAGACAGTGCCTTGGTCGGCAGGGACGACCGGATGCCTCTGTGAGGTTCTAGTGTCCGACTGCCTTGGTGGCGCAGACGGCCGGATGCCTCTGTGAGGTTCTGGTGTCCGAGTGCCTTGGTCGGCAGGACGACCGGATGCCTCTGGAGGTTCGGTGTCCGAGTGCTCGTTTATCGTCGTAGCTAGACAGTGCCTTGGTCGGCAGGGACGACCGGATGCCTCTGTGAGGTTCTAGTGTCCGACTGCCTTGGTCGGCAGGACGACCGGATGCCTTCGTGAGGTTCTGGTGTCCGAGTGCCTTGGTCGGCAGGACGACCGGATGCCTCTGCGAGGTTCGGGTGTCCGAGTGCTCGTTTAACGTCGTAGCTAGACAGTGCCTTGGTCGGCAAGGACGCACCGGATGCCTCCGTGAGGTTCGGTGTCCGAGTGCCTTGGTCGGCGGGGCGACCGGATGCCTCTGTGAGGTTCGGTGTCCGAGTGCTCGCTTAACGTCGTAGCTAGACGGTGCCTTGGTCGGCAAGGACGACCGGATGCCTCTGTGAGGTTCGGTGTCCGAGTGCTCGCTTAACGTCGTAGCTTGACAGCGGTGCCTTGGTCGGCAAGGACGACCGGATGCCTCTGTGAGGTTCGGTGTCCGAGTGCCTTGGTCGACAAGGCGACGACCGGATGCCTCGTGAGGTTCGGTGTCCGAGTGCCTTGGTCGGCGGGACGACCGGATGCCTCGTGAGGTTCGGTGTCCGAGTGCTCGCTTAACGTCGTAGCTAGACGTGAGTGCTCGCTACCGTCGTGGCTGGGACGTGAGTGCTCGTTTACCGTCGTAGCTGGACGTGAGTGCTCGCTACCGTCGTAGCCGGACGTGAGTGCTCGCTCACCGTCGTAGCTGGACGTGAGTGCTCTTTACCGTCGTAGCCGGCGTGAGTGCTCGCATCGTCGAGCCGGGCGGGGGCATCCTTCTCGAGTCCTCGCCGGGCGAGGGTAGCCGCGAGAGGAATGGCGCCGCCTATCCCACATGTATACCCCATCCGCAGTGTGGGACCCGGAGGGGATGAGCGCGCGTTTACTGCGCTGGTTTGAACGCCGTGCTCGTGGAGCTAATAGCGGTAGTCCGAGTGGGTCCCGGGAGGTCTCGCCAAGGGGGACCCTTCCGAGCGGACGGTCCCAGCAGTAGGGTGTCCCGCCCCGCTGTGGGCGACCCATAAAAACCTTTCTTTACTCAATCCCGATGGACTCTAGGTCGTCCGCCGACCCGAGCACACTGGCCGTCGCCATTGATGAGCTCCCGGAGAGTGTGAAGTATGGTCTCGACGCGAGTAGAGGTGATTAGGCCGTCACCGACCTAACCGAGGGCCCACCGGGGCTCACCTCATACCGCCCCTTGCTCAAGTTTTGTTTGGGCGGCTTTATACCCATCCGTGGGTAGGCCTTTTGAACCCACACCTCGCTGGGCCCGGGCGCAAGCCACAAAGCTTTTGCCGCCTTGGGCCGCAGCGGCCCCGATGGGCTTCGCGCGCCGAGCAACTGCTCCGCCTAAAGGCGAGACCGAGAGGTTACGGACACGTTGTTCGGGGCGCGCTTTATGGCCCTTTACGCCGACAAGACAGGATTAAAAGCGGAGTGGTATTGGAAACCGAGTTACCAGTGGGCGCGACAAATGAGGGTGGTCGCGACGCTTCGCTTGACGGGCGCCGCTGGCCGGCGCTCGTTCGTCCTCTATAAATACGCCTGGGGTGCTTTCGAGTGGTCACGCTTTCTTGCCCTTCTCGCTCTCGCCTCAAACAAGAAGAGCACCAGAGAGCTAAGGAAAGAAAACCCCACCTTTCTTTCTCACCTTCCGCCGTCTCCCCCGTGAAGATGTCGTGGCGGAGTGCTCGCGCGAAGACAGTCGGCGCTTCGGCTTGGTGAAGAAGGGCTTCTCATGCCGCAGACCTTTCCTACCGGAGGGTGCCGACCGGGCTATCACCCCGCGCATGGCGACGAGATCGTGGTGCCCGCCTCGTTCTTCGCGCGGCTTTGGCTCGCCGCACCCGCTCGTCCGGGGCGTTGTTTCATTACAAGGTGGAGGTGCACCATCTCAACCCTAATGGGGTCCTCCACATCGCCATCTTCATCACGCTGCGCGGCCTTCTTGGGGATCGAGCCGCGACTGGCGTTGTGGAGGCACTTCTTCGTGCAAGGCTCGAAGGACAGCCGTCGGGCCCGCGGCGCCTGGTGGCTGGCCTCCAGCCGCGCCCGGTCGAGCACGGAGTACCGGAGGTAAAGCTGCCTCGTCTAACAAGGGTCGGCGTTCAATGGCTCTACGCTCAAACGCCGGCGACAAATCGCTTCACCGAGAGCTTCCGTGGCGAGGAGCGTGGAACTGGGCGCCAAAAGAGGGAGAAGAAGCCGCCCCGATCGTGGAGCGATCGGGGCTCAAAGGAGGCGGGGCTCACCGGGGCGTGGTTGTGCGCGCCTTCATGGGGATGCGCGTGCAACCACTTGTGCACTGTGCCGCACTGTTCTCCGCATGCGGGCCGTCCGACCGGGCGAGGATGGCGAACCCGAGCTGGCGCCTCGAGGTGGAGGCTCGGGTGGCGGCCGTTCGGGCGGCGGCCACTGGGCAGCGGATGGCCACCCGAGCCATTCTCGCGCTTTTTCGCGAACTGTAAGCGGTGAAATTCCTTTCGCTTCTCTTTTCTCGTCTTCGCGACTTGACCGACATTCCCGCATCCTCTCGGGGCTCATGGGGATGTCTTCCCAGCGCCGCCTCGGGGATAAGGAAGCGCGGCGGCGCCGGCGAGGACTAGAGGTCGACTCCCGCAAGAAGCGGAAGGAGGAAAGGAGGAGGAAGAAAGTAAGGAACGCTGGCAAAGCAAATGCGCTTGCGCGAGGATGTGTCGAGACCACCGCCGTGGGGACGACTTCCATCGACAATGCGGAGTGCCTCGGCCACCCCTATGGTGGGTTTTTTCCTGACCTGCCGACTGGCGGCGGCCCGAGCGTGGACTCGGCCGAGGGCGGCATCACGGGCCCCGTGGCCACGGATCCTCAGGTGGGGGGTGATCTTGCGCTTGCGGTCGTCGCAGCGTCTCGGCCGAGGTGGCTTCAGGAAGCGACGGCCGACTTGCTTTGGCGGGGGCGGCAAAGAGGCGCGCGTGCCACGCACCCGCCGCCTTGTAAGTGTATTATTATTTTATTTTTGGAGCATTTTTCTTCTTGGCAAAGCCGCCGAGCGACTCTTGAATCTTTGCAACGCAGCGCCTATACCGGGTGATCGTGGGCGTGCCACATCGGCCCCGCAAGTAACGGCGCCGGTGATTTCGGTGACCCCGGTTGGGTCGGCGAAGGTCGCGGCGTCGGCGTCCGAGGGCGCGGTCGCCTTCGAGGGGACAGAGCCCCACCCGGAGGTCGTGCCCGAAGAAGAACTTCCGCCGCCTCCGGCGGGGACCCCTCCGGACGACGTGATCGTCGTTTCGGAGGATGAGACAATGGCGTTGCCGGTGATCGCGCCAGTCGTGGCGGAGCCGGCGACGGAGGTGCCCGACCCCTCGTCCCAGGGGGAGGTGCCGACCGATGCCCCTCAGGCGCAGGTCGCCGAGGGGATTTCTGAAGGGTTGACCTCGTCACCCTTGCCCATGGTGCTTTGGACGGGTGGCGTCCCGCCCGAACGGGCGAGCGGAGGCGCGCCGGGTGTAATTCTGGTCGGGCATCATGGGTGAGGCGGAGGAGAGCGAGTGGGCCACCCTTCTAAGGCGCTACCGGACGCGGCGAGATAGGGCGATCCGTGAAGGTCTAGCCCTTGCTCAAGTCTTCCACCGTATACCGACATGATGGTCGGGAGTCCACCACGCCTGTAGGTCACCAAAAGTTCTCGATTCGCTGCACATTTTTGATAGTTCTTCCGCGCGACTAACGGAGTGTCCACATTTTTGCAAAGACTTATGGATCGCCGGCGTCAGTCGAAGCCTCTGCAGCCAGCCCGACACAATCGCGGCGGCAGCGAGGAGTGCAATGGCCGCGCTTGAGCCGCGCCTAGCCCAGAGGCCTCGCGCATTAGGCGGTCGGAGGCGGTGGTGATCCGTCAAGGATTTGAAGAGGCCACAAAGGCCCTTCATGATGAGCGCCTAGGAGCCAAGGCTTTGAGGGCGAAGTGGCGAATCGAGTCCTCCCGATGGAGGTCATCGAGGCTAAGGATGCCGCTGTTGCCGCTGGAGGGGATCGCGCAGACGCAGTAACACGCCCGCGACCGAGCGGAACAAGGCTCGTGGGGACGCCGCCGAGTTCGCCCGAAGCGCGCGCGATCGCCGTATGAGCCGCCGAGTCAAGACTTCACACGAGGCGCCAAGTCGGAAGTCGCAATCCACCAACTCGCGCCGTAAGTGTCTCAATTCTTCAATTAAGTTTGGGGGTGCGACCACTGTGGCGAACTTATCCAAAATCTCCGCAATCTGCAGAGGCGCAGAAGAATCGAGCGCCGCCGTGGAGGCGCAGAGAACGGCTTCGCCGCCCGTGACGTGGCGATCGTGGCTCGGACGAGGCCCGGCGGCGTTGAAGGTTGCCGAGGACGGTCGGGCCGAGACGAGCGCCGAGCCGAGGCCTCCGCAAGGCCGGCCGAGGTCTCGCGATCGCATCCTTGAGCCGGGCAGCCCGAGTGCCTTGCTCCTCGCTGGCCCGGAAAGCGACCGTAGAAGAGGCGGTGGTCACCGGCGCTGCGCTTGAGCTTCATCGGCGCCGTCAACACCATCTCGTATTACGACGCATCGACTCGCGGTGGTGGGGAGCGGCGAGCCGGGAACCGGATCGACGAGGAGATCGACGGTTCGAGCTCTTGGTTGAGCCGCGACGCCGGGAGATCGCCACCGATCCGCCGCAGCCGCCTCCAGAAGCCGAGGCGCCAACTCTCCGCCGCCACCGGCCGCTCGCCAAGAAGAGTAGAAAAAGTTAGCTTTATCCTTCTTAGATTGTAAAGACCGTTATTTAAACAATCTTGAAATTATCAAGTCCCGTAATCGCCCCTCGCCCTTTTTCGTGTTTAGGATGAGGCTTGGCTCGACCATAGCCCTAAGGACCGCAGGGCCACTTATGCGTAGGTCGGGTTGTTTTGGGAGGAGCGAGGTGGATTGGAGACTTGGCTATGTCATGTTAGGCGACTTGTGAGGGATAGAAGTGTTCTAGACCGCCAGGATCTTTCCACTGGCACTTCCTTCTTCCGCAGTGCTACTTAGCAACCATAGCCGCCGGGCGAGGCGTAACACTTGGGTTGAGAGGGTTACCGCCGGGATGGACCTCATGACCACGGGTCACGCACCTCATAAGCGCGTGGGATAGCCGAGTTCGTGCGGGAGGAGGTTCCTCGCCGACCCAAAGGTCACTCCACTCGTACTTCCTTCTTCCGCAAGTGTTAGCAACCATAGCCGCCGGGCGAGGTCGTTGCACTTGGGTCAAAGGAGTTACCGCTCGGAAGGACCTTGTGGTCGGTTGGGTCATCAACCCGCGCAGTGCCGACCAGAGAGTACTGAACGGGCGCCGAAGGCAGCTCTGAGTGTCGCTGACAGCGACTGTGTGCTCGGAAGGAAGAAGGTAAAGAGCATGCTAGGAAGAGGAAAAGAGTTTAGGATAGAATCGCCTTAACTTTTCAATGTTCCGCATTAGGAGGATGCGACCATCGGCGCCCTTGAGTCGGAAGGTGCCAGGTCGGAGAACTTCCACGACGGTGAAAGGACCCTCCTGTGGGTCGCCACCAGTGCTTATCTTTGGTTGTCCGACCGACGCAGAACCAAGTCGCCAATACCAAGGATCGCCCTCGAACTTGGCGGTGTGGTAGCGCGCAGGCTTGTTGATATCCGCCGACCGCAGACGGCCACGCCGCGCGCCGCCGAGCCGGGTCGATGGCGCCTTGTTGCGGCGAGCCCCGAGCCTCATCGGGCTTGCAATCTCGGGAGCCGATTCCGTGTCGATGGGCAAACGGCGGCGGCCACGAACACCATAAAGAAGGGTGTGAACCCGGTCGCCGGGTCGGCGTGGTCCGCAGACTCAGAGGACGGAGGGCAGCTCGGCTACCCAATACCGCGAAATGCTTGAGCCGACTGAAGATCCGCGGCTTGAGTCCTTGAAGGATCATGCCGTTAGTGCGCTCGACCTGACCGTTAGTCCGCGGATGGGCTACTACTGCCCAATCGACACGGATGTTGAAGTCATCACAGAACTCGAGAAATTCCTTCCCCGTGAACTGTGTTCCGTTGTCGGTGATGATGGAGTTTGGGACTCCAAACCTAAAAACGATGTCGCGGAAGAAGATGGCCGCTTGTACCGACGTGGCGCTCACGACCGGCTTGGCCTCTATCCACTTGGTGAAATTATCTACCGCGACGAGCAGGTGGGTGAAGCCCCGGCGCTTTCTGAAAGGTCCGACCAAATCGAGTCCCCGACGGCAAAAGGCCACGTGATGGGGATCGTCAGAAAGCTTGGCCGGCGGATGTGTCTGCGAGCAAAGAATCGCATCCTTCGCAGTGCGCACGATATGCTCGGCGTCGACACACGTTGGCGATGAAACCTTGTCGAAAGGCCTTTCCCACAAGAGATCGGGTGCTGCGTGGTGACCGCAGACTACATTGTATGTCGTCCAAAGACTGTTTTCCTTGGTCGGTCAAGATACATTTTGGAGGACCCCGGAGGACTCCTTTGTAGAGGTCCGGGCCGATCAGACGAAGGACTTTGCTCACGGGCGAGGCGCCGGCCTCGGCCGGTCGGGGAAGTGACCCGTCCACAAACGGTCGATGTAGGGCCTCCTCGATCGGACTCAAGCGCTAGCACACCGCGGCAGATCCGGCCAAGTCACGCCCGACCGCTGGCTTGGCCGGGCGACCGTCTTTGGATTGGTCGGGTGGCCGCCACCGCCGAGTCCACCGGACAATGGCCGCAGGAGGTCGAGACGAAGATCCCGGCGGGGCGGGCTCTCTTTGAGGCAAGATTGGCGGTGATCGGCCTCGCCATTGTAGCGTCGGTAGCTATGGTGAAGCTCGAAACCCTTGAACCGCTCCTCGAGCCGGCGCGATTTCGACAAGACGCCATGCATGCGGGCTCGGGGCCCGCAGCCTTCATGACTTGGTCGACGACAAGCTTGGAGTCCCCGTGGACGAGCCGGGCGAGCACCGAGGTCGGCAGCGATCCGAGACCGTTGACGAGCCTCGTGATCGGCAATGTTGTTGGTCGCGTCGAAGAGCAACCTAATGGCGTATTGAAGCTCGTTCTCGAGTGGGGAGATGATGATTTACCCGCGCCGCGCCATTCTTGGTGTAAGACCCGTCAAGTACATTGTCCAAGATGCTCGGGTCTTCACCACCGGTGGTGCTCGGCTTGTCCACTCGGCGACGGTCGGCGAGCTCGCGACTTGATCGCCGTCCGAGGCGTATATTATGCCATGGCCGCTAAGCTCGAGCGCCCATTTGGCTATCCTTCCCGAGGCATCGCGATTGTGGATGATCTCGCCTAGTGGGGACGTGGTCACCACGGTGATGGCGTGTTGATCGAAGTAGTGAACGAGTTTCCTCTTTGCGATGAGCACCGCGTGAGTAACTTCGCACTGTGGGTACCGAGTCTTGACTCGGAAAGTACCTCATCGATGAAGTAGACCGCCGTTGTACCTTGAGCTCACGGCCTTCTTCCGCCGCTCCACCACGAGGGCCGGCGGACGACTTGGGTAGTGGCAACATGTAGAGGAGCGGTTCACCGGTGCCGGGCGACCAGATCGAGGCGAGGACAGAAGGCCTTCAAGCGGGTGAGGCCTCCCGAGCCTCGTGTGTCCAACAAGCGGTCGGATTTCTTGAGCAGCAGAGCGGCATTCGCGTTCACGAGGCGAGACACGAACGGCTCAAAGCGCCAGCATCCGGTCACCTCTGACCCTTTGAGGTTGCCGACCGGCCCATCCTTGCGATCGCCGAGATCTTCTCCGATTGGCTTCGATGCCTCGCCGAGACGATGAAGCCTAAGAGCTTTCCTTTGGGGACCCCAAGACGCACTTCTCTGGTTGAGCTTTATACGAAACCGTCAAGGTTCGCGAAAGTCTCTTCTAGGTCGGCGATAAGGTCGTCGGCCTTCTGGTCTTTACGACAATATCGCCGACATATGCCTCAACGCTGCGGCCGATCCGGTCATTGAAGCACGTTTGCATACATCGCTGGTATGTAGCGCCCGCTCTCTTCAGCCGAAGGGCATTGTGACATAGCGAACGAGCCGAACGGAGTGATGAAGGAAGTCGCGAAATGGTCGGACTCCTTTAGCGCAACTGTGGTAGCCCGAGTAGGCATCCGAAAGGAAAGAGACTCGCACCCAGCCGTGGAGTCGATGACTTGGTCGATGCGAGGTAAGGGAATGGGTCCTTGGGGCATGCTTTGTTGAGACTCGTATAGTCAACACACATTCTCCATTGCCCGCTCTTCTTTTTACAAGTACAGGTTGGCTAGCCACTCGTGGTGGCGCACCTCTTTATTTAACCCCGCCGCCAAGAGTTTGGCGATTTCTCCCCTATAACCCCGCGCTTTCCTCGTCGGCGCGGCGCGGGCGCGAGCGGCGGCTTTGAGCCCGGTCGGACGCTCAAGGAGTGCTCGGCGACCTCCTTTGAATGCCCGCATGTCGGAGGACCTCCATGCGAAGACATCTTTGTTAGTGCGGAGGAAGTCGACGAGCCGCTTCCTATTTGGCGGGGCGTGGTTCGACCAAGACGGTCTTGGTCTGATCACGTGGATCGACCGTGACCTCCTTCGTGTCCTCGGCGGTTTGAAGGATCCCGCCCGATTTGTTGGATTCGTGGACGGACTCGGCGGCTTCCTTCACGAGCTTGTTGAGTTCCGCAGAGGCAACGATCGCCGAGGCGAAGCTTCGCACCGCCGCGGCCGCAGCTTGAAGGCAGCCGAAAGACGATGCCGCGGTGATGACTCCATGCGGTCCGGCATCTTCACTTGAGGTAGGCGAGGGTGGGATCGCCATGAACTTGGCGAGCATGGCCTCCCCAGATGGCGTGGTAGGCGCCGGAAATCCACGACCTCGAAGGTGAGGGTCTCGGTGCGGAAGTTTCCGCTCTCGAAGGTGACGGGCGGTCGACCGCCCGAGCGGATGGGCTTGTTGGCCGGGATGACGCCATGGAAAGGTGCCTTGCTTGGCCGGAGGCTTGAGCGCGGGACCCCATAGCGTCGAACGCCTCAACGTAGAGGATGTTAAGGTCGCGCCCGCCCATCGGCACCTTCGTGAGGCGCCGTTCGACGACGGGTCGACCACTAGCGGTACCTCCCGGTGTGGGACGCGATCGGGTGATCGGTCCGATCAAAGGTGATCGGAACTCCACCACCGAAGATATTGGGGACGCCCGCGCGACGGTGTGGACCTCGCGATGGCGAGCTTGAGTCGACGCTTGTCGGCGTAGCAAGCCGGTCCTCCGAAGATCATGAGGCACCGTCGGGCTCGGGAACTCTTCGTCGCTTTCTTCTCCGCCGCTCGCGGGCCGCGCGGCTTCTTTCCTTTGCTTCGCGGCGTGGTGGGGACGCTAGAGAGATAGCGCCTCAGGACTTCGCAGTCCCGGTACTTGTGCTTGACGGAGAACCCATGGTTCGGGCATGGGCCGTCCATCAATTTCTCGAAGTGGTCGGGGGCGACGGTCGGCCGCGCCTGCTGCTTGGCAGGGCGGTCGACCGTGGCGACCACTTGGGTCTCACGGATCTGCTTCCCGTGCCGCTTCCGCTTGTCGAAGCGGTCGGGAGGAGACCCGGTTTGGACGCCGGGCTCCTGCTGGGCCTTTCCTCCTTCGAAAATAGCCCCTACGGCCTCCTCGCCGGAGGCGTGGTTGGTGGCGATGTCGAGGAGTTCCTTGGTGGTCCTGGGCTTGAGGCAGCCCAGCTTGTGCACCAAGGCCTTGCAGAGGTGTCAGATGAAGGCTCCCACGACATCGGCGCCGGAGATGTCGGGAGCTCGTTACCGGCGGGAAAACCGCCGGATGTAGTCCCGGAGGGTTTCCTGGCTGCTTGCAGCCCTTCAGTCGGAGTTTCGTGGCGCTTGTAAGTGCCCTGGAAGTTACCGACGAAGAGATTCTTCAAGTCAGCCCGGTTCCTCGACAGTTTTTGGCGGCAGGTACTCGAGCCAGGCTCGAGCCGAGTCCGCGAGGTAGATGGGGAGGTACTGGATGATGAAGAGATCATCTGTCGCTCCCGACCCGACATGCGAGCCGGCAATCTTGAGCCGACACACCGGTTGGTAGCCCCTGTACTTGGCAATGTTGGTAGGCGCCGGAATCGGGCGGGAAATCCGCCTAGCGGATCCCTTGGCAAAAGCCCGTGGTCCGGGACCATCGTGGCTCGGGCGCGTAGTGGCGCCACCATCCGCAACACGTGAGTGGCGGCGCCTGCGCTATCTTTCTTCGCGCCGAGGGTGGCGCGGATGTCGTAGGCATTACCGAGGCGCCGCGCACCGGTGCGTGAGGCTGGGGTGGTTCATGGTGGGGTGCGGTCTTGGCGCACCCCGGCTTCCATGGCGGTACGGGCCCGGGTGGCCGGCAGCGCCGGTGTGGTAGGGCCGGGCTGCAGATGTCTTTGCCGACGCGCGCTCCACCAGCCCCGGGTTCCGGTAGGTAGCTCGCCTCCGGGTTTGCGGGCTCGGAAGGCCTCGAGCAAGATTGCGCCGCAGCCACGCTTTTGGCTCGCGTGAGGGAAAACTGGGGCGCCGGATTCTACCCCAACTCGTGGTGCTCTTGGCGCGCGCGCGCGTCTGCCGCCCAAAGACTTGCGCGGCTCGGGCTCGTCTGCTCGTGTCGGCTCGAGCGGCCGAGCTCACCCTTCGCTCCTCCGCTCTCGCGTTGCCGTTGGAGCTCGGGCCGCGAGCTCGAAGGCGTCACAAGGCCAAGGCCGGTATTCCCCCTCCCGTGCCTCGGTCGCCGGACGGGACCGCTGAGTAGCAGCGGTGGCTACGACCAAATCGGCTGTGCCCGCCACGTTGCACTCGCGAGAGTGCCGCTGCGGGCGGATACTCGCGCCGGGCTGGAGCCGTGGTCGGAAGAGTCTTCCAAAGAACTCGTGGACGGAGGTTGGCATGTAGCCACCATCGCCACCGGCCGCGAGCCTCACGGGTGACATGGTCACCCGCCGGGCCTATGGGAGTTTTCGCCCGACCGGCGAGCACTCCTCGGGTCCGGCCGGGCTCCTCAGGCGCCCAAGCCGGAGCTTAGCGGCCGCCGGAGAGGACGCCCAAGCTCTCGGCCGGCGCTGTCTTCCGAGACGGCGGGGGAAGGCGTGAGCCCTCCGTCGGGTGACGTGAAGTCGAGGAGCCGAACGGATCCGGTTCCCCGCCGCAGCATGCCGCCGCAGTGGGTGGATGCCATCGGGAGATAAACGGAACGGAGATGGTGATGAAGACGCGAAGTCCCCTACAGCGCGCCAACCGCCGGCGCGCGGGGCGCGGCAAGTAAATTTGTAAGTCTAGGGGTCGCGCGTTCCACTCCTCAATGGTTAGACTCGTGAGTCCAAGATGTATACCGGTTCGGCCAAGGTCCCTACTCCGATTCGTGTGTGGTGGTGTTGTATTACTCTTGGTACGGATGATCGCACAAAGTTTTACAAGCGAGAATGCCAATGGCTTAGCGAGAGGGTTTGATAGCGCTCTCTCCTTTCTTGTTCTTGCTCGTTGCCCCTCCGATCGCTCAGCCCGCCTCCTTTTATACTGTAAGGAAGGCAGGTTACATCGAGAGTTAGGAGGAAAGCGAGGCGACCTACGCTAGGAGCTCGGTCCTTCGTCCCGTGGATCTGTCGCCACCCGCCTTGCCCATGCCGGGTTGGTAGCCTTGGTGGTCGTGGAGGTTAGGTATTTCCGAAGTAGCGTTTGCCCTCGTGGTCCTTGCGAATCCGACGCCGAGATGCGTGACGCGTTGGTGCCGCCTCGAGGAGCGTGCGCCAGGTCTTTATCGTGGATCGTTGATGGGCCGAAGCTTTGTCTTCTCTGATCACCGATCTTCTTGGGAAGGAGCTACCGCCCTTGTATAGTCGCCCGATTGACCTTATTCGAGGGTACGTGGCGGTAGGCGGTGAGGACTCGACACGCGCACTCGGCGCTTGTCACCTTGGTTGGGTTGAGTCGGGAGATCCCGCCCGCCAAGATGGGGTCGAGCGCCGTGCGGTCGGATTCGCTTCCCGGCGGTCGGGAGCGGATGCCTTGCGCGGTCTCGCAGGCGATTCGGTCGGCGGCGGGCCGTGGCGCGGCCTGTTGGGGTATCCTTTTTATTAGTATTCGTCACTCTCCATAACCGATTCACTGAATCAGTTAGCCACCCTTGCTCATCCTCTGCCACGTCCATCCTCGGGAATCTCGCACCGTACCTTGGCCGTTTCACGTCGCTCTGCACCGGCAAATATCTCGCGCCACCTCACCGCCTGAAACAGCAAACCGGCCACCATTTCATCTCTGCGTTCAAACACTGTGATGTTATCCTTTGCCGTCTATAAATACCGGTTCGGTGCCGCATTGAGACCACCTCCTCACTCTTGATTGTTCCCTGAACCAAGCGCATAAGCACTACCATTCTCCTGCCATTGCCGCCAGATACCCAAAAAGTGGGAAATCGGCAATTGAAGCACGCCCGGTAATAATCCTTCAAATTGAATCAACCTAGAGCTTCCTAGTGCACCCATAAACTCTAATCAAGCTTCATTTCCAACTCTTCTTAGCCAGAAACCTGCCGCACCGAACCACCACCTCCCTCACGGCCGGTGACTAGTGGTAGCGCGTTACGACTAAGCTCCAGCATCGTTAGAAGGTAAAATGGGACTTTAGTGACTCTATGATGCTCATACCAGTGATTTTCAAGCTCGGGAGCTAGTAATTTCATCTCTCCACCATGTGGCCATGGCCACCGCCGCCCCTCTCGGTGGCGAGGCACTTTCGGCCATCACCGCCGGCAGATGACCCCTCTGGCACGTGCGAAAGATCATCCTTGTGCTCTCGGAAGCCCCGGTCGGCCGACTCCGCCGCGCCTTCGCTGACGGCGACCTGCCCTAGCTCCGGCTCTGTTTTTCTCTCGCTGACATTCGGGCCCCACCTATCAGTGTCTGCCTCTGAGTTCAAAAGCTCTTGTGCCAACTGAAGGAAGACACTTTCCATTCTGTGAAAGCATATTTGCTAATATTCAGTGATTTTGATAACCGAAAAGATTCCAATAATTATAACTTTTGCATTTTTGATCCAAATAGGATAAAACTAAATTATAAATTCATATATAATCAAGTGCTTTCATAATATGCAAAAAAAAAATTTAAAAATGATCTCTGGACAAAATTTGAAATTCAAATTTGAAGAAAAGGCCTAAAGATATGTTGTATATAAAACTTTTTGCAAACAAACTGGGAATTCAATGAAACAAATTTTATTGAAATCCTTATACTTTTAGCAACCCAAATATATAAAAATATTTAAATTTCATCTATGTTTAAATCACTTTCTATTAAAGGTTAAGTTTCAATGCATTAAATATTCAAAAGGATATAATTTATGCAAAAGAAAACTAAAATGAGCAAAATTTATGTTTATATATTAATATGTTAGTAGCACTACAGAATTTGTTAAAATGATTAAATAATGAATTTGACTTGAATTGTTTTATGAAGAGAATATGATCCAAGTGCAAAGATGTATTTGCATGTACTCATGTGTAACATCCCAAAATTTGCTTAAATATTATTTTATTGATTATTTGTGCATTTTATTATTTTATGGAATTTATTGGATTTTTTTGGATTTATTTGAATTAATTTTAAATTAAGTATATTGGTCTTTTTGTGAAAAATAATTATAATTATGCAAAGTTAAAATAAAGTTTTGCCAAAAATATTTTATTTAAGTCTAAAATGTCCCGAAGTATTTTTGATATTTTTCTGGGATTTTTCCTGATAATTTTATTGCCTAAAACAAATCAAATGATTTTCTATAATCATTTTAAAAGAAAAATTCGTGGAAAAGTCCAATGAAAAGTAACAGACCGACCCATTACTGTGCGCTGGAGTTCGGCCCAATCCGGCTCGGTCCGATCGAAACCCTAACCCTAGGATTGTTGGCCGTTGGATCTGCGTTGGATGGCTTGGATCAAAGCGCGTTAGAAAAGGAAAGGATCTTCTCGCTGCTGTTGGATTTCGCGTTTGGCTCAGATGGTGCTACATTGCGGGAAATCATGACCGTTGATCGCCGATCGAAAGGTTGGTGGTTGTCGTCTCCGCGCAGCACTCGGAGCGCGCCGTCGCCGTGTCGGAGCCGAACTCCGCTGTCATGTCGGCTTAGGGTTTAGGTTTGTGCGTGCATGCCGAGGCTATTTAAGAGGGGGCGGGTACCCCAAGGATCACCACATCGCACTGCAGATTTTTCCCTGTAGCGTCGTCGCCTGTGCTGCCGTTAGCCGTGCATTAGAGCACGTCGCAGTTGGTTGAGAGAACCGCCGAGGTTTTCTACATCTTCCGCCGTCGTCAAGCCTCCTGTCGCTTGGGCTACGGGACTGAGTTCGTCAGACTGCGCCGCGTCGGATCCGTGGAGTCTCGTCGTCAGAACGTTCCCCATGCAGATGTGTTCACCTGCATGGCCGCTCGATCAGCGCTTGCGTGTATCCTAGTAAACCGAGGCATGGGCCCGCATGGCAGCCGCTTAATGCTTATGTGCACCGGGTCCATGGTGGACCAGAGGAGGTCCATGGACCGGGTGCATACACCAGAGCCATATGTCGGTCGTGGATTGGTCCGATTCGATGATGACATCAGTGATGACGCATTAAATGGAATTTTCGAAATAAAATAATTCGGTTTTGATGAGGACATCACTACTATGGATACGTCCACACCTCATTGGACCAACTCCAACACGTCATCCATGGGCCAAGAAGATAGAGATATCAAATCCATCACATTCTGGAATCTAATTCGGCCTCCGGATACCAGTCTGAAGTAAAATGAGCATAACTTTTGCATACGTAGTCCAATTGGAGAGTTCTTGTACTTAATTGAAAGCTTACAACAAGACCTTTCAAATGGATCTGGTCCAGCCCTATATTCATCGTGGATCAGTCGAAATCACCGAAACAATATGCTATATCACTGTTTTGGGCCTTGTAAGCGTGAGGGGACCCAAGCCCAAGTTGTGCGCCCCCCCTGGCTGCACACAACCCTAGGACGACCCTCTTACGTTGCTCCCTCTCATAAAATCAGTAGCCGCTGCCTTAGAAACTTGGGTTTTGTTTAGTTGTAGTTTTCCTTGGTGAAACTATTTGGTATTCTCTTGTTCGGCGAGATCAACAGCAATACCATGCTTCGGAACCCCACATCAATACTTCAATTATATTTGCAATTTTAGATTGTTTTTGCTTTATTCTTGCTTGTTCTTCGATTGCTTGCAGGAATTGATCTTCGTGATCAGGTCAACCGGGTTTTGTCACGGTTGATAACAACTCAGAGTTTGGTTCAGCGATTGCTTGGCGTCGGTCATGTTTCGGTCGTAACCTGGATCGTGAGGGTCATCTCCACTAATTGATAGCTATCCATCTTACCGAAAGATCGGGCCTCCGTTAAGCCTCATCAGGTGGTATCAGAGCTTTCGTTGATCAATAAGAATTTCAGTACCTTAGATTAATTTTTTGTTTTCTGTCCCAAATTGAAAACTACTCCACAAAGATTCAACCTTTAGATTCAATCTGGTATTTTAGTGAGTTTTGTTAGGTTTTGATCCATCAGAGTCCTTGTTTAAGTTGCTGATCATTTTTCCTTCGTGCAGCTTTTATTTCAATCTGTCCTGTCCATTATTTTGTTCATAACTTTCTCATACGAGCTCGGATTATTGTGTTCTTGCACATTCCTAAAACCTAGGGATGAGCTCTCCAAAAACCTAGTTGGGCCCGGATCCTAATTCCATACCTAAGTTAGATTAATCTGGACGTCAAATTGGTGAAGCAAGTTGTACTTCCAATCCAGATCGGTTCGGTATTTTGATCATAATTCTCACGTCCAAACTCTAATTGAGATGTTTTTGTACTTTCCTGAATCCTTGAAGAGTCCTCTACAAAAATATTTTTGGGTGTCCTTTGTGATTCGAACTCTTTCAAACCGAATTTAAGTCGGATTCGGAATCGGTCTCGCAGACTGAAATTGGTGCTATTCTGTGGTGTTCGGTTTTTAAGCTATAACTTTCACACCCGAGCTCCAAATTGCATGTTCTTGTACTCTTTTGAAAGCTGAGGACATAAGCTTCAATTATTTCCATAGTGAAACATCCAAATTCGGTTGTTTTGAAGCTTTAATCTGGGCGACAATTTTGCTACCCTAGAAACATTGAATTTGGGTATCTTGCTTTAATTCATGTTCTAGCTTTCTTCCTTTGAGTTGGTTGAATCCAGTAGCATCCACAATCCATAAAACCCCAAAAATATATGTACACATACCTTTGGGAACCAATTCATCCTTTGCGAATACTTTGATCCTAGTTGAGACTAGCTATTTGATATTGTTTAGGGCTGCTCTACTTGAAACATTGCATAATCTTGATTTATCATGTCATACTATCTTGCGATATCAAGTTAGGGATTTCAAAACTTTGTTCATACTAGTGTTGACCGAAAGTCACTCAAAAAAAAGAAAAGAGAAAGAAAGAGAAAAAAAGAAGAAAAGAAAATAGAATAGTGGTCGGCCGCACTACATTGAGCAAAACCCTAATTTGTGTTCATTATTTTTCTGATTGTGCAATTATATTAATTAGTGAGCAATCTTTTGCCTTTTTACATTCTTGAAGCAATATGATAGTGTCTCTCTACGACTTGTGCAATTGAGCTTTTGGTGCCTCACTTATACTTTATAGCTCATTTCTTGATTGCATAAATACCATTATCTTTACGCATGTGATGTCTTGAAATTCGCTTATATCCTTGTGATCGGCAACTAGGGCTTGTGAATTCTAGTTTGGATCATTACTTATCATTACAATAACTAGAATTATCAGATTGCATAAGAAATAAATATTTGATGTCCAAGCTCTACCTTCTACTAGCCAAATAGGTACTGTTCTCCTTGCAATCGCTTTGCCAAGCTTGAGTGTGGTTATCACGAACCAGCCGCTGGTCACCACCTGTTCGCATGGTAAGAACTTGTAAGAACTTGGTAAAAGTTTGAAAGTGAGAGACTTTGAATCACCAGCACCTAGTAGTTGATAGGAACATATACTTGTGGTTTGTTTCTTGTCTTCACTAACAATGGCAGGTTCTCAACGTCGTAGTGCTTGGGCCAATAGCATCCTAGGAGAAGAGGTAGTTCACACTCCGAGATACGAAGAACGTACGAGCAAAGCTTCACCATCACCGGAGGTACGACGGCATAGCACGCGTACCAAAAGTAAGTTCATTGTACCTAATTTAAGTGGTAAATATGATCATGAAGGTTATCTTACTTGGGAATTAGCTGTAGTACAATCATTTGATAAATATGGAATTCCTGAGCATGATAAGGTTAGGGTTGTTACTAGTGGATTTACTGATCATGCTACTCTATGGTGGAATAATTATATTCGTAAAAATCAGGACATCCCTAACATATGGATTAAATTGAAGAAAATTATGAGAGGTAGATTTGTTCCTCCATATGTTGCTCACCAATTACGGAAGGAATTGCAACATCTAAAATAAGGTAGTAAAACTGTGGATGAGTACTACCAAGAATTTCAGCGTAGATATTTGCGTTGTGGGTTAGAAGAGATCGAAAAGACTCAGATGAACAGCTTTTATTGTGGGCTAGATTTTGATATTCAGATGATGATATCTTGTAAAGAATTCAATTCTATGTCATGCTTGCTTAATCTTTCACGTAATGCCGGAAGAAAAATAAAGAGAAGACAATCAACCATAGTTCAGGTTCCTACAGAGTTAAATGCTACTCCTGTTGCATGCACTACACCAAACCCTAATGAGAGCATACACCCCGAGCATGCGAAAGAAATACCAGAAAATTCGAGTGAAGTAGAGGATAGTACATGTGAGGATGATTCTACTAACACAATCCAATCTACTTTTGTTGCTTCTGTTGTTACTATTCCATTTGATATGCAGGTTACTTCTGAAGATGCGGAGCTAAAAGCTGAAATACCTGCGTTGTCAAGTGAAATTTTTGAGGTACCTACTACTTCTGAGGAGGATGCTAATGGCTATGGTACAGATCTAATTTTACAGCAAGAAAGGGAGCAAATTTGTGAGTATATTCCTACTGTACTTAATTCTAGTGAGTTTCCATCTTATGCCACTATTGTAGAACCATGTGATGAATTGCATGCTTATAATTTTGATCATGTGGTGCTGATTACGCATAAGGAAGTGATAGCTAGAATATCCCCTGCCACTGTTTTGTGCTATATCATGTTGAATGAGCCTGTTAGCTTGAATTGTGCCATGGATAAGATTTCTGAAATTTCATATCTTAAGTCTTTATCTAGCACCTATGCCTACTATTTTAAATTCAATTTATTTGGAGATTATGGCATAGATGGCAAGTTTCTTATTTACAGAATATGCATTACTTGTGATAGACTTGCTGAATTGAAGCTTGCTATTTTTGGCAATCCTAATTGTATGCAACAGCTTGTTTCATGTAAGGCACCATCAAATTTTCCTGATATGTGTGATACCCATTGCTTGCTACCTCATTGTTCGAATTTTAGTACATTGACATGTATTACAAATCAGCATGTCATAGTTGATGAGTGGAAGCCCAGTAAAATTGTGTCACCATTGTTGGAATTGTTTGATATTGCTTGTTTACAATCTGGTCATATGAATGAGCTATGCTTGTTACCAAAACTTGTAGTTTTGCCCATCGATATTATTGAACAAGGCTTACAAAACATGAGTATTCTTTATCTAAGGTCAAGGATAGATATGTGCTTTACTTATATTTGCAAATTATGTTGCAAACTGAATCTTGTTAATATTTATGTTATATGCTTCACTTATAACCACAAATTGAGTTACAAAATTGTGAGGAAAGGTGCTTTGCTTAAATCTGATTTTCTCATTTGCTGTTATGCAAATAGTATTACACGAATCCAAAAGAACAATGAAATATGGGATATATACATATATGTTGCGTACACGTTGTTCTTTTTTATGCTTGTTTCTTCTCCAGCTTGTCCAAAACCGAGGATGGTTTTCTTTCAAGGAGGGGAGGAAGTATCCAAGAGTGCTAGCTTTCCTCATGCCATTATATGCTGGAAAGAAGTGTTGAGCTATATGGATATGGATAAGTATCAGGTGAATCCTCTAAATTTCATTCTTATCCTAAAAATATATAAAGAGGTGGAGCTACTATTTTATTTAATTAAATGCAGGACCTATATGAGGATGCTTTGTGTTGAGGACAAGATAAAAGGAGAGCTTGAGTCGAGGACGACTAAAATTCAAGAATGGGAGGATGATGAGGACATCACTACTATGGATACGTCCACACCTCATTGGATCAACTCCAACACATCCATGGGCCAAGAAGATAGAGATATCAAATACATCACGTTCTGGAATCCAATTCGGCCTCCGGATACCAGTCTGAAGTAAAATGAGTATAACTTTTGCATACGTAGTTCAATTGGAGATTTCTTGTACTTGATTGAAAGCTTACAACAAGACCTTTCTAATGGATCTGGTCTCAACCCTAGATTCATTGTGGATCAGCCGAAATCACCAAAACAATATGCTATATCACTGTTTTGGGCCTTGTAAGCGTGAGGGGGCCCAAGCCCAAGTTGTGTGCGCCCCCCTAGCTGCACACAACCCTAGGACGACCCTCTCACGTCCCTCCCTCTCATAAAATCAGTAGCCGCTGCCTTAGAAACTTGGGTTTTGTTTAGTTGTAGTTTTCCTTGATGAAACTATTTGGTATTCTCTTGTTCGGCGAGATCAACAGCAATACCATGCTTCGGAACCCCACATCAATACTTCAATTATATTTGCAATTTTAGATTGCTTTTGCTTTGTTCTTGCTTGTTCTTCGATTGCTTGCAGGAATTGATCTTCGTGATCAGTCAGCGGGTTTTGGCACGGTTGATAACAACTCGGAGTTTGGTTCAGCGATTGCTTGGCGTCGGTCATGTTTCGGTCATAACCTGGATCGTGAGGGTCATCTCCACTAATCGATAGATATCCATCTCACCGAAAGATCGGGCCTCCGTTAAGCCTCATCAGGTTTAATATTTGATTTTCCAATTTTCTGATTTTTAGATTTTTGAATCTTCCGAGAGCCTGTTTTCCCTCATACGAGCTCCGATTGAGGTGATTCAAATTTCTAAACATTTGTAAAATTTAGATCAATTTAATGGTGAATTTTATTTGATTTTTGAATTATTTTGCTTTCTAAATTGGTGTTCTCTTTCGTTACTCATAGACGTCGAAGTGCTCGGAGCGTCCGAGGAGGATTCATTGACTCAAGACCAAGGTTCAGAGCAAGAATAAAGACTTTTCTAAGGAAAGTTGTGCTTTGATCATGTTGAACCCAGTTTACAAAGAGTGCTATATTGATTTACATATTTGCATGGTATTTTATGTGTATATCTGTTTCAAATTAAATTGGGACCTAGCTAATCTATCCAATTGAATTATATCCTACCTTGACATTTGTATGCCATGATTATTTGTCACCCTAGGATGGTTCATTACTTGTTGGTTAATATTAGCAATCAACATGGGTTGGTTAGACCGTGCTTAGTTTGCTTAGCTATGCCACGTATACCACATGTCTTTTGCAATATCAAAGTGAATCTTGACTAATGGAATATGAAATATGTTTATGAAAGGTGTGTTGGGTGCTGTCACACAATGATGTTCAATTGCAGTGACGTATGTCACGAAACGATGTTGACTTGTTGATGGCACGTGGTGCATGGTAATCAATTAGGGTGGTAAATAAGTTAGATTGGGGCAAGTGGCAAGGGGCAGTGTGCTAAGGTGGGCCAAAGAGTAGAGAGTATGTGGAAGTCTTGCCCTAGTCATCTCAAGGACTTAACCTTACGAGCATTTGAACTGAGTCAATCATGCAACCACATGTTTGGAATGGGATGGACCTAACTACGTAGGATTACCGATATCTTTACATATGATTCCTCAGGTGGATAATCACACAAAAGCGTGCATACATGGAAATATGGTTATAGCGGAGGTTGTGGTGTCACACATCAATTTAACGGTATGTCGGTCCTAACCTTCACCTCCGATGAGGGAAGGGATAGTGTACGGCTTACAGGAGATTTAGTGTTGAGATAAAAGTTTCCAAAATGTTTTGTCGTGATCACTCTGCCGACACACCAAAGGAAGTGTGTTAAACCGGAGGCACCAGGAGTTGATCATATCGTGTGGGTAAAGTGCATAACCTCTGCAGAGTTTAAAATCTATTCAGATAGCCGTGTTCGCGGTATTGAGCAATGCTCGGGAATTATAGTCAAGGGTTAAATTTTATTAAATGAAAACTTGGATTGGAAGGTTGGATGTTAATGGAAATTTTGGAACTTGATTTTGGGCTAGATGCCATGTTTACTTGAGAAATGTTGAAAATTATAATTTACTATTATTTGTTTTACTGTCTTTCAATCTACTTAATGTATTCAACTATAAATGCTGCTTTACTGCAAAATAGCCATGTTAGCCATTCCTTTGGAATAAGCCTTACATATAGTTTTGTTAGAATTGCATTCTTTGCATAACTTGTTGAGTGATTTAAGTACTCACCCTTACCAACAACAAATCATCAGTTGAGGAGTCTACACCAGTGCTGGAGAAGTACCAGGAAGAGACTAATGTTTAGGATGCGAGCCTTGTCAGTTGCATGTGGTATACTAAGGGGTTTGTCTACGTTTTCCTTCCACTGCAGTTTAATTTGTTATTTAGCCTTGCGAGGTGAAGTCATGTAAGTCTACCATAAGGTCATTCAATAGGTATTAATTAATATATGATGTCTTTCATATTGTTTCCGATGTGTATGATTGTGATATTTACCGATGTTAAGCCTATGTGCACTAGCGTGATCTTGGACTAGTGCAGTACACACAGAGGGTCCGGATTTGCATATTCAGATCCCGGCATCATCGTTGACATCATGCTAACATCGTAAAGGGATTTTTCAATATAGATTTAATTAGGGATATTAATTATTTAATATTTTATGATTTTCTTATTTAATCAAATCTTTCGAGAGCCCGTTCTTCCTCATACCAACTCTAATTGAGACGATTCAAATTTCTAAAAAATTATAAAATTGAGATATATTTAAAGGTGAATTTTATTAGATTTTTAGAGTTTGTTTGCTCTTTGTTTTGTTATTTAATTGATGTTTTCTCTCGTTACGCGTAGACGTTGAAGTGCTCATAGCGTTCGAGAAGGAATTGTTGAACCAAGATCAAGATCTAGAATAGTAACAAGAACTTTCTCAAGGCAAGTTGTGCTTTGATCATGTGAACCCAGTTTTACAAAATTGCTATATTGATTCAAACTATTGCATGTTATTTCATGTGTATAATTGCTTTCAAATAGTTTGGGATCTAGCTAATCTACCCATTTGAATTATACCCTACCTTGTCATTTATATGCCATGATTAATTGTCACCCTAGGATGGTTCATTATTAGTTGGTTAATATTAGAAATCAACATGGGTTGGTTAGACCGTGTTTAGTATGCTTAGCCATGCCACGTATGACTCATGATTTTGGAATATCAACTTAATCTTGATTAATAGCATATGGAACATGTTTATGAAATTGGTGTGTCAGGTGTTGTCACACAATGATGTTGAGTTGTAGTGACGGGGTTGTCACGCAACGATGTTAACTTGTTAATAGCACGTGGTGCTTGGTAAACAACTGGGGTGGTAATCATTTAGATTGAAGCAAGTGGCAAGGGGCAGTGTGCCAAGGTGGGCCAGAAGGGTAGAGGGTTTGTGGTAGTCTTGCCTCGATCATATTAAGGACTTAACCTTGTAAGCATTTGACCTGAGTCAAACATGCAACCACATGTCTGGAATGGGATGGACCTAACTAATTAATTTGTAATATCTTAGCATTGGTACTACTAGTGGTGGGACTATATGGGTAAACTCACATAGTGCAAGAGGGGGGCCGTGAGTGTGGTAACCAGACCCATCAGTGTTGAAACCTTAGCTGGTAGTACTAGGTTAAAAAAGAGCATTGTAAAGGCTCTGTCATGATCTCTCTGCGGCACACTAAAGGAAGTGTGCTAATATCGATTGCACAAAGAAACGATCATGTCGTGTGGGTAAAGCGCATAACCTCTGCAGAGTGTAAAATCTATTCGGATAGCCATGCTCGTGGTATTGAGCAACGCTAGGGACATAAAGTCAAGGGTTAGATTTTATAAAATGAAAACTTAGATAGGAAGGCAAGATGCCATTGGAAAGCTGAAACATGGTTTAGGGCTGGATGACATGTTTACTTGAGAAATGTTGAAAGTTACTATTATTGTTATTTGTTTTACTATTTTTTTAATCTACTTATTGTATTTATTTATAAATGCTACTTGATTGCAAAATAACCATGATAACCATTCCATTGGAATAAACCTTGCATATAGTTATGTTAGAATTGCATTCTGTGCACAACTTGTTGAGTACTTCAAGTACTGACCCTTGCCAACAACAAACCACCAATTGAGGAATCTACACTAGCTTTGGAGGAGTACCAGGTGGAGACAAATATTTAGGGTGTGAGCCTTGTCAGTTGCCTGTGGTACAGTGAGGGGTCATCTACATTTTCCATTCCACTGCAGTTTAGTTTGTTATTCGCAGTTTAGCCTTGCGAGGCATAGTCATATAAGTCGATCATAATGTCAGTCAATAGGTTTATATTTATATGTTTCCGCTGTTGTGATATTCATCTATGTTGAGCCTATGTGCACTAGCGTGATCCTAAACTAGTGCGATATACACAAAGAGTCCGGATTTGCATATTCAGATCCCGACATAGAATAAGCTATTTAGTGCACAGGCGCAGAATAGCGCTATCATGTGTGTATACACTTGGGGCACCATGATCTAAAATAGGTATATTCCTCTATATATTGCATGCGATTTTTTTAAAAAAAATTAGAATGTTGGGTTTAACTACTTACTAACTAGTTCAAACAAGTTTGAACTGAAATTCAAACTAGAGTTTCCCTTTTTGTTGATAGTTTGATTGTAGGTATGTGCTGATTTTATATATAAATCAGCAAAGCATGTGATCTAAATTTGTTCAAAATCTTTGAATTTGAGTATATTTTTTCAAAAATATGCATTTCATTTGAATTGTTATAGATAAGTATATACCCCAAAACTAAAATTTTCAAAAAATATACCCAAAAATATGGCTTGAATTGACGCATTTGAAATCATGGTGCCTACATATACATATACATATACATATATGTGGAATATAAGAACCCGGGTACCCTCATGACAAGCCCAAGAGGGAGGCCCAGAAGATACTCCCCGCGTCAGGCCCCACTGCCGTGCGCAAGGGGGCATATCCTAAAGGAAGTTGAACTTATATTTAGATATGATAGATACGGTTGTAATCCGAGTCGTTAATAGGGTAGATAAAGATGTAAACTCTATCCTATTAACTGACTAGAATCTTGTGACCGATCGGAATCTCTAAACTGATCAGGACTCTGTAAGCCGCCCCACCCTCGCTATATAAGGGAGAGGGCAGGCAACAACATAGGGATCGGATGATCCAAGCCTAGAGCAATCAGGCCATAGAGCATAGCACACCTCATATCGCCCAGAGCACATAGCGCTTTGAGCAATCTTAGGTCCAAGAGATCTGCATAATCCCAAAGACACGTGATTAGGGTATTATCTCCTCGCGAGCTCGAACTGTCTAAATCCCTTGTCTTGTGTGACCTTCGAGTTTGAGATCTAGCGCCTACCCCATAAATTCATTGCCGACTACAAAAGTAGACAGTTGGCGCGCCAGGTAGGGGAAGCGCTATAATCTTTTCCCACAAACTCGATGGCAGCAATCGGTGGATTCGTCGCCACCTTCGTCTCGGCCAGCCTTCCGCCGAAACACGGACTTAAATCGCGAATCTTGTGCGAGAGCTTGTCTATCTGGTCCAAAACCAGATCCGATTTGGTAAAGATCAGGCCAACCCATCTCAGGTATGTCACTTTGACTTGGCCGGCAAACCAGCCGGCGTCGCGAGGAATTGCTGCGATCTTCGTGGCATCTTCGCGATAGAAGAGCAGAAGACCGATCTCCAAAGCCAACAAGAAGAACAGGAAGCTGCGGGGGAAGATCGTCTTCGTAAGGGTAAGGAGGTGCAGGTGCGATCGCTTCGATCTCGCGGCCACAATGTTCGCGAGGACCTCCTGCAATCCAGGTTGGGAGATCAAGCCATTTTCCGCACGCCAATGCAGAACGTCGTCGCCTCCAAGACGCTTCTCGACAAACTGGACCCGATGATTGCATCGGATAGCCCGGCGGCCCCGATCGTGGTCCAGATCAAGGCCATAGTGACGGCGGCCGCAATTTAGCGAAATCAGGAAAAGCCGGTAGGTGAAGCGCACTTGCGCTCCCACGCGGCTTTCGGCACGGCCACGAGCCTACGCCTGCGCCCCGAGCTCCACTTTCGGCACGGCCACGAGCCTCGCTGCGCCGCGACGGCCATGAGCCACGCCGCGCTGCGCCCGGCGCCACTTTCAAGACGGCCACGAGCCTCGCTGCGCCCGGCGCCACTTTCGCGCGGCCACGAGCCTCGCTGCGCCCAGCGCCACCTTCGGCACGGCCACGAGCCACGCTGCGCCTCGCGCCTCCTTCGGCGCGGTCACGAGCCTACGCTGCGCCCAGCGCCACCTTTGCACGACCACGAGCCACGCTGCGCCGGCGCCGCCTATAGCTCATCTACAAGCCTACGCCTGCGCCACGAGCAAAGATGGCATGATCGTCAGCAACATATGGAGCATAAAGCAGCTAAGTCGCTTTTTACTCAATTATGTCATTATAAATAAAATTGTTGACTTTCTCGACTTGCTACTTAGTTGACCCACAACTAAGCGATGAAGTCGGGGCTACCTAATAGCGTGCGCATGCGCACATCTTTTTTGAGTTGTATTTTCCTTCTTTTGCTTAACGATTGCGAGTGAATCCGAGTGCGATAACTCCAAATTGTGAAGCTCTGACCCCATGAACGGCGAACTTTAGTCACCCAAAACACGTGCACGAAAAGAGCCATGAGCCGACTCCCAACGCTCGGGGGCTAGACTAGTCGGGCAAAGTGCTTAAACAAAAAGAGTCAAACCACTCGGATGAATTCAAAACCAATAAGGAAAAAGAGTAAAAAACTCTAAAATTATATATACACTAGTCAGACATCACATCCGAGTGAATTGTTTTTACATTACCTAAGTTCTGCATATACATGATTTCAGGGCTACTAAATTTGGATGCGATGTGTGTGAGCCAACGCTTCAACGACGACATCAGCAACTTCAGCGACGAATGAATTTAAAGGGAGTGGCGCTGAATTTTGCCTCGAGCGGGAAAAGCGTTTTGACTTCTGCGTATCGTTTGGGATACAGTATGTCCCAAGATGAGCCGACTGCCAGAATTCCAATAATGGGGCTAGGAACCACTCGGAACCTTCACGATCTCTTTGCCTACAACAGGGCACTCGGCTGTAAAGGAAAACTAGTCGGAAAGCTGCATCAAGAACTGGAAGCACTCGGCGTGAAGCATGACTCAGTTGGGCTGCAACCAGGAAGGAGGCAACTCGATCGCAAAGGACTCGGGGGCTACTGTGGAATATAAGAACCCGGGTACCCTCATGACAAGCCCAAGAGGAGGCCCGAAGATACTCCCGCGTCGGGCCCATTGCCGTGCGCAAGGGGACATATCCTAAAGGAAGTTGAACTTATATTTAGATATGATAGATACGGTTGTAATCCGAGTCGTTAATAGGGTAGATAAAGATGTAAACTCTATCCTATTAACTTACTAGAATCTTGTAACCGATCGAAATCTCCAAACCGATCAGGACTCTGTAAGCCGCCCCACCCCCGCTATATAAGGGAGAGGGCGGGCAACAACATAGGGATCGGATGATCCAAGCCTAGAGCAATCAAGCCATAGAGCATAGCACACCTCATATCGCCCAGAGCACATAGCGCTTTGAGCAATCTTAGGTCCAAGAGATCTGCATAATCCCAGCACACAGGATTAGGGTATTATCTCCTCCGCGAGAGCCTGAACCTGTCTAAATCCCTTGTCTTGTGTGACCTTCGAGTTTGAGATCTAGCGCCTACCCCATAAATTCATTGCCGACTACAAAAGTCGACAATATACATATACATATGCATATGCATATGCATATACATATACATATACATATACATGTTACTGCTTAAAAGGAATGAAGTTGTGGTTATAGTTGCGGTGGTATGTTGCCTCTCCCATTTCCCATTTCTATTTCCTTAAAAAATCTCTAACAAAAACAAGAAGCAATCTACCAACAAATAAATACATTTTCCTAAAGATTCTGTAAGAAGAAAAAAACAGAAAAAACAACGAAAACCTCTTCTGGGAGTGCAGCGAAGCCAAGGACGTGGAGGTGTGACATGGCTGAGCATAGAGGCGGAGTTGAGGGCATGGGGCGGGCAGGCTAATGTTGACTATTTTAACTTGACGTGCTGGGGTAATATGATATTTTTTTATCCATAGTAAGGCACGGGCATTCAGCTAGTATATACTACTACTTAACAATAAGGAGTCGGTGGTGGTGGTAAATTCTCTGCTCCCCTCCTCTCTAACAAACCAATGCAGAAAGGTATGAAAAAAATGCTAAAAATAGGAGAAAATGGACTCCTAAGAACTCTGAACAAATTCTATCCCATCCTCCCCACCAATAGAAACAAGTAAAACTATATATTAACATGAGAGTTTTTCTAGTCTAAATGGATGCATAATCCATTGACCAAGAACAATCATCATTATTGCATCTACTACAAAAGGACTCATATTAGACTCCTCATCACAGACGATTTTTTTGCAAAAGTAGTCAGTGATGAGTCAAAAACCGTCTGTGATTTTTAGCTAAAACCATCTGCGATGATCAATGCACATCATAGACGGTCCTCGAGTTGAACCATCTGTGATCACGCGGGGCTGAAAAACCAATTGGGGCTAAATGTCCCAAGTGCAAAAATTTTCTCAGTGCAAATATCCCTCCCCGAGCTCGCACGACCTCTCCCTGTCATCTCCCACAGGTCCGCCTCCCTTTCCTCACGTGCTACACCAGTTCAGTGCGCCACGTGCTCCGCCGATTCTCCGACTTTGCGGAGCCCTCGAGGCTCCTGTTCCTCCCTGCCTCCTCGTCTCCTTCACTCGACTGCCTCGCCAGGCATCCTGGCCGCGATGCGCTTCGTGCCCACCGACGCTAAGATCCCCTCGGTGAGGCTCGCTGCCACTGGAGCCACCTACCTTGCTCATGCACCTCCCGACACCATCAGATCTGCCCGCCGTGAGCCGAGCCCTAAGAAGCAGAAGCGCGAGGCGGAAGAGACCCTCTGGTGCTCGTGTGGCACTCGTCGGTGGCGGCGAGGTGAAAGCGAAGAAGCAGCCAGTTACTGCTAAGGAGAAGCGCCTGGGCGCTAAGGTCTCGGTGCTTGTTTGTGTTGAGAGCGTTGGTGGGTCTTTGATTGAGGATATCAACTTGTATGTGAGCTAAAATTGGTTGCTGTGGAAACAAGACATGGCGGAGTCATGGAAGAAGAAGAAGAAGCAGAATTACAGCCTTCAGAAGGTAATGTTTGTTTCTACGCCATCCATTTGAACTTGGATTGACAATTACAATTTATAGGCTAGATTACGATTTCTACACTGACTCTTGTATACTTTTCAAAATGCATAGACAACCTGAAGACATGATGATGTTTTTACTTGCTGAGATGGGAACATGTGGATCCTTTCATAGGCAACAAAGATTGGTTATCAAAGGAAAATTTGCTCCGAAAATTTTTGAAGCAATACTCAGGAGATATATCAATAAGTTTCCTGATTGTTTCATGGCTCTTTGGCTTCTCTGCTCCCTTTTCATTGCAGTACATGAATTTTAACTTTCTAAGTTTCTATTTATAAGCTTTATGTTGAACTAAATTTTTTAGCCTGCAGCTGTGATATTGAGAGAAATCATATACGAGTTTCTGTTAGACTTTTAGGGCCAGTTTATTATTGTTGTGCTTCACTGTGTTGTGCTGCGTAATCAAGGGAATGCTACCAATTGATATTTTTCCCCCTGTTTTGGTTCTAAAATAGAGGCTGCAAAATAGTTACCTTTATTAAAAAATGCTAAAAAGGTGCTTTTAAAAAGGCACCACAATGCCAAAGAAGCCTTAGTAGGTTAATTAAGCAAACCGTTAACCGAGAAAACTTCTAGATCCACATTAAAAATCTTACATTGTGGATGATGTCTTATTTTGTTATGAACGGGCTTTACATAATTCTTGTGCCATGCTAATCAGATCATAGCCTAGAGCTTGTTACTTATCTAAACCTGCGAGAAATGGTGTCCTCTAGGCGTGCCTGTATGTTTAGTCCTCCAATCGTGGCGCTTCGTGTCTGATCCTGCTTGCTATCTACATGTTTGGGATAAATATTGCATAGTTGTTACCTAAAATGATCGTTACTATTCTGCTATGGGTTTTGTATCCATTTTATTGTAAGATTATATATATTATGATATTTAGGATCCCCTCAGTATATCAAATGGGGCTCCATTCATTTTTTTTCCAGAGTATTCAGGTGATTTTCAATGTTCCAGGATATCAATGTGTATGGAGAGCTGCTTTGTAGGCATGTATCTTAAAATAATTGGATTACAAATAATACTTGCATGCTTTCAAGGTCGTCTACAAACTACGAATGTGATTTCCTCATGTCTCACAATGTTAATTAAATGATCTAATAGTTTGCTATATGCTAATTAACTGGTTCGTCATTCTAGGTGTCGACTTTTGTAATCGGCAATAAATTTATGGGGTAGGCGCTAGATCTCAAACTCGAAGGTCACACAAGACAAGGGTTTAGATAGGTTCAGGCCCTCGATGGAAGAGGTAATACCCTAATCCTGTGTGCTGGGATTATGTGGATCTCTTGGATCTAAGATTGCTCAAAGCGCAATGTGCTCTAGGCGATATGCGATATGTGTTGTGTTGTCCCTGTTGTTGCCCGCCCTCTCCCTTATATAGTGGGGGTGGGGCGATTTACAGAGTCCCGTTCGGTTAAGAGATTCCGATCGGTTACAGGATAGAGTTTACATCTTTATCTACCCTGTTAACAACTCGGGTTACAACCGTATATTTTCTATCTAAATATACATTCAACTGTCTATAGGATGTATCCCTTGCACACAGCAGCAAGGCTTGGCGCGGAGCTCATCCTCTGGGCCCTCTACTTGGGCCTGTCTTCTCCTCAGGCGATGCTGGGCCGGTTATGAAGATACCTGGTTTCATATATTCCACAGTAGCCCCAGAGTGATTCATGATCCGATTGCTATGTCTCTATTTGGGTCTCAACTTTGAATCTTTGTACTCAACTTCTAGTGTAGACTTCCGACTGGTTCTCTCGTTGATTTGAAAGCTTCTTCTTGCAGCAAGGGGATTATGAAGGACTCGAATATAACCCCCAGGTTTTTTTAACTGATCATAATCTTCAAGGGTCAATGCCAGACGGTCTTCGAAGTCGTTTTTGATTTCCCATGCCGATTCATTTTCCCAGAAACCTCTTTGGCTTCTGAAATGATCTTAACTCCAAGTCTCCTCGGTTTTTGGTGTTACTCCATCTTCGCATTTACTTCAACCTTGCCGCATCGACTATAAAAGGCGAACCAATGCTTCTGGGATGTATTCCTTCACGCTTAGTCCTCCACCTTTCTACTTCAAGCTTCTATCTTCTTCATGAGGATGAGGAACTTCGTGGACGACCGGGACCCCGAGCTCGTCGAGCTGTGGGAGGCCTATGACCGCGCCATGGCGGAATTGGCTGAGGAGGAGGCGGTCGCCCGCGACCGCGCTGCCGTCGACACCTTCCTCGAGATTTTCCCTACCCTTTATAGTGCTAGAGAAGCCCTCGTGGAGGCACTGGGTCGCGTGCGTCGGGGAGAAGTGTAGGGCCCCTACAAATGTAATGTTTTCCCAGGCATAATGCCTGGGGAATTTTATATGTAATAAAGAAGTTTCTTTCAAAGTGTTTTCCATGATTGTCATTTGACGTAGCTTAAACCTAGCTTGGGGCATATCGAAGCTTGCATGGTTCCTCGGTCGAGTGATATTCGCATCCAACCATCGTAGGATATATTTTAGGTCCGATTTGGGACATATTAGGATTTGCGCGGCTCTTGGCCGAGTGATACCCATATCCGACTGCTGTAGGATATAGCTTAGGCTCGGCTTGGGGCGTATTAGGACTTCCTTGGCTCATGGCCGAGTGATAACCATATCCGACTGGTGTAGGACACAGCTCTGGTTCGTCATGGGACATATCAAAATTTTCTTGGCTCGTGACTGAGTGATACTCGTATCTGACTGCTGTAGGATATATCTTAGGCTCAACTTGGAGCGTATCATGTTTATGTGGCTCTTGGCCGAGTGATACCCATATCCGTAGGACATAGCTTAGGCTCGACTTGGAGCGTATCAGGGTTTTCTTGGTTCATGGTCGAGTGATACCTATATTCGACTGATGTAGGATACAGCTCTGGTCCAACTTGGGACATATCAAGGTTTATCCGAACGGTATCCGTACTCGTTTTATCATGATGCACAGCTTATTGACCCATCTTGGGGCATACCATTGGAACCGTGCCTTGTCAGGCTCATCTCGTGATATATGATTCCGTCATGCGGTAACCACCTAGCGACCCAACGTGGGGCATATCACAAGAAGATATTTTTGATCAAAACTGGAGGACACCCACGTCTCGATTAGTCCGATAAGTGGTTAAACATCCCATCGTGGGGAGCAACGTGTCCCAAATATGACTTGGTCAAACCATAACTGCCTCTGTATGTCAGGATGCCTGGCTAGCAAATCATTACGAAGCATAGAGCAGGGTCAATTTCTTTCCCGCCGATTCGGCGAAACCTAATTTTCCCCCCTTTAAAGACTAAGCCGACGGTTCATTTTTCTCATCGC
This sequence comes from Otatea glauca, assembly GCA_036346275.1. Taxonomy (NCBI): domain Eukaryota; kingdom Viridiplantae; phylum Streptophyta; class Magnoliopsida; order Poales; family Poaceae; genus Otatea; species Otatea glauca. The sequence goes on from CM070712.1 coordinate 5,544,729, forward strand.
GCACTCCTGCTTCTTCTGCTTCCCTTGTCTCTCCGCCTCCTCCGCCGCTAGGGTTAACTGTTGTTGCGCTTGCATCCTTGCGCCGCCGTTGATCTTTTCCTCCGAAAATATCTTTTCAATCTTCCAAGAATGCCTCCCCGCAGCCTTTGCCTCAAGATTGGACCACCTCGATCACGACGGAGGAGCGGTTGCAAGCCATGGCGGATGACGGGGTTCTTCCTGCCCTGATTTTGATCTCTGCGCGACCGACCGCAGGTGAATCCATCCCAACCCCCCGTTCCGAATAGATTGTGGTCTTTGAATCCTTCTTCCAACGCAGTCGGGCCTTCACCGCCACGCCTTCCTTCATTTATCTTCTCTTCTTTTCTGACATTGAATTGGTGAATTTGAATCCCAATTCCATCCTGCAGATTTCTCTCTTTGTTCATCTCTGTGAGGCTTTCTTGGGCATCCGCCCTCATTTCGATCTCTTTCGCCATTTCTACCTTTTGAAACCTTATCCCTCAAAAAGCGACCCCAAGGTTATTGGGGGAGCTGGATTTCAGCTGCGGGAGGGGTTAAAGAAAAATTACTTTGCTATTCCATTCAAAACTTCTAATAAGGGCTGGCACCAGGAGTGGTTCTACTGTGTCAATCCCAATCCTGCTCTTCCCTCCTTTGTCGGGCGCCGGCCTAAGGTGTCCCTTTCTTGGGTACCTACTCCCAATGCTGCGGACATGGACCAGGTGCATGATCTCTTGGCGCTAATTGAGCAATTGAAGGAAGATGGTCTCACGGGAGTTGGTCTGGCTCTTCATTTTGTTGCTCGCCGGATATAGCCCCTAAAGGAGCGAGTCCATCTGGGATACGCATTCGAAGGAAAGGACGATCCGACCCGGGAACTGTCCGAAGCAATGTCGAAGGAGCAAGTATGTGCTCGGGGAGGCGAGATATCCCGAGCGTCGAGATATCCACCATCAGATGCCCGAAATCCTTCACCGCATCACACCCTCCTCCTGAGGTAAGCAAGTTTAGCTGATAGATTTTGACATTGTTCTCTGAATGTCTTTTAACAGTTGTAACACTCCTTTCCAGGATCGCCAGGCTCTTTTCAGTGACGCGCATATCCCGGAGATGCCCGTTCATCAGGGCGCTCCCTTCAAACGACCTGCGCGCTCCCGGCGGAGACCCGCGCTAAGAAGGGAAGCGATGACCAAGGACCCGCGAAGCCCGGCGCCCGTGGTGGTCCCAAGATTCGAGAACCACCGGCCACGAGCCCAGCGCCTTGGCTCCCCTCCCCACGAGCCGTGTGGTACAGTAGAGTTCAATTCGAGAGACTCGGTCGATCGGGAAGAGCCCGGGTTCGGTTTGTAGCACCCGAGTGGTCTCTCGGGAGTGGCTCGCCACTGAAAAAGCCCCAATGAGAATGAAGAAGTCAAGCGAGTTTGATGCCCCATCAACTCTTATTGGCGCATTTTGCACCTTATTCTTGATCGTTCTTGTAGGAATCCTTCGTACGATGTTCCTGTCGAGACGTCGTCCGGGGCCACTAAAGAAACTGAGCCCCAGGGCGTTCATATCTTGGTTGAGGAGGCCTCGCCCTTGGACACAGGAGTGCCCATTGAGCCCCAGCCGCCTTCGCCGACACCCCATGCTTCGGCGTTGGGTCCTGCCGCTCAAGAGCCCATCTCTCGTCCATCCCCCGAGGTTGAAGAGATCTCCCGAGTTCCGCCGACTCCCGCTCGCCCTCAATTCATAATGCAAACCGCGTGGGTTGATGAGGAGGACGGCTTGAAGCTCCTAGACGACTCGGAGGAGGAGGGAGAAAGGAATGACTTTTACAGTCATGCCACTGCTTGTGCTCGCTTGGCCCGAGTAATATTTTCACTACTCTCATCACCTTTGTGCTTGTACCGGTTAGCATGTTCTCATCTTCCCCTGCGATGGTTACAGAAACTGGGACAGCGCTCTGAAAAGAAGTCCGAGTACCTCTAGAAGATGTTCCTGGAGGTCCGGATGTGCCAGGAATATCTGGCCGAATTGGAGCAGATCAAGGCTGGACATGCAGCCGAGCTGCGAGCTCTTCGGTCGGAGGTCCAGGCGTTGCGGGAAGAGCAGAAATCCCTACGGCAGGAGAAGTTGGGCGTTGTTGGCTCCCTTCAAGGTAAATATTTCCTGGACCACCCCGTGCTATTGTTCAATCGTCCAGTCTTTTGATTTCCTTGTCTCCGTGTCAGCTCGGGATTCCACTGTTGCGAAACTTCAAGAACAACTCAAGGTCTCGGAGGCCTCCAAATTGAAGTCAGAGAAGGAGCTAGAAGGTATGCTTAGCAGCTTGGCCCTCCCTTGCCTCCATCGTCTTCTTGGTACTTCTTAATAACCTGTTTTGCTTGCAAATTATAAGTTCAAGACGCGAGCGCAATATGCCGCTTATAGCGAAAAAGTCGAAGCCCTTGAGACGTCTTACGCCAAACTTCATGAAGCCTCCGAGCCGTTGTTGAGCTTGCTTCATCCCGGAGGCGAGAGGCCGCTCGGCAGGGACCAGGTCATCTCTCAGCTAGAGGAAGCCCCCGAGGTGCTCAAGAGACTCTTGAAGGAGATAGCGACCAACGGTGCTAGCCAGGCTTTGGTGATTACCATGTCGCTCTATCCCCGAGTGGATCTTGAAACTGTTAAGGATGGCTACGCCTGCAACGTGGATGAAGATCGAACCGCCGAGCTCTGGGAGGAAGTCAAGGATGCCTCTTCGACTGTTGTAGAAAGTTTGGACCTATAAATCAAATATATAAAAAATGTTTCTTTGTTCTTGCATTTTGTCTTTAAATATCTTGCTTTGCAGTGTGTTTTGACATATCATGTCCGACTAGTCCATCCCGTGCTCGAGGCATGGTTCATGACGCATGTCTCAGAGTCTTAAACTTTGTAGGGGTGAAGCACTCAGACGCATAATTTTCGAGAAGATTATACGAGAACAACTTTAAGAGCAAACATTTTATTCATAAAGAAACAATTGAATTACAAAGTTCAAGCGAAAAAACGACGTAGCTGTTCTATGTTCCAAGTGTTGCTGATAGTTGTGCCGTCTTTACACTTTAGCTTATAAGCCCCAGGGAGTATCACCTCATCGATGACATAAGGGCCTTCCCAGCTTGGGGAGAGCTTATGCTCGCACTTCTGATTCTTTCTAAGGGCCAGATCTCCTTTAGATAACGCGCGGCTCCTTACATTGCGACCATGATAGCGACATAAGCCCTGAAGGTACTTTGCCGACTGAATTGTTGCGACGTCCCTGGCTTCTTCCAGTCGGTCGAGGTCTTCTAGCCGGCTTTCTTCCGAGGCGACTTCTTCATAGCTCCGAACCCGTGGGGATCAAAATTCTAACTCGGTGGGGAGGACCGCCTCTGAGCCATACACCAGGAAGAAAGGTGACTGCCCGGTTGCTCTGCTAGGGGTGGTTCACAGCCCCCAGAGTACCGAAGGCAATTCTTTGACCCACCGAGTGGCGTATGGTTTGAGACGATCGAAAATCCTTGCATTTAGGCCTTTCAAAACCATGCCGTTGGCTCGCTCAACCTACCCATTACTTCGGGGGTGTGCTACTGATGCGAAGCAAATTTTTATGCCGATTTCACCGCACCAGTCTTGAAATATGCTGCCTCTAAATTGGGTGCCATTATCCGTGATGATTCGGTTTGGTACGCCGAATCTAACCACGATTTCATGGAAGAATTCTTTGGCCTTTGCAGCTGTGATTGTGGTGACTGGCTTGGCCTCAATCCATTTTGTGAATTTATCGACGGCCACGAAGAGATGAGTATAACCGCCTTGAGCCTTCTTCAATGGTCCCACCATGTCGAGCCCCCAGACTGCAAATGGTCAGGTGATTGGGATGGTTTGTAGTTCCTGTGCCGGTTTGTTCATCTGTCGCGCAAAGAATTGACATCCTTCACATGTCTGGACGATGTCCTCTGCAACAGTGACAGCAGTCGGCCAGAAAAATCCCTGACGATAAGCCTTGCCAACTAGGGTTGATGACGCCGCATGATTCCCACAAACTCCCGAGTGGATTTCCTTGAGAAGATCTTTTCCTTCTTATTCTGATATGCACCGTCGTAGTACACCAGAGGAGCTCTTACGATAGAGTTCTTCTCTGATCACCACATAGCTCTTGCTTCGGCACATTATTCGTTCGGTCTGCACGCGGTCTTCGAGTAGTTCGTCCTTCGTCAAATAGTCCAGATACAGAGCTGTCCAATCGGGGGTAATGACTAGGACTTCAGCCTCTACGTTCTTCTCCACCGAGGCTCCGACTTTGACCGAGTGCTAATCGTGGGCTTCTGAATTTCTTCGACGAATACTCCCACGGGCATGTAGACCAGTAGGATCCCATTTTTGCTAGCTCTTCGGCCGCTTCATTGTCCCAGCGGAGCACATGAACAAGTTCCAGGCCGTCAAAGTAACCTTCTAACTCGCGCACTTCCTGGCAATAAGCAGCTATGTTGTCTTCGATGCAGGACCATTCTTTTTGCACCTGATTGACCACGAGTATTGAATATCCGCGAACCATCAAACATTGGATACCGAGTGATATGGCAATGCGTAGCCCATGGAGGAGTGCCTCGTACTCGACGGCGTTGTTCGACGCGGGAAAATGTATTTGCAGAACGTACCTCAACCTTTCTCCACTTGGTGATATGAGCACAATACCAGCCCCCGCGCCACTGAGCATGAGGGAACCATCGAAGTACATCGTCCAATATTCGAGTTCCTTGATGACCACCGGGTTTTGAAGTTCCGTCCACTCGGTAGTGAAGTCGACGAGTGCTTGAGACTTGATGGCAGTGCGAGGCTTGGATAGGATATCAAAAGCTCCAAGCTCGACTGCCCACTTTGCAATTCTCCTGGTGGCCTCCTGGTTATGAAGTATATCTCCTATTGGGAAGGAGGTGACCACCGAAACAGTATGCTCTTGGAAGTAGTGCTTGAGCTTGCGAGATGTAAGAAGTACGGCGTATAATAATTTTTGCACTTGCGGATACCACACCTTAGATTCACTCAGGACCTCGCTGATGAAGTAGATCGGGTGTTGGATCTTCTGCACGTGGCCCGGCTCCTCCCTTTCTACGATGACCGCAGCGCTGACTACATGAGTCGTTGCCGCGATGTAAAGTAACAGAGGTTCTTCTAGCATCGGATAAACCAAGACCGGGGGCGTCGTTAAGAAGGTCTTCAAATCTTCAAACGCTTGATGTGCCTTAGGCGTCCACTGGAACTTGTCCTACTTCTTAAGGAGTTTAAAGAATGGCATACCTCGCATACCCAGTTAGGAAATAAACCTACTGAGTGCGGTCATGCATCCTGTAAGCTTTTGGACGTCCTTTTGGCAAGTCGGCAGTTCCATATTTGATATGGCCCTAATCTTATCTGGGTTGGCCTCTATGCCTCGCTGGGATATGATAAACCCGAGCAGTTTTCCCGAAGATACTCCGAAAACACACTTCTCGGGATTAAGCTTCATGCTGAAAGCCCTTAGACTTTCGAACGTCTCGATCTGGTCGGCGATAAGGTCCTTCCTCTCCCGAGTCTTCACCACGACGTCGTCCACGTATGCCTCCACATTGCATCCGAGTTGGGTGTGAAAACACCGCTGTATCACGCGTTGATACTTCGCACCAGCATTTTTTAACCCGAACGCCATCGTGGTATAGCAAAAGGCCCCAAAGGGCGTGATGAATGAAGTCTTGATATGATCTTTCGCCTTTAGGCGAATCTGGTGGTACCCTGAGTAGGCGTCGAGGAAACTCAGGATCTCGCACTCGGCAGTTGAATCAACCACTTGATCAATCCGAGGTAACCCGAACGGATCCTTCGGACATGCCTTGTTGAGATCAGTATAGTCAACGCACATGCGCCAAATTTTATTCTTCTTTTGAACCAGTACAGGGTTTGCCAACCAATCAGGATGATACACTTCTTTGATAAAACCTGCAGCTAAAAGCTTGGTGATCTCCTGCTAGATGGCGTTCCGGCGATCTGAAGCGAACCGCCGAAGCCTTTGCTTGATTGGCTTTGCCTTTTTGTCGACGTGCAGAGAATGCTCGATCACCTCCCTAGGAACACCCGGCATGTCGGATGGTTTCCAGGCAAAGATGTTCTTGTTAGCCCGGAGGAAGGTGACGAGCATGTCTTCCTATTTATCCTCGAGCCCTTTCCCTATCAGAGTCGTCTTGGATGGGTCAGACGGGTCAAGAATAATTCTCTTGGTTCCTTCGTCGGGCTTTATCCCTGACATGGCCTGCTTCTTGGATGGGATGCCGCCTTCTTCTTGCAACGTGGCAGCCTCTGTCTGGATATTCTTCCCTTCGGCAGTTGCCTCCTACAACTCGGCAAGTTCATGGTTCTCTCGGTCGCATTCCAGAGACCGCTTGATGTCCCTGCGAACCGTGATGACGCTTCTGGGTCCCGGCATCTTCATCATCAAGTAGGTGTAGTGCGGGACGGCCATGAACCGAGCCAGTCCGGGCCTTCCCAAGATGGCGTGATACGCCATCTCAAAATCCGCTACCTCAAAATTTATGTACTCGGTCTGGTAGTTGTCTTTGGTACCGAAAGTGATGGGCAAAGAAATCTGCCCGAGTGGAAAGGAAGACGCCCGAGGATCACCCGATGGAGCAGTGTGAGCTTGGCCTTAGCTCGGAGCGAGGGACGTTCATGTCGTCGAAATTTTTGGAGAATAAGACGTTGAGTCCACTCCCTCCATCAATCAGGACCTTCTTGAGCTTTACATTGCGAATAACAGGGTCGAGCACTAGAGGGTACTTACCCGGATGTAAAACTCGGTTGGGATGATCCGAGCGGTCGAAGGTGATGGGGACTTCAGACCACTTTAGATATTGAAATTCTTTGGTTCCACCGCATTGATCTCCGGCGATAGCTTTGCTTCCGCTTGGACTCGTATCCGATGGAGCCCCCGTATATGTAGTTCAGCTCGGGCTCTTGATAATCGTCCTCGTCTGGAAGGTCTTTCTTTTTGGCCGCCTCATCCTTCGCTGGAGCCGGTTGCTTGTTGTTTTCCCGCGTAAAATGCTTCAGGGTGAAGCAGTCTTTGGCGACGTGCTTTCCCTTAGGGTGGAAAGAACAGATCGCTTCCATGACGGTGCTGTAATCGGATGCCTCCCTCCACGTGGCTTAAGGCCGGCTGCGTTCGGCTACCGCGACTAGCTCCTCGCCTTTCCGCTTTTTGTCTTTGTGTTTGGAGGACTCGGCCCTGTCGCCTTTGTTCTTCTGCTGCGGGCGATCTTCTTGGTGCTCGGCCAGGGCGTCTGAAGCCGTGGCGTAGCGGTCGGCCAATTCGAACATCTCCTTTACGGAGGCCGGTGGTTTCCTGGACATTTTCTTGATTAGGTCAGGATCACTTACCCCTTTCTGAAAGGCTGCCACCACCATTGCATCAGATACGTCCCTGATGGTGTTCTTCTTCTGCATGAAACGCCGGATGAAATCTCTCAGTGTCTCGTCTTTCTTCTGGTGAAGATGATATAGGTCCCACGGGGTGCCGGGCCTCTCGTAGTTCCCTGGAAGTTCGAGATGAATTGATCGCAAAGATCGCTCCAGGAGTCCACCGAGTTCGCAGGAAGTCCTGTGAGCCATGCTTGAGTCGAGGGGGTGAGATTGACTGGCAGATAATTTGCCATCACATTCTGATTGCCCCCGACCACTTTAACTACCAGGGCATAGACCTGCAGCCAAGCTTCCGGATCTCTCTCCCCGTCAAACTTAACGATGCCCTTAGGGTTGAAACCTTCAGGCCATACTACTCGGCGTAACTGAGAAGTGAACGCTCGGATCCCGTCAATGGATCTGTCGTCATGATGAGGGGGAGACCGACGTCGCGAGCCTCTGGCTCGGCGATTGTTGTCGACGCGTCGGGGTAGAGTTCGGTGCGGCGAGTCCGTGACTCAGCGATCGTCGTCGCTCCGACCCCGGCGATGATGGTCTCTATGGTTGTTGTAGTCGTCGTACCGTCGATCACTTCGTCGTTCAAGGCCGGTACCGAAGCATTCGTGATCGTCGAGGCACCAACGCCGTTCTTCCTCGTTCCGCTCTTGCTGTCTGGTGGTGATGTCCTGGCGAAGGTCGCGGTTGAGATTTCGGCGGGCGTCTCCGACTGGTGGTGTGGGGCGCCGATTGCCGGTATTCCGACTGGTTGCAGTCCGACTGTTAGCGACACGAGTGGCCGCATGGGAGCGTGAGTGCGCTTCCCCTACCGGCTTTTTCTGATTCTGCTGAATCGCTGCCGCCGTCACCATAGCCTTGATCTGTGCCACGATCAGGGTTGTCGGGCTGTCAGACGCAATCATTGGATCCAGCGTATCGAGAAGCGTCTTGGAGGCGACGACATTCTGCAGCGGGGTATGAAATACAGCTTGGTCTCCCAACCTGGACTGCAGGATGTCCTCGCGGACATGGCGGCTGCAAGATCGAAGCGATCGCGCCTGTGCCTCCTTACCCTTACGAAGTAGTCGATCTTCCTCCGTAGCTTCATGAACCTCTTGCTGGCGTTGGAGATCGGTCTTCTGCTCTTCTATCGCGTAGATGCCGCGAAGATCGTGGCAACTCCTCGCGACTCCGACTGGATTGCTGGATGAATCAGAGTGGCATACCTGAGATGGTTCGGCCTGATCTTCACCAGATTGGATCTGGTTTAAGTCCAGGCAAGCAAGTTCTCCGTGCGCATCTGCGACAAAGTCCAGGCTTCCAAAGCAGAGAGTCTGGCCGGAGACGAAGGTGGCGATGATTCCGCTGGTTGCTGCCATCGAGTCTGTAGGAAAAGATTATAGCGCTTCCCCTACCTAGCGCGCCAACTGTCGACTTTTGTAGTCAGCAATAAATTTATGGGGCAGGTGCTAGATCTCAAACTCGAAGGTCACACAAGACAAGGGTTTAGACAGGTTCAGGCCCTCGACGGAAGAGGTAATACCCTAATCCTGTGTGCTGGGATTATGTGGATCTCTTGGATCTAAGATTGCTCAAAGCGCAATGTGCTCTGGGCGATATGCGATATGTGTTGTGTTGTCCCTGTTGTTGCCCGCCCTCTCCCTTATATAGTGGGGGTGGGGGGGTTTACAGAGTCCCGATCGGTTAAGAGATTCCGATTGGTTATATGATTCTAATCGGTTACAGGATAGAGTTTACATCTTTATCTACCCTGTTAACAACTTGGATTACAACCATATCTTTTATATCTAAATATACATTCAACTGTCTATAGGATGTATCCCCTTGCGCACGGCAGCAAGGCTTGGCGCGGAGCTCATCCTCTGGGCCCTCTACTTGGGCCTGTCTTCTCCTCAGGCGATGCTGGGTCGGTCATGAAGATACCTGGTTTTATATATTCCACACTAGGCTAATTAATTTGTTCTTTTTTGCTTCTTAAAAATGTTGCATGCCATTGTAGCATATAGTATAGCTTGCTATGAGTAACTCAGAAGAACAGTACTACACTATGTCTTTTTCCCCTTATTGTGGTTCACGTATTTTCATTCATCAAACTTTGAGTATGTAACTTCATCACTCAGTGATGTTGAGATTCCCATGCATTTGGCTGGATGTATTTCTTATGTGTACACCTGAGGAAGGAACGTATACTGACAAGCTTATGTTCTGTGACAGTTATTCCCATTCTCTTTCAGAATTCATTGCGACAACCAAAGGAAGATCCTGTTGTCACATCGGATCATATATTTGGAGTCGAACCAGTGAAGATTATGAGCCCCCCAATAGATTCTGAAATTGCTCTTGCTCTTATTTTTTTGGAAGGTCGTTGCCTTTTGTACAGCTGATGCACTGCTTTGGCCCACAAGTACAAGGTTGTAAAGGTATTCGTCATTCATTTTTAGTCGCTTTTGGCTTATTACTTTTAGGTCTTCTAAAACAGCTTGTTTATGCTTGATAATCTGATTATATTTGTTAAATTATAAGTTTTTTCTCTTTCACATGATAATTAGTCAAACTTGCGGCTAGTAAAAATACATTAATGGCATAAAATTCTATTGCGCTGCAGCATCATACAGTCGTTTATTCTTTATGCATCACTGTCAAGAGATCCAACTGAGCAAGGAGTGTGCTTGGATGCTCTGATATCGCTGATGTTGGATTCACCTTCCAATCAAATTGTACGCTTTAGCTCTTTACCTGATGTCATGATCGTTAATTTTTCTATCATTTAGGATGAGTGTACAATTGCTGAATGTAAGAGAGATTTTGTAAATATAAGCTAGCAAATAGCTCTAATGATTTGGATCTGTGACCCTGATGTATGCTTTGGATCTATGATGTGTAGTCATCACAGACGATTCTAAACAAGAACCATCTGTGATGTCTCTTTTCATAGACGGTTCGAAAACCGTCTGTCATGTGCCCTTACATCACTGACATATTGTTACTAATGGTTCACAAAACCGTCTGAGATGACGATTTCTGTAGTAGTGTACCTACAAATTTGCTTGGTACATATTTAACTACTTTTATCAGACTTGCTTTTAAATGGTGTAGCAAATAGCTTAGTAAAAGGAATATGAATGAATAGAGATGAGGAAAGATGGCACTCTAGGGTTCTCTTATTCTCAACCATGCACAAAGGCGGCTTAACATCAGGATGGCATCTAATTTGATGACACCCTCACCATGAGTTCCTCACGGTCACGGACAAGTCCCCTGCAGCTCTACTTCTGCCACATGGCACTCTCACCACCACTTCCCTTGCACCAACCAACGCTGGAGCACCCCCTCCTCTCCTTCCTTCCCGCTGCCCCTCTCCCCATTCCTTGCAAAGGATGAAATATTGAAAAAACAAAAAAATCAACTCAACAAATTTCAATTCGGGAAATTTTAAGTCAAAAAATAAAAAACCATGAAAAAATTTCAACTCGGGTAAAAAAACCCAAAGTAGGTTTAAGGTTTACCAAAAAATCCCTCAGGTGCCCTAGACAATTGCGTGAACTTCATTGATGATGGTGGCGCGCATGAGCAACAATCTCTGAGGCGCTGGACGTAGTGAAGAGGATGCACGATGGCAGACTCGGCGAGGAACAAGCGCATGGTGGACAAGGCAAGGAGCAAAGCGCGGTAGCATGGGTGGCACGCGAGGAGTCGATGAGAGAGGCAAAGGGAGAGTGAGGAGTAGGAGGGAGAGTAAGGAGTGCGTGAAGCAGCAGAGTGTTACCTTCCAATTCGATCTCCCCACCTCTCCACGTGTCGAATCCTTGTTGCGTCCACTTACTCTCACTAGTTTGATCCCAACTCCCCACGTGTTAAGTGTGTCACATGTAGAGTAGCCCTATCAACTAAATTTCTTCCGTGCGGGTACCCTTAATTAGCAATTTCACAACACTAGTATCATAGTATAGTCCATATTCTAACTTTTAAGGAATCATTCTATTCATCTCCATGAATTTGGACGCACTTTACATACACATCCTCGGAGTTTGTTAGCTCATACATTCCCAGGGGTGCAAGTGTTTGTATTTGATCTGGATAGGAGTCAAAACACTCAAAACAAAGCATTCATATATCCATTTGCATGGAACCTTATTTCACCAAGGATCTACCAATAAAATTCTACCAAATTAAAATTCCCAGTAAGATTGGGGGCTTACCTTGGTGGGATTACCGTTTGTGCATCTGCACAATTAGGGTTCTAACTCACGCGTGTGTTTACCTGTATTACAAGATTGTAAAGACAATTGCTTCATACAGGAGGGGGCTTAAGCATATATAAGGAGGCGGAAGAAGATGGTTAGATTTGACGGATTTGGTTAAAACCACTCATTTGTTATGTTTGGAGCGTAAAGTCCTAGTTTTATTGAGCTTTTTTTTCTTCAAAATTGACATAGTTTGATTTGATTTTATATAATCTTATTTAAGTTTACAAGTAATTTTGGAATCGAGCAAATGAGCCGATGCACAGTCAAAATTTATTTGAAAACTACTCATTTCAATGTTAAATAAATTAACGAGTGTAATTGAGACAATTTTGAATTGAATTTTGAATTGAATCCACGAGCTTACTGGCAGCTTTTTTTTTGTTTTTTTTGTGCGCTATCATTGGTACGTTGGCAGCTGCGTTTTCTCTACTACTTCTAATTAGGAGTTGGTAGCAGTGGTCCATTCTCCTTTAGAGTATCTGATTTGTTGGATTTGACATGAACGGCTGAGATAGAAGAGGATTTAATCATATCTTAGATGGAAAGATTTTATCATATCTATCTTAGATGGAAAGATTTTATCATATCTTTTTTGAATAGAAATATTATTTTAGCATATCTCTATTCACATGTTTTTAATATGGAAGGATGTTATTCATATATCTTATAAATGGAAGGATTTTCTCATCATGTTCTGCATGGATAGAAGGATATACTCACCAAATCCCATAATACGGGAATTCTATCTCATCATATATGGAAATGCATAGATTAAAAGGAAAGAATCATGCAACCAAATCACGTGCGAATCACGAAGATGCCGGGGAGACCTGACTTCCATCCGCCTGCGTACGCTGCTTTCTGCTTTCATCTACTCCCTATTAGAAGGCACCCACTCTCATCTCAGGAGGACAGGTCGGTCGGTAGTGGAGACACACGCAGGAAGAGAAGAGAAAGGTTGCGTGCAAGAAGCAAGAATATTTTCTGCAAGAGGAAGGCAATAACTTTCTCATCCTTCAAGGTAAGGATTGATATATCTCTACTAATTCTAATAGCGATCGTCCGTTCTCCTTCAGAGTACTTGATTTAATCATATCTTAGTTGGAAGGATTTTATCATATCTTTTTTTAATAGAAATATTATTTTAGCATATATCTATTCACATTTCTTACTATGGAAGGATGTTATTCATATATCTTATAAATAGAAGGATTTTCTCATCATGTCCTACATAGATAGAAGGATATACTCACCATATCCCATAATATGGGAATTCTCTCTCATCATATCTGAAAATGCATAGATTAAAAGGAAAGAATCACGCAACCAAATCACGTGCCAATCACGAAGATGTCGAGGAGACCTAACTTCCATCTGCCTGCGTACGCTGCCTTCTACTTTCATCTACACCCTTTTAGAGGGCACCCACTCTCATCTCTAGGAGGACAGGCCGGTCGGTAGTGGAGACACACGCAAGAAGAGAAGAGAAGAGAAAGGCTGCGTGCAAGAAGCAAGAAGATTTCCTGCAAGAGGAAGGCAATAACTTTCTCGTCCTTCAATGGTAAGGATTGATATCTCTCTACTAATTCTAATTAAGAGTTAGTGGCGATCGTCCGTTCTCTTTCAGAGTACTTGATTTAATCATATCTTAGATGGAAGGATTTTATCATATCTTTTTTGAAAAGAAATATTATTTTAGCATATCTCTATTCATATGTTCTTACTATGGAAGGATGTTATTCATTATCTTACAAATGAAAGGATTTTCTCATCATGTCCTGCATGGATAAAAGGATATACTCATCATATCCCGTATTATATCCCATAATACGGGAATTCTATCTCATCATATTTGGAAATGCATAGATTAAAAGGAAAGAATCACGCAACCAAATCACGTGCCAATCACGAAGATGTCGGGGAGACCTGGCTTCTATCCGCCTGCGTACGCTGCCTTCTGCTTTCATCTACTCCCTATTAGAGGGCACCCACTCTCATCTCCAGGAGAACAGACCGATCGGTAGTGGGACACACGCAGGAAGAGAAGAGAAGAGAAGTGCTGCATGCAAGAAGTAAGAAGATTTCCTGCAAGAGGAAGGCAATAACTTTGTCGTCCTTCAATGGTAAGGATTGATATCTTTCTACTAATTCTAATCAAAAGTTGGTGGCGATCGTCCGTTCTCCTTCAGAATACTTGATTCGTTGGATCTATATGAACGGTTAAGATGGAAGAGGATTTAACCCGATAGTCAAATCTTTTCGGAGGAACAAACTTTTTCTACTATTGAAACATAAATAAAGTTAATGTTTTTTGTAAATAATTTTTTTTGCTATATATTAAGTTTTCGTTACAACGCTAGTTCTACCAAATCTCTTCCGACGGCACATACGTAATTTTCCCGAAGGGTGGAAATGAGCTCAACACAAAGAGGTCCGGTGAGAAGAAGGCTGGAAATCTGGATCGATAATGACACGCTGCGTCCTCCCTGAACGGCAAAATTCAACTTTTGCAGCGACCATCCCACCAACCCCCCGCACCAACCCACGCCACCCTCCCCCTCTTCACACCCCACCCCGCCTCCCACTTGCGCCCGCGACCAGATCAGGCCAGCCCCAGCACCCCGCCGCGGCCATTGCCGATCGCCCGCATCCGCATCGCGAGCCGAGAGGAGGAGGAGATGACGCTTCTGTGTGTGCCGCTGGTGGGTCGGACGGTGGAGGAGATGGAGGCCGACGCGGCGGCGGCGGCAGCCGCCGGCGGCGATCTCGTCGAGATCCGGCTCGACTTCATCGAGGGGTTCCGCCCGCGCGAGCACCTGCCGCGCCTGCTCCGCGGCTGCTCTCTCCCCGCCCTCGTCACCTACCGGTTCGATACCCTCGCCCACTTCCCCTGCTTTCCGAGCTCCAATTTAGTTATTTTCATAGATTCTGCATCCATTTTGGGATATCCGCGTGCCCAGTTGCTTGTGCGGGATCCATCTGGGTGTGCTCGTCCTTGCAAAATTCGAGCTTGGCATGATTCCTTCTTTGCTTTCTTCACCGTCGCCTTTCTGTCGTTTTGGGTTGCACTTTTGGGTCAGCATCTAGTACTCATTAGTCAATGGCATTACGTTTGTTCCCAACGATTAGCTTGTTTTGGACGTTGTTAGGCTGCCGGATCAAATGGGATTGTGGGATGATTACATACAGATACATCCGTGGAAGGTATGAAAATGGCAGAAATGCCCGTTGGATATTTCCGGCCCCTGGAGACTTAATATCTGCAAATACACCCATGAGGATGTTTTACATTAGTTGACCCCATTTAGCCTCTTATTTGCAATGTTTTGCCCTGTTTGGCTGCTTGCTGCCTTGCCGGTTGCGCCACCACTGCATCCTAGAAGCACTTCATTTCTTGTACAGTTCATTCTCCGCAAAATGAAGAGTCAAGTCTGCAACTGTCTTTGAAAGATTTTTTTGTTGAAATCCTCATATGTACTATAAGAAGTGGCAATGTAAGTTGCTTTCACTTTCTTGCACATGGCTAAAGATTAACCACATGACATACTTATCATGTCAAAGTTTAAAACTACAGATAGCAATTTGGACACTTTTAAAGTAAGGCTGGGAATCCAATAATCCACAAAACTGTGGTGGAAGAGGTGGCCCCATGGTTCCATACGTAGTTATCACGGCGACCCGGCTAGGCGTGGCGAGCTCGGAGCGCCAGGACGCCTAGATGGCCGCCTAGGTGATGATTAGACGACGAAAATAATAAATAATATCTCATATGACATGGAATTAACTAAATATACGTCATATGAAAGAAAATTAGAGATGACAAACAAGCAAATAAGTAGTTCCAAATAGAAAGGCATCAATAGTTCCAAATAGGACAATGAAAGATACAACTAGTTCGAAATAGCACAACTAAGTATCAATGTTCATAAATCATAACAAAGGTGAAAGGCCACATCAGAAAGAGTGAAATAGTAACAATTTTTCATTATCCAACTCCAAATTATAATTCTTGTTGATATTTTATTCACCACTGTCTTGAAAACGAAATTAAGGTTCTTAACCCGAAGTCATCTTCAACATCCTCATCATCACACATAACATCCTCTTCTTCTTCGTCGGAGCCTAGCTCATGGGGGTAGCTGTAGCAACTTCATGCCTAGCATAAACATGAACTTCATCTCCACGAGCTCTCCTAGGAAGGTTGCGATCCAGAAAAGAGGATGATGCACCGACAGCTTCATCAACATGATCCCATAAAAGATTATCCTCATCGGCATGCATTTTTTCAACGTCCTTATTTGTCCATCCATTCTCCCATTGAAATGTTTCTAGGATCAAAGGATTTGGTCCATTCATTCTCACATTGAATTGTTTCTAGGATCAAAGGATTATAACTACTTTCTTCATGAAGCCTTTGAAACCTAGATACGATCTTTGTGTTGTATTGAATATAGACTAAGTCATTCAATCTCCTGTGCTCCATTCGGTTTCTTTTTTTGGTGTGAATCTAAAGTAACAAGAATGGTAAAGTTTTAAGTTTGATATGTATCGAAAATGGTAAAGTTAGGTTTGAAATACTTACAAACTCAAATGTACTCTAATTGTGTTCGCAACCGGAGGAGGAACAACAAAGACCAATAATCCGCTTTGCAATCTTTTGGAGAGGCAAAGCATGGCCACTATATGCTTTCCACCAATCAACTAAAGCTAAATATGAAGGTCTATGTTAGAAAGGTAAAATGTCATATTGAATACACTTAGGATTTAGTAGGACTTATGAGGTTTCTTTATTTCTTGTTGCATGATTGCTAGCTCGTCGTTGAAGCTACCACGGGTCTACTCATAGTCATCAACTAAGACATCAACACTGCTTAGCAAGTCCCTGTCACCATGACACATCTTTGTAATCACTAAATTAAATGTCAAGTATAGGTGAGCTGAATAATCTTCATCCTTCTCTAAGATGTCAAAAAATCTAGATGGATTCAAAAACAAAGCAGCCCCATGTGTCTTCATGAACATTTGGTGGACTGTTTAAAGCTTTGTTGGTGGCTTGAAAAAGGTCGCAGAAGCCTTTCTTTTAGCAGCCATCGCGGAATTTGGAATTGAAGCTGCTCCGGAACTTGCTATTGGAGAAGGACTTGGACGAGAGCCCCTGGATGAAGCTACTTCAACCTCCTAGACTTCATTGTCATTGCCACCATAGCCAACATCATCTTCCTCATCATCTAATTTAATCTATGTCTTTCTTGAAGTCTTTCTCATCCACTCTTGCATCTCCTTCATGATGGCAATTGTCATTTTAGGGTACTTCTGCACATCCCCATAGCCCCTATGTGATGTTGTTTCAATCTCTTGATCCCTGAGTGTAGTTGCTTGCCACAAAGAGAACATTCTACTAGATCCTTATCCTCAGTCGGCTAAAACCCGTATTTCCATCCTGGATCCTTAGACTTGGCCTTCCACTTCGGGGTGATTTCTTGGATCATATGCATCGACAGCATCGCCGATCTCGGCAACGGCGGCACTGAGAGCTTTATCAGCCATGTATCTGTACAAAGCCACACACATTTTGGTATTTAACAGTACTAGCAGTAGCACTATCAGTCTATCACAACAGTAGCAACAGAGGAGGGAGAGCAGCAATGGCAGCAGCAGAGGGGGGATCGGGAATTGGGATCTTACCACAGCTAGAGGCAATGGTGGTGGAGGTGACGACAATATGGGTGGAGGCGAACACAGGTGGAGGCGACCGCAGCTAGAGGCTACAAAGGTGGTGGCCGATTCCTGCCTCCTGGCGGTGGAGGTGACGGAGCTGGCGGCGGAGCTCCTTTATCCTCTCCACATGCTAGGGTTCAAGTCTGCATCCCTTCATTGCAACTGCCGACTGCTCTGCTTTTGACCTGTCCTCCTTTCCATTTGGCGCCCGACGTTCTTAGGCTACCGTGATGCCTAGTTGCCCGCCACCTCGACTGGACGTCTAGGTGGTTGCCTAACACCCTCCAGTCGAGGTGGGCTGTCTTGGTGTCACCCTCCGGCCACCGGGACATCTAGGTAGCGACTAGGTGTCGCCTAGGCGACACTGCGATAAGTATAGTTCCATAGTTTTAAAATGATTTTTTATATTTACTCTTGCAAACAAAAAGTGTTGTAGACATTGATTTGAGGTTCCCAGACTTTTCTTTTTCCCAAACATGTTAAGGTGGATCCACACTTTTAAATCTTAGAACCCTACCATTGCCACACTTGTGGCAGCCATTTTGGTTGCCACAACAAGTGTGGCATGCCTCACTTGCCTAAGGATTGTTATGGCAGAATTTGGCATGAACCAAACATGCCCTAAATACAAACTCATTCGTTTGTCCTGTGTTGTCATAAAAGGGGAAATATCAGCTTTTGCTATTCGGGTTTGGCCCATTATCACTCTCCATAACATTTCTCACACTCTTCACATAAGATTGGTGGTGATGATTTCAGCCTTATAAATGTCTACAGCTATTCTCAAGAAATATTTTATTAGTCATCATCAGAATTAGTCCTAGAAAATAAAGGGAAACTAATTTTTACAATTTGAGCTTATTTTGATAATATTTATAAGCTGTTGAATATAGTGTTACTGTTACATCAGGTGTGTAAAAGTTTCAAAGGTATAACCATGTGCCGGTAGCCAACAACTGCTTAGTTGCCACTTGCCACAAATTAAATAAAAAATGTCATGCCCCAATTGGAGTCTGTGCACATAAATGGTTGTCCACAACATGACTACGGGTTTGAACCTAAAATCATGTTATGGCTAGTTATAAATAAGTTCTCTTTAGTGGAAGCACCTCCAACCAGTGTTAAAACAAATCTACAAGGCCGTATACTAGGCTCCATACAAGGAACGGGTGTTCCTATCTGTTACCGTATAATCTCCTGTTTGGCTGTATAATTGGGCTGGCTAGGCTGTATAATCACCACTAGGTGGGTGGCTGAACGAAATGAATACTGGTTACTGCTTTTTAGAACATTGCCTCTAACAGCTTTATTCCATTCAAAAAAGAATATTTAACACAGTTAGTTATCTTTTAGGAACTAAAATACTACATAAAATAAATAACACAAAATGACTGCTCATTGTGGTATTGTAATCCAGAACACTTCGTCTTGTCATTGTTGCTTGGCAAAATTGGCTGTAGGACATTGTAAAATGTTGGCGTTTACCCTGGGACACTCCAAATCATGGTTTGGCTAGAAGACACTCTAAAATTCTATTACCCTACTTTCCAGACATTATGTGAAACAATGTATAAAATGCTAAGCAAGTGGCAAGACTTCAATACAAGTGTGAAATAATATTCCTGGGTGTTAGTTCTTGCTTTCAGCTAGGGTTTATCTGCTTGTTCCCGTTTTTATCGGTGGTCCACTTCTAGATGTCTTTTTACAGCCATGTTATTTATCTCATACTTAAAAGGGGTTAATAGTTGAGCTCATTCAATTTCCCAAAATAGTTCTTTCATAATAAATGAAAAGTTAATTAGGACAACATTTATTACTTGCCAATCGAAATGTTACACCGAGTATATCGACATATCATTGGTACAATCACAGAAAGGTATAGCGGGTTTGATGGCCTTGCCAGGGTTGAAAGGCAGAGTTGGCAGGATTGAAAGGAAGAGTTGACCTGCACACAAAATAATTGGGCTAACCGAGGGTAGAACCTAATTAGCTCTCAGGTTGCAATGGGTTGATTTATAAACACAGCCACCCGAAAGCCTGCCTGCTGCATAGACACATCATTAATGGGCTAAGTACTTCGTGACGGGCCAACCCGCCCACGGATTGCAATGGATCTACTAAAAAACACAGAAACCCAATGGGCTGCACCGATACACAGAGACATCATTAATGGCCCATCTTAACGAGTCTCTGAGGTCCTCCACATGGGCCAACTACTGTATCATGGGCCAACTCGTCAAATTCATTGCCCATTGGACTGACTCTTGAGCCTAATCTTTTTTGCGGGCCATGCGAGCCAACTCAAATTGGCCCATTGCAACCGTCACCAATTCACAATAGTGGCAATGATGGGATGGGCGTAGCAGATCATATCTGCTTGCTGGAGAAGAGACTACAAGGTGTCATTGCAGTCTTTCAGATCCAGTGACTACAGCAGTGAACACAGGACTGAGTGGAGTGCAGATCGATGTGCTCAACTGGAATTTTCTTAGCCTTGCCCCCATTGTCTCTCATCTTTTGGGGCTGTTGATGGGCGGTGGCTAAGGTTAGGAGCTACCGTCTACCGGTCTAGGCGTGTGGCTTTGGTACCAGTTTAAGAATTGATAGAAATAGCTAACACATAATTATTGTAGGCCGATAGTCCTATATATAGAGCTATAGTTGTCATGGCGGTCCGGTTAGGTGCAGCGTGTTCGGAGCGCCTGGATGCCTAGGCTCCTAGGCAGCCACCTAGGTGATAATTAGGCGATGATTAGCAGCACCAGCAAGCAACAACATCAAGCATTAGCAGCAACAGCAACATCAGCAACAAGTTGCAGCAGCACCAGCAAGTAGTAGCATCAAGCATCAACAACAGACAACATTAGCAGCATCAGCACTTCAGCAGCAGCAGCAACGACAACATCAACTAGCAGCGGCAGCATCAGGAAGCAATGACAGAGCATTAGCAGCAGCAGAAAGCGGCACAGCAGCAACAGAGCAGCGACGGCGGCAGAACTCATGGCGGAAGAGAGGAAGCGTAGAGGAGCATGGTGGCGAAAGTTGGTCGGATAGGGGCGGCGATGGAGGCAGAAGATCGGAGAGGGGCAGCGGCTGAGACGAAGGCAGAGCCATATTCACAGGATACGGGGTCGAGGTCGCGTCCCGTGACCCGGGATCGCCGTCCCAAATCGCGGGTCGGGGTCACCCTGGGTCGTCGTCCCGATCGAAAGGGGATCACGTCCAGTGTACCTGCCGTGCGCCGCTGACCTTGGAAGACGCCACACCGACGTCGCTTGAAGATGCAACACTGCCCGTGCCGTATGAAGGTGCAACAGTAGCAGTGTCGCTACCTTGGCATGGCCATCCCTACCCCTTGTGCCTCTGGTTGTGTTGTCATCGACCCATTGGACTCGGATTCACTACCAAATCCACGATTCACGTCCCATAGAGGTATACCCCCCTCGTACTATGTTTTTTTCAAGTTTCGACCCTCGACCCGTGACCCCGTTCCTCGACCCCGTCGACCCGGGAACTTTGTGACTATGGGCAGAGCAGCTCTCTCCACTTCTCTTGATCTACTTTCTCTCTCCAGCTCCCACGCCAAGCCATCTTAACCGGTGCTCTCTCCCCTCTAGGCGCTCGTCAACGTCACGGCGACGATACGTAGGTGACCACGGCGACGCCCAACAGCCTCAGTTGCTCGCCTAAAGAGCTCCGACCTAGGCGACAGGCCAAGTCATCCTCGCCTGAGCGACGGGATGCCTTGGCATCACCAAGGCAACGCCATGACAACTATGTATAGAGCACACGGATACATTGCGAGGCCAAGGCAAAAACAATATGGGAACAATCCCATATCAACACAGCTGTATGCCCTAATATACATGACAACCTTGCCTAAAATTAATGTTGTTCAATTCTAAGAGGACAATTTTGGCAAAATTTATGTTTTTATGACATTTTATATACATAGTAGGGATTAATGAGCCGTAGGAGTGTAGGTATGGCCACACATGACTTGAAGCCTAAAAATGGTAACACATTCTGAATTATGCTTAAAGGTTTAGGGCATGTTTGTTTTTGCTTTTGATTATGGATTCTGGCCTCAAAAACAGAATAAAAAACAAATAGCCTGATTCTAGGAATCGATTCTCACAATCCAGCCCATCCATATACACTAGAATCCACAATCCACTTCGTATGTGCTTTTGGATTCCAGCTTTTGAGGCCAGAATCAGCTTCTCTACAACCACAATCCAGAATCAGCTTTTAGAGAATCCAAAGTAAAAACAAATAGGCCCTTAAACTAGCCAAAACCATAAGTAGATGCCCATTCTTGCCAATATTTTAGCAGAACTTAGGACATAGATTTGGATACATTGTTTGATTCATTTTTTTAATTTATTAATATGTAAAGCATTGTTATAAATTAATTATAATGTAAGCGACGAGTTCCAGGTAAGAATATAAAAAGTGTTTACAGCTATTTGAGTGCAATTAGGGAGGCACTGTGGAACTTTTAGTTCATTTTCTATTGACATGTGGCATGAACCATTTATGAAGATTGGCCTTTGGGTAAACTGATTGGTCAATGAGAAGATCTACAGTCATTATTAATTTTCTACACTTACGGAAATGAATCTGGTCGTCCTTGGATCAGTAAAGTCATCCTAACTGGAATTGTTATTTGACATGTATGCTTCTGCTCTTCACTTATTTTATCTTTTGAATTTGTGTGCTTGAATGGATTTATTGTGCAATTACGCCAAAGTATGTGTTTTTTCAGGCTAACAACACTTCCACTCTTTGTAGTAGTCAGTCATATTGTCTAATTTATGTATATCAGTATACACCATTATGCCTTCCATAAATGATGTGCCCATCGTTCTTTTCTTGTTTGCAGACCTAACTGGGAAGGAGGTCGCTATGATGGTGATGATGCTGCAAGATTCGAAACACTCCGTTTTGCAATGGAACTAGGTGTAGACTATGTTGATATCGAATTGAAGGTTCGTTTATGTAAACAAATTAAATATGTTACTCTGTCCCATTATAATATGAGAATCCATACATTATAAATTGTCTTGTGCCCACCATTTGTGAAAAGTGGATGATGCACTGTTCCAAAAACTACTACAAATACATCATGTATGTGGTGTTATACTGTTATGCAAGCACGAGAAATTTGATGGTTAAAACATTTCCCTACTGTAGAGTAACAAAAAAGCAAGCACTGCATTGTGTACTATTGAATGCACTGCTTGTATTTGTTTTTTGTTCTCCACAATAAGAACAAATTGGGCTTGAAATTTAGCATGTGTGCATAACATTACATGTACTAAAACCATGATTTTTTTGGTATTTTTGGAACAGTGCAGTCTATAGTTTTCACAAGTGGCAGCTCCGCACTTGTCCATACACTATGAATGATATTCTTTTGTCTTCAAATTTTGTTATTCACTAGCAGATGGACCATGTCATCAACTTTAGTTCCATTTGTCAGCCATTTTGAATATGCTTTAGGGTTTAGTACTCTAGTTGCCATTTTGCCTTTGTCATAGTAAGTATTATTAGAAGGTAACTCCAGATAGTGTTTGGTCTGGAAAATGAAAAAAAGGGAAATTTTTGTGAACAATATCCATATTGTAAAAGTACTTCCAAATACTCAAATATATCTTTCTAAGCAATCCTTTAGCACATATGCATGACTTGTGGGAACTGTGTTGTGGTTCTGCCACAAATATTGATTATCTTGGTCAGAAAGACATGACTTGAGTATTGAATGGTGAGGAAGTACATTTAACATCAAGAAAGAAAGTCTAAGGTTTTCTACTTTTTTGCTAGTGGTATTTTGCTTTATCAATACTTGTATTGTATAAATTTCCCTGCGACAAGGTTTTGCTAGGTATTATTGTAGATAAGTTGTTGCCATTGCACTTCTGTTGTATATTTAACAAGATTGGCCTGAAATCAGGATTTTTAAATAAGAACATAAGGTCATAGTGGGTGGCTCATTTATTTAAGTTCAAGATTAGGAATAACTTGCCCTAAGCATTCATTCTTTAATTCTCCATTGGGTAGTTCAATTGTGAATGTCAGGCTGATTTTTTTCCGATCCCATAGCAGTTGTATTAGATAATCATATTGATACTGTAATAACCAACTTATTTTTGTTTTCTGCAGGTTGCTGACAAATTTATCAGCTTTCTCTCTGGTAGTAAGCCAGATAAGTGTAAACTTATTGTTTCTTCACATAATTATGAAAATACCCCATCCTGCGAGGAGCTTGCAAATCTTGTAGCTAGAATACAAGCAGTTGGAGCTGATATAGTGAAAGTTGCAACAACTGCTACAGACATTGTTGATGTGTCACGGATGTTCCAACTGATGGTGCACTGCCAAGTAAGTAGCACCTTCCAGAATCGAAGAAACATTTCACTTTTTCCTCCCAGAGACTCTTGTTATCTGTCTTGTATATGCAGTGCTTAAGTCTTGTGATTGCTTACTTGGCCCTGTAAACTTTCCTCAAATCATCTGTGGTCTTTTGATATGGAAATTATGCTTCGTAGACATTGGCAAGTTTATTTTGGCCCTTTGGCTTTCCGAAACTGGAATTTCATAAATTCATTAAATTTTACTTTATTTAAGTTATGAGAACACCAAATCCACCTGTACTATCCAAGAATTGGTATCCCTTCTGCACTTTCAATTTCAAATTCAAATTTCCACCTGTTTTTCCAGTGAAACTTAGAAATAATTTCGTAAATGTACAAGGGGAAAATTGCAGAAAAGCCCCTAGTTGTCACCCTGAGTTTGAAAACAACAATACAACTTGTGGTATTTTACCGCCCCTTAATTTATCTTGGATTGCAAAACCCCCCCTATCATTACTTTCTTCACTAGTTATAATGGAAGAACCATAAAAAACTTTATAAACAATCATCAATATGATGGCCCACATGTTAGTGGTTAGAATTCTAAACAAAATCCCTTTTCTTCCACTAATCTTCTATCTCTATGCTCTCACTTCCCTCTCCCCCATAAGCAACCTCAAGAGTGATATAACAGCTGGGACATATTACATGAGTGGTACATAAAGTTAACCACTATTACAACAACAACAACAACCACCAAGCCTTTTGTCCCAAACAAGTTGGGGTAGGTTAGGAAAGAAACCCAATCAAAGTCAATTAAACCACCTAAACCTTCGATCTTGGGTTATGGTTCCGGTACACTTCCACACACTCCTATCCAACGCCAAAACTTTGGAAACGTTCTAATCCCTCAAGTCTCTTTTAACTGCTTCTTCCCATGTCATTTTCGGTCGATCTTTGCCTTTTCTTATGTTCTCGAAATAACTTAAAATTCCACTACACACCTGTGCTTCAGAAGGCCTTCATTGGAGATGTCCAAACTATCTCAAACAATTTTGGACAAGCTTTTCTTCAATTGGTGCTACCCCAATCCTATCACGTATATCATCATTGTGGATTTGATCTCACCTTGTATGACCACAAATCCACCGCAGCATTTGCATCTTTGCTACGCTCATCTTCTGTACATGTTTTCTTTTTGTCGTCCAATATTCTGCTCTATACGACATCGCAAGTTTAATCGCCGTCTTATAGAACTTACCCTTTAACTTTTGAGGGACACCCAATCCTTAGCGCCATTTCAACCAAAAGTTAACCACTATTACTTTACATTTTTTTCTCTATGTTTTATGCTATTGTTGAGGTGAGAGGAGGGAGAGGGGGAGGGATAAAATGGCACAAAATAAGTTGCAGAGGTGTTTTTCAAACTCAGAGTGACGACTGGGGTGGTTTTTCACGAAATCAATTGCTTACACAGAGGACGAAAGTACTCAACAGGTTTTTGTGTGAACCCTTATACGCTCTTTAAGCCTATTCGAACATGTTGATCAGACATTATGTGTGAATCTTATTGTTAGTGAGTAGGTAGACCTGTTGCAATTGTAATTTAAAATGAAATCTTGTACCTCAGTCATTCTTTCCATGGATACTTCTTTGTATAGTTCTGTTTTATCAAACCTTTGTGTCTTTGCGACTTTGTTATTAACAATTAATCACATTGTTATACTAGAGCTCCTTTTCTAGCTTATTCATTTATGTTTTACTTCATCAAAGCTTGAAGTTGTTGATTAAAAGGTGCACAACAGTATGGCTAATTGTCATGGTTTATCCGAAGTGTACTTTTATGCTTAAGCTACAGGGTTTTCTAATTCATGCCATGTTGTATTAACTGCCATTTGACTGACAAATAGAAATGACAGGTGCCTATGATTGGATTGGTGATGAGTGAAAGAGGTTTGATGTCAAGGGTGTTATCCCCCAAGTTTGGTGGATATCTTACCTTTGGGATACTCAATGCTACAAAGACATCAGCATCTGGGCAGCCAACGGTTGAAGAATTATTGGACATTTACAATCTAAGGCATATAGGACCTGATACAAAGGTTCTTGGTCTTATAGCCAACCCAGTAAAGCAGAGCAAGAGCCCAATTTTGCACAATAAATGTTTTCAATCTGTTGGATACAATGCTGTTTATCTTCCACTTCTGGCAGATGACCTTGCTAGATTTCTTGACACATATTCATCTCCAGATTTTTCAGGATTCAGGTACTCATTCTAGTTCAGAAAAATCGGAAAAAAAATACATTACTATGTTAGATTTCTTAGAACAAAAACAGTTATTTGGCTGGACTAGATTTAATTGGTCTTGAGGACCACATGGATGAGCATATTTGAAATAACTCCTCAAAGATTGAGAATTCATATATGAGGGATCCCACAACATCAAATCTCATCCAATGGTTCGCTTGTGAGTTTGTGTGACAGAATCTAGCTATATATATTTCCCCTTCTGGTTTTGTTGGTATGATTTCTCATCTTTTTTGTACTGGAGCATGACCGGTTCCTGCTGGGAACTAGAACTCTGGTTCTTCTGTAATTCTTTTTCAGCAAGTCATCTTCATTTAAAGCCTTTCATTGGTATATTTCACAAGAGCAAACTTGAGTTCATGCCATATAACTTTCTGTAATGCAGTTGCTCTCTCCCTTTCAAATTGGATGCAGTACAGTGTTGCCATGAACATGATCCAATTGCTAAGGTACCTGGATGCACTGCACTTTCTTTAAGTGCTTACTTCATTAATTACCTTCCACTTTCTGTTTATTTGACCTGCTATTTTCTTGTGTTAATCTGCAGTCAATAGGCGCCATAAACACTATAATTAGGAGACCAGATGACAAACTAGTGGGCTACAATACTGACTACATTGGAGCAATTTCTGCTATTGAGGATGGCATAAGAGGTTTTAACAATCTTAATCGATTCTGTTGTAACAGTTATTCGTGAGGTATACATAAATATCAGAAGCTTTATGTTTCACAGGTCTAGGGTCAAAGGATGCTGCCATCTCACCGTTGGCTGGTAGACTTATTGTTGTTGTAGGTGCTGGTGGTGCTGGTAAAGCAATTGCTTATGGGGCAAAGGAGAAGGGTGCAAGAGTTGTAGTAGCAAATCGTACCTATGGTAAGATTTTGTATTTCTATACGAGTGGTGTCCTATGTTCTTCAGCATGTGCACATTTGTTATACCTCATTGATAGATCCATCGTCATGTCCAAATCAGCCAGAATACATAGATATTGATGCCTCCCGTGGAACAGTCAGGTCAAATGCACTGCATAAGCATTGTATTCTATTGCAAGAACACTTCATAAACATCATTTTATTTCTGCGTAGTTATTTGGACAATGCTTTCTGCATTTACAATTTTGCATCCGATAGTGCTTGTTTCCGATTGCATCAAATATTTTAAAGGGCTTGATGTCCTAAGCAAAACAGGCTTCCCATGTAATGAGGTGCAAAGTGATCCTCGACCATTACAGCTCACCCACCTTACCACATGTATTGTGGGGAAAAAATTCTCACCCTTATCCCGTCATCTTCCCCTTCCATTGAGCTTCCTGTTCAAATCTCATTGCTTCTCAAATCTGCGCTTTGGTCGTGTCCTCACTCCATTATTTAAATAAATTGTTTCTAATAACTAACTTTCTCCATGCCTTGTGTTGAAAATGTCGGGAGTTGGAAATAAATCAAAATCACGGAGCAACCTGTGATTGAACTTCATGAAGGGATCAATTTGTAAAAATTTGACAGCATTGAGTCTTGTTGGCTTATTGCATAGAACCTTTCTTTCCCATAAATAAGCATCGAGATGCTTTACAAATATCGGTGTGCAATGAAAAAGGGGAGAGGAATTAAGTAAAGATCTCATGAATAGTTGCAGCAGCCTCAGCTTGTAAATTGGTTTCATTGCTGCTATTGGCTGTAAACCGCAAGGTGCACACCATTTGGTTGGGCTGTTCCTAGATGAGAAGGCAATAGCAAAATGAAGTAGTTGCTGAAGTCGAAAGGAGATGGACTAAGGAGGGACTGGATTAACGAGGAAGAAGAAACGACAAGGGAAGTTGGGACTTGGACAGCAAAGTACTTTTAATCTAGATCCTCTATTTCGCATCCGACAGCTAAGGATCACTTTACACCTCATTGCATAGTTAACCTACTTTGCACTAGATACCATCCAATTTTACATCTTTTTTTTGTTTCATCTCGTTGTTTCATACTGTATGTAAGCTAAGTAGTTATTTAGATGAATGATGGTTGTATTTTAGAACATCATGTAATGTGACAATATTCTTCATTTTCCCCAGAAAAGGCAGTAAGTCTTGCCAATGCGGTTGGTGGTCATGCCCTGAGATTAGCCGACCTAGAAACTTTCAGGCCTGAAAAAGGGATGATCCTCGCTAATGCAACATCATTGGGAATGTACCCAAATGTGGATGGCACTCCTATCCCGAAGGTCTCTCTCTTTCTCTCTCACACGCACACACATGCACATGCACACATGCATATACACAAATGTGGATGGCACTCCCATCCCAAAGGTTTCTCTCTCTCACACACACACTTGCACAAAGGCTCGCTTGCACATACATGCACACACACCCCTTGTTCCATTCTAACAACAATAAATTGGGAACCTTGTTCTTTTTTCCTCTCTTATTTCACCTTTAACATAAACCTTGATATACCTGTCTGCTGCCTCAGTATATTTGATGAATTGTCATTTTGTATTTGTAGAAAGCTTTAAGTTTCTATGACATAGTGTTTGATGCGGTATACGCCCCTAAAGTTACCCGGCTTCTACGAGAAGCAGAAGAATCTGGAGTTGGAGTTGTCAGCGGTGTAGAAATGTTTATTAGACAGGCCATGGGTCAATTTGAGCATTTCACTGGTGGCATAGAAGGTATCATGTTCTGCTAACTTTACTATAACCCTTGTTATGCCAAATGATGTTAGTACACCGGCACCCTAGTTATTATAAGTTACTATTTCTGACAATCTCTTTTTATTGCAGCTCCTGAAAGCCTGATGCGTGAGATAGCAGCAAAGTACACCTAAGAGGTTTGCTTATCTATCTTTTGGCATTTCATTTCTTCGATCTTCTAGTCATTATGGGTTAACATGTAAGATAACAATGCATGAACCTAAGAACAAGATTTAAGTTAATTAGAACATTATCTTATTAATCTCACTGAAGACAGATTTTAATGCCATATCAAAACCACAAGTCTAACAGGCATACATAAACCTGCTCACTCAACTAGAATAGGTCAAATTGCATGTTGCCATGCTTCGTTTAGCTTTGTTTTTTTTCCATATACTGTGTTAATCTCTAGATGTTTATCACAGTTTTGCACAAATAAGGCGTTCAAATATAAAAAAACCGCAATTCCTCCATATCGTCTTGGGAATGAATGCAAGAAACTTCTTCTGTTTTGCTTGGTGGGAATAGTAGTTCTTGCTGCATTTTTCCGATAGGGTGACAAGTTTGGTTTGATTGTTACTTTTGCTAGTCAGCAGAATGTGTTTGCGTTTTGGTTGACCAAGCTGTTTGGTTGTACTCTTACAGAAGCAATTGAAGTGCCAAATTTTTAGGGTAGGTATGCAACTCCTGGAAGAGATGTGCTATTTATGACACTTAGGCTAAGAATGAATGCTAAGTAGTTATATAATTTTGGATATTACTTTGGTATATGTGTTTCCAGTTCATTCAGCTTTGACCCCTTATATTTTTGTACGTATTTGGATCCAAGTGAAAATGGCATGAGTTGATTAGTAAAAAAATACTTGATAACATCATATTTTTTTCTGAACAAAAATAGTCGTTAATTGCTTCTTGGAGACTGATAGGTTAAAGAGATGACCAAAGGTATATCCTATTAATTGCTCATGGATGTAACAATTATTTGTTTTGCTTTTAGGCTAATGGTGGAACAACAGATTTGTCAAATTAGCCCAAGAATTCCCCAGGATTGAGTGAATAAAAGTTTTGGATGGCTGCCCAATTTTGCACCCAGTGGAGGTTTGTTGTTGTATTGTTAGATTTCGCCGACTTGTCACCTGCCAGGGGTGTAAACGAAAATGCTATATAGTGTTCGTTCTCAAGGTAATTGCAATAAAAACTCATTAATGAATAGACGGTTTAGGGCCGATGAACAAGAAGTTGCATCAATCTATGGTTCGATGGTTTCATGTTGATCATATAAGAACGCCTGTCGAGTTGCTTGCCCAATTTATGTGATTGCTACTTTGTAATCTTCAACTGCGTATGTAGGATTTTCCATTTTCTTGAGCTATGTATCTCAGTTAGAGAACTAATGGAAGCAGGAGAGCTTGGTTCACTTCTAGTTGTCTACGAAATTTTTGTAATATCCCAAATTTTGCCTCTTTAAAAAAATATTTTTGACTAGTTTAGCCCTCTAAAAATTTTCATCATTTTATTTGCTAATTAAAGTTTAATATGAAACTTTCTAAATTCAAAAACAATTTAATATGATTAATGCTTAAGTGAATAATTGTTAAAATTATTTTATTTGAGTTCTTTGTACTTGGAAGTATTTTCGAGGTTTTTCTGGGATTTTTTTCGAGTGCATTTGCTATTTTATTTGAGCTCTTTTGTATTTTCTAAAAAAACTAATTAAAAACTGGAAGTAGCTCGTGTGTTGAAACCTGTCCTTGGCCTGTTTTCTCTTTTCCTAGCCCGATCTGCCAATCACCCTGTGCACGGCCCAGCGAGCTACCTTGGCCCATCTCTGCCGTAGTATACCTCGCCGTGTTCATTGCACGTGTCATTCACAGGTGGGATCCACATGTCATAGATCATTGTTCATCTTCCCGACAGACTATGTTTGTGTTATGTACATCGCTGTCAACGTTGGATTCCGTGATACACTCACGTCGAGACTGTTATAAGTAGCGCATTCGTATCACTACGAGTTTCTCGTCCAAAGCTCTAACCCAAGCTGTCGAATCTTGTTGCCGCTATAAGTAGCACAAGCGTCTCTGCTAAGCTTCTCACGGGATTCCGCTACGTTAGTGAGTCTTTGTCCTCTTAGTTTACACCTTTAGATTCGTCGTCCTGTGTTCTAGCTTATACGCACCTTCGTTTCGTCAGAAGTCACTATCACTGTGGACGTCATCATTGCCGCCACTTTTGCTGAACCACCGCTCACTGTCGATCGTCGTTGGCCGCGATGTCTACATCACTGTGATGGCCACATCGAGATCTTGCTGATGGTACCACTCGATTGTCCATAGGCCACGCCGGTGAAGATCGCTGGAGTTCTTCGTCGCTCAGTGCCGCCGTATCGTCACCAGCAGTGTCCATTGGCCTCGTGACGGTGTGCATCGAGTTCATGAGGTTGCCTACTTAAGGCAGAACCCCTTTGTAGCCTCAATCATGCCGCCATTCGTCAGAACCATTGGTTCCTGAGTGTCGTTGGAAAAACAGCTGACGTGGATGTCACGTGTGCCACGTCAACATCACGTTAGCAGGCACCTCACCCTAAACCCAGATTAGATCCACATAGATGTAGTCCACCATCAGCCGTGTCTGTGACATATAGAACCCACTTGTTAGAGTATTCTGCTATGCATTGAGTTTATCGTAGATCATGCACTTTGTCCATGGACCCAGTATATAGGTCGAGGGTCCACATGTCAGCGTCTCTGGTATTTTTCTAAATTCTGAAAATTAAAAAGAAATTCAGAATATTATCTGGACCTACTTGTCAAGCTCTCAAAGAGGAATATTCTTGGAATATTCTTCTTTCTCTCTAAAGTTACTAGATTAATTTGTTTGATAAATCTTGTGAAAGTTTGTTTTCCTTCGTATGAACTCTAACTGAGTCTATTTAAGTTTCTAAATTTATCTAAAGTCGAGCTCTACACTCTAGTATATTTTATTTTATTTTTGAAGCTTGTTTTGCATTGGTTTGTATTTATTTTACTTTTCATTGATCGTTTCGTTTAGAAGTCGAAGTGCTAGGAGCTTTTCAAAGAGAACAGTTGATTCAAGATCAAGACTAGGATCTATTCTAAGTCAAGTTGTGCTTTGATTATGTTGAACCAGTTTTACAAAAGTTATTTTGTTTCAAATTATTGCATGCTAGTTCAAATTATCACTGTTTAACTCTTTCGGGAATTAGTTACACAACCTATTGAATTATATCCACTTGACATTTGCTATGCTATGATCATTTGGATGGATAATTAATAGTTGGTGACTAATATATCACTATCATGAGTTGGTTTAAAATGTGTTTAGTATGATTAGCCATGCATAGGGTTATCGATATCATTTTGAATTGCATATCCAAATATAGCTAATTATCTATGGAACATGTTTGTGAAAAGGGTGTCTCATGTGTTGTCGCACAATGATTTGTTGATGATGGCATATATTACATAATAATCAACTAGGGTAGTAAATGATTTAGATTGAGGCAAGTGACAAGAGGTTATATGCTAGGTGGGTCTGTGTGACATTAGGTTGGTGATTCTGTATGAATCACTTGATATGGTTTGGTGTGAACAAGTAGATTCGATGTCTTGCCTCGGTCAGTTAAGGGCTTAATCTTGTAAGTCATTGAACTGACCTAATCATACGACTACATAACTAGAATGAGACAGACTTAATTCAGTAAGTTACGTAGTCTTACATGTAATACCTCAGGAAGTAAACCAAGCTTTGTGTGTGGTTGGGGAAGGTATGTGTGGTAGTGGCTTTGCACCTTGAATAGTTATTGTTCCTAGTCCAATGGTGAGTCTCTCCTTTTCTTTTGTTCTGTGTGAAGATGGAATAATGAGATCATGCTTATCAGGAGGGTCCATGTTTGGATGTAGTTTCTGAAAGGTTATGATCTTCTTAGTCGTATGCCTAAGAAAGCGTGTAATAGTTGACATTATAAGATTGATCATATATTGTGGGGTAGAGTGTATAACATCTGCAGAGCATAAAACTATTTGAATAACAGTGTCCTTAGTTATATACGACGCTCATGAATTTTATACATGGGTTATATTTTATAAAATAAAAATTGGGAAGAAAGGTTGTGTGTCAGTTTAGTTTAATTTGAGAAAATCTTTGAATAACTTATTATTGCTGTTATTTGTTTTACTTGTGTTTCCAATATATTATTGTATTCAACTGTAAAAGTCTAATTTTTGCAAAAGTAACCATATCAACCATTCTTTTGGATAAGTCTTGCATTTAATTATATTAGATTTGCATTATGTGCATAACCTGTTGAGTACTCTATATGCTCACCCTAGCAATTGGAGATAGAGTTAACACTAGCTATGGAGTAGTACCATGAGGAGGCCGTTATTAGGATTCGAGTCTTGTCGATAGCCTTGTGGCAGGTCAATAGGTTTTCCACTTAAGTTTCCGTTCTACTGCAGTTTATCTTATTCAGTAAATAAGCCCATGATGCATAATAAATGTAAACTCGACCATAAGGTCATCACACTATCTATTTATTTATAGGGGAATTTAGGATATACCACTCTATTCGTCACATGTCATTGAGATAACGAGTGGTGTTTTCTGAAGTGCCAACGAATAGAATGGTATATCATAAATTTTTCCTTTATTTATTTATCAAATTTAGTCGTTTATTCTTATTTTATTTTGTACGGAGTTGGTGTTTTATTTATGTTGCCACTGTGTACACTAGCGTAATCTTAAACTAGTGCAGTATATAGAAAGGGTCCAGATTTACATATTCAGATCCCTGACACTTTGGAAGGGAACTTGGTCGAACTTTGTCAGGCAAGGGTGAACTGAATGATTCGAGTGGATTAGCCTTGCTATTGCCATGCTGCTCTCAAAGGTTGTAGCTATCAGGGTGTCAAATTAAGCATGTGGATTACCATTGTTGTGTCGGTGGGCCCACCTGGATGTCCTCTACATATATATTTCTGAGTGGCATCACTTTCTTAGGTGATGATGCAACTAGAAACTTTAGGTGTGGGTAACTAGCAACTGTGGGTGTTGCTGTGCTGGTAACTTGTAATTTTCACAAGCACCAAAAATTGATACATAGCAATACGTCAGGGTTGCTAGTGATTATCAACCATAGTTGCTAGCTTCCTGTAAAGAGTTGTTGGTTGCTAGAATTAAACTATAGTTGCTAGGTGCCAAACCACAATGACAATTAAACCTACCTTTAATCTTAAGGTTCACACATATAAGAGTTGCTAGTCGTTATCAACCATAGTTACGAGCTGCTTGTAAACTTCTAATTAAACTTACATTTTGCAGCATCCCAATTTTTGCCTCTTTATAAATCTTTTTTAGTAGTTTAGTCCTCAAAAAAATTTCACCATTTTATTTGCTAATTAAAGCTTAATATGTGACTTTCATAAATAAAAAATAATTTAATATGATTAATACTCAAGTGAACAATTGTTAAAATTGTTTTATTTGGGTTCTTGGTACTTGGAAGTATTTTTTCAGAATTGTTCGATTGCATTTGATATTTTATTTGATCTTTTTTGCATTTTATGTATTTTCTAAAAACAAAAACTAATTAAAATACTGGCATTGGTTCGTAGGCTAAAACCCAAGTCACCGACCCAATCTTATTCCTTGGCCAAGTCCATTTTCCCCGCCTATGCAGTCCAACCCAGCCAATGCTGTATCGCCTTCGCATGCGCCTCGCGTCCCTTAGCCATGCTTGTGTCTCATCACCACTGTTCGTGCCATGCTACCGCTCACCACGACATTCGCGTCATCATGATTGCCACATTGAGCTTGTCCTGTTGGTACCACCCAGTGGTCTAGAGGACATGTCGACGATGTTTGCTGGAGTTCTCCGCTGCTTCTCACTGACGTATCTTCACTGGGGTGACCTTTGGTTCCCTTGCTAGTGCACAACTGTCTGCGAAGTTGTCCGCTTCAAATCGTGTCGCTTTGCGTCCCTAGAAACCCCATCATGTGTTTTCTACCATTCGCCGGAGTGCGCCGCTCGCCGTTGACCCTTGGTCCCAGCGCCGTCGTTGTTGACGTGGAGCCACGTATATTCCACTTTGATGTCGATTCGACCGCAACACAAGCAAGAATCTAGATCAGATCTAACTAAATCTATTATACTGTAAGCCATGTCTATGACACATTTGACCCACATATCAGAGTCAAGCCATGTATCGAGTTCACTTTAGATGATGCATTGTGTCTATGGACCCTTTCTATAGCTCGAGGGACCACATGTTAGTCTTTTTTTTATTTTCCTAAATCCCAAAAATAAAAATAATTGGAATATTCCTCGGCCCACTTGTTAATCTCTCATAGAGGAATATTCTTGTAATATTCTCTTCTCTCTCAATTTCTAGAATTTATTTGTCCTATAAATCTTTCGAGAGACATTCTCCATCGTACAAACTCCGATTGAGCCCGTTTAAGTTCCTAAATTTATCTAAAATTAAGACATATACTCCAATATATTTTATTTGATTTTTAGAGTTTGTTTCGCCTCTATTTTGTATTTATTTAGCTTTTCATCGATCGTTTTGCTTAGATGTTGAAGTGACAGCATGTTTCAAATAAGAGGAGTTTACTCAAGATCAAGACCAGGAATTATTCCAAGACTAGTTATGTTTTAATCATGTTGAACCCAGTTTTACAAAAGTTATTTTGTTTCAAATTATTGCATGCTAGTTTAAATTATCATCTGTTTAATTATTTAGGGAATTAGTTATGTGACCTATTTAATTATACATATCTTATCATTTGCTATGCCATGATCATTTGTCACCTTAGGATGTATAATTAATAGTTGTTTACTAATACCACCAACGTGGGTTGGTTAGAACGTGGTTAGTATGTGTAACATCCCAGAAAAATACAAAAATAGATAAAATACAAAATTAAATTGGAAGTAAGATTTTAATCTGAATTTCCATCTTTTCCATATTTTTATTGAATTTTTGGTCTTAAAGAAAATTGCCTTCAACATTTGATTCTTGAATTATAAACTATGGAAAAAGAAATTATATAATAAAAAAATCTATAAAAAATATATTTAAATATAAGGTCATCATTATAAACCTCTTGC
Organism: Otatea glauca; assembly: GCA_036346275.1. Classification (NCBI taxonomy): domain Eukaryota; kingdom Viridiplantae; phylum Streptophyta; class Magnoliopsida; order Poales; family Poaceae; genus Otatea; species Otatea glauca. The sequence goes on from CM070712.1 coordinate 5,580,601, forward strand.
AAAACCCCAAGGTGGTATGAATGCATTTAATATAGATAAGAGTTTTAAAACAGTAATTTTGACTTGCAACAATAACCTTATCTGAATTAATTAAAATTGTACGGACCTTATCTTCATCTAACAATTTTTTCATGTCATCTGCTGTACTACAATGTCCTACAGTAATTTTTTTTAAATAATAAACATAATTTGGTGCCCCTAAAATTCATAAACAGAACTTTGGAAAATTCAATAAATACAATGTCATAATTTTATAAAATAAGTACAATATTCATCATCTCAAAAATTTGTAGTAATATCCTTAAGCCATTATGAACTCTTTCAAAAATTTTAAACAATGTTTTGGTCCTCATAAAAATTAAAAACAGAGAAGGAGAAAATCAGTAGTTAGGGCTGTTAGAATTTTTATAATATTGTCACAAAACCTTTTTATCTAAAAATTTTACAGGGTGTTGAGAACTATCCTAAGACTTCATATAAAAATTATAAAAAAATTTATACATTATTTGATGGGCTATTTAATGAGAATTCCATCACTGGCTAGGGAGGATGAACCTTACCTCTGTCTTTATCCATCATGGCCAATTGGAACCCACCCATAGAGGGTTCCACCTGCCAGCCTCGCTGCCTTCGCCTATAAAGCCAGCCAAGCTCAAGCCCCTACATTCTCACTCCATTCATCCATTTTGGAGCTATGCCACCTCCATGCTCGGCTCCGACCACCATGAGCTGTCGCTCCTCATCGTTGCGCCGCTACTACATGCTGTCCTAGCTCAAGACGTTGCCACCCATAGCATCAGTGAAGTCCCAAGGTTCCATTTTGGTCATCGTCCCTTCTTCCTTGTCCATGCACTACAGCTGGCCAAGCTCACAAAGGAGCCGCCCATGGCGCCTGGGAGCAGCTCGGCTCCTCTGTTTTGGTTTTGTTCTTCTGACTAGTGGACCCTCCATCCATCCAAAGGTGAGGACACTAAGCATCTTTAGTTAATTTTCATGGCAAGTGGGACCAATTTGATTTGTGCCTAGTTGGTTAGCCCAAAATCAAAAATTAGGAGGAGGTAAGCTCATAACCTGTAGCTTAATTAGAATATGTAATCAGAAATTGACTTAATTGTTCTGATTAATCTTTGAAATAAAAAAATAACGACATAAGTTAAAAAAATTGACTGAGCTTAAATGAACTACGTCGTAACCTCGTCCTAAAATATACATATTATACACCCTATAATTATGAAATTAAAATATGAGACCAGCTCCAATATTCCCTAGAGGTCAGGACCCTCAGATGCTTTAATGATACGACAATTCCCAGAGGTTAAGACCCTTTGATAATATTAAGGTAATTGTACACGGAAGCGTTTTAAAAAAATATGAGACCAGCTTCGATATTTTCCAGAGGTCAGGACCCTCTGATGCTATACAGGTAATGGTATTCGAACGAATATTGAACTTGGACCCTACCAAGAATCTATCTCATAACATGAACACTACTACACAGAAGGCTATTATAGACAGTTAGAAAACGTCATCACGTATGGTTTTCTGGGCCGTCTGTAATCATGTGTCAGTGATACACAACACATATCACAGACAGTTCCAAAACCGACTGTGAAAAGATATATCACAGACGGTTTTCAACTAGAACCGTCTGTGATATTAGTTATCACAGATGGTTTTTAATTAGAACCGTCTGTGATATGCGATTATCACAGACAGTTTTTAAATAGAAATGTCTGTGATATGTTTTTCCTCTAACTCTCTTGGCAGAACTTCCATGATTAGTATCTATTGTTCGAAATTTTATTCTCCTTAGATATTTATGCAACAACATTTACAAGACACAACCAATTATAGATTTTGCAATTGAATATCAAAACATCCTAGATGCACGGAGGTAACAGCTAGTCTGATGAGGAGGGTCTTAAAATATGAACATTTGTAGCACTTTCATCACCTTTCTCATTCTAATGTTGATGGATTCCAACACAAAATCCAATTCCATGAACAGTTAGTTTTGAAAGTTGTCATGCTCTGATTTATTTTTCATTTCATCCTCCTTCTCGAATGAGAATACCATATGCAGCCTATTTTCACTTTGATCTTGTATATGAACAGGATCACTCTGAACTCTGATCCTGTTCCAATACAAGATCAGACTGAAAATGAGCTGCATATGGTATTCTCATTCGGGGATGAGAATGAAATGAAAAATAAATCAGAGCATGACAACTTTCAAGACGAACTGTTCATGGAATTGGATTTTGCCTTGGAATCCATCAACATTAGGATAACAAAGGGGATGAAAGTGCTACAAATGTTCATATTTTAAGACCCTACTCATCAGACAAGCTGTTGCCTCAATGCATCTATGATGTTTTGATATTCAATTGCAAAATCTATAACTAGTTGTGTCTTGTAAATGTCGTTGCAGAAATATCTAAAGAGAAGAAAATTTCAAGCAATATATACTAATCATGGAAGTTCTGCTAAGAGAGGTAGGGAAAAAACATTTTTTCATAGTGTAAGACAAGAAGACCTTACCACAAATATGATACCACAAATATGATAACAACATATTTCATAGTTCAGGTGACAATACATTAACAAAATATGATATATATCACAAATATCAACAAGTGTGCATTGAGAAACCACATTATTTCATAGTTCAAGACAAAAAAACCTTAGGGTTTTTTATGTCTTTCATCATATTTGCCATAGTTTCTACAATATAGGCTTCACGGTTCTCTCTAAAGTTCCACAACTCCAGTACAGTGCCGATTTTTTTGACACTAATAACCGACTAATTTTCAGTCATATCTCTTAATCCCTACAAATTAAAAGCGATCATTTTGTTGTGAAAAGGGCAGTAACCACATCGAATTTAGTACTAGAAACCTTTATATTACCTCTATAAGCTCAGCTTTGGCTTCTTCCAGTTCTGCATTCGCCCTGTGGTCCTTACAGATAAGTGCCGTGTTAAGGGTTTCAATATCTTGCAAGCGATCATCTATATCTTTCATTTCTTGTTTCATCTCATAAATCTTATAATGAATTATGTGTTCAGCTTTAATGAAATCAATGCAATACCGAATTTGCAATTAATGTTGATACTTCTTTTACTAAGCACGTGCAAGAAAGGACAATATCTTATAATGAATTAGTGTTGCACACCCAACACAACATAGTCGCAGGTCTTGGAAGCAACAAATTAGTGAATTACCCCCATACACATTTCCTCAAACACAAATGTTCTACAAAAGCAGTGAATTTAGATACACCCAATGGAACAATATAGCAATTTCAACTTTGATGAAGCCCACAATAAAAATGAAATCTGCACATTATAGGCTCAAAGTAAAATAAACTACAGGAAAACTAGATACACCGAGGGGAACAATATAGTAATTTCAACTTTGCAATGTTCACGGGAAATTAAGCAGTGTCTACAAACGAACACAATGTCATTTAAAGCATATTATTCAGAAAGCCTCTATAGTAAAAAAAAAAGTATCATGTAGAAAAAACTTGATTTCGAATACAGTGCACTCCGTAAATTTTAGATCAACAATTGTTTTCAACTCGAGTTTATTTAGCATCCTAATAGTATGCCTGGCAGACTGTTGTAACATACCAAAATTTGCTTTAAAATATTATTTTATTATTATTTGTGCATTTTGTGCTTTTTTTGAATTTATTATATTTTTGGGATTTTATTTTAAATTAAGTATATTTTATTTTAGAGAAAACTAATTATTTATAGATAAAATTAATATAAAGTTTGGCTAAAAATATTTTAGTTGAGTTCAAAAATTCTCAAAGTATTTTTGAGAATTTTTTGGGATTTTCCTGATATTTTTATTGTTTTAAATAAATTAAAATATTTACTAAAATTAATTTAAATAAGAAAATCCTTGGAAATCGTATAAATAGTTTTGGACCGGAGCCTATACTGTTTTCGCCTAGTTCGATCCATCTTCTAGAAGCAATCGCGCCAACCGTTCGATCTCGATCGGAGAGTCATTTTCAAGCCGTGCGACCGCATTGACTGTCAGTCGTTGGATTGGATCTGAGCATATGAGATAAGGCCATGTTGGATCGGGACTCGTTGAATCCGAGCCATTGTTGTTGGATGCGTGTACATCCGTGGTCGTATCGCGTGTACGTGGTCATCGGATCCGCCATGTGTAGGCCATTCGTTCATCTTCCCCAAGGGGACTTCGAGCCGGACTCTGCCTGTGCCACCGTAAGCACCATGGAATCCTCATCGATTCTTACTCGATCCGGCCGCTGCGTGCTATATAAAAGAGAGCATCGGGTGCGCAGAGGTCAACACAACCAAAACCCTAAGGTTTAGCCTCAGAAATCGCATCCGTTCCACCACAATCGAAGGTTTTCTGCTATGCGCCACTGTAGGAGAGAAACCGTCGATTCGTTGCCATCCGTGGAAGACAGAACCCAAGACCGGTGCAGTTGAGTTCACCATTGAGAGAAGCATCCCGTGCGCATGTCGCCGACGCTAGGGGGTCACCGGAGTGCTGTTGCCGTAGGAGCCCTAACCGCTGTGATGTTCAAGACAAAGCCGCGGCCATCTTAGTACACGAAACTAAGATCTGAGCACGTCAATAGGTGGGTGACGTCGAGAGCTCTCCGAGGATGCCCTCGTCGGTCGCCGGTGGCGACCATAGGGTCCCGTGTCAGTGGTAGTCACGTGGCTTGATGCTTCGTCGATGTGTGGCTGCCTCGTCACCCTTGTGGATGATGTGGCAGTTGCGTGGTGGTCGCGTGGCATGTTGCATGGATGCTGCGGTGGTGCTGAGCCAGCCGCGGGTGCGGGCTACCGTCAGTCAGATCGTGCGTGGACCGAATTCACTGAGCGCCGTTTCTGACGTGTGACTTGGTCCATGGACCCGGTTCAGTGGACCAGAGGTCACGTGTCGACGCAGGAGCAATTCAGGCTAGGGCTGACGTCACACCGACACAATAAATATCTTTTTTAGTACAAAAATAATTCGTTTATTCATTTGATTTTCAATTTTCTGATTTTTAGAATTTTTGAATCTTCCTCGAGCCTGTTCTCCCTCATACAAGCTCATATTGAGGTGATTCAAATTTCTATTTTTTTTAAAGTTGAGATCCATCTAATGGTGAATTTTATTTGATTTTTGGAGTTCATTTGCGCTCTGTTTTGGTGTTTATTTGGTTTTCTCATTGAGTTTTTGCGACGCATCGGATGATCCGTCAACCCAAGAGCACGTTCCAGAGCAAGACCAGGACCTTTGCCAAGGCAAGTTGTGCTTTGATCATGTTGAACCCATATTTACAAAACTGCTATATTGTTTTACCCTATTGCATATTATTTCTTGTATATAATTGTTTAAAATTAAATTGGGACTTAGTTAATCTATCAATTTGATATATATCTACCTTGTCATTTGTACGCCATGATTTATTTGTCACCCTAGATTGGTTCACTATAGTTGGTTAATACTAAAATCAACATGGGATGACTAGACAGTGTTAGTTGCTTAGCCATGCCATGTCATCACATGTGCTTGAATCATCAATGATTAATCTTGACTAATGGAATATAGAACATGTTAATAATTTGGTGTGTTAGGTGTTGTCACACGATGAGATTGAGTTGTTTTGGTGAGGGATGTCACGAACGATGTTGAATTGTTGATGGCATGTGGTTCTTAGTAATCAACTAGGGTGGTAATCATTTAGATTGCGGCAAGTGGCAAGGGGCAAGTGTGCCAAGGTGGGCAGAAGGGCAGAGGGTTGATATATCTTGGTACTTCCAGGATGAATGGAGAGTATAAGGTCTTATCCGCTTCTTTAAGTAACAATTCTTTGAGCTCTTTTTGATCTGGTACGCAGATACGATTCTCATACCAAACGGTACCTTGTTCATCTTCGGTGAAACTTGTGGCTTTTTCTTTCTTCATATTGCTCTTAATCTCCTTGATATTGGTGTCATCAACTTGTGCTTCTCGAATCTGATCCTCCAACGCAGGGCGTACTTCCAAAGTAGGAAAGTAACCTTCTTGAACCACTTCTAAATTAAGCTTCTGAAATTCCTCATAGAGTGATGGCTGTCTTTCCTTAATCATCAGAGTGTTGCAATAACTCTTTCTACTCAAAGCATCATCTACGACATTGGCTTTACCTGGGTGATAATGAATTCCAATGTCATAGTCCTTAATCAACTCCAACCATCTTCTTTGTCTCATATTGAGATTGGCTTGGGTAAAAATGTATTTTAAACTCTTGTGATCAGTGTAAACCTCACAACGATGTCCAATGAGGTAATGATGCCAAATATTTAAAGCATGCACTACGGCCGCGAATTCCAAATCATGGGTAGGATAGTTAACTTCATGTGGCCGTAGTTGTCGCGAAGCATACACTACAACTTTTTTATCATGCATCAGCACACAACTGAGTCCTTGTCGGGATGCAACACAAAATATCTCAAAATTCTTTCTGATATTCGGTAAGATAAGCACTAAGGCAGTTGTCAAACACTTCTTTAGCTCTTGGAAACTCTGCTCACATTCTGTGGTCCAAACAAACTTCTCCTTTTTCAAGAGCTGAGTGAGCGATCTAGCTTTCCTAGAAAATCCTTCTATAAAACGGTGGGTGATTCCCAACTGAGCACATCTTGTACCTTACCAGGGTCAACAACAACTCTTTCTGCTGATATGACATGTCCTAGGAAAGCAACTTCTTTCATCCAAAACTCACATTTACTAAACTTAGCATATAGCTGGTTTTCTTGGAGAGCCAATCCATTCCTAGGATCACATTTACTGAACTTGGCGCAAGTGATCCTCATGTTCTTCCTCACTTTTGGAGTAGACCAGAATATCATCGATGAAGACAACAACAAACTTATCCAGATTTTCCATAAATACTTTATTCATCAGGGTCATGAAGTAGGCAGGGGAATTGGTCAATCCAAAGGACATCACGGTATACTCATACTGTCCATATCAAGTCACAAAAGCTGCCTTTGGAATATCCTTTTGGCAAATCTTCAACTGTGATAACCTGATCTCAAGCCAATCTTCGAGAACACTCCTGCTCCTTGAAGTTGGTCAAACAAATCGTTGATCCTTGGCAAAGGATGCTTATTCTTGATAGTGACCTCATTGAGAGAACGATAATCTACACACATTCGCTAAGTACCATCCTTCTTTTCAACTAGAAGAACTGGGGCTCCCCATGGCGAAGAACTTGGCCACACAAAACCTTGATCTTGCAGCTCTTTAATATGTCTCTTTACTATAGCTAACTCATTAGCAGGCATTCTGTAGGGTCTCTTGGAGACGGGTGGTGTTCCAGGAACTAGTTCAATCAAGAATTCTATATCCCGGTCTAGTGGCATCCCAGGCAACTCATTTGTCTCTGGCGACTGGCACATCTTCCAAACTTATTCCTTTGACACTGCAAACTTTTATTCCTTCAGACTTCTCTGTAGCAGCTTTAAACTTTAACTTAGCTTCAATTGGACTGGTTAAGGTGATCTCTCTATTTCTACAATCCAAAACTACTCGGTTCTTAAAGAGCCAATCCATTCCTAGTATCACATCTAGGGACTTGGTGTCTAGGACAATGAGGTTGGCTAGAAATTCTACCCCTTCAATTAATATCTTAACTTCGGGGTAGCCTTGGTTCGTACTCAAATCAGAACCAGGTGATTGCACCAATAAAACAGTTTTAAGAGGCACTGTCTTTAATTGATGATTTGCAGCAAAACTCCGAGAAATAAACGAATGCGTAGCTCCAGAATCAAACAAAACCATGGCAGATGCTGAGTTGACTAGGAGCTTACCTAGTATGACGTCTGGTGTAGACTGGGCATCCTCAGCGGTGACGTGGTTCACACGGCCTCTTCCAACAAGTGGGGGAGTCCTAGTGGCTTGATTAGGAGTCTAGGGCGCTCCACGTCCTGCTCCTGGTGCAGGGGTCTTGGCTGGTGTAGATCCCAAGTTGAAACAGACTGGTGTCATAGCTTGCTTCCTTGGGCAATTTTTGGCATAATGACCAAGTTCATGACAGTTGAAACATATGACTCATGCAGCTGGATTATTGGTCCTCTGAGGCGGATTGCTGTTGGTGTTAAAGTTGCGATTGCCTAAAGCAGCTGGGCGAGGCACTGGTGCTGGGGTCCTAAATGCAGTCGGAGTAGTGAAATGAGCAGGCTGTTTGAGCATTAGTTCTGACTTCTGCTGGTGATTCTAAGGGGAACCATGCTGCATCATCTTTCTCTTGCGAGATTCTTCCAACTCACGATGAGATTCCTCAATGAGCATGGCTTTGTCCACAAGATGATGAAAATCTACATAGTCATTGCCAATAATTTGCACATTTAAACCTGGATTGAGCCCACGCTTGAACTTCTTCTGGCGAGCATCATCTGTAGCAACGTCTTTTGGAGCGTAGCGAGTAAGTTGAGTGAACTTGTTGAGGTATTCACTCACTGACATCCCTTCTTGTTTGAGCTCATGGAACTCATTCTTCTTCATTTCAACCTTGCCATCTGGGATATGAGAGTGGCGGAAAGCAGTAGAAAACTCTGCCCAAGTGATAGTCTGGGGGTCATCATGAGTGGCACTGTAGTTCTCCCACCATTCAGCGGTGGTGCTCTCCAGCTGGTGAGCGGTGTAGAGAACCTTCTCACGATCAGTGCACTGAGCAATGGCCAGCTTCTTCTCAATGAAGCGAATCCAATCATCTTCACTAATGGTTTTGAGGAGTTGGAGAAAGTGGGTGGGCGAGTCCTCATGAATTCAGCTAGCTTGGACTGTGGATGAGCTTGAGGAGGTGCAGCAACAGCTTGGGTCTGCTGGTTCAACAGGTTAGCCAAGGCAACTACAGTCTTGTTCTATTGATTCATCATGTTGTTCATATTCTGCATTATGGTATTCATAAGCTGAGTATGAGCTACCAGAAAGTGTCCCATGTTTTGATCTGTCACTGCAAGTGGTGGTGGTGTATTGGGGTTGGGGCTGGCACTGGCATTGGCATTAGCATCCACTGGTGAACTGCGACTGGTTCCAGAACGAGTGTCAACCATCTGCGATGCAGCACAAGGGTTTGATAGGTAAGAGGGAAAAGCAGAGACAAGTGGTAGAGTCATCTAGGGGAGAAGGTAATACCTAGGGACAAAAGGACATAGCCGAAAAGGCTACAACTCAGAGATGCAATAAAACATTCAACTGAAGGTATGGTTGCAACACCATGCTCAGGGCAAGTGTACAACATACCTGGCACACAAGCAATAAATATCCTAGTATACGAGGACTATACGTAGCTAAACTAGAAAAGGGGAACATGCTCAAACACCACTGAGCAACAAAAACCTATCTTATATGGTAGTCATCTTGTCATACTCTCGACGGCTTAATCATCACCCTCCTTGGTTTGATTCCTTGCGGAAGACCCGAGGTTTTGAGAAGTTTCATGAGATAAGATCAATTTAAACTTTCAAAATAATATTTCAGCAAAGGAGAGGAATAAGAACCTAAGAATAAGATGATATGAGATAAACTATTAAATACCAATTTATTGGTTTGATTTAGAAAATAATTTTGAAGACTATGCTAACTAGGATAAAAACCTACAGTCGATATGGCTCTGGTACCATCTCTGTCGGGACCTGGATTTGCAAATCCGAAACCCTTTGTGTATACTGCACTAGTCCAGGATCACGCTAGTGCACACAATGAAAATATAGATAAAATATCATTCCATACAACGAATTAACTAAGAAAGAAGCAAACTATTATTAAATAAAGCATCAGAACTTATGTTCAAAGTTTACACCACTATGCCTTAATGGCTTAAGAAACAAATAAAATATTGCAGTGGAAACAAAATAACTTAGGCCATTCGACATGCCACAAGCAATCGTCTGGAAACGTCTTTCTAATCCACGTAGTATTCATAATATTCTTTCTCATGATATTCAGTATTTCCTGGCACTTCCTCAGCAACTGATCAACAAAGGTGTAAAGCCGTGATTACAAAAAGTACTTAGCAGGCCGCAGGGGAATGATGCAATATATTCATGTAGGCTTGACAAAGGATAGACATATGGTTCTTTTGCAAAAAGCAAAAACTTGAATTAAAATATAGTAAATAGATTGAAAGAACAATTAAGAAAATATAATAAATAACTGGTAAATCAATGGTAGACAACATGAACAGAATGGTGAGGCATCACCCAACACCATCTAAAACAATTATCGAACCACTAAATTCAACAGTATAACTTTAGACAATAAACAACAGTGAACTCCCCGTTCACATCCCAACAATTCTACCATCCAACAATTCATAAAACACTCTATACCTCATGTGAAATTCCCCGGCATGTCCATGACTGCGGACGCAGCTATTCTAATAATTTTACACTCTACAGAGGTGGTACAGCTTTACCCACAAGACATGATATTCTCCTTGTGCCTAGCCATTAGCACACTTCCTTTGGAGTGCCGGCAGAGAAATCATGACAAAGCCTTTACAATGCACTATCTAAACTCGATACTACCCGATAAGGTTTCGCCCCGTAGGGCCCCCTCTTGCACCTTGCGAATCTACCTGTCCATACCGGAACCCACACCACTAATTAGCAGTACTCAAGGCTAGACATTGCAAATTAATTAGCTAGTTCTGTCCCATACCAACATGTGGTAGTACGATTATGCCTAGTTCAATGACGCACAAGATTTAGTCCTTATGTTGTCTCAGGCAAGACATCCACATCCCAATGTGCTAGAAAGCACCCCCTTTATTGCACGATCACTTGCCTGAGGGAAAGCAAATTCGTTCAACCAAGATCAATGGCTACCCTGCTATGGTACAACAAATTTTACGACAGTGGCTATCGGCCATAATTCAATATCTCATTAAGTCAAGATTAACATTAATTCATATGTGATATGAATCCCATCGTACAAGTAAGCAGGCCTAAGCATAGCTACGATAACCCAATATTGGCAATATGATCATGTCCAACTAGTACTGTCCCAAACTAAGGTTAACAATGGATACATGGCATTCCAATAATCAAGGTGGCTTAATGTCAACTAGGTATATAGCTATTCCCATGAAATAAGCATTGATACTCAAATAGCATGCATTTGTATAAAACAAATTACTCTGCAAACATAGGATCAATATGATCAAAGGTTATGACTTGCCTTGTAGATCTAGTGCTGAGTCTTGGTCTTCGAAGTCTCCGTTTGCTCCCTCGGAATTAACGTCTACCAGAAAAGAAAGCAATGAAAATAAATAAATACTAAACAGAGACTCAAACAAACTCAAAACTGATAAATGGCTCTGGAATGTAGAGCTTGACTTTAGAAAAATTTAGAAACTTGAATCACCCCAATCGGAGTTCGTATGAGAGAGAACGAGCCTCCGAAAGATTTGAAAATAAATAAAATACAAAAAAAATCAGAGATTCATATTTAACAGAATTATTTTTCTACAAAAAATTCGGTTTATTACGCAATGCTGACGTCCGCAGGGTTCACGGTAGACCAAGTCCACCGAACCCGACTAGGGCTGACGTGGCACAGAGGATGACATAGTGCTGACGCAGGCAAACACGTCAGCGCTGACGCAAGCAGCTTGGCTGATGCGGCAGCTGACACAGGCGGACACGTGGACGGGTCACGTGTCGCACATCCAGTAGCGGAGTGGGACCAGATGGTGGGGATTCACGGCTGCGGGCGACGAGGACCTGGCTAGATCCGAAGCGCACGAAGGCCATCGGACGGTTCGGATTCCACGACGAAGAACAACGGTGAGGTGGTGGCGCAAACTCACCGGATGCGAGGAAGACAGTGCAGGAAATGGCGAAACTTGACCGGATCAGGCGCAAAACCTTGGGGATCTGGAAGAGTGCGATGCGGAGAACTCGGGAACGCAAGCGATGGCGAAAGAGAGGGCTCAACGGAGGAGATCAATGCGGTGAAAAGCTTTGGCGGTGGCGACGAACTCCAGCGAGGGTGCAAGGACGAATGGCAGCTTAAATAGCCTTGGGAGGCATGCGTGGCATAGAGTCTGAGGACAGCGGCGGACGCGGTTTCAACGCAGCTAGGGTTAGGGTTTCTGGCGGCAGCGGCGGGTGCGAGTGTGCGGGCTGGCTGGACCAGCTGGGCCACGGGCGAGCGGTGCTGGGATGAGGCGACGCGGGGCGAGGCAATGGGCCAGACGGAGCGGAGGCAGGCTAGAGCGGGCTGAAAAGAATCGGGCCAAAGCAAAATTTGAAAATAAAAACAATTTCCAAATTAAGAAAATTCCAGAAATTTGAATAAAAGCAAATAAATAGCAAATAAATTTTGAAAAATCCCCAAAAATACAGAAAAATTCCCTGAAACATATGGATCCCAACTTTTGTTTGATGTATAGATTAATCAAATTAAATCTTTTCATTAATAAAAAATTCAAATTAGGCTTTGATTAACTCAAGGAACATGAAAATGGTTCATTTTCAAATTCAAACATTCCAAAACTCAAATTTTGGGATGTTACACCTTTTTCTTTGGTTTGTCAACATTATTACTTGCCTTTTTTGAATTAGTTGCACCTTGATGTGACCATACCGACCCAGCAAGCCATGCTTCTACCTCAAGCTAAGACAAGGGCCCAACAACTTCTGACGCTCCAGGCCCAGCCCGAGATAAAGTCCAATTCGTTCATGAGTCCATTTCGGCTCCCAGGAGCAGTCCAACTAAAAACGACCCTATCTGGGTCATACGAAGTCCGTTTGAGGCGTTCTTGACCTCTACAGACAAGCCCACGATGAGAGCTTTCCAATGGATGTGGTTTCATATCCAAACTCCTTCTAGATCAATGGGAATCGTCAAGTCAATATGACAAACAGAATCTGCCAGGTGCTGCGCCACCTCCACTTGGGCCCAAAGGCCTTGTACAACCTAGGGTTGCACGGCTATCCCCTTGGCCACCTCCCTTGCCTTCATCCTCATATATATATTCAGTAGCCGTCGCTAGAATAGATGGGTTTTGCTTAGATTAAAACTAGACACTTTGTCAGTTTTTCGCCGTACATCGGTTTGTGGAACCCCAACTCGTGTGCTTAATATTATTTGCAATTTCAGATTGCATCTTCTACGTTCTTGATTGTGTTCTCGATTCGCATGCAGGGATAAGCCTTCTTGGTAAGGTCAACCGTGTTTGTGCGTGGTTGATAACCAAAGGAGCCATGGTGTAGTGATTGCTGGGTTCGAATCAGTCTTGATTGGAAGCCAGATCGTCAATGTCGAGTTTTCCACCAATCGATTTATTACTACCTATCAAAAGATCAGACCACCATCCCCATCCAGTGGTATCAGAGCCTCGGTTGCCCGATAGGTAATTCTTGTAGCTCCACTTTTGTTTTGCCATCGTCCTAGAGTCCAGAAAAATTGCCCCACAAAAAGTTCATCATCGGTTCCGCTGTCCTACAACCCCTTGTGCCTTTGCAATTTTCATTTCAGTTTCGCTTTGTTGAATTTGTTTCCATTGTCATCATCTTGTTGCTGGTTTGAGGTCATGATCCTAGTTTCTAGTTGTCCCTTTCCATTGCCCTAGTTCTTGTTTTGCACTGTTAGTCATCCCACCACCGCCAACCCCAGAACTGAACTGAGTCCTACTCGGTTTGTCCCTACCGCCGCTCTGCATTATATATCCCACTTCGCAAGCCCTAGATAGGTTGCGAGCCGCCTTGTGCCAGTTTCCATGCAACACTGGCCACCCTTTCTCACCCGCGATCCTATTGTTATTCTAGCCCTAACCGAAAGAAAGAAGTGAAGTCGTAGGCAACTCTAGATTGCGCAGTGTTTAGTAAAACTGGCATAACTTTTGCATACAAACTCCGATTGGGGCATACTTTTTTTATTTTGAAGAGGACGACGACGCGCATCTGAAAAATATATAGGTCATCAAATTTGTGCAATTTTTGACCCTCAAAATTGGCCTTTAAGACTGAGTTCTAGACCCCGGAAGTTTCTTGTGCTGTTTTTGTCAATTTTTTGGTCATCTGTTTAATGTTTTCTCTCATTCCAAAATGTGAGATTTTTGTTTTGCCTTTGAGTTAAAAGAAAGGAAAAAAAGGCAAGTGCAAAAAAAGAGAAGAACCGCACTGAAAAAAATCAAAGAGAAGAAAAGAAGCAAAAAAAGAGGGAAAGAGAAGCAGATAATCAGAATTACTTGCATCCTTTGAGTCCTATGTTCTTTGATATATCCCTTACTAGAATGAACTAGTTCTAGTAACATGTTTAGGCCAGCAACTGTGATAAGTACGTTGGATATTTATTCAGCTTGCTAATTTGACTTCGATATTGCTTATTCCTTGCTACTAAATATTGCCTTCTGAGCTCCATATACTTCATATCAGTTCAGGTTCTCCTTTGCAATCATCGTACTCACGCTCCAGTCACGGTATCATGAACCGCCATCAGTTGTACCACCTACTGCTTTGGTAAGAACATTTGTAAGGGTGTGGTAAGACGTGTGAGAGTTTGTGATCCTACTATCCAGTACCTAGTAGTTGATAGGGATAATACTTTGTCCTACCTTCCATTTTCTACTAGCAATAGCAGGGGTGTCGGAGGACCAGGATGGTAACTAGTGTGTTCTTCATAACGAGCTCTGAGAGATGCTTCGAGAGATGAATGAGACTATGAACAAGCAAATTCAAAACATGGAGAATGCACTTGATAGAAAAGAGCAAAAGCACCAACCCAACTTTAATTCATCTCCTTCTGCTGGTAAAAGTAAGAATTTTTCGGTTCTTCCTTCTTATAGTGGATTTGGTGTTGATGCTTATATTGATTGGGAAATAGAGGTAGATAAAATTCTTTCGCAATGTAACCTCTATGCTAGACGAAAAATTAGAATTGCTGCTAGTGCTTTAACTCGCTATGCATCAATTTGGTGGCATGATTTTTGTGCTTATAAGACAATACCACAAACATGGAAAGATATGAAACGACTTATGAGAGATGAATTTGTTCCTGCTTATCATTCTAAAAAGTTACTTTATGAATTGCAATGTTTACAACAATGTGATAAAACTTTCAAGGAATATTACGAGGAATTAGAAACTTTGTTATTGCATTGTGGATTGGATGAATCTAAAGAAGCTAAGGAAATAATATTCTTAAATGGACTTGACAAGAAAATTCAGAGTATTCTTGTTGATAGGGAATACAATTATCTCTCTAGTTTATTTAATATTGCTTGTGAGGTTGAAACTCAAATTGAACATGAAAGACATCTTGCTGAAATTAATGTCTATAATTGCAGAAGTAAGCAATTTTATTTGGAAGAATGGCATCTTGTCGAGTTTTTACTTGCTACTAACTTTTCACAAGACATTGAGAACAAGAACGAGAAGGAAAACATGCTAGAGAAGGAGGAACAAGAGATACTTGCTATCCCATGTATGCCTCAAGAATGTACAGATCATGATATGCCTAAATCGGTTGAGATAGAAAACAAAGGTAATGACATAGGTGCTATTTTCACACGAGGAGAGAATTCTGTTGATGTGCTAAATTTGGCCACTACTGGTGCTATGCTAGAACAACAGTTAGTGGACACTCAAACTGAATCACCTTTGTCACAAATATGATCGTCTCGCTGTCCCTAGTGATAAAAGAAGAGTTGTGTGATAATGTCTCATTTATATCCATACCTCAACTAGTGAATGAACATGTCAGTTTTATTTTTGATCTAAACACGTGTGCTGAAAATAAACATGTTATTCACCTTGCTAATGAAAAGGATGAGATTAAACTGTTGTCTTCCTTGAGTACTTTGGATTACATTGAATTTGATGTCATATGTGATCTCAATTGTTTAGAGGAGAGATTTTCTATACCTGCTAATTTGGCATGGTCATCCGATGTTAGTTTTCATGCTATTGGCAAACACAATGATAACGAAAAGTACATGATGCATCGAGTTTATATTTGTACCATTTTGAAATCTTCTTTCAATGTGCCACACTATCAACAATCAAAGAATATGTTGGTTTCTTTGCCGCCTCTTGTTACTAACCTTTTGCAGGCCAATGAGCTTGAGAGAGGACGACTCAAAAACTCAAAACCAAGCCCATCTCGAGATAAAGTCCAATTCGTTCATGAGTCCAGTTCGGCCCGCAAGAGTAGTCCAACTAAAAATAACCATATCTGGGTCATATGAAGTCCGTTTGGGGCGTTCTTGGACTCTACGGACAAGCCCATGATGAGAGCTTTCCAATGGATGTGGTTTCACATCCAAACTCCTTCTGGATTGATGGAAATTGTCAGATCAACATGATGAACAAAAGCTGCCAGGTGCTGCGTCACCTCCACTTGGGCCCAAAGGCCTTGTACGACCTAGGGCTGCACGGCCATCCCCTTGGCCACCTCCCTTGCCTTCATCCTCATATATATATTCATTAGCTGTCATTAGAATAGATGGGTTTTGGTTAGATTAAAACTAGACACTTTTTTAGTTTTTCACCATACATCGGTTTGTGGAACCCCAACTCGTGTGCTTAATATTATTTGCAATTTCAGATTGCATCTTCTACGTTCTTGCTTGTGTTCTCGATTCACATGTAGGGATAATCCTTCTTGACGAGGTCAACCATATTTGTGCGTGGTTGATAACCAAAGGAGCTGTGGTGTAGCGATTGCAGGGTTTGAATCAGTTCTGATTGGAAGCTATATCATCAACGTCGAGTTCTCCACCAATCGATTTAGTACTACCTGTCGGAAGATCGGACCACCGTCCCCATCACACCTTACTTTGTGTCGGGACCCGAATATGCAAATCCAGACCCTGTGTGTATTCTGCACTGGTCCAAGATCATGCTAGTGCACACAATCTCAACATAGATGGATATCATAATCAAACACAACGAATACTTAAATAAGACTTCATGAAATTAAATATAACTGTTAAATGACCTTAATGTTCACGCTAAGACTAACAAATAATAAAACCGTAGCGAAAATAATTTATTCGTGCAACCCTTCAATTTGCCAAAGGCAACTGACAAGGTTCGCACCCTAACCGGTCGTCTCCTCCTGGAACTCCTCGTAAGTAGGCGTAGCTTCCTCTCCAACTGGTGATTTGTTGTTGTAAGGGGTGAGTTCATAAAGCACTCAATAAGTTGTGCACAAAATGCAAGCCTAATATACTATATGCATGGTTTATTCCAAATGAATGGCTGAATTGGTTATTTTGCAGTAAAGCCATATTTATAAAAGAATAGCATAAATAGATTGAAATAATAGTAAAACAAATAATAACAATAATAAATTTCTCAATTATTCCCAAATAATCTGACTCATAACCTTAATCATACTCCAACTTCCGTAGGCATACAACCTCCATTCCCAAGTTTATTTTATTAAAATCTAACCCTTGACTGTAATCACCAAGCAACGCTCAATACCGCGAGCATGGCTATTCGAATTGGTTTGACACTCTGCAGAGGTTATACACTTTACCCATAAGATACAATCATATACCACAAAGACAAGTGATCATAACAAAACCTTTCCAATGCTCTGTCTAAACCAAGTACTGCCCGCTGAGGTTTCAACACTGATGGGACTGGTTACCACATTCTGGGCCCCCCTCTTGCACTATGTGAGTCTATCCGTACACCTAAAACTCACACCACCATGACAGTACCAAAGCCTAGACATAACAAATTAATCAGCTAGGTCTTTCCCATACCAGACATGTGATTGTATGAATACTCAATTCAAATGCTTGCAAGGTTAAGTCTTTAATTGACCAAGGCAAGACTAACAAAAAATTCACCATTATGATTATACCATCAATTTTCATTTTTAAAAGCAATGCGACTGCCCAAATGCCATATTGGCCCACCATGAAACCACAACTCTTACCACTTGCCTTAGTCTAAATCATTTTACCACCCCAGTTGATTACCATGTACCACGTGCCATCAAAAACATCAACAACGTTGTGTGACAACACCTAACACATAAATTAATAAACATGTTCCATATTCCATTAAGCATGATTAACCTTTTCACATAAAATGATATCAATAATTCGTTTCATAGCTAAGCAACTATTCACGTTCTACCTAACCCACATTGGCAATTAATAGCTACCAATTAATAAAGAACCATACTAAGTGAAAAATGAATCATGGCACACTACTAAGAAAGGCGTTATATTAGACACGTCATCACTGACTATTTTTTATGAAAACCGTTTGGGAAGAGGCTCGAGCACATCGCATATGGTTTGTGGCTAAAACCGTTTTAGCCACAAACCATCTGCGATGAGGCATATAACATCACAGACGGTTAGTTGCTAAAACCATCTGTGATGAGGGCAACATCACAAATGGTTTTAGCCACAAACCGTCTGTGATGATGGGGAGAACTTCACAGACGGTTTGTGATTAAAACCATCTGTGATGAGGGCAATATCATAGACAGTTTTATCCAAAAACCATCAGTTATGAACAATTATGATAAATGAAGCTTTTGAGCCCCAGCTATTAGTGAATCCTTGGGAATAGTTAAACGAAATATGCATTTCATATAAGAACTAGCTTCTTGCATGCATCACAATATACAAAAATTTCCCTACAAAAGTTCTTGATGGGAAAGCCTAGCTAGTCTGGTCCTCGTCGTCACCGAAGTCATCATCGTCGGAGTCATCGCTGCTACCATCGGGATCGTCGCTCGAACCTACTCTATCTAGGTCATCCTCCAGCTCCCAGCCATCACGATAGCCCGCCAACAAGTCAAATCTATCGTCATCGTCAGAGATTGCTGTTCGAGGACGATGCTTCTTTTCGACGACGCTTGAGGCAGAGGGAGCGGTGCCCAAGGCGGGCGACATACTGGCCGACGGAGGAGACCATCGATGTAGTGAATAAGCCGCGGTTAGAGGATTCATTGATAGGGCGTCGTGTCACCACAGCCATTGCCACAGGGGCTTCGAAGGCCGAGGAGGTGAAGACGGTGGCGGTGGCGGAGGGTAAGTCGGCGGTGGAGGTGAAGGCGATGACGGTGGCGGAGTCGGCATCGGAGGCGACGGTAGTGGAGTCCCACATGGGGCAGCGGAGCCAACAGAGGGGATGGAGTTTGAGCTGCTCATGGCATCGGAGGCAAGCACGATGTGGAATGCGATCGATCGAGTATTTTGGGCGCCAACGCTACCATATATATATCATTGCGGAAGTGCAACGACCTTCGTTGGGGAAATGAAACTCTTGGAACATTAAAGGTCTTCACAGTTGAATTTTAACAGACGGTTCTCTCTCGGAACTGCGCGCCTGTCCTAATCCACTACGTCACTTACCAGGCGGTACACAAAAAATTTAGTTTCCCTGGATTTGAACCTGACACCTCACGTACGCAAGCCAAGCCTATTACCAACTAAGCCAAGAATGCCTCTTGTGACATTTCATGCAAATTATGTAAAAAAGGCTTTGGAAAAAAGTAACATCATAGTCGGTTTGTGGCTAAAACCGTCTGTGATGACGGGGAGAACATTAGAGACGGTTTCTGGCTAAAATCGTCTGTGATGAGGGCAATATCATAGATGGTTTTATCCACAAACCATCTGTGATGATCAATTCTGATAAATAAGAATAGAGAGCCTCGACCTTCTATGTATTTTTAGGGTTTCCTAGATATTTTTGAGGTGGCTGCGATTGAGAGGCAATCTGGTGGAAAGAGACCATAGATTTGGAGGTGTAATTGTAGATCCTTGTGCTCAAGGTCATCTAAGGTTAGTAATTGCTTCAAATTTGCATTATATTTTAGATCTAGCTTGGTAAAGAGGGAAATGAAGCTGGTTTCTAAATCTAACTTGTTGTAGATCCATTTGTTCTCTGTGATGTAAAGTAGTAATTGGTTCAAATTTGCATTATATTTAAGATCTAGCATGGGTACACGTTTTACACAAGAGATCAGGACATGAAGAGCACCAACCATGATCTTTGATTTTGTATATGTAGATACATGAGCATGGAAGCAAAAGCAAGGAAACAACCGGTGGGTTTTGTCGACTCACATATGGTGTCCAAGCAAACCATGGACAAAAATTTACAAGTCGTCCACAAGTATGTGGAAAAAATATTGCTGGCTCAATGGGACAAAAAATTCATACTTTTATCCGACAACCCGAGTAAGTGCTTCATCTAGTTGCTATACTTGTTGATTTGTACTATACAACGCAGCTTGAACTTAGGTTGAATGACCATGGCGACTTATCTGTGCAGGTATCACTGGGTTCTACTCATAATTATACCAAGATAGAGCCACGTAATTTACCATGATTCCAAAAGGGGCGGCACACACGACTTGATGCCTATCACTCACTGTAACGACCCCATTTTCTCATAAATGCAAAAATGGAAATCTAATGCGCATACAACACTAGTCCCATGATCAGTGGCTAGTACGCACATTTTCAACAATTGGAATCACATCCATACATCATTTTATTAAAGAGGAAGCTATTTGTACAATATATTCTTACAACTCGGAGTATATAAATATAGCAACAGAAGAAGTAAAGTCTTGTAGTGTGCCCATCCAATCTCTCAGGCAACTGACAAGGCATAATCCTTAGAAAGGTCGCTTTATTAAAATTCCCGCATCCTGCGACGAAAAGAGATCTTTCGAAGCTTCGCTATCTTTTTCCACCTAAAACAACATAATAAGCAAGGGTGAGTACTTTACGTACTTCGCAAGACTTTGGCAAATCCTATAATATATGCAGGCCATTTCAAAGAAAAGGCTTCTACGTTTAATTTGTATAAAGCGAAATTGAATTTGTAAATCAAGTTGTCATTTGCAAACGGAATTTAATAAAGCAAGTTTGACTGATAAGAAATAAGTAAAGCATAAGTAATACTCATAGCCCTTCGCGAGCATTGAATAATTAAATGATCCAATAATCCAATTCTGACATATCCATTCCTTGCCAACACGTGGCGTAACCATAATCTTTGCCAAAACAAGGCACATCAGGTGAAATCATCCCATTTTGAAAATAGTAAAACTTCTAACCATGTGATGATGTTAATTACCAAGTGCTTTTGACCGTAGGCATGGCTAATTAATTAGATTTACACTCTGCAGAGGTGTACAGCTTTACCCACAAGAAATGATCATATTTTTGTGCAAGCTATTAGCACACTTCCTTTGGTGTGCCGCAGAGAGATCATAACATAACCGTTACATTACATAGACTTAACTTTGCACCAGCCCGATGACGTTGAATCCTTGTTATGAAGAAGAAACATGACAGTGATTCCCTGTCATTTTAAAGTGGTAACACGAACAGTAATTCCCTCCGATAGGAGCAGTAAATCCCTGCGGTAAGGGTTTCTTCCCATACCAAGGCGTGCATCGTTATACCGACATGCATTTACCCACACCGAAGTGTGGAAGCCCCTCATAAGCAAGCCTAGAAAGGATTGCTCATACTATCTCTCGCCAACCAATGTGCAAAGCAAG
Organism: Otatea glauca; assembly: GCA_036346275.1. Lineage (NCBI taxonomy): Eukaryota > Viridiplantae > Streptophyta > Magnoliopsida > Poales > Poaceae > Otatea > Otatea glauca. Next base: position 5,602,137 of record CM070712.1, read on the forward strand.
ACCTAAGCAACTTAATAGGTTAAGGCTGCCCATAACAGCACCAATGGTTGCACGGAGTTCTTGGCTTGAAAAAAACCCATAGCTCGATCCTTAATCCGACACGGACAATAATCTCCCATACACTACGTACAAGTCTAACCCTTGCACAACCGGATATTACCAATAATTGCCCGCATCTAAACCATAGTTTTTATTTTGGGGTTTTTAGTCAAAATACCAACAACTGACATGATGTCATAACCAACCTTTTTCAATTCTCAAGAATCAATTTTGATCTAATCATATTCAACATTGGTTCTAAAGCATGGCTTAGTATGGTTAATAATCGCATCTACCCAAGTTGACATTATGTATTGTCTAACCCGTTTATATGGTGATCAAGGTTCACATGTCCATACTTATCAAGGAAGTTTCATGAGACAATAGGTATATCTACCAGTACCACAAAATAGCGAATTTACGGAAAATAAATACATGCATTAAACATTTTGATAACACAGTGAAAATTAAATACTGGGATCAATATGATCAAAGGGGGTGCTTGCCTTGCTTAATTATTGTTTATGATGATGTCGCGGCTGCAACTGGCATGGTTGAGGATGGAATTAGTGATGTTGGGTTCTACACGTCGTTCAATAAAAATATAGCAAACAACAATTTTCAATAAGGGCAAAAAGAAGACAGACAGTATATCAAATAAAGACTTCCTATAAAGAACAGACGCAGATTCTTTTATAGATTATTTATTCTTGTTTTATGAATTCAAGAGGCTAAAATTATGTATTCTTGTATTTATAACTTTGACTTCTAGATGCTAAAATTATTTGGATTAATAGGATTAAAACATTAGTTATCATATTATATATGAGTAGTACTTAATCTTTAATTGACTTTGCATAAGAATTTGTTTTGAATATATATATATATATATATATATATACTAGATCTGTTAGGTTGAGCTATTGGTTTACATATTATGGTTTTTAAGATGGTTTTGGTTAAACCAAATATCTTAAGCATTGATTTCTTATTTATTATTAAAGCTCGTTTATTCATATTACGGATTATAGAGATCATAATACTTAGGGTTATTTGGATGACAGGATTTATATGCAGAATATGATGAAAAAAGATTATTTCTTCATAATAAGGTAGTCTATACTTTGGGGAGCAATTCTAAGCTGATTTCATAAATTTTATGATTTAGACGAGATGTTTTATTCATTGCTGAAATAGCTTAAATGGTATTAAGGTTTCTGATGACCATAACACTTAAGGTTATTGAGCTAGCAGGATTCAGATGCAAAGCAAGTTGTAAAATGAATATTTTTCCAGATTATTGTAGTCCATATCTCAAGGATCATTTCTGGGCTATTCTTCTTAAAATTTGCATTTAGATGAGTTGTTTTATGAGTTGCCGAAAAGGCTTAAGCGTTTCTGAAAACATAATACTTAAGGTTATTTTGCTATCAAGATATATATGCAAAGCAAGACTAAATGAGGTTCTTTCTTCAGAAGATTGATGTATTTTCTTTGTATAGTATTACTAAATTGATTTTATAAATTTTAGTGCTTAGACGAGACATTTTATTTGCTGCTAAAATAGCATAAATGATCATTCTGGAATATAGCATGAACATTCTTTTACACTAGGGTCTCATTCTTATTCATGAAACAATTCAAATTCTAGTTTATAACTAAAATATTTTAGCATATTTAATTAATCTACTGACATACTAGTATATAGAAATCAACTTTGTTCATTTTAGATTTCTTTTGCACAATTTATGCATTCTTGAACATTTAATATATTGAAAACAACTTTTAATAGAAAATGATTCAAACAAAGATGATATTTAATTATTTTTATATATTTGGTTTCTAGAAGTCTATGGATTCCAATAAAATTGGTTTCATTCAATTATTAGTTCATTTTCATCATTTATATATATAGCCTATGTTTCATCCTTTTCTTTAAATTTGAAATTCAAATTTGTCTAGAGATCTTATCCAAAATATTTTTGCATATTCTGAGAGTACTTGATTTTAGACGAATATAGAAATTTGTTTCATCTTATTTGGATTAAAGATGCAAAAGATATTAGTTAATGGATAAAGGTCGGTTGACAAAATAACTATAAAGGAGAAATACGTCTTCTAATTGAAAATACGCATTCACCGTTCAAAACCGGCTGAGACGCGCGCTGGCTAACAGGAGGGGCCAATGGTCAGTGACAAAAGAGCAGAGGCTCACCTTTGCGGCTCATCGCCGGCGAAGCAACTCGGGGGAGGTTCGGTCGGCGGTTCGGCAGCTTCAGGGAGCTGAGGCGCACCTGGAGGTGGTACCGATTCAGCCGGAGTTGAGTCGAGGTGAGCTGCCACCGAGGAGGGGCGACAGCGGCAATGGCGACCTGCCGGAGAAGAAGACGAACGCAATTTAGCTTGAATGGGTAACGGCATGAGCATAAGGGGATGTTAGGGGTTCCATTTTGCTAATTGGTGAGGTCGGAAACTCACCGGAGAGTTCCGCCACCGAGCGCCGATTCTGGGTAAGAGGCTTCCATGGTGGCGGCGAGTTCTAGATGGAAATTCTCAGAAATTATTGAGGGCTTTTGATTAGTAGGATACATAGATGCTATGGCTTCGCGGAATTGGAAAATGGTTGAGCGTATCGGCGGAATTTGAGGTTGATCCATGGGTTAGGGTTCTTCGGCTGATTCTAAAATAAGAGAAATTGACAGCTGTTTAGTCTATGTGGGCAAATGGAAGTTGAGGGGAAATGAAGTGCGCTCTACGGCGATCCTGGGCGGTATTTATAGACGGCAAGGAGGCACAACTGTGCTCGTAGCTCGGTGTGAACGCGGTGGCAGAATTGCGGCGGCTCCACAGGAGAAGGCATGGGCGTCACAGCGGAAAATTTGGGCAGGGCGACACCTGGCGGCGGCGTGGCACGGTGATGATGGCCGAAGTGCTTCGGTGGCGCGGTAGGACAGGAGAGGCGGTTACAACAGAAGACATGCTCTGCTTTGGGGCGCCATCGAGCCAAGGAAGAAGAAGGCACAGAGGAGAGGCTGTCGCGTGGGCCGCACAGTGCATCGGGTCCCACTTGGCAGTGAATGGAACGGTGACCTCAAGCATTTCTGCGATCAGAGCTTGGTTTGGTTCAAAGAATCGGTTACCTATCTTGTCTATAAATTAATGAAGAATTTACTGTGTGTACTAGAGATAAGGAATATTATCCTGTAAAATTTTCAGCTTGAGATATTATGTGTAGAAGTTATAAAAATTCTGACAAGCTACCGTGCACAGATTTTAGTTTTTTGTATTTAATTTATCTGGGACTTTATAACTTATCAAATATTTGTGAAACATTTTTTAGAGGTGCCTTATGGCTATATTGGTCTATTATAAAATATTCAACTTCAAATTATTTATATTTTGTTTACTAAAATTCTGACATTGATATTTCCAGTTTTTAGCTTTTCTATTTTTGAATTTTTATAAATAGCAAATTAAATAATAATTTCTTGATATTTTTAATTTTTATGTATCTATCCAGGATGAAGATAATATAAAATTTTCACATCGAATTTATGAAAATTTAATTCCTGACATATTTACTATTGTTAGTGAAGAAACATTAATTAGCTTTCATTTCATGTTGAATTGCTTTGATATGACTTTTAAATTGTAGTTTAGGGTTCTGGATATCTCCACATATTTTACAGGGATTTTTATTATTTTGTTATTTCACAAATCTTTTCTTATTACTTATCCCATGTTTGATTATTCATTAAAAAGGAATTCTCCTTTCAAACAATAATCAAATAAATCCAAGAAAAGTCCATAAAATCCAGAGAATTCATAAAAAGCATCAGTAACAATGATTAAATGTTTAAGGTTTAATTCCTCATTATGTTTTGCATTTTGTATTGAGGGGAAATAGAAATCAATACAATAAAAGATTTCTGAAGAACCAAAAATCCAAAAAGAATTTCAGATTGAATGAAATTTCAATGTGAACTTATATTTCAAATTTATTTCCATATTTTGTTTGATTTGAAGTTTTATTATGCCACTTATTCTTTTATTAAGGTTGGATTTCAAGATATTGAAAGAGAAGATAATATTTTAATTCATTCTTAACATTCTAATTAAAAATTCTATTCAATTTTATTTTCTAATTTTTATATTTCTATTTTTATTATTTAGAATTTTTGGGATGTTACACTCACTGACACGTGTTCCAGCGCATGGACCCAATCCACGGCCGACCTTGGTCCACCGTGGACCAACAGAATTGTGCTGGTACACTGGCTGACACCAGCAAAGACACGCGGCAACACACGGGCTAGACATATAGCTCTACTGCGGCAGTGACACCTGGCTCAATCGCGACCATCTAGATTAAATCAGACAATGGTGACCACGTGCGGGAACCGAAACAACACGTGACGTAGCTGGCCCAGTGCTTGACACATGGCTCCATCTGGACCGCACGACGCACAATGAACGACTGAGATTTACTAATGTGGATCAGTTCTGGTCTATTGTGTTTGTGACACTGTAACACCCCAAAATTTTCTTTATTGGTTTAATGTATTTTTCTCTTTTATTTGAATTTTTTGGGATTTTGAATAGTTCATTTTGTATTTATTGAATGGAGCCTTTTGCTATCTTTTAATTATTCAGAGAAAAGTATTAATGATCTTTAATTGCAAATATTTTATTTAAGTTCCAAATGTCCCAAAGTATTTTTTGGAATTTTTCGGGATTTTTCCTGGTATTTTTGCTATGTATTTTGGCTTTTTGTATTTATCTGAATTGTTTTTATTCAAAATAGTTTTAAATCTAATGAATAGTGTTGGGTCAAAACCCATCGGTTCGGCCCATTAGTCCGCGCCGCAGTTCAGCCCGTGCCGGCCCGTGTGGCCTGCTCCGCCGAAACCCTAGGATCGTGACCGTCGGATCGAGATCCAATGGCCGTGCTTTCTCCACGTCGCACGCGTGTTTCAAGCCATCGATCGCCGCCGTGTGGACATCTGCGATGCCACCACGTTGCTCTTTCGTATCCCTGCCGAATTCCGCCGCCGTATCCGAGCGAACCTTGTTTCGCGTCAGATTCGTGGAAGTCGAGGCCGCTATTTATAGTGCCGTCGCCGCCATTGAGATCTTCACCCCGCGCCGTATCTTCTAGCCCAGTTGTGCCTCTCGAGCCACCGCCGTTTGCCCGCAGGAGCTCGCCGAAGTTCATCAAGCCTCCACCGTGGTCTTTCGTCATTTGCTCGCCGTCCGTTGAGGTTTCGCCATCGCCAAGGTTTCCACCGTGTTCGCCTCGTCGAGATGCGCCAGTTCCGTCATCCCTCGTCCCCAGAGTTGCCCTCTAGCGCCGTCGCCGTGGTCATCGTCCTCAGTACCGGTAAGGCCTCGCCGCTATGCGCCATCATCTGCGCAAAGCTTTTGGCCAGTAGATCTTGGATCAACGGTCCGCGTTGCGCCATGCATTTGCTTCTATGTCGTTGCTCGAGTTTAGCCTCGTCTGTTCGATCCAGATCGGACCGCGTAGAGTTAGCTGCATAGCGATGGTGTTAGCTAGCCGCGTGTCCGTCGTCGCAGCCTCCATTAGCCGAATCTTGACCGTCGATTTCGAATCATGCGGCCATGATAGCACTGCACACCGGGCCAATCCCGTGCTGCCGCGTGTCGAGTAAGAATCAAAGCTTCGCTGGTACCGATCGCTGCTGATGTAATCGCCTTTGATCCTTGCCGTCCGATTTAGCGTGAACGGTTGAGATCTTCGCCGCCATGTGTCTTAATCGCGTATGTTGATTGTGTGCTACGTGTCATCAATCCAATGGTGCCATGTACATAGCTTGCATCAGCCGGTGCATCGCATAGTGCCGCCAGTCCACTGTGGACTAGCGCTGGTCGTGGACCGACTTCATACGCCGTAGTTGTGCTGCGTGTCAGCACCTGATTGGGCCACGTGTCTGCTAACGTCAGCGTGACGTCACATATCTTTTTTCCCATAGAAAAATATTTCGCCAAAAATCATATTCGGTGCTGACATCAGCATGACGTCATAAATGCTATTTTCCAGTGTAAAAGTAATTCGGTTTTTCTATTTTTCAGAATTATCTTTTATTTCAAACTTTGAATAGCTATATTTGCATTTGAACTCCGATTGAGGTGATTCCAGTTTCTAAAAATTTGTAAAATCATGCTCTACTTAATGGTGAATTTTAATTTTACTTTTGGAGTTTATCTTGCTCTCTGTATTTGCTATTTATTGTCTTCTCGCTAGTTACGCATTGACGTCGAGTTGCCCAATGAGTTTGTGATTGAGGAGGCAGCACTCGAGCAAGGTCTAGAGCAGGAGTCAGAGCTGTTTGAAGGCAAGTTGTGCTTTTATCATGTTGAACCTATGCTTTAAATATTATATTGTTTCAAAGTATTGCATATTAATTCAAGTATCGTCGTTTCAAATATGTTGGTATTAGTTATTGTCCACTTTGAGTTACATCCACCTTGTCATGTTGTATGTCGTATCTCATTTGTCACTCTAGAATGGTTTGATATTAATAGGTTGCTATAATTGCCAATGTGGTTAGTTAGAACGCAAGTAGAATGCTTAGCCGTGCAACGAGTCATCATTTTATGTAAAAATGGTTAATCTTGTTTAATGATTATGGAACATATTTATTAATTTGTGTGTCGAGTGTTGTCACACAATGTTGTTGTTGTTGATGGCAAATGGTGCATGGAAAATCAACCGGGGTGGTAAAATATTTTAGACTATGGCAAGTGGCATGTATTTCTGGTGGGCCAATGTGGCAATTGGGCAGTCGCATTGCTTTTTCTGATAATGGTTGGTTCATGGTTATGATGATTTTTAGTTAGTCTTGCCTTGGCCAATCAAGGACTTAACCTTGAAAGAATTTGAACTGAGTCATTCATACAACCACATGTCTGTTATGGGACAGACCTAGCTGATTAATTTGTTGAGTCTAAACTTTTTTACTATTTGTGGTGGTGTGAGGTCCAGGTAGTGGTAACCAGTCCTCGCACGGGTGTGCTCACATGGCGCAAGAGGGGGGCCCTAGATCTGGTAACCAGTCCCACAAGTGTTGAAACCTTAGCGGATAGTACTGGGTTTAGATAGGCATTGGAAAGGCTTTGTTATAATCACTCGCCTCTATGGTGTATGGTTGTATCTTGTGGGTAAAGTGTATAACCTCTGCAGAGTGTAAAACCTATTCGAAAAGCCGTGCTCGCGGTATTGAGCATTGCTCGGTGATTACAGTCAATGGTTAGATTTTATTAAAAACAAATGTGGGTATGGATGTTGAAATGTGGAATAAGGTTGTGAGTTGGTTATTGGAAAATGAATGGAAAATTTATTATGGTTATTATTTGTTTTTACTATATTTCAATCGATTTATGCTATTCCTTTACAAGCGCTATTTATGCAAAATAACCATGTCAGCCTATCCTTTGTAATAATCCATGCATATATTATATCAGACTTGCATTCTGTGTGCAACTTGTTGAGTGCTTTATACTCACCCCCTTGCAACAAAACATCACTAGTTGGAGAAGAAGCAACGCCTGCTTTTGAGGAAGAGTATCAGGAAGAGGCAAATAACTAGGGTGCAAACCTTGTCAGTTGCTTGTGGCAGATTGAAGGGTTTCTACGCTTGTGTTATTTCTACTACTATTTAGTTACTTTTCGATCTTAGCCCTGTGAGGCATATTCATGTAAAGTTGACCATAAGGTCATCCAATAGTTATTTAATATTGATGAAGTCTTTATTATGTTACCGTTAAGTATGATTGTGATATTCATCAATGTTGAGCCTGTGTACACTAGCGTGATCCTGAGCTAGTGCGAAATACACAGAGGGTCCAGATTTGCATATTCGGGTCCCGACAGACACCTAGCATGATCCCAATCGTCCATGCCAGATCGGATGGCGATGGCTTAGCGACGGTGAGCACACGTGGCTGTCGGATGGCAAAGATGCTTGGCATAATTACGGCCACACGATCAAGATCTAATGGCTACAGACACATGCACGTAAGGACGATGACGATGGTGATGTGGCAAAGCAGAACAACGTCTACGTGGCACAATCTGGGCTAATCGCACAGGGATCCAATGGCGGCAGTTGACCATGAGCTTCACAGCGGCGCCAGGCTGGAGGTGAGGAAGGCGACACTGCGTGCGGCTGTAGGATCAAGGATAACCGACTAGTGGGGGTGAATAGGAGGTTTTAAAATTCTACAGCTCTAATTGCAATAAATAAATAATATAATCAAGAATATTGATTTTTACAATTAAAGCCTAAATTCTCTAGGTTTCACTAAGTGCACTGACAATATAAGTCTACGCAAGATTACACTCCAGAGCACAAGATCAATCCATGTTGAGGTACCTTGACCAACTCAAGTTGGCTCCTTTGCGCAAATTGAGCCTCCCTCGATCACTTTGGTAGCTCTTCCCCACTCCGGGTAGGCAACCTCCGGCCTTCACAACCAACCGGGTTTTCTCACAAGCTTCCTTGAGAAATTCACTGGTTCCTTCGCCTCCAAGCCATCTAGGAGGCGGCAACCTCAAAGAGTAACAAGTCTCGATGTTTGTTTGAAATCAAATCAAGTGTCTAAAGGCTCAAACTTTAAATACACACTTGAATGCTCCTAACTCTCTCAAAATGAGAATTTAATGCACAAGAGTGAGTTGGAGACTTGCTAGAGCTCAATATGATTAATGTGGTCCAAGAGATGCTCTAGCATGCAGGTGTGAGGGTATTTATAGCCCACCCACTATTCCAACCATTGGAGCAAAATTATATAAAAAATCAGTATTTTCGGTGCTACCGCCCATGTAGGGCCAGTAGCACCTTAGGGCATTAATTGCATTGTTAGTGCCTATTGCCACCAAGACCGGTGCTACCGCCCAACTGGGACTAGTTAAGCACGGGACCCTTTTTATTTTTGCTCGGCCGAAGGAGTGCCCTTTGGAAAAAAATGCACCGAGCTTTAGGCCAGTGCTATCGCTCGGTCGGTAGCAACGGGCCTACACGGCCAATAGCACTGGCCTGAAGAAAATAGCCTGGTGCCCTCTCTGTGATTTTCACACCGTCCTAGGGACCAGTGCCACCCACATGGGTTGTGCAACTGGCCATACTAAATATTTTATGAAATTCTCAATTGACTCAAATACAAATCAAACATAAGTTCAAATATGCACGTTTTGAGCCTTTAAACTTTGATCAACATCAAACTACTAGCCAAGACCCCTCTTAATAGTACGGCACCTATTCTAGCAACCTGATCTTTCTCCACAACTCTAAGATCGGCAAAAGCTATGAAATGGTCCTTATTTTTATACCTTGGCAATTTAGCTTTACTCGTTGATCTTCTTTTAGCTTCATTTTCATGATTCATGGCATGACATGTTTAGGACCAATGTAATTTCAGTAATCTCAAAGAAAAATATTAGTCTTTTAATCACGATTTGTCATTAATTAGTAAACCAAAACGAATTGGGGGCCTAGATGCTTTCAATCTCCCCATTTTTGCTAATTGATGACAACCTCAACATAAATAATGAATTGAAATTGATTTTAAGTATGCAACAAGTCGAACAAGTTGTATACTAAAGGATTTTTGCGTTAGTGGTATTTTACTCCTTTGGAGAGAAAAGAATAAATTTGAGTAAAATGCTATTAAAACTATAATACATAGTTGAAACTCCCCTATATTTGTGCATAAAGTTAATGAGTTGGAATTTGCACATTTGTGGAATTTTTGAAATTTTGGCAGAGTTTCCTCTAAATATTGAATATGAGGGAACAATATGACAATAATGAATATATTAATCAAATAAAGCATGAAAATCCAATATAACATTATAAAACTATAGAGATTTAACAATAAGCATAGATAACCATAAACATCATTCAACATAAACAAAAACATCCAAACTCATCCAAAACACATAAACATCATCCAACAACCAAAAGCAACATAAACAAAGTTCATTAGCTTACATAACCACACATAAATACTAATCATAAGCTAATCCACAAACTTAAAATCTTCAAGCCTCCATTTTTTTGCTTCTAACTTCTCCCCCTTTGGCATCAAGTACCAAAAATTTAGGGCAAATCCAAGAGAAACTCACGAAGATGGAGGAGTACGAGGACGACGCCCATAACGATGAAATGCCAATGGAGCATGCTCGGTGCGAAACTCCTGGAAAGAGGTAGAGAGCTCATGAATGCTGGAGTCAATAGAATCCATACGACCTCTGACCTCCTCGACAATCTATCGTGTCTGGGCCTGATACTCATCAATCCTTGCAAAGTTACTCATCTTGTCGCTACTCAAACTAGCAAGACTCTCTAAAATAGGATCATGTTGAACCTTAGAAGTCTACTGAGCCTACGGCCTTCCTCACCTAGCTCATGCTGCTACAGCTGCTGAGATGATTGTGCTTGCTGCCCAAATGCCTAAGGTGCCACCGCACGAGGCTTGTATGGCTTGTGGGAGCTGCCACACCCACCTCGTTAACTTGTCACCCTCTTGATGATCGTCATGATGTAAGGTGCAAAGTAAATCCTTTTGCCATGGTCACAAGCAAAGGATGCCATTTCTCTTATTATGAAATCTACCACACCAAATTTCTGTTTGCTCATTATCTTGTTCATCAAATTCCATGCATAGCCTCTAATCTCATCAAAATTACCGCTTTTAGGATGAACAGTAACCCTGACAATCCTGTTGGTGAGGCTCTATGTGGGAAGGAGGTTTGCCATTTTACCTGGCCTCCTGACACTTGCATTTGGATCATAAAAGTCAAACTGTCTCCGGAGCGAAAGAACTCTGTCGCTGTGGACTCTGGGATAGCCACTGTGAAAATGACCCATGCCTGCTCAATGTCCTCCTTGGACGCAGTATACACAGCAAAGTCTGTCATCTAGGTAATCCCATCAAATGAGTTTGATACATAAAGTGTGGCATAAAATTGTCTTATTTTGTCGTCCATGTAGTCACACTTAATGCTGACGAAATCTACCAGTCCCGCTCCATGGAAGAGCTCGGGCACACCAACAAACAGTGGGACCTTCTGGTGTGCTCCCAACTGACCCACTTATGATCTGTAAATTCCTTATTTAGATATATCTCACGATAGACCTTTTGTTGAAACATGGTCCTGAATTTATCAACTGTTACACTATAGGGCAAACGATATTGGTTTGCTTGCCACAGAGAATAGTACTTCTCCCCTTTGATTTTTCTCAAGTCCATTGTAGGGTCGAAGTCATCAAAGTTCTCCTCTTCTTCTGACTCTTTGTTGCCATTGTCGCTCCTTGTGTCCATATCCATATCATCACTGGCTTCCTCCTCTTCCTCCTAACCACTAGACTTTGAAGCAATTTGTTTTCCTTTTATTGCCCTTAAACTGCCATCGATCTCAGCTTGAATTTTACTCCAAATTTCCAAATCTTTCGCAACCAAGGTCTGAGAGTCTTCCCTGTCACTGTCATGGGGAACAAGCACACCCCTTCCTCTCGTTGACTTGCAAATAGATCCTCCGTCGTGAAGTTTGGGCAAATATTTGGCCTTTGGCATGATTTCTAGAAAAGAAAGGAGTACAAGGATAGTAAGATAAAGGAATATATGCCCTAAGATAGGTTTCAATGAAAATGAGGCTAATTTGTGCAAAATTGGGTGCAACCTCGGTACTACCGCCCATCTAGGCCGGTAGCACTGGGCATGGGTGGTGCTACCGCCTCGGAGGCCGGTAGCATGGCTGCACGGGTGCCAAACCCTAAAATTGATGAAATTTTGAGTTTTGAGTAGATTAAACCATATAATGGTTTCTAGAGATATCATAGGTCACTAATCTACTCATTCCACCCAAAAATTTCAACACATTTTGCACAAATGTGACACATTTCGCATTAACCCTAGAAAAATGTAGACATGAACCCTAGGGCATAAAAAAGGAGATGAAATCCAAAGAGAGAAGATTGAAATTGATACCTTGAAGGAGTAGATAACTTGGGAACCAAAGATGTCTCAAGGAAGAACTTGAATCAAGGAGATGATCTCAAGGGATTTGAGGGGAAAAAGAGAGAAGGGGAATAAGAGAGAGAGAGAAGGGCTCGGTTAAATGGGAGAGGAGGGAGGCAGTTACATCGTGCTGGACTTAACCACCAAAACCCGACTCTTCCGGTGCTACTACCCTCAGGCAGGTAGTACCAGCCATCTAGTACTACTGTCCTCAACCCCGGTAGCACCGGCCTTGACAGGCTGACCAGCTGATCAAAAGCCAAATAAATTGGTAATATCTCTTATGTCTTCATTTCTTGATGAAAAACATATATGAGCATTCCAACTTGTTAATTCAATCAAGAATGAAAATTTTCAAATAATTTTTTTATCAAAATAGACCCTTTTTGAGAAAATAAAAGATAGTTCTACGAATGAAGCACTTGACAAGAAGGAAATCAACTTAATGGCATGTATGAGTAATGAAATACCTTTTGGGAGACTAGATATGGCAACATCCTAGTTCCAAAGTCTTTGACTCACAAAGTGTACTAATTAGATCAATATAGACCAAATTTTGGATTTTGAGGAAATTTGAAAAGAACAAAGCTTTATCAAAAGTAATTTGATTAATATTTATCATAGGGAAGTTTATTTAGGTAAGTATATTCAAGAGAAAAGATTTACATACTTGTATGTTGAAAATGAAAGTTTTGGAAGAATAAGTTCATTTAACTTCAAAATAGGATAATTTCAAATAGTTTTGACCTAGTATGGTCTAGTTTCCTCTTTTTGAGAAATATTTACACATTTGATATTTTCGCATTTTAGGGAGTAGTATATATGTAAATTGCATAATACTCCCCATTAATGTGTTGCTCATAAAAATGATTAGAAAATCGAATAAAAGCCAATAACACCAAATAAGAATCAATCATGGTGCAAAACTTCAAGCAACATTAGAGATATCTATGACATTTAATTCATTCCTCAATTTGCAAAAATCGGCTTCATCTAAGGGCTTGGTAAGAATATCCGCTAATTGATCTTTGGTTCTAATTTAACTAATCATAATATCACCTTTACTCACATGATCTCTTAAAAATGATGGTGGATATCTATATGTTTAGTTCTTGAATGTTGGACCGGGTTGTTGGCTATCTTAAACACGTTTTCATTATCACATAAAAAAAGCACACTTTTGAAATTTATTCCATAATCCATTAAGGTTTGCCTCATCCACAATAATTGAGCGCAACAACTACCAGCGGATATATATTCAGCTTCGGCAGTTGATAGGGCTACGGAATTTTGTTTCATGGAAAACCATAAAACAATGGATCTACCTAGGAATTGACAACTTCCTGAGGTGCTCTTTCTATCCACTTTGCAACCCGCATAATCTGAATTCGAATATCCAACTAAACCAAATTTAGCACCCTTAGGATACCATAAGTCTATATTTGAGGATTGCTTTAAATATCTTAGAATTCTTTTAACGACCACTAAATGGCACTCTTTAGGTGAAGCTTCAAAACATGCACACATGGAAACGCTAAATATGATGTCGGGCCTAGATGTGGTAAGATAAACAAACTACCAATCAAAGAATGATAAAGCTTTAAATCTACCAGTTTACCTCTCTCGTTGAGGTCTAGATGCCCATTAGATGCCATAGGAGTCTTGATGGGCTTTGCATCCTCCATGCCAAACCTTTTGAGTAGATCCTTCATTTACTTGGTTTGGTTCACGAATGTCCCATTCTTGAGTTGTTTGATTTAAAGTCCAAGGAAGAAGATCAACTCCCCGATCATTGACATCTCAAACTCCCTAGACATCATATCACCAAATTCTTTGCAAAATTCTTCATTAGTAGAGCCAAAGATAATATTATCAACATAAATTTGGCATACAAAGAATTCTCCATCTATTATTTTGGTGAAGAGTGTTGTATCAAACTTCCCAATTTTGAATCCTTTTGAAAGTAAGAAGTCTCTAAGTCGCTCATACCATGCTCTAGGAGCTTGTTTGTATCCATATAGCACATTAGTGAGCTTAGTGTCGAAGGTTAGAAAATTGATAATAAATTTATGCCTTCAGGTACCTTCGGGTTAGCAGAGTCAAGCACAAAATCGGAGACACACAATTTAGACAGGATCGGGCCACCTGGCGGAGTAATACCCTACTCCTGTATGGATGATGTATGGAGTTGATGAACAAAGTACAGAGCAATGTGTCTAGCCCAAGTTACAATGTGGATTGCACCTAAGCTAAGGCTATGCTATGGCTAGAGAATGACGAAACAGGCTTCGTTGGCTCCTGAGCTCTATGCGCCAAAGGGACTACTTGCTTAAAAGCTCTAAATGGCTAATCTTCTGATAATTGCTTTGTCTCTCCTGAGGGACCCTACCTCAGGCTTTATATAGTTGTGATGATCCTGGCTCTGGTCGAATCGTTGTCGGCTTAGGGTACCAGATTGTAGTCGATGAGGAGTCTATCGCCACGTAATCTACGTGGCATATCCAAACTGCCATCTATACCAGGCGTACTCGAGTTGGTTTCCTTGCAAGGGGAAAGCGATCGAGTCCTTCCTGATACAGAGTTATGTTTCCCGCGTATATCATATCCCTCATAATCGGGCCTGTGATATCCGGAATTTCTGCATATCGTTAGGATCTATCCTCCACGTATCCTCTGTGGACACATACCCCATATTTAGATATTCGACACTTATAAACTTGATTTGAATTTTTAGGATTCTCAAAACTGAGAGATTGTTTTGAAAATACCAACTCAGATATTTTTCCATTTAAAAATGCACTCTTCACATCCATTTGAAATAATTTAATATCAAAGCAAGATGCAAATGCAAGCAAGATACTAATGGCTTCTAATCTAGCCACGGGTGCAAAGGTTTCACTAAAATCTAAGCCTTCAATTTGTTTAAAACCTTGTGCTACCAATCTTGCCTTATTTCTTACCACAATACCGTTCTTATCTTGCTTGTTTCGAAATACCCATTTTGTCCCCATGACATTGTGATCCTTGGGTCTTTTAACTAGTGTCCATACATCATTCCAGACGAAGTTGTTGAGTTCTTTATGCATGGAGTTCACCCAATCTGGATCATCAACTACACCACGACACAAAATTCCCGTCAGACCTCTATAAGTAAAAATCAGCCTTTACCATCTAACTATCTGTCGGTAAAGATTTCCAACAGTCAATCCATTGGCAGTACTGTAATTACCGATAGATTATGTTTCAGTAAAGATATATAGGTTTAGAGACAACAAATATGTCGGCAATTATCTATTTCTCAATTAGTCTATCTGTCAGTAAAACCTTTGTACAGCGAGGCGCGAACGAAAAAATAATTCACTCGCTGATGACGGGAAAATTGGCATGGACCCGTCTCCACGTCATTAGAGACAAGTTGTTTAAATTTTAATTGAATATGAGACTAAGCAACCTCAAGTATCAAGTATTGCGGGTACATTACTTCCAGAATTCATACATTTACATAAAAATTCTGTTAATTACATCTCTTTGCGAGAAAACCCCTGATTAAGAATTCCAACATGAATATTACACCAACTTGCAATATATGACATTACAAAAATATATAAAAAAAGAAAAGTCTTCAATCTTGGCGTCGCTGGCAGATGCTTGTTCGGGTATTTTAATTGTTTTCATGTTAATCAATTTTTTTGTTTGGTACATAGTTTTTATTTCACTTTATTGAGACTTCACTCATTTTTTTTACTTCTTTGATAATGGTCTGTTATTAATTGACCATCAAGTTGTTTAGCCACGATTGTATCGGACTCACGTCTACGCGGGTTATGATTATTTTTATCAATATATGCATGCATGCAGCCTACTGTACTTTGACTGATTCATGCATGCTTGCATGGGCCTCACTAATTATCCTTCATAATTAAATGAAGAAAGTAATTAGCATACATACACTGCAACGCTTTGATTTATCACTACGCCAAAACCTGCAATAGGTGACGGTCTATTTGTGGCGGTTTTTTTCGAACCGCCACAAAGATAATTATCAGTGGCGGTTCAATTTCATAAATGGCGGGAAAAATATCAGTGGCGGTTCTATCCTCGAACCGCCACTGATAATTCATATCGATGGCGGTTCGGGTAGAAGCGCCATCGATAACAAATCATTATCGATGGCGGTTGGATGCTAGAACCGTCGCGATAACTAGGTTATCGATGGCGGTGCTATCCTCCAACCGCCATCGATTTATTGATTATCGTGGCGGTTCTATCCTCGAACCGCCATCGATAATGATTATCGATGGCGGTTCGAGGATAGAACCGCCACGGATAATGTTATTAGTGGCGGTTCTAGTTAAAAACCGCCATCGATAATATTGCCTATAAATAGGTGGTCGATGCAACCTTGGTCTTCTTCCTCCGAGAGCAAACCAAA
Source organism: Otatea glauca (assembly GCA_036346275.1). NCBI lineage: Eukaryota > Viridiplantae > Streptophyta > Magnoliopsida > Poales > Poaceae > Otatea > Otatea glauca. The sequence continues at coordinate 5,618,650 of CM070712.1, forward strand.
ACTTCTAAATTTGATTTCGTTTTCTCAATTCTTGTGCTTGTACTTCCTCTAGTTGTTCCTTGGTGAGTTATTTTTCTCCTCTCTTGATTTGTGTTAATCTTGTTGCAATTTAATTTTTAAACCAAGTTTAATTAGGGTTTATATGTAGATGAGATGAAAAGTTTAGATTTTGTTTATTTTTATTTAGGTACCATTTTGTAGTTGATGAATTTATTTCCTAGCTAGGTTCATTAGATGATGTTGTGTTCCTTTTATAGATGATGAATTATGATTAAGCATATATTTAATATTAATTGCATTTTAAGTTAATTTGATACATGATGAATTTATTATCTAGCTCCTTTAGATGATAAGTAATTAGATTGGTTTTTTAATTACTATTAATTGGGTTCTATTAGTGTACGGACATGTACATCTTGCATATATATGAATTTATTATCTAGCTCCTTTAGATGATAAGTTATTAGATTAGTTTTTTAATTACTATTAATTTGGTTCCATTAGTGTACGAACATATACATCTTGCATATAATAAATTTATTTAATTAAGATTATTGGGTATTAATATAAATGAAATTTTAGTTAATTTGGTAGGTGGGTGCTCATCATTTTAGATGATGAATTTATTATCTAGCTTCTTTACAGGAAAAGTATTCAGATTAGTTTTTTAATTACTATTAATTTGGTTCCATTAGTGTGGACATATATTAAATTTATTTAATTAAGATTATTGGATATTGATATACATGAAATTTAAGCTAATTTGGTAGGTGGATGCTCATCATTTTTAGATGATGAATTTATTATCTAGCTCATTTAGATGATAAGTAATTAGATTAGTTTTTAATCAATTTTTATATGTTAATTAATTTTAGATGGACCGGAGATGGATGTACAATGCGAACCGTTACTGTAGAGATTACATCGACGGGTATCTGCTTTTCTAAGAGCATTGAGGAGAACAAATTGCATAAGAAGGCGGAGTACATACATTGTCCATGCATTGATTGCAAGAATGAGAAAATGTTTTGGACAAAGAGCACATCCACTTGCACTTGATTCAAGAGGTTTTGTACTTGGCTATACATGTTGGACAAGTCACGGTGAAGAGGAAAACGTACATGAAGGTGATAACGTATTGGATGATGGAGAAGGCATTATGGCGGTGACATCGATTATGGATCGATGAGGATAGGTTGGACATTGATAGCGATAATAATCTTGCTCGGATGTTGCGCGATGCGAAGGGAACTACACTAGTCGAGAGAGTTTAATCAATTCAAGGGTTTGTTGGGCGACTCGGACACACCTTTGTTCCCGGTTGCAGGAGGAATACACAAAGTTGCACACCGTGCTTTCACTTCTAAAATTGAAGGCAAGCAATGGTTGGTCAGATAAAAGTTTCACGGCGCTATTACATCTCTTAGCGGACATGCTTCCGGATGGAAGCGTATTGCCGATAACCACTTATTTAGCTAAGAAGGTTGTATGTCCATTGGGATTGGAAGTAGAAAGAATACATGCATGTCCAAGCGATTGTATACTCTATCGCAAAGAGTATACTGAGACATGCATGTATGTCCGTGTGCAAATCATCGCGATACAAGCGTAAAGACCATGACGGCGAGGGCACCGTGGTGAAGAAAGGAGCTCCGCTAAAGTGGTGTGGTATTTACCGTAATACCTCGGTTGAAGCGTTTATTTGGAAACAAAAGCATGCCCAAGCGATGCGATGGCACTCGGAAGAGCGTAAAAGGATGGAAAGTGAGACACCTGCTGATTACGCGGTGGAGAACCATCGATAGGCTCTTTAGGATGGACTTGGGAATGAACCGAGGAATGTAAGGTTTGGGTTGAGTACGGATGGAATGAATCCTTTCGGTAACATGAGTAGTATTCATAGCACTTGGCTGTGACTCTCTGTATCTACAACCTTCCTCCTTGGTTGTGTATGAAACGAAAGTACATTATGATGTCATTTGCTTATCCAAGGGCCGAGACAACTGGCAATGATATTGATGTATACCTACAACCATTGGTGGAAGATCTTGTGATCTTGTGGAGCGAAGGTGTGCGGTATGGGATGAGTACAAGCGAGTACTTCACCCTACGCGCATTGTTGTTTTGCACCATCAATGATTTCCCTGCCCTTGGTAACCTATCCGGTCGTACTGTAAAAGGGGCCAAAGCATGCCCCCATTGCATGGATGAAACTGCAAGTGTGTGGCTCAATAACTCAAGGAAAACTGTACATGCATCACCGCGAGTTCCTTCAGAGAATCACCCCTACCGCAATATGAAGAAACAATTCGACGGGACAAAAGAGGATGGTATAGCTCCAAGGCCTCCTCGTGGGGAAGAGGTATATGATATGGTTAAGGATATTAATGTTGTACTTGGAAAGGAGAGAGTAATAATAAATCGAGGTCTCGTCTTGAGAAGATCACATGGAAGAAGAGATCGATATTTTGGAACTTGCCCTATTGGAAGGACTTAGAAGTTCGACCTTGCATAGGCGTCATGCATGTAGAGAAAAATGTATGTGAATGACTTGATTGGTATTTTGTTGAATATTCCTAGCAAAACTAAGGACGGATTTGAAGGCACGAAGGGACTGGAAGATATGAAAATCGGTGAGCTACATCCTCGAGACAACGGAAAGGCCGACTTTACCTTCCCCGACTTGCTACACTCTATCCAAGAAAGAGAGAATGACCTCTGCAAATGCTTGCATGGTGTGAAAGTTCCATCCGGCTACTCATAAGCATCAAGAAACGGTGTCCATGAAAGATTTGAAGTTAAGCGGCATGAAGTCTCATGATTGTCATGTGATGATGACACAAATGCTTCCTATTGCAATTAGAGGTATTTTGCACGAAAAGGTCAGAAGCAATCATGAGGTTGTGTTTCTTCTTCAACACGATTTCACGAAGGTCATCGATCCCATCGGACTTTCGAACTACGAGAATGATGTGGTGAAGACACTATGCCACTAGAGATGTATTTCCCTCCATCATTTTTCGATATAATGGTTCATCTCATTGTTCACCTTGTGAATGAGATAAATGTATGTGGCCCGTATTCTGCATCGGATGTACCCGTTCGAAAGGTACATGGGTATCTGAAGAAGTATGTACGCAATCGATCTCGTGGGAGGGTTGCATTGTGGAAGGTTATGCAACCGAGGAGGTTATCGAGTTTTGCGTGGATTACATGGAGGGGTGGAACCGGTAGGAGTGCACAGATCTCGCCATGAGGGTAGGCTAGCTGGAAAAGGACGATTGGAAGGAAATCAACAAATTCTTACGATCATGGATTGTTGAAAAGCTCATTTCACGATCTTGCAACAATCGGTTGAGGTGTCCTCGTACATGGACATGCACAAGGATAAGCTACGAGAGGAAAATCGTGGACGATCGAGGCTTGGGTAACAAAAGAGCATAACCGTTTGTTCAATCATTGGTTCAAAGAGCATATGGTGGGAAAGAAGCGAGTGTTATGTTGAGGAGGTTGGCAAAGGGCCATCGGTACAATCTTGACATGGCAAGGATCGACATAAATGGATATACCTTTTACACGAGATCTCGGGATAGCAAAAGCACTTACCAAAATAGTGGTGTCGCATAGATGCCTATGACAACACAGAGCGAAGAAGACTAGCTTCTATGGGTTCATAGAAGAGATTTGGGAGCTCGACTATTGTATTTTTAAGATCCCGATGTTTGGTGTCGTTGGGTACAACTCCCAAAGGGTGTCAAGGTGGACAAATGCGGCTTCACTACTTTGGACATCGAACATGTCGGATCTGAGATTTAACCATTCGTACTTGCGAAGCAAGTAGCACAAGTCTTCTATGTAATCGACCGACGGATAAGAAGCGGCATGTAGTTCTTGAGGGAAAAGAAGGATCGTCGGAGTTGAGAATGTCGTGGATGAGGATGAGTACAACCAGTTTGACGAGTTGCCTCCTTTCGTAGATGGCAACATCAGGCTCGAGGAAGAAACCACTCAAGAAACTACCTATCATCGCGACGATCATGAAGAAGGGCAAATTGTGAAAGAAAATAATTAGCTATATACGAGTAATGGCAATGTGATGTATGGAGTAATGGAAATATGGTGTTATGCATTTGTGTGGAGTAATGGAAATGTGGGTCATTAATATATTACTATATTAGGATTATATAGGGTAATTACTATATTCCGATTACACAAGTTTTAATGGTTTCTCCTCCGGTATGAATTAAAACCAAATATATTGTACATAGTACATAAGGCATTTATGATATTAGAACATATTTAGAAATAATATTCTATTCCTGGTATACATCCTAGAAGATATGAAAATAAACAGTAGAGATTATATAGGGTATATTACTATATTAGAAATATATATGGTCATTACTCGTTTTTGATTCACGCGGACCACTTGGAAGTAGTCCGCGCAAAAAGCTCGTTCACGCGGACCACTTGAAGTAGTCCGCGCAAAAGCTATGTTAGATAACTTTATCGATGGCGGTTCTTAAACGAACCGCCACGGATCCATTATCGATGGCGGTTCGTATAAAGAACCGCCACGGATTATATATGTATCGATGGCGGTTCTTGTGAAGAACCGCCACAGATAAATAATCTGTGGCGGTTCGTATAAAGAACCGCCACAGATAATATATATCGATGGCGGTTCTTGTGAAGAACCGCCACGATAAAAGTATCGATGGCGGTTCGTATAAAGAACCGCCACGAGATAATTATATATCACTTGGCGGTTCTTTTGAAGAACCGCCACGGATAAAGATCGATGGCGGTTCTTGTTAAGAACCGCCACGATAAACCCCACATATAAAAGTCGTCTGATCATTCTTCTTCTCACCGTGCCTAACCCTAAACTCCTGCCGCTTCACTCTTCGCCCCGAGCCCGACGCCACGGTCTTCGCCCCGGCGCCGTCCGCCGCCCGCGCCCGCGCCGACGCCGTCCGACGCCGTGCCGCTCGACGCCTCGACACCCGACGCGCGCGCTCCTCCACCGACGCGCCCGACGCCGCCCGCGCGCGCCCGAAGGTATGTCATAATCATAAGTAGTAGTTACTTCTTCCATTTTGACGTAATAGAGTTCAAGTAGTTGATAGCGCCGATCTAAGTAGTTATCTCTGTTCTCTTTCGGAGATGTAGTAAACTATCGTAAGCTGTATTTGACTATGGATAAGGAATAGTTCTTGCCTATCTATCCGGAGTATTTGCCTATTCCTAAGTAGTTATTGACTATCCATAACCTTTATCGATGTCGACCTCTTGGGCAAGCGAATCGATAATTCTTAAAAGCTAGTATCTTGACCTCTTTCTTTCCTCCGTCTAAGGCTGTCATTTTCCTTCTCTGCGGTTGCTTATGGTGAGTGCTAATTCCTTCCAATTGCAGTCCTTGAGGTTATATCCTGGTATATGAAAGAAAGATCAATTCCTTAGGAGACAGTATCGATGCTTGCCACGGGAGAAAGATCACTAGGTTGATCTACGATCGATCAATAGGGTTCCTAGGTACATTCCGTTTTTGGAAATCCAGCGGGGATAGTAGCTCCCTTTCGAGGGCAAAAAAACAAGTTAGGCTATCAGAGATTTTCTCTTTTTCCAGCTTTTGGAGTGAAAATAAGGAGTGCCGGCCATCTAAAGTGCCAGTCTAAGTTCCCCTCCAGTGCGGGGTAAAGGCGGACACGAGTTGAGCGAGGAAAGGATCAAGGGTGCGTAGTATGCTTCTTACCGCTTTATCTGCTAGGTCTAGGATTGGTTTTGTTAACTAGAGATCTTTTCTGAGCGTTTACACCTCTTCCATTTAGTGCTTGAAAGTTGCGGGGCGTTTGACAATCCAAAATTCATTGTCAAATCTTGCCATGCAGCTGTAAGAATGGGTAAAGGCTACACTAGACAAACTGGTTTGGATCTTTTCCCCTTTGCTAGCTGAAAAGTTTCACATTGCTTAACAAAATTCTCTACTCCTATTTCATTCTTATTCATAAAACAATTCCTTTAGTCTTTGGTTGGTTATGCATTGCCGAATGCCCTCAATGGTACTTCAATGGAAAGCCACAATTAGTTTAGTTTGTAGCGAGTTCTCTCAATCCAAATTTTTCCTTGCTTGCGGATCAAACCTTGATGCAATTCAAACCCACTTCTTTGTCGGGGCTATGAGCGTCCAACTATGCTAGTTGTTGTGCTACATTGTCGGTGGCATCGAATTCACTACCTCTTGAATACACGAGGTTGCATCCCGATAAAGCCTGCAAATTCATGAGTTGTCCAGCCCATGACAATGCGTTGGCAACCACATTCTCCTTACCCTTCTTGTAGACAATTCGGTACTTCAGGCCCATCAATTGAATGCCCAATTCTTCGATTACTTTTATTTCTAGTTCTCGAGTTAAACTTCCGCACTTAACCCATCGGATCGCCAAATTCTAATGGTTCCATACTTTACCTCTTTCGATTCGCACATCCAAGGGCGATATGGAGGAGCAATCCACCCGAGCCCGAGCCTAGCCCTACCAGTTCCTCAACCTCCACCCAACCACGGTGTTGCGCCGATCTTGACATACATGGCAAGACCTCGTGGCCGAGGAAGAAATAAGAAGCCCAAGGCGGTATACCATCTCGGAGGTCTCGGAAGTGGGGCCCTAGTGCACCGCCAAAGTTCGTAGCAAAGTGCAGAACAACCTGCGGGTATATCGCAAGGAGAGAGTGCCAATCACCTTTTGGATTGGCACAAAGTGCTGATACCATCAAAGCGGATCTATGGTGAGTGAAACAAACCTTGAATTCCACGAAGAAGATGAACACCGCGTGCGTCGGGATGCGTTGATGACCATGGATGCGGCATGGAGGAACTTCAAGGCGGTGAATACTACTTATGTAAAGAAAAACCGATCGGCCATCGGGACTACCCAAACTTAGAACCATATTGGGATGATTTACGTGTCGATGAAGCAAAGTGAAGCGACAAAGAAGTCGGCGAGGACCACATAAACATCGGAAGAAGGAACATCCATCCACACGCACTTGAGTGCGGGTGGGTGCGGTAAAATCCTCAATGGGAGAGGAGGAAGCGAGAATCACTACGATCGGTGGTACAAGTCAATTGGCGGACTACGGACGAGTCAAGCACTACGTGCTAGCGAGGGCAAGTGTCACGTCTGGTGGGGCTTATCCTTGAAATAGCGACGACGAAGCAATGTCACAAAGGGTCCAGGAGTCAGTGCGTCGAGTCTTCCCAAGGAACATTCCAACGGATAGGGAGAGCGGCGAACTAACACGTGCCACAGGAAACAAGGAGCATCTGGGCGAACAAGAGGTGTCGGGTTAAGGTTAGTGGAAGGCAGATTCCCGAGCACCTTCACACTTACAAGAGCGAAGAGAGCTAGAGAAGCGTTTGCGAAATAGAAATGATGAAGGAAAAGATGCTTGAGAATTACAAGGCACAATTGAACAACAAGTACAACGACAAGTACAACAAGCCATGAGCGATCACAAGCGAGAACATTATTACGACCACCCTCCGAATCGTCGCGGCGATTGCGCATCCGCCCCAATTGTAGAACAGGACATGGGTCATTATCACGTGGGCGACATACATGACCCCACACCGCGGCTCACTTTGCCGTCATGAACATATTCATTCAAGCCGATACGGGCATAGCGTACCCATGCCAAGAAGGAGGTGTATTGCACAACTCTGCGATAAGCGCGGGATATGCAAAGGTTCGGTGGACACGGTTAATCCCGATTCGCCAACCTCGGGCTAGAAATGCCCCGAGCAGCGAGGTTACAACTCTAGGAAGTGCCGTCCACACATTCATCGATGGCGCAAGCGTGACATCACCTTGGACCATCATGAAGTGCTGTTCCTCTGAGGTGAACTCGCCGACCCCTCACGAGGTGAACACGCGACCTCTCTGCGGTGAACTGCGGCCTCTCCTCTGATGAACTCCGCCGCCTCTCCTCAATAAACCTCGCACAGTCGTCACCAACACATCAGCGTATGAAAGTTAGTGCGACAACTTCAGTTGACCGACTTAAAAACCCTCCTCTGAAGGCATGGCAGAATAGACAAGCCATATCAGCGAGGTCAGGCGAAGCCAGAACGGAGTATGATGTTGTGTGCGAGAAAAGTAAGGGTAAAGCGGTCTCCAAAGGACAAGCTGCTGAAGAAAGACTGAAATACGAATTGGGGAAGCCGTTTGTCACCCCTTCGAAGCTTCATAGTCTAACAGTGCAGCTAAGGCGATTACATGAATGGTATATGGAGCGATCGAACCACCATGTACTCCCGAAGGTGATCACTGCCATTTTCAGAGAGGAACATTTCCACCATGAGGGACCGGCCGCTTCATGATAGAATTGTGAGTTGCACAACATGTACTATCAAGATGCCCTCGACGTGTCTCTTATGAGATGCTGGTCACTGTAAGTGTCCAATATAAAAATCATTGTCTACATTCATGTAATACCGATAAATGTGATGTCTAAATCATTTGTTATGTAGATACGAGTTGATCGAACTAAAAAGAACCAAAGGGCCAGTGGCGTTCCTCGATCCGGGAACGGTTTGCCAGCCGGAAATCAAAAGAGTACCAAAGGAGGTCGAGGACTACGTATATAACGCTCTCATCAAACTCCAAGACAAGGAGTTCATACTTTTACCATACAATTTCAAGTAAGTGGCTCACTAGCTAGTTCAATTACTTGTTGATCTCGTTCTTTGCTCAGTTTAGGACTAATGACTACGGCATCATACATGTGTACGTAGTTTCCACTTGGATTCTCGTAGTAATTCATCGGATAAAAGCAAGATCTTGATCTTGGACCAGCGGGACAAAGATCCAAAAGACTACAAAGATATGACAAGTCTAGTGAATAGGGCCTTCAAAGCATATTGTAAAAGTGCTCAAGACACCGTCCTTTCCATAAATCACGACAATCCGTACTAAATTTCCGATGCGCACAAAAACAATTTGTCTATATCGCACCTCGTAGTCAATAACTCCTTCAATGTCGTATAAGTTTATTCAATTTTTGCGATTACCAAGCGACCGCCAGAACAAATTTATGTGGGTACTTGTGTGCCAATACATGCGCGAAATCTTAGGCTCTACAATAGTAAACAATGGCGTAGAGGTTTGTCACGCTAACATCACACATTGATTTGCACATCTCATTCTCTATATAAGCTCTTAAGACAAACTTTTTCTATCTATAGCGTTTGAAGTTGCCTATGGGAGGACGGTTCCAAATGAAATCCAAGGCATTCGGGGACAGCTCGCCTACTTCATTATGAAGGAAGTACTCAACAAGAACAGCGAGTTTCATGACCCGGATAATAACGATGAAGTCTTCCATACTCATCTACCACCTCCCGAGGCCCCTACCAACAGTGAAGACTCGTAGGCTTATAGTTCACAAAACTAGTTAATTTTTTAAATGCGGTGGTGTAAATTGATGTTTCATTGAATGTCAAGTTTAGTATTGGATGGCATGGCTTGCATATGTTCTAATTTTGTCATTTCATTTAAGAAGTTGTGATTGATCTGCGCTTGTGTTGTTGCCCTTCTCCCGTGTGTGTGTGTGTTGATGGGTGGTGTGTGTGCGTGCGTGCGTGCGCTCTAGGCGAGGAGCTCTCCTCTATTGCTTTTCTCTGTGCCCTTTCATGATGGCTAGTAGAGCTTTTTATAGGCGTGGATGATGGATGAATACGGAAAGAGCTCATTTCCAAAACTGCACCATTACAAAGAGTTTATTTGATTGCTTGATTTAGTTGCGAAGTTTCCTTTTGCATCTTTACCTTCCATTCATAAGATATTTGATTACATGGTCCTTATATTTTTAGATGGTGTGTTTTACTCTAATGTATGATAGTAAATGCCATTAAAAATAGCTAAATGGAGATTATAGAAGGAAAAATAGTAAAAAGTAGGATCAAAATTGTAGAATGATATGTATTTAGGAATAAAAATTGAAAAATAGAATGTCACATATTCAAAAATAGAGGGAGTATAAACTAGCTAATGCATGTACAATATCTGGAGGATGCCACGGCATTCACATGGAATAAGACGGCAATGGATCGGCTAGATTTGTGATACAACAAAAGTGATCTATTTAGCTTTCCATAGTATGATATATAATGACTTCATTTACATACTCTGAGAAATATTGATGCAAAGATGACTGAACTGGAGGAGAAGGGAGCAGGTCCAGCGGGAGGCATGCCCTACACCATCACCATGATCGAGCACCTCATGCATGAGACACTTTAATTTGTACATTGTAATTGTGTATATTGTAATTGTGATATGCAAAATCTGTGATTGTAATTGTGATTGATGTATTATATGTAATTGTGATTGATGTATTATATTGTAGTTGTGTATATGCAAAATCTGTGATTGTTGTACATTATAATTGTGCATATGCAAAATTGCAATTGTGATTGATGTATTATATTGTAGTTGTGTATATGCGAAATCTGTGATTGTTGTACATTGTAACGTGTGTATGCAAAATCTGTGATTGATGTATTATATGTTTGAGGGGCATGGCTAGCAAGCACTGAGGCTAGCCCAAAATGCAGTTTTTTTTTTTGGTCGGGCACTATCTGTGGCGGTTGGTGGATAGAACCGCCACGTATAATATAGATCTGTGGCGGTTGATGTATAGAACCGCCACGTATAATATAGTTATCTGTGGCGGTTGGTGGGAAGAACCGCCACGAGATAATATTTTTATCTGTGGCGGTTGTAGGAAAGAACCGTCACAGATAGTGTAGTTATCTGTGGCGGTTGGTGGATAGAACCGTCACAGATAGTATTGTTATCTGTGGCGGTTGGTGGATAGAACCGCCACAGATAGTATTGTTATCTGTGGCGGTTAGTATGTAGAACCGTCACAGATAACACTTATCTGTGACGGTTAGAAAACCGCCACTGATAATCCTCGATTATCAGTGGCACTATATCTGTGGCGGTTCAATAACCGCCACTGATGGCGGTTATGAACCGCCACTGATGACGTTTTTTGGTGTAGTGTATTTAATTGCAATCTACATGTACTGGGATGCAGGACATAGATTGTGCATGGCGGTTTGCGTGATTTTTTCTTTGTGCTGAGTCTTCATGGGCTAATTGTATAATTCAATTTTTTTAGCAGTTCACTTCCATTTCGTTGCATGCATGCAGCTTGGACGTGGGAGAGGTGCTCTTTAACTGCCAATGTGGTCATGCATGCTAATTTTTAGTCATTGTACGCATTGCTTCTGTTTTCTCAAGATTGCTATGGATGAATTTTCGATACATCCAAATAAGATGACGCTACTTTTTATTACCGTGCACACGATGACATGATGGGGTTGTATATATTGACACAAACATTTTACAAGCGCGCACTCATGCAGGCTGACATGTGGTTTAGGAACCTATATATTTTATCTTTATTTAATCTACTAAATCATAACATGGAACTCATGGTACAGAGCTCATATGCATAATGTAGTCGTGTAGAATTTATCATTTGTTTAGTCTGTGTTACTACTCATGACATGGTATTCGTGAATATGGAACCCATGTATGAGCGTAACCGTGACAAAGCTTGGTTATTTGGTGATTTTTTTCCATGTATCATTTTCTTTTTACAGCATATACCTGCTCATGATTCGTATCCACTTTAAGGGACCGAATCTAAGAAACAGGGTCTTGAGTCTTCTCACCCTTGATTCATTTCCAAACGTAGTGCTCGATACTAAGAAATGAAGATTTTGGATCTTCGCTCTTGCATCCGTGTCCACTACGTGACCGAATTAGGAAGTGAGGCCTTGAGTCTTCTCACCCTTGATTCGTTTCCAAACGTAGTGCCTGATACTAAGAAACGAAGATTTTGGATCTTCGCTTTTGCATCCATGTCCACTACGGGACCGAATTAGGAAGTGAGGCCTTGAGGAGAATACATCTTGACTTGGAGGAGGATGGGAGGAAGAAGAGCACCTTGACTTGTATCACTTGATCAAGCCTAAGGGCTAAGGAAGAACATGATTCTCACCTTCTTTTAACTTTTCCTTCTTCTTCCAATGACAGCTTGCTCCCTCTCTATTTTTTCTATAGCTTTCCTCTCAAGTGTTTTCTCTCCCCTAGTCTTTCCTCAAAAGGTTCTCTTTTTTCTACCCTTTACCTCCTATTTATAGAGCAAGGATGAGAGGGAGGTTTGCTTCTTTGAGAGGGAGGTTACAACAACTGCCCATGTTGATTTTCCCTTCTCACGAATTTTATTTTTTGCTAGTGTGGCAGTTTGAGCACTGATTAGCACGGCTCTGATGGCAGTCTTGCATGCACGACGGCTTGCATATGCATGTTGCGGCTGCAACATGGGGCCATGCTGATTAGGACAAACCAATGACGCATCCTACTTCATTTATGTGCAGCGGCTGAAACATGGGCCCATTAATTAGTGAAGAAAGCAGTTAATTAGTACTAAGGCAAGTACAATAGAAAAGCTAACTGCTGGCTAATAGTAAGATAAAAGCCAGCTTGTACAATAACTGTCTCTAAATGTTGTCTCTAGATGTTGAGCAATAACTATCTTTTCTCTTTTGTATATAAATGATCTACCTATGCTCTTGTACAAAGCTGGCTACTAAATAAGAGCCAGCTCTCTTCTCTTTCCTCTTTTCTCACTCCTCCACATAGATCAAAGCTAATGTGTACAGGTTAAGAGCTAACTGACATGACCTTATTGTACATGCCCTAAGTGTTTTGATTTGTTTTGTTTCAGCATGTATAAGTCGTGCATGAGGTGTTGGTTGCATGCAAGACATGGTCAGCCTGGAAACTGCTTGCATGCATGGCTGAAACGTGGGTCTACGCTTCCTTAATTAATTAGTGGAGAGTAATTACCGCTTCAAAGCCTTCTGATTCGGTATTTTTTATTTGCTTTGTTGTAACCAATGCAGATCGTGCGGGACGTGGGCATGCATGACAGTTTCATGGATGATTCTTTCTCTTTTTTTGTTTGTTTTTTTAGCTGCTATGTGGACAATTACCATTTTGAAAGGGTAATTAATTTATGCATGCATGTAGCCATGATGCCATTTTCTGAGACATGGAGAGATGCTATACATACAGGATCTCTACATGCAAGCTTTAATTAACTTTTTTAAACAGTTAATCAATTCATTAATAAAGTACTTAATTATGTATGCATGCACATGACCACAACACCCATGCGTGTTCTTTTGGACGTGGCCAGTATAGCAGTATATTTCATTGATACATTTTTTATTTGAGCTGTATTGGTATAAAAGGCCTCATGGGGAGCCGCTTTATTTGCTACGTAGCCATGAGTATGAGTTTTTCCCAAGAGCTTAGTTAACCCATGCATACATGTGTATGTTTATTCAACTCACGTATGACTGAGATATCATCATATTAGCGTAACGCATGTAGAACTTTAAGTGTTATTAAAAACATTGTCAGTGAAATATTGATCGTCACACTATTTTCTAGTCATGTAGTTCACGTATATCATAGCGATTATTATTTCAATACAATTTGCATCCTTTAGTCATTTTTATGTTCTAATGGATTTTAGCCATCAGTGTATTTTGTTTATTTGATATTATTATTTTTATGTAATTATTTATTTTTTATTTAATCTCAGGACAAAATAGTTGTCAACACACGCGCGCGTGGTCGTCCTTTAGGTTAAACCAATCGAGAACACTTCTCTCTCTTCAATTATTTGTCTGCCCAAATCTCTCTCCCTTCTCAGCGCTACCACACACCACCTCCTCGCGCTCTCTATCCGATCCACACGCCCCTCACCGGTGTCGCTCCTCTAGCTTTCCCTTCGCCGCATCCCCGCCTCGCACACCACCAAGCCTGTCAGGACACGAATTTGCAAATTCGGATCCTCTGTGTATACCGCACTAGTCCAGGATCACGCTAGTGCACACAGGCTCAACATAGATGCTATCATAGTCATACCCAGTGGAATATAGCATAACTTTAATAATTAATAGTAATTGTTGTCTTACATGAATAATGCCTCACAGGGCTTAAATAAAAAGTATCAATGAAAAGCAGCGGAAATATAATAAACACAGTGGCGTTCCAGTTCGCCACAGGCAACTGACGAGGCTCGAACCCTAAGCATTCGCATACAAATAATCCTCCTCCATGAATGGTGTAGATTCCTCTTCTTCTGAAGTTGTTGTTGTTGGGGTGAGTACATAAAGCACTCAACAAGTTGTGCACAATAATGCAAGTCTAATATTCTATATGCTTGGCTTAATCCAAAGGAATGGCTAATAAGGGTATTTTGCAATAAAGCAGCATTTAACAAGAATACAATAAATAGATTGGAAAGCAGTAAAACAAATACAGTAATTAATAAATTCGGTATTTCTGAAATACACCAAGTTCCTAATCCTAAATCAATTTCCACCTTCCATGGCACCTTGCCATCCCAATAGGTTTTTGTTTAACAAAAGTCTAACCCTTAACTGTAATTCCCGAGCATTGCCCAATACCGTGAGCACGGCTATTCGAATAGATTGTACACTCTGCAGAGGTTATGCACTTTACCCACACGATACAACCAAACACCACAAAGGCGAGTGATCGTAACAAAGCCTTTACAATGCTACACCTAGACCCAGTACTGCTCGCTAAGGTTTCAACACTGAAGGGTTAAATCACCACAATAGGGCCCCCCTGTTGCGCCATGTGAGTTAAACCGTAACCCGGGACTCACTATTCACCACGACAGTACCGAAATCTAGGTTTCACAAATTATTCAGCTAGGCTGTCCCATTCCAGACATGTGGTTGCAAGAAGGACTCAGGTCAAAGGCTTGCAAGGTTAAGTCCTTAAGGTGATTAAGGCAAGACTTCCACATACCCCTGCCAACCCTGGCCCACCTTGGCACACTGCCCCTTGCCACTTGCCCCAATCTAAAATCATTACCACCCTAGTTGATTACCAAGCACCACATGCCATCAACATTTCAATCTAGATGTGTGACCTCCTCGCCACGACAACTTGATATCACTGTGTGACGACACATGACACACCAATTCATAAACATTGTTCCCTATTCCATTAGTCAAGATTAAGTATCAACATTCGGACACATGTGATGACGTGGCATGGCTAAGCAATCTATGACGGTCTAACTAGCCCATGTTGATTATCAATATTAACCAACTATAATTCCACATCCTAGGGTGACAAATAGATCATGGCATAAAATTGACAAGGTATGATTTAATTCAAATAGGCATATTATCTAATTCCCAGATTAATTGAAATCATTTATACATATAAAATATCATGCATAAAGTTTAAGAGATAAAATAGCAATTTTGGTGAAAATTAGGTGCAACATGATCAAAGCACAACTTGCCTTGGAGTAGATGTTGGTCTTGATCTGAGCTTGGGTCTTGGAGCGACGAATCTTCCTCCGGATCACCGAGCAGTTCAACGTCTACGCGAAACGATGCCAAAATAGCAAATAAACACCGAACCCGAGAGCAAACAAACTCCAAAAATAAAATAAAATTCACCAATAAATAGACCTTGATTTTACAAATTTGTAGAAATTTGAATCACTCAAATCCGAGTTAAAATACAAAAGATATAGCCTTTTGAAGTTTGAATAAATACTGAAAATACAGAAAATAGAATTTCTGATTTTTCTGAATTATTTTTCTATTGGAAAAGATCTTTATGGCGCAACGGTGACGTCAGCCCTGACTCGGACCAATCAGGTGCTGACACGTCGCCTGGTCCATGGACTCGGTCCACGGGACCGCCTCTGGTCCACCGTGGACGTGGCCCACGGCGCCTCGCGCCACGCGCCCGACACGCGGTGCACATCGACTGGCTGCAACGCCGCCCGTGCCGATGCTCGACACGCGGCGCACATCCGAGCGATGATCCAACGGCTAACGCTCTAACGCACACGCGGCGCGATCTCAACCGAACAAACCTGATCCAACGGCCGACGCTTGCCCGAGCCGTTTACTGCTCTTACCGAGACGTGGCGCGATCGCAGCGGTCCAACGAAGATCCAATGGCTGATGAAGCTTCCCGACGAAGATGGCAACACGACGGTGGTCTGGCACCGGAGCGGAGGACGACGACCACCCGAACAGCGTTCCGGCGTGACTCGACGCGGGATGAAGTGGCTACCCGATGCGGCTTGACGCGACGAGCGGATCTGGAACCGATTCGTGAACGGCGGCAGACGGAGACGCAAACTAAAGAAAACGACCGGCGGCGTTACGAAGAACTACGGCGAGCTCATCGCGCGCGGCGGCGACTCGACGGCGAAGACTAGAGCAACCGAAGCGCAAGGCGATGAGGAACCTCGGTGCAGCCACGCCTTTTATATCCTCGGCATGCGCTAAAGCGGCAACCCTAGACAATCCCGGCGGAGACGGCGCGCGGCGAAACGGAAACCGGATCGGGGACGACGACTGGCGACCGTCCGATCCAAGATGAGCGGCCACGATTAGATCCGAAGCGATACGATCCGATCCGCTCCTTCCAAATCCAACGGGCGAGATCTAAACTTACCAAAACAACGCGGCGATCCGACCACTTGATCTCGATCCAACGGCTCGCGACACTAGGGTTCTGCGATGAAGCGGATGCCGATCTTCATCCAACGGCCACCGCAGCGCGGCGGCGGTGCCGACGGCCGCACCGCGATGGGCACAAGACGCATACATCTTTGGGCTTGGCCCAGTACTGTTCCATGATTTTTCAAAAGCTTTTTGATTTAAAATTATTCCCGAAATTAGATTAATCTATTTTAAGTAATTAAAATATCAGGAAAAATCCAAGAAAATTCTCATAAATACTTTGAGACATTCTGAGCTCAAATACAATATTTTTGGTAAAACTTTATATTAACTTTATCTATATATATTTAGTTTTCACCAAAGGTTCAATATACTTAATTAAAATAAATTCAAATAATTTCGGAAAATCCAATAAATTGAAAATCACAAAAATGCACGTGAGCGAAATTATAGGTCAAATTTTTGGGATGTTACAAACCTCCCCTTAATGAGAATCTCGACCCGAGATTCAAGGTGACTAGGAATAGGTTTGGAAATTCGACTTGAGATCCTCTTCACGCTCCCGGGTTGCCTCATTCTCGGAATGGTTGCTCCATCAACCCCGCAAAGTGAACCGACTTGGTCCTGGTCTTGCGGTCCATAACATCCGACTCGATTGGTTGCTCCTTGTAGGTCGATCTTTCGCAATTCAATCTCTCCCAAAGGCGTCGCTCGGCGCACCAAGACACTTCTTGAGTGAGACACATGGAACACATCATGCACGCTTTGCTAGTGATGCGGCAATTCAAGCGATAAGCAACCTCCCTCGACGGCTCAAAATTTTGAGCGGTCCAACATATCTTGGGGCAAGCTTTCCTTTAGCGTGGAACCTTTTAACTCCTTTTAGAGGGTAACCTAAGATACACGAAATCATCGGGTTGAAACTCAAATCACGGCGTCGATTATCGCATAACTTTTTGTCTTCACTGCGCGATTTTCAACTTTGTCTCTTATCATGGCAACTTGCTCTTGACTTCCTTAAGAATATTAGGGCCAAATATCATACGCTCCTGTCTCATTCCAATTCGATGGGGTACGACGAGCACGACCATATAAAGCTTTGAATGGCGACATCGCAAACTAGCTCAGTAATCGTTGTTATAATCAACTCGCATATGGCAAACATTTATCCCATGATGTAGTATGGGCTAATGCAAAGCCCTTAACATATCCTCCGAATTTGATTTACCCTTTCTGTTTGACCATCGATCTGGGGTGATATGCCGTCTTTGAAGTTCAAACGCGTTCCCATGGCTTCATGCAATTTATCCCAAAATCTCGAGGTGAACTGGGTACCTCATGCGACACTATTTTCTTTGGTACCCCATGCAAACACACAATTACGGCTATGTATAGTTACGCTAACCGGTCTCTGAGTAAGTTGTCTTGGTGGAATGAAGTGAGCAACTTTGGTCGATCGATCCACGATAACCCATATAGAATCATACCCACTTTGGGTTCTTGGCAACCCGTGATGAAATCCATACCGATTTCTTCCCATTTCCATTCGGAACTTTTAACGGTTGTAGTAATCCTGCAGGTCTCGGTGTATTGCCTTAACTCTCGGCATATATCACATAAGGCAACATGCTCACGACTTCACGCTTCATATTCGCCACCAAAACCTTTCCCTTAAGTCTGGTACATCTTGGCACTTCTGGATGGATTGAATACTTGGAATCGTGAGCCTCTTCTAAAATCAATCGCTTAAGCTCTGGTTTGTTTGGCACACAAATCGACCCTTGAACCACATGGTACCCGGCCATCCATAGTAAAATCTGCGCTAATCCTTCATCCTTTTAGCTTTGATTCGGTTGATTTTCTCATCATCCTTTGCCCTTCCCAAATCTGATCTTCAAGCGTCGGCCTTACTTCCAAAGCAGCTATAAATCATTCGGAACCATTACCAATTTTAACTTCAAAACTCCTTACACAACTCCGATTGATCTTCCTGTACCATCATGTTTGCAACATGGTTTTTACGACTCAAGGCATCAGACACTACATTAGCCTTTCCTGGATGGTAGTGGATTCCCATATTATAATCCTTGATCAGTTCCAACCATCTCCTTTGCCTCATGTTAAGATCTGACTGGGTGAAGATATATTTCAAACTCTTGTGGTCCGTATATATCTCACATCTATTTCCCATGAGATAATGATGCCACAATTTTAAGGCATGCACCACGGCAGCCAATTCCAAGTCATGCGTAGGATAATTCCCTTCATGCGGTCTTAACTGCCTTGACGCATATGCGACCACTTTACCCTCTTGCATCAATACGCATCCAAGACCCTGTCTTGACGCATCACAGTATATATCGAAGCTGTTCTGAACATTAGGCAAAACCAACACTGGGGCTGTTGTCAAACGCTTCTTTAATTCCTCAAAACCCTTGTCACAATCTGGCGTCCATGAAAATTTCTTTTCTTTTTCAACAACTGCGTAAGAGGTCTCGCAATCGTCGAAAATCCTTCTATGAATCGGCGATAATATCCTGCCATTCCCAGAAAACTTCGGACTTGAGTGACAGACTTTGGTTGTTCCCAATGCAACACTGCCTCCACTTTGCTTGGGTCGACGGCAACTCCTTCTGCAGTCATAACATGACCGAGAAATTCCACCTTTTCCTTCCAAAAGTCGCATTTACTGAATTTAGCATACAGCTGTTGCTCACGCAGCTTTTCCAACACTAGCCTCAGATGATTTGCGTGCTCTGCTTCGGTCTTTGAATATACCAAAATACCATCTATGAACACAACAACAAACTTGTCCAAGTATTCCATGAAAATCTTATTCATCAAGTTCATGAAATATGCTGGCGCATTGGTCAATCCAAAAGACTTGACCGTGAACTCATAATGTCCGTATCTTGAAGAAAATGCGGTCTTTGGAACATCTTCCGCCCGAATCTTTAGTTGATGATATCCGGAACGAAGGTCTATCTTGGAGAAAACTCCAGCTCCTCTCAACTGGTCGAACAGATCATCAATCCTTGGCAACGGATACTTATTCTTAATCGTCACTTCATTAAGTGCACGGTAATCAATACACATTCTAAGGCTTCCATCTTTTTTCCTGACAAACAAAACTGGCGCTCCCCATGGCGACGAACTTGGTCTTATAAAACCCTTCTCTAATAACTCGTCGATCTGCTTCTTCATTTCCACCAACTCATTCACAAAGATGTGCGACCACTGGCGGTACAACTCAAATTGCACGAGCACACCTTGCATCTATCATCACAAACATGGATGGACCTCCACATGGTCCTTTCTCCCCCTTGATGAGTATATTGACAAACCACACAAAAGGCATAAATTTGAGTTTGAAGAAAATGAAGAAGAAAGCAATTTTAGTTGCAAAGTCAAACTTGGTCCAAAGATAGAAATTAGAACCATGACCAAGTTGACGAAGAGGAATTTAGATTTTAGAGTTAAATTTAACAAAGAGCAAGTTTTCAACAAAAACTCTAAAATCCAACTAAACATGTCAAATGTGATTATGAGATTATGATCCAAATGTAAGTAGTAGCATAGTTTTACAAAGATCATAATAACCAAATAAGCATTCACATTTTTATCTTTTTAGTGATGCCTTTTCTACGTTTTCTCCCTTTGGCAATATAGGCATCAATTTTTTATGTATGCATGAAATGCAATCAAAGAGCTTTGAAGATTATCCAATTGATCAAAATGGAAGGATATTACACCAAGCTTGTCAATTTCAGAAGATGACTAAACTAAGACATGTCCAAGTGCAAATACGAGCTTAGTTTTGAATATTTCATTTTAGCAAGATTTGACAAGTGCAACACTTAGCTTTAGTTTCAAAAATAGAAGAATAGCCACTCTAAGGATCAAAAGGAAAACCTAGAGTTCAACCTACTCAACACGTTGGGGAATCTAGAAGAGCATACAAGGTCCTTCGGCTCATTTATCACTTAATGCAAATTTTGATTTATCATCATACAAGACATAGCGGGGTGCAAATGTTTGACATTATTTGCATTCTTTACCCACATATGTCTTTGTTTTTAATTTATTTGCATTTTCTTTTGACAACCAATTGACTCAGTCGTGATGCACCATCTCAAGATGAGCTCTTAAGAGGATGGTCTAGGTCAAACACGATGTATTCCAAGTTCATCCCAAGTGCAATGGGAAGCGGTCTTGTGTTGACCGTGAACTCATAATGTCCGTATCTTGAAGAAAATGCGTCTTTGGAACATCTTCCGCCCAATCTTTAGTTGATGATATCCGAACGAAGGTCTATCTTGGAGAAAACTCGGCTCCTCTCAACTTGTCGAATGGATCATCAATCCTTGGCAACGGATACTTATTCTTAATCGTCACTTCATTAAGTGCACGGTAATCAATACACATTCTAAGGCTTCCATCTTTTTTCCTGACAAACAAAACTGGCGCTCCCCATGGCGACGAACTTGGTCTTATAAAACCCTTCTCTAATAACTCGTCGATCTGCTTCTTCATTTCCACCAACTCATCGGTAGGCATCCGATAAGGTCTTTTTGCTATTGGTGCTGTACCAGGTACTAACTCAATGACAAACTCGATGTCACGGTCTGGCGGCATTCCCGTTAGATCCTCTGGAAATACATCTGGATATTCACTGACCACTGGCACGTCATCTATGCTGACGGCTTTCACGCTATTAACAATTAATTGACCCTTACGAACTGATGTCGCTCGGAATTCCACCTTTTCTCCTCTAGGGCTCTCAATGGATACAATCCTTTGACCGCAATCCAATACTGTCTTAAGCTTGGTTAACCAATCCATACCGAGGATAACATCTAAAACTTGGGCATCTAGAATAATCAAGTTTGTTAGGAACTCTACCCCATTAATTTTTAGCTTTACCCCCAAACATCCAAGGTTAGATCTTAACTCAGATCCTGGGGCTTGGACTAGCATCACACACTTAAGATTTTTCATGCTCAAACCATTTTCAGATGCAAAAGCTCGAGAGACAAATGAATGCGAAGCTCCTGAATCAAATAATACTGTTGCAGGTACTGAGTTTACCAAAAACTTACCCAGTACGACGTCTGATGCTTCCTGGGCTCCATCGGCGGTGATGTGGTTGACTCTGCCTCGAATAGTAGCTTGAGGCGTTGCTCCTGCCTGTCCAGCTCCTCGATTTGCTCCCGTCATCGGCGCCTTAGCAGGTGTCGTCCCAAGGTTGAAGCGCACTGGCGTGATACCTCCTTTCTGGGGACATCTGTTGGCATAATGCCCCAGCTCATTGCAACTGTAGCACCTTCGGCGGTGGATGCACGACTCCCCTTGAGCATTGTTACCTTAGGCTGGTGTCTGATAACTCTGTCCTGGTGGTCGCGGTGCAGGTGTTGCTGGTTTGTTAACAGCTTGCGGTTGGAACTTAGCAAACTGTTGCGGGTCATCCTCATTCGCAGTGGTTAGGCGCCCACCGGTTAGTCATCAAGCGCTTGCGATTTTCCCCAAGCTCCTGCGCTTATCCTCCGAATCAAAGCCTTGTTTACCAATTCTTGAAAATCGGAAAAGTGTGGGTAATCACCCCACTTGCGATCCTGAGTTTAATCCCTTCATGAATCGGGACTGCCTAGCCTTGTCCGTCGCTACATCTTCAGGAGCATAGCGAGCTAATTGCGTGAATTTGTTCAAGTAATCAGCCACCGGTTGGCCTCCTTGCTTAAGCGCCCTGAATTCTTCCTTTTTCAGGTCCATCATTCCTTCTGGTACGTGGTACTGGCGAAAGGCCGTTGCGAATTCTTCCCACGTGATTTCCATGGGTGCCTCATGAGTAGCACAGTAGTTCTCCCACCATTCTGCAGCTGTTCCCTCAAGCTGATGGGATGCATAAAGAACCTTCTCATGCCCTTCACATTGCGTGATGTACAACTTCCTCTCAATGGTTCTCAGCCAATCATCCGCTTCCAAGGGGTTGACGTTGCCCGAGAATGTTGGCGGTCGGGTCCTCATAAAGTCTGACAATTTGGAATAAGGACGAGGTCCGCCGTTATTAATCTGAGCAGTGGGGTTGTTGACTGCAGCCATATTGGTCATCTGTTGCATCATTGTCTGCATCAACTGAGTCTGCGCAGCGAGAAAAGCTCCCAAGTTCTGCATATCCACTGGCGGTGCTTGTTGCGGTGGTGCTCCTTCGTTGGGATTGTTGCCTGGGCGCAGACCACTTCACAAGCTCCGTTGTTGCTGCGGGTGTTCACCATCTGCTTGATTGCTTCTTGGGTTAGGAAAGGTAGATGTAGCATAGATAAGATGCAAGAATTTCTAAGGCGGGGAAACAGGTTAAACCCAACTTAAATAATCTTTATTAATACTTGGTATGGTTGCTTACAATGCCTAAGGGCTTTGCAACACATACTGCACACTCAGCAAACAATTAAGAACCAAACTAAACATGCAACCTTAACATCTACTAAAAGGTAAAGGCTAACTTAAAGACGCGACTCAACACTCTAGTCTCAACACAACTCTAAGACCGACTCTCACTCATCCACCACCTGGTGAGATCGATCCGTGCATACACCGTGGGTGGGCAGCATGGGTGCGAACCTATCCCGGTGACCCTCTGCTGGCTCCTCGGGCTCCCACTCACGCTCTTAGGGTCTTCTTCTTCCTCTTCTTCTTCTTCGGCGACCTCATCCGGCTCCTGGACGACCTGATCTGCTATCTCCTCGGCTACCTGCAAGGCCTCCTCCAACTCACCGATGACTCTGGCTGCGGCGTCACGGGTCTTTTGAAGCTCTCGCTTTGCCACTCTCAGCGCCTCACACGCTGTCTCCAGCTCCTGCGCAGTGTCCCTCAGGTGATCCTCCTGGGCGATGGCGAACTCAGCAAGGTGTACTGCAGTAGCACACTCCCCCTCCACGATCCGTTGACGCTGACACGCTCGCACTGTCGGGTGAAGTCGAAACACGGTGTCGCGAAGCTCGTAGGTGTAGTCGTGGCAGATCCGTCGTAGAGCAAGTTTAGCAGCCTCCTGAACTCTAGTCTCGTAAGTGAACCTCCGGGCGGTGATGTGGATCGGTCTGGTGGTCTCGTCGCACTCTCGAGCGAAGATGATCAGCTTGCAGAAGAATCCCCGATGCACACCGTTGACGTTCCAGTTGCTTCCTCGGTAGAGCGGACGATCAAAGCCTCCAATCACTTGAAGAACTCTCCACAGCTCCATGGCGTAGCCACCACCTCGACTTCGAAGATCGAAGATCGGCATCTATTCAAAACAAAATTTTGAATAAGATCTCCACTCAAACGACAACGAAAATAAGGTAATTTAGCAAGGATGGGAGTAGAAGGATGAGATAAGCCAAGAGTTTCTTATTAGTCAATTTCACCTTTTCTTTTAGAAAATAATTTTGGACACTCTAAGAGATACCAACTACCTAGGGCCAAGACCTATAGTCGGTATGGCTCGATACCACCTCTGTCGGGACCCGAATTTGCAAATCCGGACCCTTTGTGTATACCGCACTAGTCCAGGATCACGCTAGTGCACACAGGCTCAACATAGATGCTATCATAGTCATACCCAATGAATATAGCATAACTTTAATAATTAATAGTAATTGTTGTCTTACATGAATAATGCCTCACAGGCTTAAATAAAAGTATCAATGAAAAGCAATGAAATAGAATAAACGCAGTGGCGTTCCATTCGCCACAGGGCAACTGACGAGGCTCGGACCCTAAGCATTCGCATCCAAATAATCCTCCTCCATGAATGGCGTAGATTCCTCTTCTTCTGAAGTTGTTGTTGTTGGGGTGAGTACATAAAGCACTCAACAAGTTGTGCACAATAATGCAAGTCTAATATTCTATATGCTTGGCTTAATCCAAAGGAATGGCTAATAAGGATATTTTGCAATAAAGCAGCATTTAACAATAATACAATAAATAGATTGGAAAGCAGTAAAACAAATACAGTAATTAATAAATTCGGTATTTCTGAAATACACCAAGTTCCTAATCCTAAATCAATTTCCACCTTCCATGGCACCTTGCCATCCCAATAGGTTTTTGTTTAACAAAAGTCTAACCCTTAACTGTAATTCACGAGCATTGCCCAATACCGTGAGCACGGCTATTCGAATAGATTGTACACTCTGCAGAGGTTATGCACTTTACCCACACGATACAACCAAACACCACCAAGGCGAGTGATCGTAACAAAGCCTTTACAATGCTACACCTAGACCAAGATCTTGCTCGCTAAGGTTTCAACATCAAGGGTTAAACCACCACAACAGGCCCCCTCTTGCGCCATGTGAGTTAAATCAGAACCGGGACTCACTATTCACCACGATAGTACCGAAATCTAGGTTTCACAAATTATTCAGCTAGGCTGTCCCATTCCAGACATGTGGTTGCAAGAAGGACTCAGGTCAAAGGCTTGCAAGGTTAAGTTCTTAAGGTGATTAAGGCAAGACTTCCACATACCCCTGCCAACCCTGGCCCACCTTGGCACACTGCCCCTTGCCACTTGCCCCAATCTAAAATCATTACCACCCTAGTTGATTACCAAGAACCACATGCCATCAACATTTCAATATAGATGTGTGACCTCCTCGCCACGACAACTTGATATCACTGTGTGACGACACATGACACACCAATTCATAAACATTGTTCCCTATTCCATTAGTCAAGATTAAGTATCAACATTCAGACACATGTGATGATGTGGCATGGCTAAGCAATCTATGACGGTCTAACTAGCCCATGTTGATTATCAATATTAACCAACTATAATTCCACATCCTAGGGTGACAAATAGATCATGGCATAAAATCGACAAGGTATGATTTAATTCAAATAGGCATATTATCTAATTCCCAGATTAATTGAAATCATTTATACATATAAAATATCATGCATAAAGTTTAAGAGATAAAATAGCAATTTTGGTGAAAATTAGGTGCAATATGATCAAAGCACAACTTGCCTTGGAGTAGGTGCTTGTCTTGATCTGAGCTTGGGTCTTGGAGCGACGAATCTTCCTCCGGATCACCGAGCAGTTCAACGTCTACGCGAAACGATGCCAAAATAGCAAATAAACACCAAACCCGAGAGCAAACAAACTCCAAAAATAAAATAAAATTCACCAATAAATAGATCTTGATTTTACAAATTTTAGAAATTTGAATCACTCAAATCCGAGTTAAAATGCCAAAGATATAGCCTTTTGAAGTTTGAATAAATACTGAAAATACAGAAAATAGAATTTCTGATTTTTCTGAATTATTTTTCTATTGGAAAAGATCTTTATGGCACAACGGTGACGTCCACCGACTCGGACCAATCGGCGACGACACGCGCTAGTCCATGGACTCGGTCCACGGGACCGCCTCTGGTCCACCGTGGACGTGGCCCACGGCGCCTCGCGCCACGCGCCCGACACGCGGCGCACATCCGAGCGACGATCCAACGGCTAACGCTCTAACGCATACGCGGCGCGATCTCAACCGAACAAACCTGATCCAACGACCGACGCTTACCCGAGCCGTTTACTGCTCTTACCGAGACGTGGCGCGATCGCAGCGGTCCGACGAAGATCCAACGGCTGATGAAGCTTCCCGACGAAGATGGCGGCCGGCGGCGGTCCGCACCGCCGCGCGAGGACGACGACCACCCGAACGGCGTTCCGGCGTGACTCCGGCGGGATAAAGTGGCTACCCCGATGCGGCTTGACGCGACGAGCCCGGATCTGGAACCGATTCGGCGAACGGCGGCTTGACGGAGACGTAAACTAAAGAAAACGACCGGCGGCGTTACGAAGAACTACGGCGAGCTCTATTGCACGGGCGACGGCGACTCGACGGCGAAGACTAGAGCAACTGAAGCGCAAGGCGATGAGGAACCTCGAGTGCAGCCCGCGCTTTTATAGCCTCGGATGCGCGCTAAAACGGCAACCCTAGACAATCCCGGCGAGACGGCGGCGGCGCGGCGAAACGGAAACCGGATCGGGGGCGACGATCGCGGCCGTCCGATCCAAGATGAGCGCCACGATTAGATCCGGCGATACGATCGATCCGCTCCTTCCAAATCCAACGGCGAGATCTAAACTTACCAAATCAACGCGGCGTCCGACCACTTGATCTCGATCCAATGGCTCGCAAAGACTAGGGTTACGCGATGAAGTGGATCGCCGATCTTCATCCAACGGTCACACGCGCGGCGCGCGCGGCGGGCCGATGGGCCGCACCGCGATGGGTCACAAGACGCGACAAGGTTTGGGCTTGGCCCAAGATCGTTCCAAGATTTTTCAATAGCTTTTTGATTTAAAATAATTCCCGAAATTAGATTAATCTATTTTAAGTAATTAAAATATCAGGAAAAATCTAAGAAAATTCTCATAAGTACTTTGAGACATTCTGAGCTCAAATACAATATTTTTGGTAAAACTTTATATTAAATTTATTTATATATATTTAGTTTTCACCAAAGGTTCAATATACTTAATTAAAATAAATTCAAATATTTTCTGGAAAAATCCAATAAATTCAGAAAATCACAAAAATGCACGTGAGCGAAATTATAGGTCAAATTTTTGGGATGTTACAAAGCCGTACCTCCTCTCGCTCCCCTACCTCATCCTCTTGGGCTCCTCTTCTTCCATCTGTGTCATCTCCAGCGACCACCCTAGCTTCCGCTTCCCGGTCACCTTCAATCTAGCACCTTCAATCCTCCACGCGTCTCCACCTCCTGGCAACCCCAGCGCTGACAGCCACCTCCTCTGACACACAGGGCCACCTCCGCCTAGCTGGCCACCTCCTTCGACACACAGGGGAAGGGGTGGACCGGTTGGCCGATGCCACCTCCGGCGAACTAGCAGAAGGGTAGTAGCCCACCAACCGTGTCGGCGCCTCTCAAAGGGTTGCCGAACTCGAGCAAGAGGTTTGTCCCAATCTTTACTTTTTTGTTCATTTGATACAACTTACAAATCTAATTTCTCAGCATGTTCCTCTACTCATGTTTGTTCCCAGGATTTTGAACTACGAATCTGGTAGAGTCGACTACTGCAATATACACTACTCTTTCATCAGATGTTGTTACTCTCTGAAAATAGAAAAGTTTAGCATTTAAACCATCAGTTTCAATTATTTGTTGTGCCAGCGTGCTATCATAATATCACCTTTGTTTTTGATTATATGACATTGTCTTAATTTATCTACTACCAAATGAAATATGCAAGAAAATATAGATTCATATAGTATATGCTCATATGAATTGTGATACCACTCAAACGTCTGTCATCATCGACCTATTCAAAATGTGATCAGGTGATCGCTATAAGCATGTTATCCGACACACTAGGTTGTGATACCTAATGGTTTAGTCAAAATTGTGTCTTTTGTCAACAAAAAAAGAAGTGTTTGTTAGAATAATTGTGTTTATTTTATCACCGTCACATGTCCGGGTACTTGCTATATTCGTGCCTGCTCTAGGCTACTAGATTTTTTGCTCTATACGCTCACAAACTATGTCAGCAACATCTGCATTTTCTATGACATGGACGACAAACTTTGTTGCTTAGATTAATAATTAATATCACTTACGCTATATTTTTTGTTATTTTTCTTGCATTTCCATCGCTAGGTTCTCTCAACACCAAGACTCATTAATGTTCTGGTCAATGCAAACTATCTGATTGCTATGTATTGATGACCCAAGTAATCACATATCATGCAGCAAAAGATGATGGTTAGCACCCTTGAAATGCCTTTACCTTAGTTTCTTCTGTTTCAATAGACTAAAAGTTATTTCTAATCATCCTAGCATACTTCTGCCTTCCTATCCAAGTTTTGTGACTGTGCACTAAAGATTATTAGGCAAGATACATTGTAGATAGCTACTCAAATAATGCATTAATATATTTAACTTGTTTAATACTGTTTTGAACTGTAGCCTAGGTACATATAGCTTTGTTTCTATGAACAAATCTAGAAATTTAATTTGCCTTGGGAAGTCAAAATATGTCAGGCTATGCAGTATTCAAGATTTTGAGGATGCCTTTTCTTTTAGGAAACCATGTTACACTCTGGTTTATGTAATATAGTAATTGTAGTTTTGCTAGGTTCTGGTTATAGTTTGAGGTGTTTTTCTCTTACAGGTTGCCAATTTAGCTTAACATAGTGGTCGTTGGGGGTAAGAGATTGGTTAGATTTTATTGCTTAGTAGTATACTTCTACGGATTACTAAGACCGGGGTCCTTCGTATGGACATTCATGTCAATAAAAGAAGGAATTGAATATATATATATATATATATTCAATACACTCATTTCAGTTGCTTTTGAGTATGACTGGCACTTATTAGATCTTGATTGCATAGCTTGTTGATCTCCAGTAGCCAGCTTGTTGATATATGTTACAATGACAAACTTATGTATGTAAATGCTTGGATGACAAACGTACATTATGGATTACATGTGTGTTGCTTTCAGTATCGAGGAGATGGTGTTCTGCTTTCAGTATCAACCGACCCAAGTACTGTAGTGGGTACTTTTGATTCTTCTGAGTTTGTGATTTTTGTGAGCTGGTTGGTGAACTTATGGTCTCTTGGACCGAAGCTCTGCACGGTAGAATCTTGCACGGTTCTATGCCAGTTCTTGTGCGCTGGTGGCTCGGTTCTGTGCATGTTCTTGCTGGCTCTTGAGGAAAATCCTGACTCGTTTTTGACTTTGTTGTGGCAAGTCTTTGGTGGAATCAGTTGCTGGATTGTTGTTGTGCGGCGCTTGTTGAGGCTCACCTTTGCACGAGAAGTGTCTCTTATGTAGAGAGGGCACTGTATCTTCGTTGTCCTGGCCGGCTTCACAATGACACTTATGGCGGCAATAGGATTTCTGGGACAGCGACTCTCCATCGCGCCTTGCCCCTTTTTCTGAACAACTTTGAGTGTTGTTCCTTTGTGAGTATATCAGATTGCTCTCTTGTTTTATTTGCTACCTGTGGGTTGCTCAATGATGATAATGGGTAATGTAATGAGTGACAGTAATTTAGTGAACTAGGCATTGAACCATAGACTTGCATACTGGAAAATATTAATTCATTCACTAGTCTGTAAGTGTCTGATTGCTATTCCACACTTGCTGTTTAATAGCTTTTGTTAATACTGCATAGTTGTTTATTCTCTGAACTATTTAGTTGCTAAGGTTGATTGCAAATGCTCTGATCAAATCTGTTAGATTCCTTTGGTAATCTTACTAGTTGCTAATCTAATCTTTCCTGTCTGGTTCGGTTAGTGAATGTTTTGTTTATTGATCTGAACATCTTTTAATTGATCGGCTGGAAAGGCATCAATCTGTTGATCTAGACGGTCACAGTTTCTAGGACATTTAAGCAGTGAACGTTGTTTCAATATATTATTGTGCATGTTAAGGGAGGTAAGGGTTTGAGGACTTGTTCACTTAATTAGTTGTCTTGCCCATTTGTGAAAGAGGTTGAAGATTTAAGATCTTTAATCTAACCCACATTCTGAGAGCACTATAAA
Organism: Otatea glauca; assembly: GCA_036346275.1. Taxonomy (NCBI): domain Eukaryota; kingdom Viridiplantae; phylum Streptophyta; class Magnoliopsida; order Poales; family Poaceae; genus Otatea; species Otatea glauca. Next base: position 5,648,822 of record CM070712.1, read on the forward strand.
ACAAATTATCATCAATTTGTTTTAGTAGACATGATTCAAAGTATGGATGACATAAATTTTATATGCCTCATCTTGTTGGTTATGTCTTTATTTCTATCTTTGAATTATGTATTGTTTATCATATTTTTTTTGGGATTAGCAATAAATTCTTGCTCTTATTATCACATTTTATTCAACAAGGTTATCCTAGTACAATTTGAGGTAATGTTCTCTTAGCAGATAACTTGTTTTTGCTTCATTGGATCACACAATTGATGTGGTAGGTATCAGCATACATACTTGCCAATTTAAGAAGCTTATATGGAGGATGGTGGGCTCCTATATCCTTTATATACCATGGGATATTGTTAGTTTTGTTATGAACACTTGTTGCTGCTCTTTACCTTTCTTCCTGCTGGGTGTTGTATTGATATAATTAGAGGTTGCTGATTCAACACTGATGCTGCATTTGATTTTTTGCTTTTGGATTAATATTTGACTGTTCCTTTCTTTCTCCTTCTTACCCTTTGCAGCTATGTCTTTATAAAACTCTGTCATTCTTTAGTATAAAACAACATAGTGCTTTTGAATTACTTTCTCCCAATATGATGTCCAGTACCTCTCATTGTTCAAAGATTCTGGTTATTAGCTTATTCATCATATTCTTTGTTTGTATGTAAAGAACATCATATGGCTATGAAATATTGTGTTTCTCAAAACTTCAAGAGTATTGTTGGTACTCTACTCTTAATGTTTATGTCCTGGCACAAAATTTAGAAGTATTTGTTTTGCAGGCAGAATTGTAAGGACCTAGGAAGTTAGTGTTACCATCATGCCAATCGATACAGAAGCTTTTGTTTAGAACAACTAGTCACATGTATGCTAAGTGATCATTTTGTACACTTAACACCTCATGTGGGTGGAAGACAGTTGACCCTAGCTTTGAAGATCCAGCAGGGTTAAATTTTGTAAAGGATTGATGGTTAACTATAGGAACTCTGGGCTTTTGGACAAATTTGTATATATTCTAGTTGAATGAACTTGAATGGGTGTATTAATTGATGGACAAATTTGTATGTTCTAGTTGCCGTGTTGAATGGATGCACTAATTGAATCATTTTCTACTATGATGTGGTGTAAATATGAATTAATTATTAGTTAGATCTATAATATTCTGTACAATAATGTTTATCATTTTTTTAGTCTAAGAAATGCATGGTTTCACACTAATGTGGTTTACCCTAAGACTATCTGTTAGCATTTTGCCTTTCTGTCGGCAAAAGTCCATCTATCGGAAAAGGTATATCTGTCGGTAAATGTCTTATAACACGGTCAGATCATCTGTCGGCAAAAATATATCTGTCGGTAAATGTTTTTCCTGATAGGACTTCTTTCGACAGTTGTTTTCTGTTGGAATAACTTTTACTGACAGATAATGCGTCGCATTACGTGGCCTTTGCCAACAGATAGACTGTTGATGAAATTGTGTCATGGTGTAGTGATCTAATGCTTCATCTACATGAGAGGGTTCAAAACAAGACACAAAAGAGTAATATTCACAAAACAAGCAACACGAGATCGAGTTTGAACACCGTTACTAACGTCACCCAATATCTGATCTATTGGATGATCCTTGGAGATTGCATGGTGGATACTTTGAGGTAGAGGTTGAAGTTGTTGATTTTCCTCCTTTTCATCCTCATCAATTGGTTGAGCTTGGCTTGGCGTTGCGGAAGTAGACGGTTCAACTCGAGTGGATGAAGGTTGATCATCTTTATCCTCCTTTGGATTGATATCTCCAAGCATCATGTTCTTCATTGCTTCTCTCAAGCCTTCATCGCCTAAATCATCCAAATTCTCTTGCTCTACTTGAGAGCCGTTAGTTTCGTCAAACTCAACATCACAAGTCTCTTCAACTAAACCTTTGGTTTGGTTGAAGACACGATAAGCCTTACTATTTGAAGAATAACCAAGCAAGAAATCGATATCACAGCGACTTTGAAAATTTGAAAACTGAACACCCTTTTTCAAAATATAACACTTGCAACCAAAAACGCGAAAATAAGAGATGCTCGGTCTTCTTCCAATGAGAAGCTTATAGGAAGTCTTTTTCAAAAGGCGATGCAAATAAAGACGATTTGTTGCTTGTCATGTGGTATTGATAGCTTCTGCCCATAAACTATCGGAAGTACTATATTCATCAAGCATAGTTCTTGTCATTTCAATTAATATTCTATTTTTCTGTTCAACAACTCCATTTTGCTCCGGAGTGTAGGTAGTGGAAAGCTCATGTTTTATTCCAAGTTCATCACAATAATCTTTAATTCTTGTATTTTTGAACTCGGAACAACCATTATCACTACGAATTTTCTTTATTTTAAAATCAGATTCATTTTGAGCCCTTTTTGCAAATTTTTTGAAAATACCGGAGGCTTTGGATTTGTCATCTAAGAAGATGACCCAAGTATATCTTGAGTAATCATCTACAATGACTAAACAATAAGAATTGCCCCCGATGCTCTTATAGGTTGTTGGGCCAAACAAATGCATATGTAAGATCTCTAATAGCTTAGATGTGGACATGATACTCTTGGAAGGATAAGAATGAGCCACTTGCTTACCGGCTTGGTAAGCACTACATAATTTATTTTTCTAAAACTTCACATCTTTCAAGCCCACAACTAGATCATTTTTGAAAATATTTTTGAGTTGAATCATCCCAGCTTGAGCTAGTCTTCTATGCCATAACCAACCCAAAGAGGTTTTTGCAATTAAACATGTTTGAAGATATGACTCATTTGAGGTGAAGTCAACTAAATATAAATTTCCAAATCTAAAACCTTTAAATACCAAAGAATTATCATTTTCTTTATAAATCACAACACTATCTCTAGAAAAAATATACAATTAAGACCAATATCACAAATTTGAGCAATGGATAGCAAGTTAAAATTTAATGTTTTAACTAATGAGACATTTGAAATAGAAAGGTCATTGGAAATAGCAATTTTACCCAATCCTAATACCTTTCCCTTGCTATTATCGCCAAAGGTGATCTTGTCATGTTGACCACTTCCCACTTCAAATGTGGTGAACATCTTCCAGTTTCTAGTCATGTGTTGAGTGCAACCGCTATCTAACACCCAATGATGTCCACCAGTTTAGTAGTTCACCTACAAGAGAAGATCAAACCTTTTTAGATACCCAAATTTATTTGGGTCCTTGGAGGTTAGTAACAAAGCTTTGGGCACCCAAATGGCATTCTTTCTATGACCGAGTATAGGAGTGCCAACAAATTTTGCAATAATCTTACCATTGGTATTTTTCTAAGAACATAGCATGAATCATAAATATTATTCTTAGGAGCCTTACCTAATGGGCAATCATTTGCTATATGCCGCACATCTGGGAACTTATAGCAAAGCTTCCCATTTGATTTTACAAATCTTAGAGCTTTGTTGCTCATTTTCTTACCCTTCTTTGGAATGAACCCAAGGCCTTTTTTATTGTAGGAGCAACGTTATTGTTCAAGATTTTATCAAGGGTCTCCACACCCTTGAAACATCGATCCAAGCTCTTACTTAGCTTGCTCACTTTCTCCTTAAGCTCATTGTTCTCAATACTTAAATTATCATTAATAGAAATTTAGCAAGAGCATGAACTAGATGGCATATCAAAAAGATCATCACATGATGTAGATATGCTAGATTTTGATATACAACAAGAATCATTTTCTAATCTAGGTATATCATCAAGAATGTTGCAAGTAATGCCTATATCATTTTGAGACTTTCAATGATATTTAAGAAGAAGAGTCTCATGAGCTTCATTTAGCTCCTCATAAGAGTCCTTGAGAGAGAGATACTCCTTTCTCAAGGCATTATGCTTGGACTTCTCTTTATCAAGATATTCATTTAAATCCTCAAGCATATCAATTAGTTCATCATAAGAAGGCTCATCATCATCATTAGCTTTTACCTTATGATCTCCTTTTGCCATAAGACAAAAAGGAGTGACAAATGGTGAAGAAGCCTCCTTGATAGTGACACCAACAAGACCCTTCTTCTTGGAGGGAGTGCCATCATCGGATGAGTCAGAATCCGAATACTCCTCTTTGGAAACCCACTCTCCAATGTGGGCCTCGCCTTTGCCGTCCTTGTGAAGCTTCTTGAAGAGCTTCTTCTTCCCTTGAAACGTCTTCTTCTTGGGTGACTTGGTCTTGTCGTCCTTCTTCTTGGGACAATAAGAGGTAATGTGCCCCTTCTCATCACACTTGTAGCACCGAATGTTAGTGTATTGGTCGGTGCTAGAGTGTTGTCCCTCTTGAATTTATAAGGGGCGCTTGAGCTTGAGCGCCTCTTCATAAATCTTCTCATTCTCCTCACGAGGAGAGCCATCTCCTTCTCGATGTCATCATCATCGGAGTCTTCAAGTGGCTCATCGCTTGACTTCGCCTTCGCCTTAAAGGTGATGTTCTTCTTCTTCGAAGAGCTTTGCTCCAAAAGCTCTTCCTTGTCCTTCTTGTAGAGCTCATTTGTGATGAGATTTCCAAAAAGTTCGGTAGGCGTCATCCTTAGCAACTCGGGTGAGTTGAGAAACAACATCACCAAAGTCTCATATTTGTCCAGAAAAGCTCTAAGCATCTTACGATCAAAATAAAAATCGGTTGGTGACTCCCCAAGGCCTTTGAGCTCATTCACTATGTTATTAAGCCTTGAGTATATCTCATTGATGTTCTCATGGGGTAATATAATAAACTCTCATATTTTATCTGAAGAATATGCAATTTGGCCTCCTTGACCGAGGATGTTCCCTCATGGATTTCTGAGAGGGTAGTTCATATCTCATGAGTGGTCTCAAGGTTGCTCACTTGATTGAACTCATCCGCGTTCAAAACGTCAAAAAGAGCATTCATTGCTTGAGCATTGAGATGAGAATTTCGCTCTTCTTGTTCAATGGTGAGTGTGGGATTTATACTCCCATGTGAAACCATCATATGCAATTCTCCAAATGCTCGGGCTCATGGGCTTGAGATAAACAATCATGCATATTTTCCAATACACATAATTCATGCCATCAAAGAAAGGTGCTTTGCCTATGGATACCCCGTCGCTAGCCACTCTTTACTTTCTAGGCAGTAAAGCTCGAAAAGAGAGTCCAACCTCTGAGTAGGAATTGAGTCTCCCCAATCACTTTGGTAGTTCTTCCCCGCTCTGGGTAGGCGACCTCCGGCCATCACAACCAACTGGGCTTTCTCACAAGATTCCTTAACAAAGTCACCGGTTCCTTCGCCTCCAAGCCGTCTAGGATGTGACAACCTCCAAGAGTAAAAAACCTTGACGCTTGCTTTGGGTCAAATCAAGTGTGTAAAGGCTCAAACTTTAAATGCACACTTGAATGCTCCTCTCTCTCTCTCTCTCAAAATGAGAATTTAATGCATAAGAGTGAGTTGGACACTTGCTAGAGCTCAAATATGATCAATATGGTCCAAAAGTTGCTCTAGTATGTAGGTTTGGGGGTATTTATAGCCACCACCTACTATTCCAATCGTTGGAGTAAAAGTATATAAAAAATCAGCATTTCTGGTGCTACCGCCCATGTAGGGTCGGTAGCACCAACCCATTTCCAACGGTCGGCTTAGGGCATTAATTGCATTATCAGTGCTTGTTGTCACTAAGGGTCACCCAACTGGGACCGGTAGCACTGCACCTTTTTTATTTTTGCTCAGCCAAAGAAGTGCCCTCTGGAAAAAACGCACTGAGCTTTAGGCCGGTGCTACCACTTGTCCAATAGCACCGGTCTGAAGAAAACAACCAGGTGCCCTCTTTGTGGTTTTCACATCGTCCCAGGGACCGGTGCTACTGTAGGTGCGATAGCATCACACCCACATGGATGGTGCAACTGGCCATAGTGAACATTTTCTGAAATTCTCAATTGACTCAAATGCAAATCAAATATAAGTTCAAATATGCAACTTTGATCAACATCAATCTACTAGCCAAGACCCCTCTTAATAGTACAACACCTATTCTAGCAACCCGATCTTTCTACACAACTCCGAGATCGGCAAAAGCTTCGAAAAGGTCCTTATTTTTATACCTTGGCAATTTAGCTTGATGCGTTGATCTTCTTTTAGCTTCATTTTCATGCTTCATCGCATGCCATGTTTAGGACCAATCTAATTTCAATAATCTCAAAGAAAAATTTTAGTCTTTTAATCATGATTGTCAATAATTACCAAAACCAAAACGAATTGGCGGCCTAGATGCTTTCAGTGGTAGAGAAGCCATAGGACTCGACCGGGTCTGTGTTCATCTGAGGTAATACACCACGGTGAACTCACCGGTGCCCTTGATCACGGCGGAGGAGCAACAATAGCGACCTAAACGGTGGAAGAGAACGACGGAGAGCTATAGAACTTCAATGAGGTCTTGCGCATGGGTGATGACAGCTCTGATGTTGAGAAACAAGGCAAAAGAGGCGGCTTGAGGTTGGCTACACGATGCACGAGGCGGTGCTATATATAGGGCCTCGGTGTGCGCTTTCGACACGGATTTCACATCGCATCCAACGTGGCAACGAAGTCTGGTGCAGATATAGCCTCACCGCAACGTGGCTTCCTCCCTCGCATCCATGTGGTAGCAATCCAGCGGCACAGAGCGCAGGGACGACGTGGACGACAAAAAGCCGTTGGATCGGAATCGAACATCTCGTTTACTAGGGTTTCGATGGGGTGGGTTGGTGCGAGCTGCGGCGATGGAACAAGCCAACAAGCGAGTGGCACAACGGATATCATGTATCCCGGTCAGCTTCACGGAGAAGAATCTGTTCAACCAGTCATCGGGGGGCTTCTTCGAGGTCAACTTTAGCGACTTGTTCGATCTCTACAACCTCGACGTCCATGATGCCTCACTCTTGAGATGTTGGATATTGTAAGTGTGTGCCTTCATGGTCTAATCAGTGCAATACCACTAAATGTCATATATAATGCCTTTGCTTTTGTACATGTAAATACATGATCATTATAGCCAAAAAGAAGGATGAACCAGCAGGTTTCCTCGACCCACATATGGTCTCCAAGCAAAGCATAGACGAAAATGTACGAGCGATATAGGATTACGTGACAAGTGTGTTGCTAGCTCAACGCGATAAACCGTACATACTTCTCCCCCACAACCCAGGGTAAGTGCTGCACTAGTTGCAATACTTATTGATTTATACTTTATACACAACTCGAAATTAGGTTCAATGACCATGGCGATATACCGGTGTAGGTTTCACTAGGTTCTTATTATAATTGTACCAAGAAAGAACCTGGTTATGTACCTAGATACCTTAAAGGGTGGCAACCACAACTTGAAGCTTATCGCACAATTAATAAATAGGCATTCACATTCCCTTCATAGATAACTCTGTTGTAGGTCATTTGAAGGATCGAGATGCCGAACAGAGGGGGGGTGAATGGTCGCAAATAAATTTTCTCCCAAAATACTCCAACAAAAACCTCGACAAGATCGCTCAAAGGAAATCGTGAAAAACCCGAAAAACTAGACAACTATGTGTACCCCAAGCTTGCATGGATAAGTACCATAAAATATGTGGGGATTTTTGACTCACAATCCTGGTTGTCTAGTGTCCAAGATAAAGAGGAATCAATCCAACTCTTGCTTTTAGAAAGAACATCAATTCAAATCACAAAAGTTACTTTCAGAAAAGCAAAAGCAGAATTTCCAGAACTTGTCCTCAATTTGAACAGGAGGTTGGTGGGTTTCTGCAGCTCACATAATTTTGATAATTTTTCTCCCTATGAGCATCAGAGTCATGAAGAACTCCACTAAATTTCTCCTCAAAAAATCTTACATAAAAACAGGAAAAATCGAGGAACACAGTCAGTCAAGAACTTCGAGTAGAAATTTTGGGCTCGATTTTCACCTCATGGCACCCAAACAGTGCAACAAGTGAACTCCAAAATTTTTCTGCAAGTGGATATCAGAGTCCCACACCTCCTCCAAGAAGAATAACTTAAAAAGGATTTTCTATGTTTTTATAAAAATCAAATACTAAATGCTGCGCAAAGAACAAGTTCTGAACAAAGTTGGAACTTGAAAGAAAAGATGTTCTCTACTCAATCCAAGAGTGCAAAAGAGATGTAAAACCATATGAACACACTCAAAACATCCAAGATCAACAGCATTTAGAAGGAGGGGAAGCAAATCCAAATTGCGTGAAAGTAAATTGCGAGAATGTAATTGCGGGAAAGTAAATGCTGAATTTAAATTGCGTAAAGTAAAGACACAATGTAAATACGCAAAATAAATTCAGAGATGGATGGATAAAACTTTCATTTATGGAAGGATAGGTTACAAAGCCTCATTTTCATGTGGGCAAAGCCCAAAGGAGAATTCACAAACCTCAAAACCTTCAAGGGAAGGAGGCTACCCCTCCACCCCTATTTATACTACTCATGGGCCACCTACCACCCTTGGATGAGTCCCTCAACCCTAGAGTACTCATCTAAGGGCTTGGATTAACCCTCACACATAGCCATGCAAGGGCTAACCCAAAACTCACACACATACCGAGTTTTCTTGCACGGTTTTCAAAGCATACTATCTAGACCCGCTAACCTATCAACTAGACCTCAATCCGACGGCCCTCATTGATCCACGCGGCATCTAGCTAGCATCATCTCCTTTGCTTGTCTTCTTGACTTACCCGGACTCCATCTCCGATCATCTTTCGGCGATCTCCCAACCGTCTGGACCTTCGACGCTCCTCGCCTAGTCCCGATCATCCTTCGCCTCACCATGACCTAGCACCGTCGCCCTGCAACCATCAAAGACAAGGAAAAAACCTTTCACATAGCAATGCCCACAATGATATGCAATAAACCCATCCAACTCATCACTACCGCGCCCATACGGCCGGTACTGCCACTCCTGGCAGAGACAACTCAAATTGCTTCATTTTGAAAATCAATCCAAATCAAACTCAAACTTGAGCAAACCTTGCTCAAATAAAGTTAAATACTCATCACAAACATGGATGGACCTCTACATAGTCCTTCAATCTCCCCCTTGATGAGTATATTGACAAACAACACAAAAGGCATAAATTTGAGTTTGAATGAGAGAAGAAGAAAGCAATTTGATTGCAAAGCCAAACTTGGTCCAGAGAGAAAGATATAAAATCATGACCAAGTTGGTAGAAAGAATTTAGAACAAGACCATGAAAAGAGCAAGTTTTCCACAAAAGCTCTAAAAACCAATCGTAAGTGCCAAATGTGATTATGATCCATAAAAAATAGCAAAGATTTACAAAGATTATAAGAACCAACAAGCTTTCACATTTTTATCTCTCTCTCTCTTTTTTAATCATGCCTTTTCTACATTTTCTCCCCCTTTTGGCAATATAGGCATCAAAATGGAATTTTCTCCCTCTTTTTATGTATGCTAGAAATGCAATCGAAAGAGCTTTGAAGATTATCCAATTGATCAAAATGGAAGGATATTACACCAAGCTTGTCAATTTCAGAAGATGACTAAACTAAGACATGTCCAAGTGCAAATACGAGCTTAGTTTTAAATATATCATTTTTAGCAAGATTTGACAAGTGCAATACTTAGCTTTAGTTTAAAAAATAGAAGAATAGCGACTCTAAGGATCAAAAGGAAAACCTAGAGTTCAACCTACTCAACACTTTGGGGAATCTAGAAGAGCATACAAGGTCCTTCGGGCTCATTTATCACTTAATGCAAATTTTGATTCATCATCATACAAGACATAGCGGGGTGCAAATGTTTGACATTATTTGCATTCTTTACCCACATATGTCTTTGTTTTTGATTTATTTGCATTTTCTTTTGACAACCAATTGACTCAAGCCGTATGCGACCATCTCAAGATGAACTCTTAAGAGGATGGTCTAGGTCAAACACGATGTATTCCAAGTTCATCCCAAGTGCAATGGGAAGCGGTCTTGTGAATGCAAGGTGTTGAGTCGTATGTGCACAAGAAGAGTCAATTTTGTTTAATTTTTATTTTTAGCACAATGATTTATGAGCAATTGAAGGACTCTAGCATGGATCAAACTAGTTTCACCCATGTTGCTATAGGGACTCTAGAGAACTCCAAAATTTCTCAAATTATGGAACAAACCTCTAGAGAAGAAACCTAGCAAGTAAAAGCAACAAGTTTCATCAAGTTTTTCATTTAAGGCTTATTTCATTTTTTTTAGCTTAGCAAGTTAAATGAACTTGGACATATCTAAGCTAGTGATTTCCTCCATATGATGTAGCATGGTGTATAGCATGAAGATGAAATCAATTGCATAATAGACAAAGCCATTAAACAGGAAATGCAGTCTATATGCAATGCACGAAAAGATTCCCAAACTTCCCTTCAACAAATGAATCAATTTTAAGCTCAAATCTGGTTAAAGTCGAGTTATTATCAAGATTAGGCATAAAGAAAACACGAATGAACTCAATAATAACCAGAAAAACAGAATGAGGAGAAGAAGTCGAGAAACTGCAAAACTGAATGGCTATTGAGCATAGATAAGATAGAAGAGACTCACTACGGCTCAGACTCGCTCTTATCTTCCCAAGAGACTGACATAGGGAAGCTGACTCTAGATCCCAACTAAGGAGTGCACACAGACCCTGTCTACCTAGGAGGCCCAATACCTGCTAGACTTATAAGACTGTGAGGGAACTCAACCTAGAGAGAAGAGAGAACAGCTAATCACGCATGATAGCAACCTAAAGCACAAGATAAGAGGTCCATGCAAGGCATGCCAGAAGTCTAAGTGAGTGAACTCAACTCAAGAAAACAAGCCCAAAGTCACCCAGAAGAAGCACAAAGAAAAGAAAAGCTGGAAGAAAACATATAATACATAATATACAAACCAGCTCCCCCTCACGAAAGGCCGTAAGGGCTCACGACTCCAAGTTCACTCCTCAAGGCAACAAATCTGGAGCTATCCAAAGGCTTGGTGAAGATATCGCTAATCAAGGTCACTCTCTCGAATCAAGCGCGATATCTCCCTTCTCCACATGGTCTCTAAGGAAGTGATATCTAATATCAATGTCCTTGGTCCGGGAATGTTGCACTGGGATTTTAGCAATGCAAATAGCTGAAGTGTTATCATAGAATAGTGGCACACTCTCTATCTCTAACCCATAGTCCCGTAAGGTCGATCTCATCCAGAGCACCTAGCTATAGCAATGGTCAGACAACATACTCCGCCTCGGTGTGGATCTGCAACCCTGCATCGCTTCCTAGATGACCAAGAAACAAGAGAAGTGCCAATGAATTGGCAATTGCCAGAAGTGCTCTTCCTATCTATCCTACAGCCAGCGAAGTCGGCATCGGAAAAGGCTCTAAGAGATAGACAAGAAGAAGAAGAGTACCAAATACCATAATCAGTGGTAGCACGAAGGTACCTGAAGATGCGCTTGACCGTCTGGCGGTGAGAGGCGCGAGGAGAAGCTTGAAATCGAGCGCACAGACACACAGCAAAATGTATGTCCGGCCTCGAAGCAGTGAGGTACAAGAGGGAGCCGATCATGCTCCGAAACTCCTTTTGATCAGTAGGCTCACAATCCTCATCGGGCTCGAGGACAGCAGTGGTGGCCATAGGAGTCATCACCGGCTTCCCATCAGACATATCAAAGCGCCTCAGAAGGTCATGGGTATACTTGCCTTGATGCAAGAAAGTACCCTCCCTAGTTTGCTTGATTTGGAAGCCAAGAAAGTAGCTCAACTCGCCCATCATACTCATCTCAAACTCTGTGCTCATCACCTTAGAAAACTGAGACACAAGCGAATGAGACGAGCCACCAAAGATGATATCGTCCACATAAATCTAGACGAGAAGAAAATGCGACTCATGGTGTCTGATGAACAGAGTCTTGTCTACTACGCCCATTTTGAAGTCATGGCTGAGAAGATAAGACTTGAGCCTCTCATACCATGCTCTGGGAGTCTGCTTGAGTCCATTCAGAGCTTTGGAAAGCTTGTATACATGACTCGGAAACTTGGGGTTCTCAAATGCTGGAGGTTGTTTGACATAAACCTCTTCCTCAATATAGCCATTGAGGAATGCACTCTTAACATCCATTTGATAGAGCTTGAAGCCCCGGGATGCAGAAATGCAAGTAGGATCCTAATATCCTCTAGTCTAGCTACAGGGGCAAAGGTCTCCTCAAAGTCAAGACCCTCAACCTGAGAAAAACCCTGTGCAACTAGCCTAGCCTTGTTGTGACTGACAACCCCATCCTCACTCTGCTTGTTTTTGAACACCTACTTGGTCCCAATGACATTATGACCAGATGGACGTTCTACAAGCTGCCAGACTGTGTTCCTCTCAAAGTTTTCAAGTTCCTCATGCATAGCATTAGTCCAAGACTCGTCAGATAATGCATGAGTCACATCCTTCGGCTCAAACGAGGCAACAAAGGCAGAGTGAAGGCAGAAACTGGACAAACCTGATTTTGATCGAGTGACTTGCTCAAATAGATCGCCGATGATCTGATCAGGTGGATGAGAACGCTGAATATGACGGAGAGGTCCAGAAGCAGAAGTGGCCTCTACCTCATGCACAGAAGAGGCAGGAGCAGAGCCACTAGCTGAATGAGAGTAAGAAGGCAAGGGCTGGCCTTCCTGAGATGCAGAAATGGAAACAAGAGGCACCTCAGGTGTAGAGGGGACTGGATCAGGTGGAACACCATCATCTCCATCATCCTCATCCTCTACAAAGATGGTCTCGGAGGAAGAAGAAGAGCACAAATATCGTGTCTTGCTCTGGGCTAGCCTCATCAAAGGTCACTTCACGTGTCTCTATGATCCTATGCGCATCGCAACCTGCACCCTATAGCTACGAGAAAAGTCGAATAACCCGAAAGATACCACCGTAAGAACGAGACTCAAACTTATCCAGTTACGGACTTCAAAATAAAACACTTGCAACCAAACACACGAAAATGAGAAACACCGGCTTTCGCCCATACCGAACTCGTAAGAAGTGCGGTGCAAATGTGCTCTCAAGAATACACGATTAGAAACATGGCAAGCAAGAGCTATAGCCTCAGCCCAATACTTCCTAGAGTATCAGACTGCCTAGCATCGTCCCGCCATTTCTACTGTGGTCCTGTTCTTCCTTTCCACTACGCCATTTTGTTGAGGGACGAGGAGAGGAGAATTGATGCTCCAAACCGGACTCCACACAAAATTCTCAAAATAGGAGTTCTTGAACTCCGTGCCATTGTCATCACAGATAGCTCGTAGGGCACCAGGGAGCTCAAAAGACAACCTATGAACCAAACCCCTAAAATGGGTAAAAGTCTCATCCTTTGAGGACATGAAAAACACCCAAGAATACCTCGAAAAGTCATCAACAATGACAAGAACATACCACTTCCCACCCACTGATTGCACTCTAGCTGGACCAATAGTGTCCATATGTAAAAGTTGTCCTGGTGAATCAGTCATCATAACAGTGACTGGGGGATGAGAAACAGCAACCATCTTGCCATGTCGACAGGGAGAGAAAACTAAATCTTTGACCATTTTGAGTTTGGGCAAACCACGAATGAGATCGTGGCTGCTAACTCGGGTCAAATGATCAAATCCAATGTGACCAAGTCTCCTATGCCAGAAAGAGAGATCACGGGACTCTGAAGCAATCAAACACCGAAGAGAGTCTCCGGAAGAAACAGAAAAATTAGCACGAAAGACTCTCCTAAATCTAGAAATCCCGCAAACTAACCCTCCTGATGAATCGAGGATTCTACAGGCATTACTCTTAAAACTCACCTCGAAAGAGTCATCAATAAGCTGAGAAACAGAAAGCAAATTGTATTGCAGCTTACTTACTAAGGCAACATCTTTAAGAATGAAATTGTCATTAATGCAAATGGTACCTTTAGCGATGACTCTACCTGAAGAAGCATCCCCGAAAGTGATCAACTCATCACCAGGGGCTCGGACTAGGGAAGAGAACCATCGAGAATCTCCGGTCCTATGACGAGAACAACCGGAGTCGACAATCCAAACATCTCCCTTCCCAATCCGATGAACCTGATCAAAACACAAGAAAGAAAGATGACTCAGTACTTGGATAGAGTGAAGACTTAGGAACCCAATACTGAATCACACGACACCTCAGAGTACCAGTCACAGAAGAAGACTGGACTCGAGTGTCTCTCTGACGTTTAACCCTAACAAGATCAGTAGCAACTCTAGTAGATGATCTAGGAGCTGAAACTGGGTTGGCATGGCTTGGTGCAAAAGCTGAACACATCACGCCGCTGATATCTACCTCGATGAGAAAAATAAGGAATATCAAGAGGACGGCGAAAAGACTGACTACGAACAGCTCCAAGACTAAAACTCAAAGAACTAGCATGAAAACCGAGTCCTGGACGCTGCCCAAAAACAGGCGACTCTCTAACCTATCTAGAAGCAGTGTGTGCCTTAGGAGCACTCAAAGTCTGGGGATGACCTTGAATTCCCTTAAGGGTAGCAACACGCTCACGCCGATTGATCTTGGCGCGCCTGAAGCAGAAATCTACTAGGTGACCATCCTTCTTACAGAAGGTGCATGTGTACTTCGCCTTGCTAGAGGCAGATGCAATAGGAGTAACACCCTTCGGTCAAGTCCTATGGACAACCCCAGCAGACCTAAACATGGTGGTACTCACTCTGGGAGCTACCACAATTTCACCACTCTTGGAGCCACGCACAATGGTGGGAGGATGCGCCCGAGCGTGCTCCAAGGGATCAAATCCTAGACCTTGATTGAATCTACTAATCTTGGATTGGTCTAGAATAAGATTGAGCTTCTTCTTGCCTCCAACAAACTTCTCGAGAGTGCTCATAAAATACTGGCAATCTCGAAAGAAAGAGGCACAAGAAGAGCAGGGGGAAGAAGAAGAAGAAGAACCAGAAAGATGAGCTATCTTAGCATGTGAATTTTTCTCCCTCAGCACGGCTGCCTCAATCTTGAGGGCCTCACCAGAAACGCAAGACGCATTTCTAATTCTATGAGCTTGGTCTTCTAATTTATTCCTAAGCTCGACATGGATTTTATCCAAGTCCCTCTCAATCACAGAACATCGCAAGCAACTTTCTTGTGACTTATCTAGTAAGTCCTTAGCAAGTTTAGCATACTTGACATTTAAGGATTCGTTGTCAAGTTTTAGTTGCCTACAGCCCTCACATGAGCTGACTGGGTCCTTAGAAGCATGCATTTCAAGTTCATCGTTTCTAGAAGAAAGCTTCCTAAGGTGATCGATCTGGCATCAATTTCGGCAAGCAATTTAGGGCAATTAGCACAAGAAGGAGTAGAGTGAGCATGAAGAAAACTAGCATCTAGTGGAAGAGCATCAACAGAATTATTGCTAGCATTCTTCAACTTAAGACTTTCTAATTCAGTCAACACACTATCATGCATAGTCCTTAAGTTCTCCAACTCCACAAGAATAGCATCACACAAAGAGCAATCATCAGTGACTCGGGAGGAGAAGATCTAAGAGAAGCTAACTCCCGAGTCAAGGTACCTACTTCCTTCTCAAGCTCCATACACCTAGCTCTAGCTCTAGCATGAAATTTTCCTACTTTGCAGAAAGCTTCGTTGAGCTGGTCATAGGAGGGTACCTCGTCCGAGTCGCTGATGTCGTTGGTGTCGGCCATGAAACACATGCCGGAGAAGTCGTCGCCGCCCTTCTTTTCTTGCGGTTCATCCTCGCCCTCGTCGCTCCATGTCTCAGTGTCGGAGAGGTTGATGTCGCTGCGCCGCGAGGACGCGGTGGAAGAGCTTCTTGTTCTTGGAGAAGTTGCGATACTTCTTCTCACGCGTCGGCTCACGAACTGGAGGCTTCTTGTTGCGGTTCTTGTCAGTGTAGTCGTTCTTGCCCAAACCGCCAACGTCGTTCTTGCCCTTCTCCAGCTTGGGACAATTCGCCCGAATGTTGTTGGGGCCACCACACTCGAAGCAAGTGATCATGCCACCTCTCTTCCTCTCTGTCACCCTCTTGTATGCATGAGAAAACTTGCGAGCGAGAAGAGCAAGCTCATTTTCTGGAAATTTTTCCAGCTTGGTCATCGCTAGCTCACAAAGGGCGGAAAGAGAGAAACCAATAGAAGGATCAAGAAGAAGATCCAATGGGATCGGTGACCAAGGCTATCGATCGAGATTTCGTCTTCCATGAGACGACATCGATCTCATGAGTCTTGAGGCGGAATAAAGCCCGCCAAGAGTCGAGTCGACAAGTCGCTGGTGTCCTTGATGGTGGTCACCTTCATCTCCCAAACACGCAAATCGAGTGCGGTCAAGAAATATCGAGCATTATCCGAGTCGGGGTATATGCAACCAACTGCTCAAGATCGCCAAGATCTTGGTAAAACGATCAAGCACTCATCAAGACTCTTACCAGCGTGCTGTTCAAACTTGTTGAACTCACGCTTGAATTGGTCCTGTCGAACCGTCTTGATTTGGGTAGTGCCCTCATGGTAAGCATCGAGGGTCACCCAAATCTCATGAGCAGAACGAAGGTGAGAAATCCTGTCATACTCACTGCGGCTAAGACCCTGTATGAGGATGTTCCTTGCCTTAGCATTCGCCTCAACGTCAGCCATATTGCCGGCCGTGACGTTTTCATTGGCAGGAACCTCATATTAGAGTTTCACCTTCTGCCATATCAGGAAGCCCTGGGCAGTAATGTATGACTCCATGCGCGACTTCCAGAATGGAAAATCGACTCCAGAAAAAATAGGAGGCTTGGTGGAATACTTGTCCATCGCCATGGCTCTTGAGACCGGTCAAGATCTATGGAAGAGCAAAACCGGCTCTGATACCAATTGAAGGATCGAGATGGCGAACAGAGGGGGTTGAATGGTCGCAAATAAATCTTCCCCCAAAATACTCCAACAAAAACCTCGACAAGATCGCTCAAAGGAAATCGTGAAAAACCCGAAAAACTAGACAACTATGTGTACCCCAAGCTTGCATGGATAAGTACCATAAAATATGTGGGGATTTTTGAGTCACAATCCTGGTTGTCTAGTGACCAAGATAAAGAGGAATCAATCCAACTCATGCTTTTAGAAAGAACATCAATTCAAATCACAAAAGTCACTTTCAGAAAAGCAAAAGCAGATTTTCCAGAACTTGTCCTCAATTTGAACAGGAGGTTGGTGGGTTTCTGCAGCTCACAAAATTTTGAGAATTTTTCTCCCTATGAGCATCAGAGTCGTGAAGAACTCCACGAAATTTCTCCTCAAAAAGTCTTATAGAAAAACAGAGAAAAATCGAAGAACACAGTCAGTCAAGAACTTCGAGCAAAAAGTTTGGGGCTCGGTTTTCACCTCATGGCACCCAAACGGTGCAACAAGTGAACTCCAAAATTTTTCTGCAAGTGGATATCAGAGTCCCACACTTCCTCCAAGAATAATCACTTAAAAAGGATTTTTCTATATTTGTATAAAAATCAAATACTAAATGCTGCACAAAGAACAAGTTCTGAACAAAGTTGGAACTTGAAAGAAAAGATATTCTCTACTCAATCCAAGAGTGCAAAAGAGATGTAAAACCATATGAACACACTCAAAACATCCAAGATCAACAGCATTTAGAAGGAGGGGAGGCAAATCCAAATTGCGTGAAAGTAAATCGCGAGAATGTAATTGCGGGAAAGTAAATGCTGAATTTAAATTGCGTAAAGTAAAGACATAATGTAAATGGGCAAAATAAATTCAGAGATGGATGGATAAAACTTTCATTTCTGGAATGAAAGGTTACAAAGCCTCACTTTCATGTGGGCAAAGCTCAAAGGAGCATTCACAAACCTCAAAACCTTCAAGGGAAGGAGGCTACCCCTCCACCCCTATTTATACTACTCTTGGGCCACCTACCACCCTTGGATGAGTCCCTCAACCTTAGAGTACTCATCTAAGGGCTAGGATTAACCCACACACACAGCCATACAAGGGCTAACCCAAAACCCACACACATACCGGGTTTTCTTGCACAGTTTTCAAAGCATATTACCTAGACCCGCTAACCTATCAACAAAGACCTCAATCCGACGGCCCTCATTGATCCACGCGGCATCTAGCTAGCATCATCTCCTTTACTTGTCCTCTTGACTTGCCTGGACTCCGTCTCCGATCATCTTCGGCGATCTCCGAACCGTCTGGACCTCCGACGCTCCTCGCCTAGTCCCGGTCATCCTCCGCCTCACCATGACCTAGCACCGTCGCCCTGCAACCATTAAAGACAAGGAAAAAACCTTTCACATAGCAATGCCCACAATGATATGCAATAAACCCATCCAACTCATGACTACTGCGCCCATACGACCGGTACTATCACTCCTGGCATAGACAACTCACATTGCTTCATTTTGAAAATCAATCCATATCAAACTCAAACTTGAGCACACCTTGCTCAAATAAAGTCAAATACTCATCACAAACATGGATGGACCTCCACATGGTCCTCATCATTCAAGGTGTACATCGCTCGTGGAATGGTTGAGGCTAACTTTTTGGAATAACATAGGTTGTTCCAACTGTACAAATTTCATGGAGGGCCATCCAAGGGACGGTCGCAGCTACACAACAATATGAAATTTCCGGTATCCGCTAGTACATAATAATCCTAAATCACAATCCATATTAATGCCTCTCCAACAAACCAATTCTATTTTTGCAGTGCCACCAACAGTGAAAGGGAAATAACCTATGTGGATTCTACGTGTGCCACAACATGCAACTCATCATGGGTACAATGAGGACAAATATCCTGGTGTTTTTTCAATCTTCCAACAATTACTTATCAATCTATATATATGCTCAACTGTAATCTTCCCATCAATAGGTTGCGAAAATCGCTACAACTGCGTTGGAACAGGCTGATATGCACAAAATTCAAGGAGAACTCGCTTACTTCTTGCTACGTGAGGTCATAAAGCCAAATGGTGATTTCCACTACCTAACCTGATGAGTTGTATATTGCAGTGGCATGTGTACTTTTGCTGTGGATTTGTGAATTGTAGCAGCATGCACTTGTGCATTCAATTGTTTAATATATGTGAGTTGATTTCTGAAATGGATGTGCTGTGGTACTTGCGCATTTACTTGTGGATGTGTAATATGTATTTATGCATTTACTTTGTGGATGTGTAATCTGTATCCTGCTTGTTTCAGATAGCATGACTAGCATTTATTCCTGATGCTAGCCAATAAAATAAAAAATCTTCAAAAATACAAACCCTCATCAGAGACCAGGGTTCAAAATCTCGCCGGTTTTTCACGAGATCTCACTTACCGGATGGGGGCGAGATTTGAAATGCCGGTCGAAGTTAAAAAATTCAAAAAAATTGAATTGCTACAGTAATCTCGCCAAGATCTCGTCATTTTTTATCGGAATTTGATGTTTGACCAGCGGATTTGACCGGAAAATGTTCAATAACCCTTAAGAAAATCATCTCCTATGAAAATTTGTTGAAAAACCGAATTTTTGAGACATTTTTTAAAAACTTCAGAAATACTCTCGGATTTTTATGAAATTTTACATGCTTTATTATGATGTAAAAAATTTATGGAACCATCCTATGAAGCGTAGGATCATACAGAAAAAATTTCAAAATAATTTAACTTAATTTGTTATGTTTAAAACATACAAAATAGAATGAACATAATTGAGATAGTAACATTGTCAAAATTTTATAAATTTTATGGGGAGTGATCATGATACAAAATTTTCATGAGAGCTTAATAATTGACTCAGTACCATTATATAAATTTTCAAAAAAATCTAACATTTTATGTTTGCTCAATCAAATCTATGTATGCATTGAACTTCATTTGTTATATTTCAAAAATCAAAAACAGAAAGAACATAAATGGTACACTGTACTTGTAAGAATTTTATAAATTCACCAGAGTGTGATCATGATTCAAACATTTTATGAGATCTTAAGAATTTCCTTAGAACCCTTATTCACAATTTTCAAAAATTTAAAATATTTTGTGATTGCTAAAGTAAATCTTTGTATTGATCATTAGGCTTTTATGAGGACGTAGCACTTTCAGAATTTTTGTAACTTATTGAAGCTTGATAATTAGATGAAAATTTTACAGAAATATTGATGATACATTAGGACCATCCAAAAAAATTAAAAATTTTCTAACATGGTTTGTATCATTTTTCATTTGGTTGAAGTTTGCCGTAAAGTTTTTATCAGGACAGTAGCACTCTCCGAATTTTTAAAACTTCATGAAGCTTGATCATCATCTGAAAATTTTATCAGAACATTAGTGATGCTTCATAACCTTGCACAAAAAATTTCAAAAATTTATAATGTGGTTTGTTTTATTTTTTATTCGGTTCAAAATTGTCAGTAAGAGTTTTATCAAGAAAGTAGCAATGTTTATGTTTTTAGAAATTCCATAGATTTTATAATCATCAGAAATTTTTATGAAAAAATCACTGATGTGTCAGAAACCTCCAAAAAAATTCAAATATTTTCGACGTCGTTTGAGCTATTTTTCGCGACGTTCAATTTTGCCGAGATCTTGGTTCAAAAAACCGGAATTCAAATTCTGATTTTACAATTCGGCTGGAATTTGTATGAAATATCGAGATCTCGCCAAGATTTTGTTTTCTCGCAACGGACGATAGTTAGAGCGAAACCGAGATTTCAATTCTTGTCAGAGACGATGGTGTCATCAAAGATGATTCTAGGATACAAGTGGCTAGAACAGTCTCTGATGAGGGTGTCATCAGAGACACTTCTAGCCTAAAATCGTCTGTGATGTTAATTTTCATAGACGGTTCAAAAACCATATGTGATGTACCATTCTTGTCACTGACATATATTTAGAGACGATACACAAAACCATCTGTGATGAGGTTTTTGAACTGTCTATGATGATCTTTTGTGTAGTAGTGGACCTCGTGTGTAGTTAGGAGGAGATTCTTGCCTGGGTCAGTTAAGGACCGAACTTGATGCTATCACCTAAGTGAGTTGGTGCAACCACACGTGCTATTATAGGATTGCCTTAGCTTAGTAGATTAGCTGGGGTTTAGCCTTGCATTTTGGTAGGCCGAAGTAGTAAGTGCACTCCGAGGTATGGTGTCGCTCATAGGTGCTCCCTTCACCAAGGCGTTGGGGCTAAAGCATTCCAATACAATGGTGTATGCCTTGCCATGGGGAGAGGACGCGATGGGGCGTAAATCATCGTTAGTATTGTGTGTGCGGGTCTAGATCTTCGTACCATGGTAAGGGTTTGTCATCATCGGGGCTGGTGTAAGGCTAAGCTTTAGCTAGTCGAATGGTTTCGCCACAATCTAGTAAATCGGGTACCGTAGGTTTCACGAGGCATGGTTTACATGATTGCTAGAATGTGTCATATGGGTAAAGTGTACACTCTCTGTAGAGATTTAAATCTAATTAATTAGCCATGCTTGCAGTCATGAGCAATTTGAGAAAATAATGTCATGTATAGTCTTGTTTTTGTGAAAATTGTTGGAAACGGTGTTGTGACCGGTTAGTGTACTTGTGAGTCAAGGATGACTGTGTTTACTCGCTATTCATAGCCAAGGAGGGTTGTGAAATGATGATATTGAACTTTACTTACTGTTATTAGTTCCATTACAAATGCTCATTTCAATACCGATACCATTTGATGAACTACTCTTGAAAACAAAATCTGCTTTATGCTGAAAATGAAACTTAGTGTAGTGGCTTGTTATCCTTAATCTAACCTTGCGTGTATTGTATTTCCATACACTAAAGTCTTGCGAGTACATCGTGTACTCACCGTTGCTTAATCCATAATATATAGACGAAGGTATTGAAGAATACCTCGACGATTCGTACTTCGCACCAGGGTTCGACGACTACTTGGATGGATGAACTAGGACTCTTCCTAGTCAGTTGTCTATCGGTTTATGGATGGGCATACCGCTGTCCTACTTTTGCTTCCTACTTAATTTCCGCTGCAAATTACTTTTGTGTGTAATATTTGGCAGGTCGGCCGCGTACTTGTAATATCAAGTAGATGTAATAGCTTCTAGTTTATGTTTATGCTGTGGCAAATGCTTTGTCATGTATGTATGTGTTATGATGCATCTCGAATGCGGGATATTCGGGCACTAGGCGTTGATCTTGGGAATTAGCACCAGTCACATATCCGGGTACCTGAAATTGCTCTCAACCGTCTGACGTGTGGACACGAGTGACCATCGTTCCTTGACTATTGTGATGCACCTCCCTCGGTGGGTGTAGGCGATACCAAGGTTCTGAGATGGACGGCGTGTGCTATATGCTCGGATGGGTTGGAATCAATCCCAGTATGGTTATTTGAAAAAAAAATCGGAACTCTCTTGCTACGTAAGAGAGTACAGTGCAACTAGGTGGCTCATATTTGTTTGAGTAAGGGCCATCCAGTTAATACTCCGTGCATGGAACTTTTGGGTAGCAGTGAGCATACACTTAAGTAGAGTATAGGTGTTACCTCTAAGTCCAATGCACGAGCGAGATTCGATTCACATTTTCGGGTGCCCACAATATTGCTGTATATCACTCACAGTTTATGAAAAGTACCGTCTGTGATGATAACACTGACGGTTTTACTATAGAACTGTCAGTGATGTTCTTCATCACAGACAGTTTTTAAAAACTGTTTGTTATAAGCCGTCTAATATAAGTCTTGTGTAGTAGTGTTCTTATTTCAGATATTTGAGCTAAGTGCTTATCCGGGACCTGCAGCTGGATTGCAACTATTCAACAATATAAAACACTTCAGAATCCTTGTTTGTGGTGCGGGTGGAACTGTAGCATGAGTTCTCGATGCCGTTGAAAAGCAGAACTATGAATCTCCTCCCCCTGTTGCCATTCTTCCACTAGGAACAGGAAATGATATTTCCCCCATTTGAAACGCAAGAATTTTCTTATATTCCAGTAGGAAATGAACTGTTTCTTGTCAAATTCTGCATTCCAGACATAAACATTTGATCTTATGTTACTATATAATCTTATCATTTATGTGAGCAAAAAGTTAATGCAATAATTTTCTACTGTGCAGTTTGTCAATAAGCTGATATATGCTAGAGAAGGTGCTAAGGATATGATGGATAGGTCATGTGCTGACCTACCATGGCAATGTTAGATATAATATTAACATTGGTTAAGAGATAAGATTTAGTTTATTTAAGAGATAAGATTTAGTTGGTTAGTTTGTTGAGTTGGTTTGTAATCTAGCTTGACTATATAAACCAAGGAATAAATAGAAAAGTGACTGGAGCTACGTTAGCAACGTTGGCAAAATTTTCTGGTAATTCTAACAATTGGAATCAGAGCTAGTTCTAACAATTGGTATCAAAACAAGGTTATAATCTTGATATCAAGCTTGTCGCAGGGGAGGCCAGCCATCACTGTTGCGTCTTAAGATAGGCTATCATCACTGAGTGACATAATGTGAAAGAGGTGCTGATAGCGTGGGTCGGCGGGTGCTTTGGAAGATCCGATTGAAGAAAAGCCGAGTGCACGAGCACGAGCGGCAGAACTGGGCGGCCATCACAGCGTCTCGTCAAGCGAAGTGAGGCGACTAGTGTTCTCTCGACTTCGCGGAGACTCCACGTTTTTGTGGTAGCCGTGGATTACAATCGGAAGCTGCTATATGATATTCTTATCAAGACAATGCGCGAGTCCGAATCGAAGTTCAAGTCGCCGGTTGTGGAGCCGAGTCGCTTTTGTGCTTTAGGGAAAATAAAGTGTCCGTGCGGCAATCGCGTGGCATCAAAGGTGGTCATCCACGAAGCAGAGGAGCTCCGGCTGTAGAGCTGGGTGTCCGAGCAAGCTTAGCTGCAGAAGGCCATCACGTACCTGAGCAGCAGCAGGAGATGTCCAGGCGAGCGGCAAAGAGGACTCTCCTGGCGTATGTGTGCAAGCAAAGCGAGTCGTGGTGTGAAGCAGTAGAACAGCAACCCCCCTTGCGGCAGCTGTGCGCCACAAAAGAAGAAAGAAACCTCCTGCGGCAAAGACGCGAAGAAAAAGACAGAACAAGAAAATAGCGAGCGGCTGGCTGTAGTTTGCTGCACGCGGAGAAGAAATCAATGCAGGGCTAGCGATGGCCAAACGAGCCGAGCCAAATGGGCCGACACGCGGCACGGCACTGTGCGCCCGGCCCGAGCACGGCACGGTCTAGAGGTAAACGGGCCGTGTCGGCACGGCCCAACTGCCCGTGTCGTGCTTAGGGCGGCGGGGCGACACGGCGAGCCGGCACGGCCCGGCGCCGCAATGGCTCGGCATGGCACGGGCACAGCCCGTTTAGCCTGTTTAAAAAAAAATAGTCGTTTTATAGCCGTTGCAGACTTAAAAATTAAAAAAATCATAAATATTCAAAAAAATCCCTAATTTTTTCCTGTAAATAAGTGGTTGCCCCCTCTCCATTTCCACACCAACAATCTTGCATTCTCTTCTACTCATTCTCTTGTGGAAATTCTTTTGCTCTTAGTGGTAATTTGGCAAAATTAGAAATAGTTTTGTCAAAAATCCAAAAATCTGAAATTCGGCTTTCGGCTTCTCTCAAGAAATCAATGTGATAATTGTAATTTATTTTTTCATTTTGTTAGTATTTTAAATCATATTTTAGTATTAATATCGTCATTATTTCTTGTAGTTTGCTTTATGGAGCCCAGGGATTTTTCGTCGTTCCCAGCTTCTGATTTCGGTATTTCACCCGAGGAACTTCTTGCATCATATGCCCAAGAAGCTGCAGGAGCCGTGCCATCCTCAGGCTCTACAAGTGCTACTGCGTCGGTAAGCACCGGACGAAAAGAACAAGACGCAGTACATCGGGAGTTTAGGAAGATTTCGAACAGATTTTTTAGACATCAAACGACCTCCAGATCAGGTATGCTGTTTGTAAATATTGCAAACATAAATTAACTGCGAAATCTTCAGGTGTAACGGGGCACTTGAAGAGGCATGCTGAGAGCTGTAGAAAAAAAGCGGGGATGGCTTTGAGACAGACGCAGCTGCAGTACAACCCCGATGGTACGATACGTAACTGGGACTACAATACTGAGGTAGCTCGTGAATCTCTTTATCGTTTAATCGCTTCTCAAGATCTTCCTTTAAACTTTGGTGAGTCAGCTGCGTTTGAAAGCTATATTAGGACCACTCATAATCCTAGGTTTTCTGCATTTTCTAGACAGACAACAACTAGAGATTTGATTAAATATGATAATAATTGTCGCAATAACCTAAAAGAAAATTTTAGTACCTGTACTTTTTCTGTGTCTTTGACATCTAATATATGGAGTGGTAGAGCTAAAAGGATTACCTTAGTGTAGTCGCTCATTATGTAAACGATGATTGGCAACTAGAAAAGAGAATTATAGGATTCAAATTAATTGATGTAGCACATACAGATAAAAATATTGCTGATTGTATTGTAAAAGTTGGAGAAGATTTTGGTCTTAGTGATAAGATTTTTGCAATAACATTAGATAATGCTTCTGCAAATACTTCTGCCACGAACATTCTTACTCTGTTTTTCAATTCTTATGCTGAATCTTTCTTATTACATAAGCATTGCGCTTGCCATATTATTAATCTTATAGTTAAATCTGATTTGAAGAGGTTAGATCAATATCTTGAACTTCTTCGCACTGCAATATCTTACTTAAATTATTCTAATCAACGAGTAGCAGCATTTAAGACTTATTGTATTGCAATGAATGTGCGTCCGCATAAATTTGGTTCGGATATGCCTGTTAGATGGAACTCTACTTACTTGATGCTTAAGAATCTAATACCATATGAGAGCACATTTTCTGTTTTTATTAACATGCACTATCGTACACGGGATGGTCAGCCGGTACTCACAGAGCAACATTGGTATATTGCTAAATACTTGCTGTCATTTTTAGAACTTTTTTTAATCTACTGTTGCTTTATCTGGAGTTTATTACGCAACCTCTCCTTTAATTGTACATCATATTTTAGAAATTTCTACCCACTTAACGAGCCACGAAAATGATAATGTCTTGCGAGAAGTTGTTTATGCTATGAAAAATAAAATTTTAAAATATTAGCAAGAAATTCCTATGTTATATGCATTTGCATTTATTTTAGATCCTAGAGCTAAAATTCGGGGATCCTCTAATATTCTCTCACTTCTAAGTGATGCGGTAGGTACTGATTATTCTAGTTATTTTTCAACTATCCGTGCTAACTTATCTCAAGTTTATGATAAGTACGATCGGAAGTTTGCTGGAGTTCGCATGCAGCGACCTCCACCAGCACCCACAACAGGTAAGAAGAAAAACGTGTAGGGAAAGATATGTGGTACAGGTGGCTCTTCCTCAAGGAGTTCGACTACATCAACGATAATTGCAGACACATCAACTGGTGGGGAGCTAGCTGCCTATCTCAACAGCGACACTGTCAACTACCTAGAGAAGCAAGAGGAGAACTTCACATTTTGCAGTGGTGGCACGAGCACAAGATAACATATCCGGTGCATTCCATACTAGCATAGGATGTGTTAACAGTTCCTGTCTCCACGGTTTCTTCGGAGTCTGCTTTCAGTCTATCCGGAAGAATAATCGATGAGAGAAGAACAAATCTGACAAGTGAGATGGTGGACATACTTGTCACTATGAAAGATTAGGAACAAGCTGATCAACGAGCTCAACATACTGCAGAAAATACTGAGCTCGTGGAGACGTTCAAAAATCTTTATCTAGATAATTAGGAAGAATAATTGTAATCTTCACTATTTTCATGTATCACTGAGCTATAGGTCGTACTCTTTTTTCTTTGCCAAGGTTTTCTCGTGTTGAGTTTTTACTTGACAAAGTTTTTAACGAGGCAACCAAACATCAATAAAGCTCATTATTTAATTCAAATTATTTGTCTCATTTTAGAATTTATCTCGTATTTTAGCTTTTTCTTAATTTATATATATATTTAAAAAGTCTTTGTACATTCTTTGAGTTTTTCTAATTATTCTAAATTTCTCCCATTTTTCTAAATTTTTTTCATATTTTTTGCATTTTTTCCATACATTGTCTATTTTTCTGATTTTTTTAATTTTTTATGATTTTTTTCTAATTTTCTGGCGATAAACGGGCTACCGGGCCAACCTGGCCCGTTTGGCCCGCGAAGGACTGGACCGACACGACACGACCCATTTATAAGCCAAGACTAAACATACCGTGCTGATTTTTAATCGGGTTGTGCCGTGCCGAGCGGCCTGTTTGGTCATCTCTGTGCAGGATACATGTGCAAGGTGTCTCATATGACAAAGAGGTTACACGCAAAGGTTCCCTCCTGAATGATTAATTGCTTCTATCGGCAGCATAGTGCGCACGCAAGAAGTCAACAGAGAGTTTAGAGGGAAGAGAAAAAACAGAAAAAGAAAGGACGGAGAAGATGTGTCTCTACTATACATGCTATTTGGCTAGTGTCGTCGACAATCAATATGATAAAATGGCACTGATGGTCATCTGTGTGTCTTGTCGGGAAGACGGCCAAAGCTACGTATTTTTGTGCGTGTGTCTCCCTATACCTGCTATCGACGAGTGTGACAAGATGGCATTGGTGGTCATCTGTGTGTCTTGTTGAGAAGACGGCCAAAACTACGTATTCTTGTGTGAGTTGTGTCCATGATATAAATGTGTGCGGGTTCCTTCAGAGATGTCGTATGCATTAGAAGAGATAATGCTGCACTAGAAGATCAAAAGTAAGCCGCTGCGTGTGCTAAGTCTCGTCCAAAGTCGAGTTCGTCGAAGTTGAGTCTAGGATGTTGAGAAGATGTGTTCACCGTCCAAAGTTAAGTTTGTCGAAGATGAATTCAAGATGTTGAGAAGATGTGTTCGCCGTCCAAAGTCAAGTTCATCGAAGATGAATCCAGAATGTTGAGGAGATGTGTTCTCCATCCTGTCTCGAGTATGTGTTGGGCAAATCGTAGTTGAGACTGATTGCCTTAATGAGTAAGAGTCGGCGTGTCAAGAGTAGAAGGGAAAATGTTAGATATAATCTAAACATTGGATAAGAGATAAGATTTAGTTGGTTAGTTTGTTGAGTTGGTTAGTAATCTAACATGACTATATAAATAAAGGAACAAACAGAAAAATAATAGGAGCCACGTTGGCAACGTCGGTAAAATTTCTCATGTTAGCCTTGAAGTCCATGGAAAGAACATTGAAATTCCAGAGGTAACCTGTTTTATATCTGTCTTGTTTCTCCACTTTCTAATTTATCTTTGGAGGAGCTTCTTAATCTTATCTTCTGTTCTCGTATCACGATGCAGAGGGTGTGATTGTTCTGAATATTGCTAGCTATATGGGTGGTGTTGATCTTTGGCAAAATGACAATGAACATGATAATTTCAGTTTGCAATCAATGTATGACAAAACACTTGAGGTGATCTGTATATCTGGGACATGGCATCTAGGCAAACTACATGTAACATAATCTGCAGGCATAACATGTTATTAACTTATTCTCTTTCTTTCCATTTTCCGAAGCATCTGTTCTTGCTGCTGCTTTGTACTAGTATTGGCCTTCTATTAATAATGTTGAGGTTACCTACGTACCATCATTTTTTTATGGTTGATAGGTAGGACTTTCAAGAGCACACCTAGCCGAAGGGAAAGTTATAAGATTGCACGTCCACCGGCTGGAGATCTCTAGAAGCTGTAACATAAATTAATGTTTTTGAATTCCAATTGTGTGTTGTGGGATCATACAAATGACTGGCAAGCTTTATATAAACTTCAACGCACTGCATCTGGTGTTCGAATAGACAATTATTAGTTTAGAAGTGCAATACGTATTGAAATGGCTTATTGCTGTCGCAGCCGGTTCATCTTAATAACCGTCTATGATAAGGGTATATCATAAATAATTCTAGCTACGAATCATCTATAATGAGGGTATGTCACAAACGGTTCTTAGTTAAAACCATCTGTGATTAGGGGTCATTACAGATGATTCGTAGAAAGAACCGTCTGTGATATGTATTTCACAGACGGTTACAAAACCGTGTGTAATGCGCCGTTGTTATTACGGACACATGATTACAAAAGGTTTACAAAATCGTCTATGATGACCTTTTAGAACTGTCTGTGATGATATTTTGTGCAATAGTGATACTACAATGTAGTTTATTTGTCATTACTCGAAATGAGGGGTTTACTGGAATTTATACTCAATTGATGGCACGAGAGTTTTTTTCTTCATCTTGATATTTTTTGTAACATCCCAAAATTTGGCTTAATTATGTTTTTACTGCTTAAAAGTGCATTTATGATTTTCTGGAATTTATTTGGATTTTTTTTTCTTGATTTATTTTAATTAATTTCAAATCAAGTTTATTGTTTTTTATTCAAATCTATTTAAATCTTTGCAAAGTTAAAATAAAGTTTTGCCAAAAATATTTTATTTAAGTCCAGAATGTCTCAAAGTATTTTTGAGATTTTTCTGGGATTTTTCCAGATATTTATTCTGCTTAAAGCTGAGTAATCGAATTACCAGAATTATTTTGTTAACTAAAATATGGGAAAATCGTGTAATAGTGCTGGGCCGTAGCCCATCTCTGTTGCAAGCCGGCCCATGCGCGCAGCCGTTAGGCCCAGCTTCTAGAAGCCTCGCGTCGGCCATTCTGGACCGTGTGATCGAGCGGGCGGTCGGATTAGATCGAGCCAGAGCGGATCGCAGCCGAGCATCGCGCCACGTGTAGGGCGGAGCGTCATCGTGCTCGCGTGACCGGCGTGGATCCCGCTCCGTGTCTGTCTCGGCGCCGCCTTGAACTCTTCTCCGTTTGTGCGTGATCTGGACTCCTAAGTGCAATAAAGGGGTGCGCATCAAGGGCACCGGATCATATCTAGCAGAAGCCCTAAGCTCTCGTCGTGAAAGTGGCTTTTCGTGCGCCGCAATCGGAGATTTCTCGAAGAGCGCCGCCGCTATCGGTTTCGTCGACGAATGCTCAAGGAAGAGAGGTGGACCTAAGCTTTGTTACACCTGCAACAAGCCCGGGCACTTTGCCAATAATTGCCCTCAGAAGAAAGTAAACACGCCAGTTCAAGTCAATCTCAGTTCTGTTCCAGTCAAAACTTCAGCGCCAACGTCAATCGAGGAAGTTTAGATCAATTATTTAACCCTATGCAAGTGTCAAATCCTCGTTTGTAAAGGAAAGGTGACTAGTGACGCATCGCATGTAAGGATTTCCTTGCTTAAAGAAATAAAGTAAAGATGGTTGGGATGTTGGAATGTGAAGTGTTGGGATAAGAGCATTGATGGTGATTAAAGGGCCAGATGTTCCCAGAATATTCACCTGTGTCAATGGTTCATCTGAAGATGTTGCGTATGTAATGCTGATCAGTTCAGTGGTGTTGGTAAAGCTTGTCAGCCTGAGGAATTATCGTTGTCAGAAAGGACAGTATTGCTTGATCTAACCTAGAATGTGATGGAGTTAAGCTGGAGAAAAGTTTCTAGCGAGCGATATTGGATATCAGACCCGAGATGCTACTCCTGAAAGGAATTGGTCGTCCGGGCATAAGGCTGTCCTGGAGTTTGGTCAAAGAATTGTGTCAGCTAAAAGCCCCGAAAGCGGGAAAATAGAATTTCAAATGACTACGGTTCGTGTTGGTCAGCTGAAGGTCAACAGTTTGGAAGTCGCCAGCCTAGAAGATGTGCCAGTTGTTGGAGAACATGCGGATATATTTTCCGAGGAATTGTCTAGTAGGTCGTTAGATCGAGAAATCAAGTTAGTGCCTGGTACACCGTCAAAAGCGAAGAGACCTTATTAAATGCCTACAGATTAGCTAGTTAGGATGAAGAAGAAGATCGAAGAGTTGTTAGAAAAAAAATGTTTCGCTAAAGCCAGTCGTCACCATAGGGAGCGGCTGTTCTGTTTAAAAATGGGAGCTCAGGGATGTGTATCGACTGTCGAGAATTTAATGAGGTGATGATCAAAAGTGTGAGTATTCGCTGCCCAGGATCGTAATTTGTTTGATCAGTCAAAAAGGAGCTAGAGTGTTCTCTAGGATAGATCTTCGATCGAGTTATCATCAGTTAAGAATCTGTGCAGAGAATGTTCTTAGGTCAGAGTTTTCTGCGCAGTATGGAAGTATGAGGTTACAGTTGTGTCTGCTAGAATGATCAATGCCATTACAGAAGTTATGAACATGATAAATGGAGTTCCATGGGAAATTTGGTCAAGTTGTTTTAGCGTATAAGTGGGATGTCTTTGGTTGCTTCAAGTCAAAAGGAAAGTATGCAGAACAGTTGGGATTAGTGTTGGAAAGGTTGCTAGACCCATGGCTGTATGCTAAGTTTAGCAAATGTGACTCTTGGAAGGAGAAAATTGAATTTCTTGCCATGAGATGACTGCTAAAGGAGTTACCGTGGATCCAACCGCAAGCGATGTTACGTGGGAGCAACCGGACCGCTTAGGCGATGGGAGAAGAAGTGTGCATGGACGCCGCAGTGCGAAAAGAGTTTTCTGTGATTGAGGAAACATTTGACGATAGCACCTGTCTTAGTGTTGCCAGATGTGCAAACGCAGTTTTGATATATACTATGATGCCTCAAGACAAAATCTTGGATGTGTGTTAATGCGAGAAGGTAAAGTTGTTGCCTATCGTCGGGGACGATTGAGGCCACATGAAGAGAACTATGCTACGCATGAATTGGAAATTGCTACCGTAGTGCATGCTTTGAAGTCATTGCGTCATTATATTATTGGAGATATGTACATACCATAAGAGTTCGAAGTGCAGACCTTAATATAAAACGAAGAGGATGGTTGGAGTGATTAAGTATTATTAGGCTGGGATCTGTTATCATCCCGGTAAGGCTAATGTGGTGTCCGATGTCTTAAGTCGTAAAGGCCATAGTACCAATACACCAATATCATGTGATCAATCGAAATTGTGCAAGGAGTTTCAAAAGTTGAAATTAGAAGTGGTTTCACAAGGAGTTATAGCTGCTTTGGAAGTTAAGCCAATGCCTGAAGATCAGATCAAGGTGGGTCGAAGGATGAAGGCTTAGCTGAAAGTTTTATCGTGGATGACCAAGGAACCACACAGTTTAGAGGTCGAAGCTATGTATCGAATAAGAAAGAGCTTAAGCAGTTTATTTTGGAAGAAGCTCATGATTCTAAGTATTCAATTCATCCAGAAAAATGCTAAGATATATCAAGGTCTCAAGGAAAGGTTTTGGTAGCCTAAGATGACGCGTGAAGTTGCTGAAAATATCGCTTTGTGTGACATATAATAAAGAATGAAAGCAATGCATCAGGAATCAGCAAGTTTGTTACAACCGGTGCAAAGTTTTGAGTGGAAGTAAGAGGCAAATCAGTAATAAGATACCTAGCGTTGAGGATGGTCGAGAATCTAGAAGTGATATGTTGAGAGCTTGTGCATTAGCTTATGCTACATCTTGGGATAAATGTTTGCCGTAGGCAGAATTCAGTTACAATAATAGTTATCAAGCTAGCTGGCAGATGTCACCGTTGAGGCGTTGTATGGACGTGCCTGTCGTACTCCGTTGAATTGGAATGAGACAGGAGATCGTATGGTATTTGGACCCGATATTCTCAAGGAAGGCGAAGAGCGAGTTGCTATGATTAGAGAGAGGTTGAAGGTAGCTCAGTTAAGGAAAAAGAGCTACGCTGATAACCGTTGTCAAGGAAAGGTTGCTTATCAGATGGAGTTGAAGTAGTCAATGGCAGGAGTGCATGATGTGTTATATGTGTCACAGTTTAAGAAAGGTCTCAGAGTGCCAACGGAGCAAACCCCGTTGGATGCAATAGAGCTGCAAGAAGATTTGACTTACAAGGAGCAACCAATCAGAATTTTGGATGTTATGGAGCACAAAACCAGGAGCAAGTCTATTCACTTTTGCAGAGTTCAGTGGAGCAATCATTCTGAAAGTGAAGCCACTTGGGAGCGCCAAGAAGATTTGAAGTCGGAATTCCCGAACCTATTCTCTAGCTAGCCCTGAATCTCGGGGTCGAGATTCTGTTAAGGGGGGAGGTTTGTAACATCCCAAAATTTGGCTTAATTAAGTTTTTACTTCTTAAAAGTGCATTTATGATTTTCTGGAATTTATTTGGATTTTTTTCCGGATTTATTTGAATTAATTTCAAATCAAGTTTATTGCCTTTTATTCAAATCTATTTAAATCTGTGCAAAGTTAAAATAAAGTTTTGCCAAAAATATTTTATTTAAGTCCAGAATGTCTCAAAGTATTTTTGAGATTTTTCTGGGATTTTTCCTGATATTTATTCTGCTTAAAACTGAGTAATCGAATTAATAGAATTATTTTATTAACTAAAATATGGGAAAATCGTGTAATAGTGCTGGGTCGTAGCCCATCTCTGTTGCAAGCCGGCCCATGCGCGCAGCCGTTAGGCCCAGCTTCTAGAAGCCTCGCGTCGGCCATTCTGGACCGTGTGATCGAGCGGGCGGTCCGGATTAGATCGAGCCAGAGCGGATCACAGCCGAGCCTCGCGCCACGTGTAGGGCGGAGCGTCATCGTGCTCGCGTGACCGGCGTGGACTCTGCTCCGTGTCCGTCTCGGCGCCGCCTTCAACTCTTCTCCGTTTGTTCGTGATCTGGACTCCTATGTGCTATAAAGGGGTGCGCATCAAGGGCACCGGATCATATCTAGCAGAAGCCCTAAGCTCTCGTCGTGAAAGTGGCCTTTCGTGCGCCACAATCGGAGTTTTCTCGAAGAGCGCCGCCGCTATCGGTCTCGTCGATTCCGCCGTCGTCCGTGGAGTTTGAGGCACGCAACCAGGGCCATTAGATTCGTCTCGACGAGGGGAAGCCCGTGCGCGCGCTAGTCTTGTCGGAGCATCGTCGAAGGAGGAGATCGCCGTGGAGACCGCCGCCGCCAGTGAAGAAGTCCTCACCGCCGTCGTTCCGGTGATCCAGAGAAACGTTCGACCGCGTCATTAGTTTCGCCACGTTGAGACGTGCCCGAAGGTACTTTCCAACCTCGCCGCCGACGACCCTAGGTGTCCGCGCCGTCGACGTCGACGTGGTTAGCTAGCTCGTCGTCATGTGTCGCCTGCGTGGCAGCCAGCTCAGATCGGGCTCTGATGTGGCGCTGATGTGGCGTGCCGAGTAAGCAGCGCGTGGCGATCCAGTCAGCCGAGGCGCGGGCCCGCGTGTCAGGGAGCCTGACCCGTGTGGACCAGATCCACCGTGAACCCGAGGAAGATCATGGACGCAGTCCATGGACCGAGGGGGGCACGTGTCAGCACCGGAGCGCTTCAGACCAGGGCTGACGTCACGCTGACGTCATAAATCGCCTTTTCAGTTTAAAAAAAAATAATAAATCTGTTAATTTTGATTTTTGCTATTTTCAGTATTTATTCCAAACTTTAAAAGGCTATATCTTTTGCATCGTAACTCGGATTTGAGTGATTAAAATTTCTAAAAATTTGTAAAATTGAGATCTATTTAATGGTGAATTTTATTTGATTTTTGGAGTTCATTTGCTCTCTGTTTTGGTATTTGTTTGCTTTTCTTCTTCGGTACGCGTAGACGTTGAATTGTGCGACACTTCGGAGGAAGATCCAGCAACTCAAGAGCAAGTTCCAGAACCAGATCAGGACCTATTCCAAGGCAAGTTGTGCTTTGATCATGATTGAACCCATGTTTATAAAAATGCTATAATTATTTTACCCTATTGCATATATTTCAAATATACAATTGTTTCAAATTAAATTGGGCTCAGCTAATATACCAGATTGAATTATACCCTACCTTGTCATTGTATGCCATGATCCATTGTCACCCTAGACTGGTTCAATATAGTTGGTTAATAATTATAATCAACACTGGATGGTTAGTCCGTATTGGTTGCTTAGCCTTGCCACGTCATCACATGTGTCAGAATCAGTGATAATTAATTTTGATTAATGGAATATGGAACAATGTTATGAACTTGTGTGTCATGTGAGATCACACGATGAGATTGAGTTGTGGTGACGAGTCATGTGACGCAACGATGTTGAATTGTTGATAGCACGTGGTGCTTGGTAATCAACTGGGTGATAATCATTTAGATTGGGGCAAGTGACAAGGGGCGAGTATGCCAAGGTGGGCCCAATGGGCAGAGGGTATGTGGACGTCTTGCTTTGATCACACTAAGGACTTAACCTTGCAAGCCTTTGACCTGAGTCAATCATGCAACCACATGTCTGGTATGGGTCAGCCTAGCTGATTAATTTGCAATGTCTTAACTTTGGTACTATCTTGGTCGGTGTGAGTTCCCGAGTTATGGAGTAATTCACATGGCGCAAGAGGGGGGCCCTGGTTGTGGTTTTCAGACCCACCAGAGTTGAAACCTTAGCGGGTAGTACTGGGTTAAGCCAGCGCATTGTAAAGGCTTTGTCATGATTTCTCTGCCGGCACACCAAAGGAAGTGTGTCAATGGCCAGGTGCAAAGAGAATATCATGCCGTGTGGGTAAAGTGCATAACCTCTGCAGAGTGTGAAACTATTCGGATAGCCGTGCTCACGGTATTGAGCAATGCTCGGGAATTACAGTTAAGGGTTAGCTTAATTAATTGGACAACTTGGTTGGGAAGGCGGAAGGCCGTATGGAAGATGAAATTTGACATAAGATTGGAAACTTGGTTTACTTGAGAAATACTGAATTTATTTACTATTGTTATTTGTTTTACAGTCTTTACAATCTATTTATTGTATTTGTTCATAAATGCTGCTTTGTTGCAAAATAGCCATGATAGCCAATCCTTTGGAATAAGCCTTGCATATAATTATGTTAGAATTGCATTCTGTGCACAACTTGTTGAGTGCTTTAAGTACTCACCCTTGCCAACAATAACATCACCAGTTGAAGAGTTTACATCAATCTTTGGAGGAAAGATTTCGGAGGAGACGAATGTTTAGGCGCAAGCCTTGTCGATTACTGTGGTATACTGAGGGGTTATCTACGTTTTCATTCCGCTGCAGTTTAATGTGTTATTCAGCCTTGCGAGGCATAGTCATGTAAGTTGACCATAAGGTCATTCAACTAGTAGTATACTATATATGATGTCTTTCATATTATTTCTGCTATATATGATTGTGATATTCACTGATGTTGAGCCTATGTGCACTAGCGTGATCCTGGACTAGTGTGGTATACACAGAGGGTCCGGATTTGCATATTCGGGTCCCGACATTTTTGTAGGAGTAGTTTCAACCATGTCATAGAATTTCAGTAGGCAGTTTGACGTACGTGATGACTATACGTGCAAGTTGCTCTTTCAATGAGCGTTGTTTGCCGAATTTTATGTTCCAGGTGGAGTTTGTCAAAAATCCATGATATAAGTTATTTGCTATCTATCAAACGATATAGGTGATGTC
The DNA here is from genome assembly GCA_036346275.1 of Otatea glauca. NCBI lineage: Eukaryota > Viridiplantae > Streptophyta > Magnoliopsida > Poales > Poaceae > Otatea > Otatea glauca. The sequence continues at coordinate 5,685,215 of CM070712.1, forward strand.
TTAGCTTATGCTATTTGATGATTGGGTATTTGTTTCAAGAGATCAGTTGTACAGACTTAAAGTTCACTAGGGTTATGAATCATGGAAGACCTAGATTTGTTCATCTATCTTGTTTTGATAGTTGTGTGTTTGGATTGACTATTCTAGTCTTTCTCTCGACCTATTGGTGGTTTGCTTAATTTTGCTTCATTCGAAGCGTTTGGATTAGACTATTTCAGTCTTTCACACTACAAGTGGAATTTCCTACTCAATAAGTCATTTGTACTTTTAGTGCTTTCTTACCCTTCGTGGTTTTTTTCAACCTACTGGTGGTTTGCTCAATTTTACTTCATTCGAAGCGTTTGGATTAGACTATTCCAGTCTTTCACACTACAAGTGGTATTTCCTACTCAATAAGTCATTTGGACTTTTAGTGCTTTCTTAACCTTCGGTGTTTTTCAGGAGACAATTTCATTATGGATTTTTAGTTAAGGGAGGTTTATCAGATATAACTTAATATCCAAATATCAAATTTATATCTATCTCAGATTCCTTGTTTTATCTAAGTTTATGAGTCCAATCTCAACAAGACTCGGACTCTTTTGGTTATATAAGCCACCCATGTACATGTAAACTTGAAGAAACAAGTGAATTGTTTTCCATAATTTTTTCCTCCTTCGTAATGGTTTTCTCTCTAAATATTATCTTCCGTTTTTTACCGTGTTAACCCTAACACTGTTTAATTAGCTTGACCGCTTAGCGCAGACGCCATGCCAGTCGGACCTGCCGAATCGTTCTAAGGTACTTGCAATAAAAAACTCGAATTAATAAATAGATGGTTTAGGGCCAACGCAAAAGAAACTGCATCAATCTATGATTCGGTGGTTTCATGTTGATCATATAAGAACGCCTGTCGACTGATTTTTTTAAATAATATATTTTTTAATTCTAATTGCAAAAATATACCATGAATTTTTTTTTTGCAAAAGATACCCTTTCGCCCTACCATAGGGCGACAAACTGAATGGGCAGTGAGGTCGACAGAGTATCCGCGCTACGATTGGACGACAGAATAAGTCGCCCAACAGTAGGGCAACACATGTACAAGTCGCCCAACAGTAGGGCGACATTTGGACTAGTCGCCCAATAGTAGAGCAACATAGGAGAAATCGCCCAATGACAGGGCGACATGGGAGATTTCAGCAAGAAAAGTTACAGATTTAAAAAAAAATCTGAAAGATTTCAAAAAAGATTAAAATATTTGGATAAACAGATTTAGGATTCAAGTAAAATATTTTTAAGGCTCTAGAGAAATTTGAAATAATTTTCAAAATTCAAGGTGAACAAGTAGAGTGTGTGATTTTTAGCTTTTTCGGCGGCCCGTAAAATATCATGTCTAAACGGTATTTTTATGAACTGTGGACCACATTTGATCTTTGATACATGCACTACCATATTATGGAGAAATATGTAATTTACACCTTGCTTTGCATCTAATTTCCACTAGTGCAATAATCCTAAGTAATATAGTCGGCAACAACTCATGTCATGTTTTTCAGCCTTTTCGGCGACCCGTAAAATATCATATCTAAATGGTATTTTTATGAACAGTGGATCACATTTGATCTTTGATATATGCACTACCATATTATGGAGCAATATGTAATTTACAGCTTGCTTTGCATCTAATTTCCACTAGTACAATAACCCTAAGTAATATAATCGGCAATAACTCATGTCAAGTTTTCCAGCCTTTTCGGTTGATAGGTTGGACTTTCAAGAGCACACCTAGCCGAAGGGAAAGTTATAAGATTGCACGTCCACCGGCTGGAGATCTCTAGAAGCTGTAACATAAATTAATATTTTTGAATTCCAATTGTGTGTTGTGGTATCATACAAATGACTGGCAAGCTTTATATAACCTTCAATGCACTGCATCTGGTGTTCGAATAGACAATTATTAGTTTAGAAGTGCAATACGTATTGAAATGGCTTATTGCTATCGCAGCCGGTTCATCTTAATAACCGTCTATGATAAGGATATATCATAAATAGTTCTAGATACGAATCGTTTGTAATGAGGGTATGTCACAAACGGTTCTTAGTTAGAACCATCTGTGATTAAGGGTCATTACAGATGATTCGTAGATAGAACCGTCTGTGATATGTATTTCACAGACGGTTACAAAACCGTGTGTAATGCGCCGTTGTTATCACGGATACATGATTACAAAAGGTTTACAAAGTCGTCTATGATGACCTTTTAGAACCGTCTGTGATGATATTTTATGCAGTAGTGATACTACAATGTTGTTTATTTGTCATTACTCGAAATGAGGGGTCTACTGGAATTTATACTCAATTGATGGCATGAGAGTTTTTTTCTTCATCTTGATATTTTTGTAGGAGTAGTTTCAACCATGTCATGGAATTTCAGTAGGCAGTTTGACGTACGTGATGACTATACGTGCAAGTTGCTCTTTCAATGAGCGTTGTTTGCTGAATTTTATGTTCCAGGTAGAGTTTGTCAAAAATCCATGATATGAGTTATTTGCTATCTATCAAACGATATAGGTGATGTCTTAGCTTATGCTATTTGATGATTGGGTATTTGTTTCAAGAGATTAGTTGTACAGACTTAAAGTTCACTAGGGTTATGAATCATGGAAGACCTATATTTGTTCATCTATCTTGTTTTGATAGTTGTGTGTTTGGATTGACTATTCTAGTCTTTCTCTCGACCAAATGGTGGTTTTCTCAATTTTGCTTCATTCGAAGCATTTGGATTAGACTATTTCAGTCTTTCACACAACAAGTGGTATTTCCTAATCAATAAGTCATTTGTACTTTTAGTGCTTTCTTACCCTTCGTGGTTTTTTTCAACCTACTGGTGGTTTGCTCAATTTTACTTCATTCGAAGCGTTTGGATTAGACTATTCCAGTCTTTCACACTACAAGTGGTATTTCCTACTCAATAAGTCATTTGGACTTTTAGTGCTTTCTTACCTTCGGGGTTTTTCAGGAGACAATTTCATTATGGATTTTGAGTTAAGGGGAGGTTTGATGCGAGGTTGTGTCCCGATCTTTTGATGAGAGCGATAACTATCGATTTGGTGGAATCGACTTTGGCGATCCGACTACAATGTACGACGACAATGCGCCTTAGCAATCGCTAAACCAACTCCGGAGTGTTATTGATCTTGCAGTTGGCACGATCAACCTGAACACGAGGTTCAATTCCTACAAGCAACCGAAGAACAAGCAAGAACAATGGTAAAAGCAATCTGAAATTGCAAATAAGAATTGAAGGCCAAAATAAGGTGGGGTTCTATTGAAGGTCTTGACAAGGTGGCTGTCCAGCACAACTCGAAGACACAAAGTTTGCACTTGGCTAAACTAATCAAACAAAACCCAAGTGTCTAAAGCGACGGCTACTAAGTTTATAAGAGGGATGGACGTGAGAGGGACGTCCTAGGGTTGTGTGCAGCCAAGGGGGGGCGCAAACAACTTGGGCTTGGGCCCCCACATGTTTACAAGGCCCGAAACAGCCTAAAACAGTATTATAGTACATTATTTTAACGATTCCGGTTGATATACGATGAATCTGGGCCTGAGATTAGATCCATTCGAAAGATCTCGTTGTAAGCTTTCAATCAAGTCCAAGTTCACCCAAATCGGAGTCCGTATGCAAAAGTTATTCATATTTGAAGTCGGTGCTGTCTCAGGAGGCCGAATTGGATTCCAGAACGTGATGGATTTGATCTCTCTCTCTTCTTGGCCCGTGGATGATGTGTTGGAGTTGGCACAACCAAATATGGTCATATCCATAGTAGTGATGTCCTCATCATCCTCCCTTTCTTGAATTTGAGTCGTCCTCGACTCATGCTCAGCTTTTAGTTTGTCCTCAACAAAAAGTATTCTCATGTGAAGATCATCCACAAAGCTCAATATTTCTTTCCATCATATAAAGGCATGTTGAAAGCTTGCACTCTTGGACGCTTCCTCCCCTCTGTGAAGGAAAGCCATCCTAGTAGATGTAGATGATACAGAGGATGCCGTGAAGTGTCGCCAAATTGATATAGCGTTGATCATATCTAGGACAAGCATGGTCTCATCATTCTCCCTTTCTTGAATTGGAGTCGTCCTCGACTCCATCACATTCTCCTGCAAAATGTTAGTAGCGAGAAAGAGCAAAGCAACATGCATATCTTTTGTGATGAAATCAATGTCTCGTTAATCAAAATCACCCAAACACTCCCTTTCTTGAAAACTATCATATAGATTATAATCGACTGTAGGGGTACTTGATATGATATTAGAATTATCAAATTGATCACATTGTTGCATAGGATGTGGAGGTCTCAGATCTGAACAAATGTATAATCTATGCACTTTGTATTCTCCTTTATCATTATGTTTGCCAACAACATGGAAAATATTTCGTGATAACCATGGCAAATCAGAATGTACAAAAATCTTCTCCTTGAAACTATCCAGATCACACAGAACATCAAATTCAATGTAACCTAAAGTATCTAAAGAAGACATCAATTTAAGCTCATCTTCTTCACTAGCAATTTGAATAACATGTCTATGTTCAGCGCAAGTGTTTAGTTCAAATATAAATGTTTCATGTTCATTCACTAATTGTGGCGTGGATATAAGTGAAGCATTATAACACAACTCTTCTTTATCACTAGGAATAGCAACCAAATCAGCAATGGGTTCCATTAATAGTTGCTCTACGATAGCATGATTCATGGACAGTTTTGTCTCTTCAAAATGATTTTCACCATGTGTACAGTCCATACCTTTTACATTACCTTCTAAATCATTCTCAGTGGTTGAAGGTGCAACTTCAATTTTCAACTCTTCACATACGTATAGAGAAGCAAATATCTCCTCTTTCTGCACATTTTCTTCATCATCTTTCTCATGATGTTTTCCACTTTTCTGCAAAATGTTAGCTACAATAGAAGGTGCAACAATGGGCACCTCAAATGAAGCTAAAGGCTCTTTCAAAGATCCAGCAAGCATGTTTTCAGCTCTACAAGCACATTTAATCATTTCTGAAAGACAACTATATGTTTCACCAACAAGAACATCCTGAATTTCATGATTAAGTCCACGTATGAACCTAAGCTCAGTAGCTTCTTCACATTCTTGTAAACCACAACGCAACAAACAATTTTGCAAATCGTGAAAGTATTCTATAACAGTTTTAGAACCTTGTTTTAAGCGTTGAAGTTTAGTAAGCAAATATTCAGCATCATATTCAGGAACATAATAATTTCTCATAAGTCTTTTCATGGCATTCCAAGTTTTAGGTTTTTTATCATGTCTAGATATATGCTTCAACCAATAAATTGCACCTGACGTTAACACTTGAACTACGGCACTAATCTTTTGGTTTTCAGATAAGTCATAGTTTGCAAATTCTTTATCTACCGCAATCTCCCAATTAATATATGCATTAGGATCGAACTTTCCACCAAAAGGAGGCAATTCAAACTTGATTTTACCTTGTTCATCATCAGTTGATGAACCTGTGGCGATGTGTGGTGGGGCGACCGAGGCAACGGGTCCATGCTGGGAAGCCAGGGCAGCAATGGGAACCCGTTGTGCACGTAGTACACCATTGTTGTTGCTTGGAGACGAGGTGGAGGACTGGAAGTTCTAGGAGCAGCAGCTACAAGCATATCAAGTCTAGACAAAATAGTAGCAAGGGTAGTGTTAGCAACTCCCTGAGCAGCCTCGATGGACCGGAGATGGTCTTCTTGCAGCGACATTCGCTCATTAGTGAGTCGTACATTGCCCTTCGTTCATGGAGAATGATGCAGTGAACTCTTGGCACCTGACATGGTTAGTAGCAAAAGGAAAACACAAAGGTTTATGTAATTTTCTATCAACTACTAGGAAGTGGAGAAAAGTCGCTCAACTCTCAAGCCTTAACCAAAGCTCTTACAAGTTCTTACCGTGCTGTAGGAGTTGTCGGCCGTTGGCGGTGTCAAAAGTTCTCCCAAGCTTGGATAAAGCGATTGCAAAGGGACCGAACAAACGTACGAGCGTAGAATATGTGGAGCTGGGTAGGCTATACTTTTTCCTATACAATCTGATGATTCTAGTTATTGTAATGATAAGTAATGACCCAAACTAGAATTCACAAGTCCTAGTTGACGATCTCAAAGATATAAGCGAATTTCAAGGCAACTCACGCGAAAAGATGATGGTACTTATGCAATCAAGAAATGAGCTATAAAAAATAAGTGAGGCACCAAAAGCTCTATTGCACAAGTCATAGAGAGACGCTAGCTTATTGCTTCAAGAATGTAAAAAGAGCACAAGATTGCTCAACAATTAATACAATTGCACAATCTGAAATAATGAACACAAGTTAGGGTTTTGCTCAATGTAGTGCGACCGGCCACTATTTTCTTTTTCTTTTTCTTCTCTTTTTTTTCCTTTTGGCTCTTTCTTTCCCTTTTCTTTCTTTGAGTGACTTTCGGCCAACACTACTATGAACAAATTTTTGTGAATCCCTAACTCGATGTCACAAGATAGTATTATATGATAATTCAAGATTATGCAATGTATCAATATGAACAGCACTAAGTAATATCAAATAGCTAGTCTCAATTGGGATCAAAGTATTCGCAAAGGATGAATTGGTTCCCAAAGGTATGTACACTGATATTTTTTGGGTTTTATGGATTGTGGATGCTACTGGACTCAACCAACTCAAAGGAACAAAGATAGAACACGAATTGAAGCAAGATACCCAAATTCAATGTTTCTAGGGCAGCAGATTTGTAGCATAGATTAAAGCTTCAAAACGACCAAATTTAGAAGGTTCACTATGGAAAGAATTGAAGTTTATGTCCTCAGCTTTCAAAAGAGTACAAGAACATGCAATTTGGAGCTCAGGTGTGAAAGTTATGGCTCGAAAACCGAACAGCACAGAATACCCCCAATTTCAGCCCACGGGACTGATTCCGAATCCGAAAAAAATTCGGTTTGAAGGATTCCGAATCACAAAGGACACCCAAAAACGTTTTTGTAGAGGACTCTTCAAGGATTCAGGAAAATATAAAAACTTCCCAATCGGAGTTCGGATGTGAGAATTATGTTTAAAATACCGAACTGATCTGGATTGGAAGTACAACTTGCTTAAACAACTTTGATATCCAGATTGAAGAGATTTCGATCAAGAGTTAGAGTCCATGCCCAACTAGGTTTTTGTTGAGATCGTTCCAAGGTTTTAGGAAAGAGCAAAAACACTAGAATCCGAGCTCGTATGCGGAATTTATGAACAAAACAAAGTACTGGACCGATTGAAAGAAAAGCTACGCGAAGGAAAAAACGATCAGCAACTAAAACAAGGACTCTAATGGATCAAAACCTAACAAAACTCACTAAAATACCAAATTGAATCTAAAGGTTGAATTTTTGTGGAGTAATTTTCAATTTAGGACAGAAAACAAAAACTAATCTACGGTACAGAATCTCTCACCGAGCAACTTGAAGCTCTGATACCACCTGATGCGAGGTTATGTCCCGATCTTTCAATGAGAGCGATAACTATCGATTTGGTGGAATCGACTTTGACGATCCGACTACAACGTATCACGACGATGCGCCTTAGCAATCGCTAAACCAACTCCGGAGTGTTATTGATCTTGCCGTTGGCACGATCAACCTGAACACGACGTTTAATTCCTGCAAGCAACCGAAGAACAAGCAAGAACAATGGTAAAAGCAATCTAAAATTGCAAATAAGAATTGAAGGCCAAAATAAAGTGGGGTTCTATTGAAGGTCTTGACAAGATGGCTGTCCAGCACAACTCGAAGACGCAAAGTTTGCACTTGGCTAAACTAATCAAACAAAACCCAAGTGTCTAAAGCGACGACTACTAAGTTTATAAAAGAGATGGACGTGTGAGGGACGTTCTAGGATTGTGTGCAGCCAAGGGGGGGCACAAACAACTTGGGCTTGGGCCCCCACATGTTTACAAGGCCCGAAACAGCCCAAAACAGTATTGTAGTACATTGTTTTAACAATTTCGGTTGATCTACGATGAATCTGGGCCTGAGATTAGATCCATTCGAAAGATCTCATTGTAAGCTTTCAATCAAGTCCAAGTTCACCCAAATCAGAGTCCGTATGCAAAAGTTATTCATATTTGAAGTCGGTGCTGTCTCAGGAGGCCGAATTGGATTCCAGAACGTGATGGATTTGTTCTCTCTCTCTTCTTGGCCCGTGGATGATGTGTTGGAGTTGGCACAACCAAATGTGATCATATCCGTAGTAGTGATATCCTCATCAAGGTTTATTAGATATAACTTAATATCCAAATATCAAATTTATATCTATCTCGGATTCCTAGTTTTATCTAAGTTTATGAGTCCAATCTCAACAAGACTCGGACTCTTTTGGTTATATAAGCCACCCCTGTACATTTAACTTGAAGAAACAAGTGAATTGTTTTCCATAATTTTTTCCTCCTTGGTAAGGTTTTTCACGCTAAATCTTATCTTCCGTTTTTTACCGTGTTAACCCTAACACTGTTTAATTAGTTTGACCGCTTAGCGCAGACGCCAGGCCAGTCGGACCTGCCGAATCGTTCTCAAGGTACTTGCAATAAAAAACTATGTAGTGTTCGTTTTCTCGGTACTTCCAATAAAAAACTCGCATTAATAAATAGATGGTTTAGGGCCAACGCAAAAGAAACTGCATCAATCTATGGTTCGGTGGTTTCATGTTGATCATATAAGAACGCCTGTCGACTTAATTTTTTTTAAATAATATATTTTTTAATTCTAATTGCAAAAATATACCATGAATTTTTTTTTTGCAAAAATATACCCTTTTCGCCTACCATAGGGCGACAAGCTGACTGGGCAGTGAGGTGGACAGAGTATACGCGCTACGATTGGACGACAGAATAAGTCGCCCAATAGTAGGGCAACACATGTACAAGTTGCCCAACAGTTGGGCGACATTTGGACTAGTCGCCTAATGGTAGGGCAACATAGGAGAAATCGCCCAATGACAGGGCGACATGGGAGATTTCAGCCAGAAAAGTTACAGATTAAAAAAAAATCTGAAAGATTTCAAAAAAGATTAAAATATTTGGATAAACCGATTTAGGTTTCAAGTAAAATATTTTTAGGCTCTAGAGAAATTTGAAATAATTTTCAAAATTCAAGGTGAACAAGTAGATTGTGTGATTTTTAGCTTTTTCGGCGGCCCGTAAATATCGTGTCTAAACGGTATTTTTATGAACTGTGGACCACATTTGATCTTTGATACATGCACGACCATATTATGGAGAAATATGTAATTTATACCTTGCTTTGCATCTAATTTCCACTAGTGCAATAACCCTAATTAATATAGTCGGGAACAACTCATGTCATGTTTTTCAGCTTTTTCGGCGGCTCGTAAAATATCATGTATAAATGGTATTTTTATGAACAGTGGACCACATTTGATCTTTGATATATGCACTACCATATTATGGAGTAATATGTAATTTAAACCTTGCTTTGCATCTAATTTCCACTAGTGCAATAACCCTATGTAATATAGTAGGCAACAACTCATGTCAAGTTTTCCAGCCTTTTCGGTGGCCTAAAATATCATGTCTAAACGGTATTTTTGTGAACAGTGGACCACATTTGATCTTTGATACATGCACTGCCATATTATGGAGTAATATGTAATTTACACCTTGCTTTGCATCTTATTTCCACTAGTGCAATAACCCTAAGTAATATAGTCGGCAACAACTCATGTCAAGTTTTTCAGCCTTTTCGGTGGCCCATAAAATATCATGTCTAAACGGTATTTTTATGAACAGTGGACCACATTTGATCTTTGATACATGCACTACCATAACAACTCATGTTATGAATAGTTCCTACGAAGCACTTAAACTATTTGTTGAACATACATAAGGGCACATGCGCCGAAAGTTTAGATGATAAAATAAGAAATAGATTAGATTATATTACAAGGGCATTACAACAGTGACAAAATTGCTTGACGAACTAACTAACGAAAGAACAATTTGTCATAGTGGAACAGATGATCGTTCCGCCTATCTGGGTATAGCCAGAATGATGTCCCACATTTTCTGCATATTAGCTGACCCGTGTAAATTTTGAGATTTGTACTCGAACACCGCTCAATCCCTACTATGAAAGAACTCCATGGGGATCCGCAGTGCTCCCAGCTGTCGCCAAATGGGTGGCCTATGCCGTACGTCTCGGGTGTGTAAGACAGAATTTTTTGGTCATCCCGATTCCTGGCATCCCCTATGTTAATACCACTCGGGTTCCTGGATGGTCTGCGTAACGCGTGAAGGATTTGTTGCGTGGTGCGGACCTCGGCCGGCTACTTCCCCTTGTCCCTTCCTCTTCGAGAGGAGGTACCCTCTTGCACCTCTGTTGCGTTGGCCGTTGGCGAAGACTTGCCTAGACGCCTGCTCTTTTTTGGCTCACACTCCACTATATGGTGCAGGAGGTGTGTGTTGGGCTTATCCTAATTGTACAACCGGAAGCGTGCCCTGCAGTCAATGCAGTATGCCCGCTTTGGTCGTTGAATAACACCGTAGGCGTACTCGGGGTTTGGCTTTTCTGGGCGGTAGTAGCACCACGGAGAGGGTTTCTCCCCCAGTTATCCCATACAGGAAGTTTGAGATGTGGGTGGTATATCTCCGGGTCCACCCAGTTGAAGTAGCCGCACCATTCGTCCTCGGCTAAAGGGCACCGGTAGAATCTCCGGTCCGCTAGATCATCGTGGCAGGTATCAACCACAGCCTGCAGGCCGTGTTCGCAAAAGTCGGGGCTTTCGGGTGGCCCTTCAGGAGGTTTCTCCTTTGACTCGAGCAATTTCGCAATTTTCTTTTTGAACTCCTGTATGCGATGAACTGGTTTAGAATTACTACCTTGTTCGGCCACTTGCTTGACGGACAATCCTGATAATCATAATAAGTACCAGGATTTCTTCCCTGAATGCAACTGTGTAGTGCGGGCAGATTATAGTACGAGTCTTCAAATTTTCCAAATCTTATTTCCAAGGCCTTCTGCTTCGCCCTCAATGCCTTCCCGTAGCTAATTGTGTACTGAAATATGTTCTCAATTGCTCGGATAATAGCACGGGGCTGAAAATTCAGGTTCTCAACTATCTCTACGTACATGACACTCACGATATATCCAGACGACAGGTTCCTGTGAGCCACCAGGGTTTCCTTAGTCATACAACTATGCTGTTCAACCTTCGAACATAGCCAGTGGGTGCCCCATTTGGGCTTGTACGCGTGCACTCTCTAGGGGCACCCTTGCATCTCGCACACCACGTCGTAGCAGGTTGGGCTGGACTTCTTAACTCTGAAAGTTCTTCTTAGTGATAAGGCCCAATCTTTGATAGCATTCTGCACTGCCTCTTTTGTGGGGTAAATGCTGTTAGGCTTCACCTCATTGTCGCTATGCTGCCAAGGTGTATCATTGCCTTCATTTACAACCAGGTTATTAAATTGATGAATGCTCCAATCTGCTGGCACAAGTGGCTCAACATCTTCATCTTCCTCATCCGAGTTATCGTCGTCTTCCACTTCTATTTTTTGATATTCAAGGTCTTCCTCTTCCATCTGTGCTATTACTTCCTCAATTTCCTCACCTTCGTCTACTTGCCCCCGCGCATCTTGCCCAATGTTTCCATCATCCTCCCCAATCTCAACTTGCTCACCACTCTGGTAGACGATATCCTCAGTGCAACTCTGATCATGCTGCTCCCGGCTGGACTCCCCAATTTCAGTGTCACCGTAAGTGAACTCATTTTGAGGCTCACTCACTCACCGGCGTCCAGCTGATGCTGCGGGGCAACAACCCTATCATACGCTTGCTCCAAAAGCATGCTATACCATCCACGTTGCACCGCCCCCCTCACTTATGACCGCCAAGATGTAGTTCCTTTAAGCTCAACTAACTCCCAATAAACAGGATCATCTCGCATGGTGCAAAGGCAAGATAACTTGAGCTGGCACTTCTCTTGTTCCATCTGAAACGTATAATACAACCAATTCAACACAGAAGCAAATGTACGCTCTTCGACCCTACTTAAACTTCTATCTACATACTGAAAGTTACTCAAATCCGCACCCTCCGAACCATACATGACAACCCCTTCTCCATAAAAGATTCTAAATGGAACTCGTTCTGACATATCTGCGAACCTATTCATTAACGCACGAATTAATTACTCTTCGTAAAAAGTATTATATCTATTTTCTACAAAAAATTATACATCTCTCTACTTCTATTTCTAAAAAATATATACATTCCTACGAATATCATTACTTGGAAACCAAGTGTGCCCATTACAGATGCAAAAAACTATGCGAAAAAATATCTACATTACTAAAAATATTCATATCTGTACTTGTATTTCTAAAAAAACATCTACAGCCCGAACAATATATATATGTGCACTTATATATGTAAAAAAACATATATATCTACATCTATCTCTAAAAAACGTAACAACATATTATTATTCATAAAAACAACCCTAAACCCTAAACAAAATAAACCGCAAAAACAACTACATCTAACCCTAACTCTAAACCCTAAACAAAATAAACCGTGAAAACAACTACATCTAACCCTAAACACTAAACAGAATAAACCGCGAAAACAACTACATCTAACCCTAACCCTAAACACTAAACAGAATAAACCGCGAAAACAACTAAATCTAACCCTAACCCTAAACACTAAACAAATTAAACCGCGAAAACAACTACTTCTAACCCTAACGCTAAACCCTAAACAATTTGAACCGCGAAAATAATTACTTCTAACCCTAACGCTAAACCCTAAACAATTTGAACCGCGAAAATAACTACATAAAATCATAACCCTAAACACAAAATAAATTGAACTATGAAAATAACCGTAAAAAATACTGCGTGCAGCCGAATTCCTGCTCTTCCTCCCTTCTTTTCTGCTTTTCCTCCTCCCTTCTCTTATCTCTCTTCTTCCTCCCTCTTCTCTTCTATTTTTCCTCCCTTTCTTCTTTCTTCTTCTTCTGTCGGCCGAACGGTTCTTGAAGCATTCAAGTCGCCCCCTGGTTGGGCGACAGGAGACCGCGCCCACGCCTGTCGCCCAACCGTCGTGCGATTTTTTCGTTGTTGCTCGTTGGGAGGGCGACAACCGCAACGGTCCGATGACATGGAGATGTCGCCCAATGGTTGGGCGACAGCTACTTTCGTCGCCGAACCAGTTAACGACACCCACCTGTCACCCAACCAACGGGCGATAGGGTTACATTTTTGCAAAAAAAAATCATGATATATTTTTGTAATTTGAATTAAAAATTGTATTATTTTAAAAAAAATCCCTGTCGACTTGCTTGCCCAGTTTATGTGATTGCTACTTTGTAATCTTCATCTGTGTATGTTGGAGTTTCCATTTTCGTGGGCTATGTATCTCAGTTAGAGAACTAATGGAAGCAGGAGAGCTTGGTGCAGCCGAATGATTCAAGTGGATCATCCTCACTCACTCGATTGCCAAACTGCTCTCAAAGGTTACATGCAATTAGATTAAGTGGAAGAAGATTCCTCGGTCGGTTACTTTTTTTGCCGCAGGTTTTGGAAACAATAGATGACGCTGAGTTGTAGGGCTTTTAACCCGTTGGTAGTCTATGGGCAGAGGAAAATCATTTGGGCCATATTTTTCTTATCATTTATTTCTGCTCACTACTGCACAATGACTCATTGCAGACGGTTCACAAAGCACATCATAGATTATTTTGTGAACCGTCTGTATCAAAATATCAGTGATGACAATAGATCATCACAAACGATTTTCCAACCGTCAGTGAAAAAATCCATTGCAGACGGTTCTATGATGAGAGTATTATCCCAAACGGTTCTAAAGATGTCTGTGATGTGTCCCTCATCACAGATGGTTCCAAATTTTGGAATTGTCTGTGATGTGAGGCTCATCATGGGCAGTTCTTCTTTAGAACCGCCTGTGATGTTGATTTTTCCATTTTTTACTAAATTTTGATATATTGGTTAGCCTTAGGAAGTGCTAGCCATGCCCTCCTAAACAAAAGGCAGTACAGAGCATCACCAGCATTATTATGACACACAATTCAGAAATGAACTCGAATCTCATATGAACATACAACGCATCCATTTTAGAAATCAACTAGGATCGTACAATACAATGTACAATGCATCCATTTCAGAAATCAACTCATATATACTAAAACCAATTGAATTCAGAGCTACAAATGACAAATTCAAGGCACAAGGTTCACAAATTAATCCAAACGGTATCTAACAAATTCACAACTAATCAGACGAGTTTCAGTGGCATTCACCTTTTGGATTAATGACCTCACGCATCAAGAAGGCGCAAAGTTGTCCTCGGATACCTAGTAGGTCAGCTTGTTCCAACGCAGATTCAGCGCATTGCCATGCCTATCGATGGGAAGAGTAAAGCCTTGCGTGTATATAAATTTATAGGTGGAAACAATTGTTGCAAGATTGACAAACCTCTATGACGTTGGTCTTCTTTGAACCAATGAGGAGTTCTATGTTGTGGCAAACGTAGAATCCACATAGGTTAGTCTCCTTTGGCTACTTGTGGCACTGCCAAAATATAATAAGTTAATTAGTTCGAAAGGTATTATTATGGAGTGTGAAGGATTATTGCATACTAGCGGATACCAAAAATTTATAAATATGCTTCAGTGTCTCTGGGTCCTTCCTATGTGGACCTCTTCAAACTTTGTAGATAGAGAATGCCACATCGAGTAAATTTTTGATGGGCGCCAAGTTGTGGGTGTCGCCCTTTTTGGAATCAAGGTAAATTACTCGGTTCTGTCTTGGTATAATTACGAGTAGAACCCAGTGATACCTGCACAGGTATGTCACCATGGTCATTGAACCTAACATCAACCTCCATTATATAGTACAAATCAACAAGTATAGCAACTAGATGAAGCACTTACCCTGGGTTCTGGGGTAAAAGTATGAATTTTTTTGTCCCATTGAGCCAGCAATACTTTTTCCACGTACTCGTGGATGACTTGTAAATTTTCGTCCATGGTTTGCTTGGACACCATGTGTGGGTCAACGAAACCCACCGGTAGTTTCCTTACTTTTGCTTCCATGATCATGTATCTACATATACAAAATCAAGGATCATATATATCTGACATTTATCGGTACGGCATAAATGTACACCGTGATTACACACACTTACAATGTCCAACATCTCATGAGTGATGCGTCGAGGGTGTTGAGGTTGTACAGATCGAACAGGTCATTGTAGCCAACCACAAACAAGCCATCCAAAAACCGGTGTAAGAAATACTCCTCCTTGAAGCTGACTGAGATACTCGATGCACGTTGTGCCATGAGCTTGTTGGCTTGATCCATGCACCAATCTTACAATCTAATGCATGCTTGCCATGCGAACGGGGCAAACAAAAAGTCATTGGCTGACGTGGTTCTCCCTTTCGATTTGCCCTTGTCGCCGCCTTGCCGTCTACCAAATGTCATCTTCACGGGAGACGACTTGGCCTGAACTGCAGCTTCGGTCTCTACCTGACGGGACACGGTAGCCGATTTGGTGGTCTTCTTCGGTGCAGCACATGGGTCCGGTAGTGCTGGTAGCTCCGGCACATCATGTGGCTCTGGTAGTGCTTGTAGCTTCGGTGCTTCTAGGCTAGCATCGAAGCAGATGCCTTTCATGGGCCACTGGATGAATGTGCCGATGGCATCCCCTAATGTGACGATCTCATCATTTGGGGGCATCTCCAGCGTGACGGCCTTGCAAATTTCATGTACGCCGTCGTCCTGGACCTTCGCGTAGCCCAGATCTAAAGTATGACCGTGCACTAACGCCCCTCCACCAGATGGATACGCGCACCCCCAAGCAGCCTAAAGAGGAACAGAGCCATTGGCAAGCCTCACTTGGAGATTGCACGACGTTCCACCTACATAAGGATACACAATTAATTAGCAACATGTCAAACAGATCTATCTAAGGAGCATTGCAGACATGTATATTACCCTGGTTTCATTGGGAGGAAATCTGGCCTCGTCCACGTCCGTCTAAGGGGCGAACGCATAGCTACTCCGACGGTTGTTTGGGCTGAACTGCGCCTGTGCTTCTTGGGCTTGCACGTTACGTGTCTACCTCTCTGTATCCACCCTTTTCTCCATCCGTTGCTCAAAGCTTCGTAGCTGACTATCAAACTATGCTACGAGCCTTTCCTCAACCCTTTCCTCAATCAAGGCTACTAGCCGTTCCTCGCGCTCGGCTTTTCTTCTCTTCCTACTCCATTAAGTGTTCAAGTCATGTGGGAATCCCATTTTCCAGGGAACAAAACACCTAGGCCTCGAGTGCAATCCGAGTGCTCCTTGTTTCCCAAGGCCGTAGAGAGTATGTCTTTCTCTTTGTCCGAAGTGAAAGATCCTTGGGAAGATTCCGTGCTCAATGATATTAGGCATGGGAAACTTTCTCATCAATGGGGTTGGCAAAGGACACACCGTCCGAAGATGTGGGACGTGACCTCGCTCTTACCCAGTTTCAAGTGCGCGGGTCCACGATCGAGGCAAACAGGCGGTGCGACCTCCTTCTGGATTCTATCATCATCCTCTCTCATCCATTGTGTGATCTTGCCCACGTACCCAGTTGAGCCGAGTCTGTGTTGGTGGGTGTTTTCTAACTGGACGGTCTTGTGCGTCGCACTTTGACTCATGAACTCTTCTCTCATCTTCAACTCAACAAATCGTTCTCACACGTCTTCAGTGATGAACCCATACTTCTAGAATGGATTCATTTCCTTATTCACATAATTAGTGATGAGGATGCTTTTGATGTTCTTACACGACTTTCCCGCCACTAGCAACACAAACCGTCGCGGTGCGGGCATGGCATCTTGTGGGAGCTCGAACGATACGAATATTTCTATGACCAGGTTATCCTGCTCCTCACCTAGCAGCGTCTTCCATGATGGACAGGTGATGGGGACCCTTTCACGCCCAACGATCTGGCACAATGTCTAGAAAGCTGCCGTAGCCTTAGCAGGCACGGTAGGGGCCCCATCGTACGTATCGACCACCGTGATGGTGTATCGGCTCTGAGGCCTTTTACTAAGCCCTCTTGGACCGCACCTCTGATTTCCTACGTTGGGCACCTCATCAGATCCATTCGACAACGAGGAATAAGGGATGCCATCTTGTAATGAAGATCATAGAAGAGGCAAGTTGGTAAATCAATGACTCATAGAGGCTCACAGAAGAGGAAAGAAAGTAAATTTAAGCGTTGTTTAGTACGTTCGTAATTGTATGATGCAAGGTTAAGAGTAAGTAAGTTAAGAGAAGCAAATTTAAGAGAATGTAAGTTAAGAGTAGCAAATTTAAGAAAAGGTAAGTTAAGAGTTGTTTTCTACATACAAGGTTAAGAGAATCAATATTGCTTACAAGACCAATCAATATTGTTCAACAAAGTATGATAATAAGAACAAGATGTAAATTTGTAAATTGATGTAAATTTGCTGGTGGTGCTCTGAGAAATTGGGCAAGTTTGAAGATTTTGAGTCTTCAATCTCACTCACAAATAGGCTAAACAATAATTAAGCAAATATGGCCTTGAACCCATACCACCTTATCATGCACATTAAAGAATTGAAATATTAGACAAACCATACAGCACGCAATCACAGATGGAATTCAAGCTTCGCTACTTTAGGTATTGGCTAACACAAGAGTTTCTACACTAATAAAATTAAATAAATTTAAAAAGTTGAGTCGTAGATTGCGAATACGGCCAAAATTTCAAATCATCTCACTTTTAGTTTTTTATGTTTGTAGATTGTGAATGTTATTGTGTTTGGAGTGGTCATCCAACTAAAAAAAAGTTTAAACATTGCATAGTATTATACTGGATCATGGAAGCCCATATTGCTAAGACTACAGAAATAAAGTTTAATATATTTAGAACAAGTAGAAGGTTATGCCCTCAATATGGAAAGATGGAATAAAATAATAATGCAAAGATTACTCCTTCAATCTGATGATTAACATGCAAGGCCAAAGGCTAATTCCACATGCAGAAGTCATGGTTTTGTCCTGTTCGCACCTCACAAAGAAAAATAAATATATGCTTTCCTTTTTCTTACCTTTCCTTTCCAAACACTATGTAATATGTGTTTTGCCCATTTGATATCGAAAGAGGTTTTACATTTCAAATTTCACTGAGAATCAATGTCTACATTCGAAAACAAGTAGCCCATGTGGATGCTCAGGTTGATGACTAGTTGAACACTAATTAGAAAAATCACTGAATTGAATCAATACTTATTAGCATGCAAGCCTACCGGTTCAAGGCCAAACTCGCAAAATTAACTGTTATGATCATTACTTCACCCATTATCATCATCTTGCAACGAGAAGGTAGCAAGGTGGAGTTTTCATGACACAAACAGAAAAGGTACAAAATGAAGGCAGCAAGAAAATATAGAAGGCATGCTAAAATCTATCTATAACTAATTAAGAGAGCATACTAGCAGGTAAACATAAGCACGTTAAGCTACTGAAAAGTATAGTACAATTTTTCTGAAACTTCATCACAGACTATAAGACAATACCAAAGCCTGATTAATAACACTAGTCCATCATAAGGGAGTGAAGCCGGACAGAAAATTGTAGACAACTGAATCGCATGAAACACTCACAGCAAGCGAGCAACAACAAGCTAACAATTCTTAACCATGCATGAAACCACTAATCCACATTCCATCCACTGCTACTACTTCACAGGAATTCTAAACAAAATGTTATAGATGGAGCATTTTGTGCCACTATTGATACAACCCAAGCTAATAAAGCACTCATCAACTTAGTGACTCACTAATCATAGACCCAAATTAACCACCTCCGCATGATATAACTAAATAAATTGATGAAATAGCTCATTCAGTGAAATAAGCAATTACCTAGTAGATTCAAGAACAAAACCACCAGTTGCAGGCAATTAGTGTCAACAGGGTATTGGGGGGTTGTAGACGATTAGCAGTCAAGGTTGAAGATCCAACCAACAGTTCCGCTGCCCCTACGATGAAGGCGACCTCGTCGGGAGGGGCGAGGGGGAGGCACCGAGGGTGAACCGCGGAGGGGGATGGGGTGAGGGGGAGGCACCGATGGTGAGCGGTAAAGGGGGAGGAGCACCGCCGAGGGGGTAGGATGCTGTCAAGAGGGTGGGGCGCTGCTGGGTGGGAGGAGCACTACCGAGGGGGAGCCGTTGGGGGGAGGGCATCGCCAAGGGGAGAGGGCGCTGCGGAGCGGGAGAGGTCATGGGGAAGGGTGCCGCCGAGGGGAAGAGGGTGCCGCTAAGGAGGAGCCGCCGGGGGTAACTACGGTTTGGGGCGAAGGAGCCGTGTGCTATTCATTTGGGCAGAGGGTAGAGGACATAACCGCGTGGGGGATGAAGTAAAGGAGCCACATCGCAAACGGTTCCAATATTAAACCGTATGCGATGCAATCTATCTCTTATAAATAATACGCATTACCATTCACAAGTGGTATACTTGGCTCAGTTGGCAACCGGCTTGGCCTGCGTACGTGAGGTTTCAGGTTCGAATCCTAGGAAACAAAATTGTTTTGTGCGACACTACGAAAAAACATCATAGACGTTTTTCAAACTTAACCATCTGAGATGATATGCGCAAGGTGAGGCAATGGATAGGGGCAGTGGGCAGATGCGCAAGGTGAGGCAGTGGATCGGGGCAGTGGGCAGTGGGCAGGACACAGGGGTGGCAGAGGGACATCACAGACGGTTCTAATATTGAACCGTCTGTGATGAGTGTCATCACAGACATATTAGAACCGACTGTGATGAGTATATTGCTAATATTCCCATTTTGTTAGGCCCGTTTATTGTAAAGTTGTTTTTTAAGTAGATTATTTAAGCCTATTTTTTCTTAAGTAGTTTTTAAGCCTGTTTTGGTATGTACTTTGATTTTAAGTAGTTTTTTGAAGCATGTTTTTTTGTAAGAAGTTTTTTTAAGCTTTTTTTTGTTAAGTAGTTCACTTGTAAGTAGTTTTTTTAAGTCTTTTGTTTCAAGTAGTTTTTAAGCCTGTTTTTTAAGTAGTTTATAATATGTACATATAATACAAACATTTACAGACCAAATTACTTTTTATACCCAAGTTGATTTCTTAATCTTGGTCAAGTTAATTTTTTAGACCCAAGTTAACTACAATTAATTGTAACACATACATCTCATTAATTATAAATGGTACATACATCTCATTAACTGTAACACATAGATACATCTCATTAATTATAATACAGGTACACTTGAAATAAACATGACGATCTCATCATAACTCTACTTGCTTATTCTTCTGTATAAGAATTAGCCCTTCACGATGATCGAGACGGGTGTAGCTAGCTTCCTCAGGTTAATCTTCCAGAACCGTGACGCCAGTACCGATAGGAGGCAACTCGTCAAACTGATTGTATTCTTCCACATCTACATCATTCTCAACTCCAATAATCCTCCTCTTTCCTTGAAGAACCATGTGGCACTTCTTGTTGGACGGGTCGGTTACATTGAAGACTTGAACAACTTGGTTAGCGAGAATAAACAGTTCATCTTGGTATCCGACACGTTCGAGGTCCATAATAGTGACACCGTACTTGTCAACCTTCACGTGCTACAGGTGAACCCAACGGCACTTAAATAAGGGGATCTTGAATAGAATGTAGTTGAGCTCCAAAATTTCCTCAATGAACCCATAGTACGAGCTCCTTGTCGACCCAGCGTGTGGGCACCCGGAAATACGAATGGATCCTCGCTCGTGCGTTGGACTCAGAGGTGACACCCATACTCCACTTAAGTGTATGATCACTGTCACCCAAAAGTCCCGTGCACGGAGTATTAACCAGATGGCCCTCACTCAAGCAAATATGAGCCACCTAGTTGCACCGTACACACTTACGCAACCAAGGGAGTTTCGATTCCATTCCGAACAACCATACCGGGATTGAAAGCAACTCATCCAAGCATAGTACTCGCCGTCCATCTCAGAACCTTGTTATCACCCACACTCACCAAGGGGAGCACGAGCAATAGTCAAAGAACGACGACCGCTCGAGTTTATGCATTAGATGGTTGAAAACAATTCTAGGTACCCGGATATGTGTTTAGTGCTAGTTCCCAAGATCAACACCTAGCACCCACATATCCCGCATTCGAGATGTATCGCAACACACACATGAAACTAAGCAGTTGATATAGCATAAACATAAACTAGAACTAGTACAACTACTTACTATTACAAGTAGTGGCCAACAGGCCAAATATTACAAGTCCATAAGTAAAGTGCAGCGGAAATAACACATATAACAAAAGTGGGACAACGGTATGCCCATCCCTACCAAAAGGCAACCGACTTGGGAAGAAGCCCAAGTTCAACTGTCAACATGATCGTCAGTCCCCGGAGTATAATAAGCGTCGTTGGGGCATTCCTCCATATCTTCGTCTATATTGTGTTGATTAAGCAACCGTGAGTACACTTATGTACTCGCAAGACTTTAGTGTATGGAAATAAGGTAAATGCAAGCTAGAGCAAGGATAATAAGTTTCTACACTAGTCTCATTTTCAGCACAAAGCAGTTTTTGTTTAACAAGTGAATGTTGCATAAAACGGTAACGGAATTGTAAAGAGCATTTAATAAGAAGCTAATAATAGTAAGTACAGTTCATATCCATCATTCCACAGCCCTCCTTGTCTGCGAATAGCGAGTAAAAACATCCACCCTTGGCTCAGGAGTTTACCAATCCATCCCAAAACC
This sequence comes from Otatea glauca, assembly GCA_036346275.1. NCBI lineage: Eukaryota > Viridiplantae > Streptophyta > Magnoliopsida > Poales > Poaceae > Otatea > Otatea glauca. The sequence continues at coordinate 5,707,079 of CM070712.1, forward strand.
ATTTCCAAAAGTTTTTGCAAAAACAAGACTATACTTCACATTATTTTCCCAAGTTGCTCATGACCGCGAGCACGGCTAATTAATTAGATTTTAATCTCTGCAGAGAGTGTACACTTTACCCACATGACACATTCTAGCAATCATGTCAACCATGCCTCGCGATACGTACCATACCCGATTTGCTAGACTGTGATGAAACCGTTCAACTAGTTAAAGCTTAGCCTTGCACTAGCGATAGTGATGTTAAACCCTCGCCATAGTTCCAGAGATCCTGAACCGATGGTGCCCCATCGTGAACTCTCCCCGTGACAAGACATACACCGTTGTATTGGAATGCTTGGGCCCCAACACCTCGGTGAAGGGAGCACCTAGAACGACACCAGTGCATCGAATCGTCCATACTACTTCGACCTACAAAAATGCAAGGCTAAACTCTAACTAATCTAGTGAGTTTAGGCTATCCCATACTAGCACATGTGGTTTCACCAAAACACTTAGGTTGTAGCATCAAGTTCGGTCCTTAACTGACCCAGACGAGAATCTCCCCCTAACTACGCGTGAGGTCATTTTCACGCCTCAAGTTAAGTAATAACTCGCCCGCGTCTAAATCGTAAGTTTGAGTTGGATTTTTATCAAATTAAGTGGAAACCATACCGTGATTCCATCCATTTAAACAAAGTTTGCTTAAAGTAGTTGAAACATCTCCCATCATTTTGAAAGTTGTTCTAATGAGCATGTCTAAGCAATACATATGGTAAGTTTGCAAGTTTTACCCAAGTGACATTAAGTATTGTCTAATTCAATACTAGGTTTACAATGGCAAGTGTTCAAATGACAAGGTAAAGGTAATGCATACAAGTGGATTTAGCTACCATTACCCACAATATAGCAAGTTTAAAACATACACGCATGCATATAGTTTGATAAAACAACATAAATTTGCAAATATTGGATCAAAATGATCAAAGGAGGGTGCTTGCCTGGTTGCTCTTCTTCTGGATTATAATCCCGGTCGTAGTCGATGTCGTTAATAACCGAATCCGAATTATCGTCGTCTATGCGTCGAATAATAAGAACCGAGACAAAAACAAATAACACCAATTCAAATGAGGCAAAAAGAAATCAGATGTAAATACCAAATAAAAACTTACCAAGAAGAATATGGTGATTGTGAGTTCTTGATTTATCACTTTCATAATGATTTCATTAGCACTTTGTTTATGTGAGGCCTTTTCTTGAATGTGTTACTTTCATCCTCTATTATAAGAAGCTAAAGTTATAATCATAGCTAAGGCTATTTACGAATTCAAGAGGCTAAAATTATGTATCTTTGTATGTATAACTTCGAATTATAGATGCTAAAATTATTTGGATGAATAAAAGTATCATTAGTTAAAAGGTTTTGCTTGATTGGTACTTAGCTTTAAGTATTCATGCATGGGAGTAATTCCTACATGTTGGATCTGAAATTTTTAAGGTATTGGCTGTTACTACTTGGTTATGTGACAATTCTTGCATTACAGATGTTTCGGTTTAAGACTTCCGATTTCATTCGTCCATATAAACGATTCTAGCAACGCTATCCTTTAGGCTCTAGCAAGTTTTATATGATTAGTTAGTTGAAATTAAAATGTTTTTTCATATTTTGGTTGTCCATATACTGGTTTACGATTCTGGGTCGATTCCCCAAAATTTTGGTTTAGCCGAGTTGTTTTTCAAGCTGCTGAAAGTGCTTAAGTGTTTGTCACTGCGCAGTTTGTGATCTTTTAGGGGTTTTGCTTTAGTAGGATTCATATACAAAGCAAGTTATAATTAAGATATTTTTGCAGAATATGGTAGTATATATACTAAACACTGATTATGTACCATTTTTCCTTATATTTACATTTAGACGAGATACTTTACGGATTGCCGAAAAGGCTTAAGTGATAAGGATTGGTGCAGTTTGTAGTCTTTAAGGTATTTGCGGCGACGAGTTTTACATGCTACGCAGGTTATAAATGGAATATTTTCCATATTATGGCACCATAAATACTATAGGATGTTACTAAGCTATTCTTTCATTATTTCCCATTTATACATTATATTTTATTGGTTGCTGAAAAGCTTATATGATCATGCCGATCGCGAGGTTTCGGTCCAGTTTTCTTTCTTCGATTGCGATTGCACCTTATGGGATAATCTAACCATTTTTTAGATATGAATAGGCGATATCCCTAAAAGTGTTTTAATGTTGGTCCCGCGATATTTCACATTTATTTGAGATGTTTTGTTGTATATGGTCATTAAGGCTTAATATGGCTTAACTTAAAATTGTTCAAAATGATGTCATTTATACACAACAAGCAATTACATGTCATTTTAAGGTCATGGCATTTGATTTCGTCAAATTTGAGGTTTGTTTGCGAGAGTTATAGCCGTTTGAATATTTTGCCGATTGAATGTTTGACTAACTAGCAAATAGTGCATACTTAAGTGAAATCTAAATATTTTTGTATACTTATGATATATGTAATCTAAGGAGTGCAACTAAACTTGTTTCATCAAATTTTGAGCTCATTTGCGCAATATTTTAACCATTTGAATCTTGCATGTTAGTAAGGATTTGCACAATCAATTTTTGATGCAAAACACATTCAATACTAAATATTTATACAGAAATGGAACATCTAGGATTACATGAACCTATGTGATTTATTTCATGATTTATAGAGTTATGGTTTATATAGTTCCTTCATATCACCTAAAAAGGGACTTTTGTTCAAATTCGATTTGAATGAATTTACTGCATGTGACATATGAATTTTTATTTCATATTATAAATCCTCATAGCCTAACTCAAATTTAGAAACTAAGTTTGTTGCATTTGGATGCCCCTAGCAAGAGATATGGGTGTTTGAATACAAAAGACAAAAAGCAAGAAAATAAATTGCAAAACCTTGGTTCGAACCCCAAATCAGCTGTTTTCATCGGAGTGTCTCTACAACTGGGCCAAGGTGTTACTTGTGTCAAGGCTATGTGCAAAATTACTTGAGGCTTACTCTCTCTTACCCTAGAGCTTCAATGGATCGGCAATGGCAGGACTTGGCGCTTGGAGTTTGGCAGCCCTGTGTGTGTAGCTATCTAGCGACGGTGGAGCAATGGAGTTTGGTCGGGCTGCAGCAAGATAGGGGAGCCAAATCAGGAGCCGGAGGTGAGGTCCGCGGCGAGACGAAGAGGTTGAACTCACGGCTAGCTCGGCGACGCAGCTTTGCTTCGTGCCGGCACTGGGAAAGAAGCTGCAGACGACGCTGCAGCCGGCTCAGCAGCAGACCAGGTGGGGAAACAAGGTTAGGAACCGGTGGTGAGAAACAGAGCGAGAGGAGGTCGGTCTGACCCACCTGGGCTTCTCCTGCACAGGGAAATGGCTCGCTCTCGGCCGTGAAGAGAACGAGGCGAGGGTGAGCAAATGGGCTCGCTGGCCATTCCTCCGGCTCAAGGACGTCGGGTGGGAGTAGTTGAGCCATTATGGTGCGCGGTATGGGCAATGGACGGAGCTGCCGAGGGCTGGCCTGCTGTGTCCGCGTGGCTGCCGAGGTCTGCCGCGGCAACGCTCGGGCAAAAGCTGGGATAGAGAGAGAGAGGAGGGAGAGAGGGATGGGTGGAGAGGCTGACTGGCGGGCTCAAGCCGACGTGGGTCCCACTGGCAGTGGCATAGCTGAGAGTTCCATCTATTGCAACGGTTGCATTTGGCAGCTAAAGTCAAGTAATGTCAATTTCGGTTATAGATGTTGGGCAAGCTAAATGGAAGTGGCAGAGAGGTTGCAAAAATTTTGTAAATTTTTTAACAGGTATTCCAAAGACTCTATTTTCCATTTTCTTTGGTTTCATCTCAATCCATGTTGTGGTTTAAGAGCAGTAATTCTTCAAACTTGACTGTTTTTCAATCTATTTTTCATTTATTTGAGAATGAATATGAATTCAAGAATTCTTTAAACTTTTCTAGAGGCTTTACTATGGACTAGGAAGTCTTTTGTAAAATTTTCAGGTTAAAATCTTGCATATTTATTTTCTATTAATTCTAACATTTCATATTTCATTTTTTCGTGATTTCGTTCTTGAATTTTTGAAGGCAATAAAGGTAATTATTAATTTTTGATATTTTTAATAGGGGTTAAATATTTTATTAGGAAGACTTGGTAAAATTTAAACTGGAGATAAGTTTAAATTATTTTTGTAAAAATTCTGGTATGCTACAGTTTTAAAGGTAAAACATGTCACTTCACTATTTATTTATATAGTTCTTTATTCTCCTAATTCGTTAAAATCTTTTCACAGCTAAAAAAATGTGATGGAGACTTCTCAAAGTTTAATAGCATTTTTACTGTCTTTTTACTTTCATCTTGATTTACTCTTCCACTACTTGTTACCTTTTTACTTTTACCTTTTTACTTTTACTCTTCCACTAATTGCATTACAGAGTGTAACAAGTAGGTTCGCCGTATGTTCGGTCTTTATCGGTCTCTTTCGGTGCTAACTTGGGTCTGATGCTCATATCAACTAAGTCAAGCTGTGCGTTGATACCGTCCTTTGTTTTACTCTTAATATTCAGTAAGAGACCAATCAAGCTATCACAGAAATTCTTCTCTACGTGCATCACGTCGATGCAGTGCTGAACTTCTAGGTGCTCCCAATAAGATAGTTCCCAAAATATTGATCTCTTCTTCCACATGCTCTTCTCACGGGTCCTCTCGATTTATGTCCCTTTCCAAGCGCAACATCAAAGTTCTTAACCATATCATGAATGTCTATCCCGCTTAAAGGCTTTGGAGCTAAACCGTCTTCGGTCGTTTCGTCGAATTGTTTCTTCATCTTGCGGTATGGGTGATTTCTCCGAAGGAACCTACGGTGACGCATGTACATGGTTTTGCGTGAGTGATTCAAACATACACTCTCAATATCATCCAAGCAGTGAGTAAGACTTTGGCTCCTTTTGTACTCTGCCCCGATAAGTTAGCAAGTGCAAGATAATCATTTATGGTGCAGAACAACAGGCAATGCAAAGTGAAGTACTCTCGTTTGTGAGCATCCCATACCTGTACCCTAGGAGCCCACAATGTGTTTAGATCTTCCACTAATGGTGCTAGGTACACATCAATATTGTTCCAAAGGTTGCTTCGGGCCTTGGATGAGTTTAGACAGAAAAATTTACTTCCACTTCATAGACAACCAAGGAGAAAGGTTGTAGACACAGAGATGCACGGGCCAAGTGCTATAACGGCTACTCATATTGTCGAAAGGATTCATTCCATCCGTACTCAATTCGAACCTTATATTCCTCGGATCCGTTGTGAATTCTTGAAACCTCGTATCAATGTTTCTCCACTGGGTGGAATCAGCAGGGTGCCTTATCATTCCATCGTTCTTACGCTCATCCGAGTGCCAGCGAAGTAATTTTGCCTCTTTGGGGTTCGCAAACAAACGCTTCAAACGGGGAATTACAGGCAGATACCACGCCACCTTAGTGGGAGGTCTTTTCTTCATCTCGATGCCCTGGTCGTCATCATCTGATTTATCTTTATGCTTGTACCTGAATGCGTTGCACACCGGACATACATGCAAGTTTTTGTACTCTTTGTGGTACAGGATACAGTTGTTCGACAGGCATGTATTCTTTCTACTTTCATTCCCAAGGGACAAAAAACCTTCTTGGCTTTGTAGATGGTTGTCAGTAACTCATTTCCCTCTGGAAGCTTGTCCACTAACAGACCTAACAGCGTCGTGAAATTCTTATCGCACCAACCGTTGCTTGCCTTTAATTTCAAAAGTTCCAGCACAGATGACAACCTAGTGTATTTGGACTTGCAGCCCGGGAACAAAGGTTTCTCTGAGTTATCCATCAAGCCTGAGAATTTTACATACTCCCGCTCATCACTGTTCCCTTGTCATCGTGAAACCTATCCTTATCGAAAGCACAGTCGATATCATCCGAAGTATCATTGACTTCGTCGACGATTTCCAGAGTATCACTGACTTCATCGATAATGTTAGTACTACTTGCTCCCTGCATAATCTGCTCTTCACCGTGACTGGTCGAATATGTATACCCCCTATTGAAATCCCATAGAATAAAGTGTGCTTCGATCTGCGGTGGGTTTCAAAACATCCTCAGATTCTCGCAGTCAATGCATGAACAAGGCATAAATTCCACCCCTTTGTTCAACATATCTTCCTCTGCAGCTCTTATAAAAGCGGAGACACCATTAATGTACTCGGCGCTCTCACGGTTCTCAGCATACATGCAGCTTCGGTCCATCTATGCTACGCATGTCACAATAGGTGTAAAATAATGAATTAAGTACACAGGAGTGCACATGCACGCATATGCTGCATATAAGCTACATTTAAACTTGCTGATTAACTTCAAAAAGAACGAATGGATATATAAACATATGTAAGATACATTTAAACTCTGCATCTTTAATTCTCTCTTTACATAGCTAGCTACATCTAATGCAATTAGAACCAATTCTTTAGATCAAAATGAACAAATGAATCTACACCAAGCTATATCAAAACCATCTTCAATTGCCTCTTTACCAAGCTAGATGTATATACCTTTAATATAATGCTATTACAACCCATTATCAGCCTAGGTCACCTTCCTTTAAGTAACTATCTACATATTGAGCATAATACAATTAGAACCAATTACTACGTTACATCATAGAGAACAAATGGATCTACACCAAGCTAGATTTAGAAACCAGCTTCATTTCTCTCTTTAGCAAGCTAGATCTTAAATATAATGCAAATTTGAAACAATTACTATCCTTAGATGACCTAGAGCACAAGGATATACAATTACACCTCCAAATCTAGGGTCTCTTTCCACCAGATAGCCTCTCAATCGCAGCCACCTCAAAAATTGTAAGGCCCCCATTTTTGATATTGAATACCAACAATGGGTTCCCTGTGCATACTATACTAGTCCCATGATTAGTGGCTAGTACGCACAGATTACAAATTGAAATCACATCCATACACAATAATATTACATAAGCTAAGCATCTTGATTTTACATAATAGTATTACAAGCCCAAAACATGAAACCAGCAGCGGAAATTTTATTTCTCTTGTAGTATGCCCATACACCCTTCAGGCAACAGACAAGGTAAAGCCCTAGAAAAGATCGCCATCATAACCCTCGTATCCTGTATGGTCATAATTATCGTCGGGGTACTCGATATCATCACCTAAAAACAATATTGATAGCAAGATTGAGTACATTGTATACTCAGTAAGACTTATAGTGTATCACAGATGCAAGTATAAATAAATGCAGGTTATAGCAATGGAAAGGTTTCTACAGTTATTTTACATTGGCCAATTAAAGCATAATCATATACTAGATTGCAACCGAAATTTGTAAAAGAGCATCTATTGTAATGACCAAGTATTAATACAGTGACAAGATCATAGTGCAGTCTACCCGACTGATTGAATCCATTCCCATGTCATCCCCTGACATGAAGTATATTCCAAAACATCATTTCCCCACCAAATCATTTTGGAAATATTAAAATTCTAACCATGTGATGACGTTACCAAGTGCCTTTGACTGTAGGCGTGGCTAATTAATTAGATTTACACTCTGCAGAGGTGTACAGCTTTACTCACAAGAAATGATCTGCCATTTTTGCTAGACCAATTGACACTCTTCCTTTGGGGTGTCGGCATGGTGATCATGACATAACCGTTACATTGTCTAGACCTAACTTTGCATCAGCCCGATGACGTTAAATCCTTGTATGGAGAAGAAACATAATTAGGTAAAACATAACAGTCCATCTCTGTATATAGATCATTAACATTGGCAGTCCATATCTGCAAGAAATGGTTTCTTCCCATAACAAGGCGTACATCGTTATACCGACATGCATTTACCCACACCTCGGTGTGGAAGCCTCTCACAAGCAAGCCCAGAAAGGATTGCTCATACTATCTCCCACCTACCAATGTGCAAAGTCAGACCTAAGCAACTTAATAGATTAGGGCTGCCCATAACAACACCTGTGGTTGCACGGTTTTCTTGGCTTGAAAACAACCCATAGCTCGGTCCTTAATCCGATACGGGCAATACTCCTCCCTACACGACGTACAAGTCTAACCCTTGCACAATCGGCTAATGCCAATAATTGCCAGCATCTAAACCATAGTTTTATTTTGAGTTTTTAGTCAAATTGCCCGCATCTAAACCATAGTTTTATTTTGAGTTTGTAGTCAAATTGCCCGCATCTAAACCATAGTTTTATTTTGAGTTTTTAGTCAAAATATCCACAACCGACAACATAGCATATCCAATATTTTCAAATTCCCAAGAAGTAGTTTGTTTTGATCATCTACTTCGTTGCTAAAATGAGCATGGCTAATCATGATTATTAATCGTATATTACCCAAGTTGACATTATTTAATGTCTATCCCTTTTTCTATGGTTATCAAGGTTCACATATCCATACTTATCAAGGAAGTTCCCTGAAATATCAGGTATATATACCAATATCCCAATATAGCATTTTTATGACAAGTACGAGCATGCATAATAGTTTTGCAAGCATTGAAAGTAATTATTTGTAGTAATAGGATCAAAATGATCAAGCGGGTGCTTGCCTTGCACAACGTTGTCAGGTATAAAGTTCGGGTCATCGGCATGTACTAATTTTTAGATGCAGGTATGATCTCATATGAACACATACATACATACATACATACATACATACATACATACATACATACATACATACATACATACATACATACATACATACATACATACATACATACATACATACATACATACATACATACATACATACATACATACATACATACATACATACATACATACATATGCATATGCTTATTATGCTCTCCATACTAGATCGCAGCCTATTTGCATAAACCATTATCTATCCAATGTTTTTACCTAGCCTAACATCATACTGCTATCATGCTGAAAAATAAATAAGTTTAGCAACCTTCTGAATTTCTTTTCTATTAGATCATCTATTGTTGCATAATTAAACCAATAATGTCAGACTTTAGTAGTAAAGACCCAAGACAAACTATATAACCAAATATTTTTATACGTATAGGGTCCTAGCAGAATGAGGATCATAACAAAATTGGTTCCATACAAATTCAACTTTATTTGCAAAGTTTCTACATATAGCCTATTTTCATAACTTCTATGCACCTCTGTATTTAAATATTTTTCCAGAGTAGCTTTTCAAAATATTTTTGCATATTCTGGAAGCTCTTGATTTTAGATGAATTTAGAAATTGGTTTCATCTCATTTGGATTTCAAATTCAAAAGATATTCAAGTTTGAATCTAAATCGGTTCTGAAAAACAGGAAAATAGCAAAATACGTTTTCAGAACACCGAAAAAGTCTTTTGCTTCGTGCCAAAAGCTCGCTTTTAAGACCGACTGGGTTGCTAACATTTCGGACCCACTCGGCAGTGACTCTGCACGCCAGTAATCAGCCTTACCGCAGTCACTGACGACTGGGACCCGCATGTCATTCGGTCGAGACAGAGCTTGAGCCAAAGCTCGTCGGCGGTGTGGATCCGGTGACTTCCCGATTCGGCCGAGGCCATGGTTAGCATCAGCATCCGTTTGCGCACCTAAGGACGGAACCCATTCCTACGGGCGATTAGCCGAACCACCTCACCACTGTGGCTATGCGGCGGCGGAAGAGGCGGCGAGCCGTGCCGGCGACAGAAAGCTTCTTCGACGGAATCGGTTCCAGCTAAAGCATCTACGGGTCCCAGAGGTTCCATTTTATCAGTAGAGAGCACGGAGGAGTGTTGGATTAGCTCACCACCGATCACCGGTTTTGGAGAAGAAGGGGGCTCGGTGGCAGCAAAGCTCCGGTTGATGATTCCTGAAAATGAATGAGGGGTTTTGCTCGGGGTGAGACACAGAATCAAACACACAAAGGAATTGGGGAGAAGATAAGTATACCGGATGAAATCAGCTTCGATCCTGAAGCTAGGGTTCTTCGGCTGATTCGGGAAAACACGAAATTGGCAGTGCTCGGCGGAATAGGATGGATGAAACTAGAGGGGTTTTGAAGCACGGTCTCTGGCAATCTTGCTCCAGTATTTATAGGCTAGGGGAGATGATATAGAGAAGCTCACACCTGGTGTGAACTCGGTGTGGTTTGGAGGCGGCAGCACAGGAGAAGGCATGGGCCAAATTGCGGGAAATTCGGGCAAGGACAATGCGTCGTGAGGTTTTGATGAGACGGTTTCCTCGTGCGGCGCGTAGATGCAGCGGTTGCGCAAGCTACAGCCAGTGAAGTCGCTCCGGTCATGCGCGTGAGCTTGGCTGCGAGAGGAGAGGAAGAAGGCGGTGGCTGCGGCTGACAGGTGGGACCGCACAGGAGAAGGGGCCCGCACGGCAGCGAGAGAGGAAGAGAACTCCGGTTTTGACTGCAAGAAGGCTGAATTGAGTTCACTGAATCCATAGCCTATCTAATTGGTAAATTAATCAGGAGTTTACTAAATGTACCAGAGCTAGGTTAGAATCTACCATAAAAACTTTTGACCTATTGGACGCCGGCATAATTTACAAAAATTCCGACAATGCACTGTGCACAGATTTATGCATTCTATTTTATATTTATTTAGGTATTTATATATTTTTTAAAAATTTGGAAACTTTTTTTGCAGGTTCCTTATGGATACATTAGTTTTCTATAAAATTTTCAACTTCATATTCTTGACAGTTTATTTAATAAAATTCTAACATTGATGTTTCGATATTTTCAGCTTTTTAGTTTTTGAATTTTTACAAATATAAAATTTAAATATTATCTCCTGATATTTTTCCTGTTGATGACTCTACCCAGGGTGAAGATAATATAAAAATTTTCACATCAAAATTTTGAAAATTTAATTTCTGACATTTTTACTATTGTTAGTCATGATTCATTAAATTACCTTTGTTTTCATCTTTTAGTACTTTGACATGACTTTAAAATTATATTTTAGTTTTCTTGATAGCTCCATGAATTTTACAGGGATTTTCCTTATTTTTTTATTTTACAAATCTTTTCTTAACACTTATTTAATGTTTGGATGATTGTCAAAAGGGATTTTCCCTTTAAGCAATAATCAAAAGAAGTCAAAAAACTCAGAGAAAATTCAGAAAACCAAGGAAATGCAAAAATTAAATTTGGTTTAAATATTTACTTGATTTATTATTTTTATTAGATTGGCAGGATGTTACAAACCTAACCCCTTACAAAAATCTCGTCCTCGAGATTTGGCGAGGGCTAGAAGAAGTCTGGAAATTCCTTCCTGAGTTGTTCTTCACGTTCCCATGTGGTAAGCGTCTTCTGAGTGGTTGTTCCATTGAACTTTTACAATTTTGTGGGACTTATTTTTGGTATGGCGTTCTGCTTCTTCAAGAATGAGGATTGGATGCTCTCGATAGGATAGATCAGGTTGAAGATCGATATTTTCTAGATTTGTGAGTTCAATAGGAACACGAAGACACTTTTTAAGTTGGGACACATGAAAAACATCATGCACTTTAGATAATTGAGGTGGCAGTTCCAACTTGTAAGCCATCTCTCCCATGTTCTCAAGAATTCGATATGGACCAATGTATCGAGGGGCTAGCTTTCCACGAACTTGAAAATGATGAACTCCACGGAGTGGTGAGACTTTTAAATAAACATGATCACCGGCTTCGAAGCTGAGTTCACGTCGACGATTGTTGGCATAACTCTTTTGTCAAGATTGGGCCTCTTTTAATCGACTTATGTTCATATCCACTTGCTCTTGGGCTTCTTGGATGAGATTTGGTCCAAAGAACTTTCTTTCACCTACTTCAGATCAAAAGAGAGGTGTTCTGCACTTTCTTCCATAAAGTGCTTCAAAAGGCGACATTTGGAGACTGACTTAGAAACTGTTATTATATGAGAATTCAGCAAATGCCAAACTCTTTTCCCAATTAGTTTTATAAGACAATACACAAGCTCTAAACATGTCTTCCAAAATTTGATTTGTCCTTTCTGTTTGACCGTCTGTCTGAGGATGATAAGCTGTACTAAAATTTAGCTTAGCCCCTAGAAGACCATGCAAACTTTCCCAGAAATGAGATGTAAACTGGGATCCTCGATCAGAAACAATGGTCTTTGGGACACCATGCAAATGGACAATATTTTCCAAATATAGCTCGACAAGCTTATCTCCAGGATGAGTGGTCTTGACAGGTATAAAGTGGGCCACTTTAGTTAATCGATCTACGATCACCCATATAGAGTCATGTCCTTTTCTGGTCCTAGGAAGACCAATGATGAAATCCATACTGATATCATCCTATTTCCATTCGAGAACTTTCAAAGGTTGAAGGAGTCCAGCAGGACGTTGATGCTTGTCTTTGACTCGTCGGCATATGTGGCAAATTGCAACATATGCTGCGATATCCTTTTTCATGCCAGGCCCCCAATATTCCTGTCAGAGATCTTGATACATTTTTGTACACCCGGGATGGATTGAAAGGGGTGATTCATGAGCTTCTTTTAAGATCAAATTCTTAAGCTCGGAATCATTGGGAATATAAATTTGTTTCTTATGCATAAGAACGTTATCAGAATCTTCCATGAATTCAGATTCAATGCCTTGGTTTAATTCTTCTCGGATTTTGATGATGGCTTCATCCATAAGTTGGGCAACTTTAATTTGGAATTTCAAGGTTGGTTGCACTCCCAGTGCGGCCAGAAATCCTTTTTCAGCAATTCCCAAATTAAGCTTCTGGAATTCATTTTGCAACTCAGATTGATCTCTGTAAGCCGAGATGGAGATGTAGTGGAGTTTCCAACTAAGGGCGTCGGCTACGACATTAGCTTTTACCTGGGTGGTAATTAATGCTAAGATCATAGTCCTTGATTAGCTCCAACCATCTTCTCTGTCTAAGGTTCAAATTTGGTTGAGTAAAAAAATATTTCAAGCTCTTATGATCAGTGTATACATTTCATCAATTACCAAAGAGGTAATGACGCCAAATTTTTGGAGCATGAACCACAGCTGCTAATTCTAAGTCATGGGTAGGATAGTTTTGCGCATGGGGACGGAGCTGCCGAGAAGCATATGCTACAGCTCTGGATTCTTGTATCAACACGCATCCAAGACCGTGTCGTGATGCATCACAAAAGACGTCAAAATTCTTATGGACGTCAAGCAACACAAGGACAGGTGTTGTGGTTAGCCTTTTCTTCAATTCTCATAAACTTATTCAAATTCGGGTGTCCATTCAAACTTCTTTTCTTTCTTTAATAGCTGAGTCATTGGTCTAACGATTTTTGAGAATTTTTCGATAAAGCGATGATAATATCCCGCTAAATCGAGGAAACTTCAGATCTGAGGAACAGGCTTGGGTTGTTCCCAGGCTTGAACAGTGTAACATCCCAAAATTTGCTTTAATATCACTTTATTGGTTATTTGTCCATTTTATGTTTTTCTGGAATTTATTGGATTTGTTTTGGATTTATTTGAATTTACTTTAAAATTAAATATATTGATCCTTTGATTAAAATTAATTAAATCTATGTAAAGTTAAAATAAAGTTTTGTCAAAAATAATTTATTTAAGTTAGAAATGTTTCAAAGTATTTTTGAGATTTTTCTGGGATTTTTCCTGATAATTTATTTGCCTAAAATCATTTAATCGAATTATCAGAATTATTTTAATTAATAAATTCGGGAAAAATCGTTGAACAGTAATGGGCCGAGCCCAGTTACTGTGCACGTGCATGCGGCCTGTTTGGCCCATGTTCTAGAAGTCGCCGTAGGATCAAAAAGGCATGGTCAAGATTTGATGAGGAAATGCGAAACCCTAATTTTGCAGATCGTTGGATTGAGAATGGACGGCTTTGATTTAGTGCAACAGTAAAGGTCATCTGCGAATCATCGCCGTCGGTTGATGCTAGTGGATCAGATTGCGCCGCGTCATCAAGGATCTCAACCGTTGGTCGCAGAATGGACGGTCGAAGAGAGTTCGTCTCCGTTCCGTCGTCGGAGTCCAGGTCCAAGACGTTTCCGCCGCCGTGTAGGCTTGGAGTCCGTGTATAGCACGAATCCCAACGCTATAAAAGCTGCGCCCGCTTGATGAGGTTTCCCTTTGAGCGCTGTACCTTTTGGCCCAAGCATCATCGCCGGAGACACCGTGGTTCCAGCTCGGAGGGTCGTCGGAGTTTGTGAGGATGCCGTCGCGTTTTTTCGTCAAGAACGTCGTCGTCGAGGAGCCTCCGCCGAAGTCAATCCCGGATTTGCGATCACCGCCTCGAGCCGCGTCGGATTCAGTCATTACCGCGCCAAGGAAATCACCGAAGCGCCAGTTCCATAGTCATCTTCCTCGCATCCGGTGGGTTCGTGCCACCGACTTTGCCGTCGCGCCGTTCTTCAGCTCGTAGCCGTCGATCTCCAGTTTCACGATCAGGATAGCGCCGTGTGTTCGTGATCTTCGGTAAATCTTTCGGGTGCTAATCTGGCCATTCAATCTCATCCAACGGTTCGGATCGCACCGTCGTTGCGGCCAATCGGGGACAGCCGCGTGTCGGCACGGGTGCCGAAGGGACGTGGACCGGGTCCATGGTGGACCAGATCCAAACCATGGACCGGTCTATGGACTAGTGCGACGTGGCGGCACGTGATTGGTCCGGGCGATGATGACATCACCCTGACGTCAGCATGATGCAATAAATCTATTTTTCAAAATAAAAATAATTTAGTTAATACTGATTTTCTAATTTCTGTATTTTTAGTATTTATTTAAACTTCAAAAGGCTATAACTTTTGCATTTTAACTCGGATTTGGGTGATTCAAATTTCTAAATTTTTTTAAAATTGAGATCTATTTAATGGTGGATTTTATTTAATTTTTGGAGTTCATTTGATTTCTGGTTTGGTATTTATTTGCTTGTCTTTTTCGGGACGCGTAGAAGTTGAATTGTGCGACGCTTCGGAGGAAGATTCAACAACTCAAGATCAAGGTCCAAAACAAGAATAAGGGCTTTTATAAGGCAAGTTGTGCTTTGATCATGTTGAACCCATGTTTATAAAATTGCTATATTTGTTTTACCCTATTGCATATTATTTCAAGTATACAATTGTTTAAAATTAAATTGGGACTTAGCTATTATACCAATTTGATCTATACCCTACCTTGTCATTGTATGCCATGATCTATTGTCACCCTAGATTGGTTCATTATAGTTGGTTAGTAATAATAATTAGCACAGGATGGTTAGACCGTATTAGTTTCTTAGCCATGCCACGTCATCACATGTGATTGAATCATTGATAATTAATCTTGACTAATGGAATATGGGACGATGTTATGAACTTGTGTGTCATGTGGGATCACACGATAAGATTGAGTTGTTGTGGCGAGTCATATCACGCAACGATGTTGAATTGTTGATGGCACGTGGTGCTTGGTAATCAACTTGGGTGATATTCACATAGATTGGGGCAAGTGACTAGGGGCGAGTATGCCATGGTGGGTCCGATGGGCAGAGGGTATATGGATGTCTTGCCTTGATCACTCTAAGGACTTAACTTTGCAAGCCTTTGACCTGAGTCAATCATGCAACCACATGTCTGGTATGGGCCAGCCTAGCTGATTAATTTGCAATGTCTTAACTTTGGTACTATCTTGGTTGGTGTGAGTTCCCGAGTTATGGAGTAATTCACATGGCGCAAGAGGGGGGCCCTAGATGTGGTAACCAGTCCCACCAGTGTTGAAACCTTAGCGGGTGGTACCGGGTTAAGCCAAAGCATTGTAAAGGCTTTGTCATGATCTCTTCGCCGACACACCAAGGGAAGTGTGTTAACCCAGAAGGCACCAAGAGACGATCATGTCATGTGGGCAAAGTGCATAACCTCTGCAGAGTGTGAAACTATTCGGATAGCCGTGCTCGTGGTATTGAGCAATGCTCGGGAATTACAGTTAAGGGTTAGTTTAATTAAATGGAAAACTTGGTTGGGATGGTGGGATTGCCATATGGAAGGTTGGAATTTGTCTTAGGATTGGAAACTTGGTTTACTTGAGAAATGCTGAACCTATCTATTACTGATATTTCTTTTACAGTCTTTGCAATCTATTTATTGTATTTGTTCATAAATGCTGCTTTGTTGCAAAATAGCCATGATAGCCTACCCTTTGTAATAAGCCTTGCATATAGCTATGTTAGAATTGCATTCTGTGCACAACTTGTTGAGTGCTTTATGTACTCACCCTTGCCAACAACAACATCACCAGTTGAAGAGTCTACACCAATGTCGGAGGAAAGATTCCTGGAGGAGACGAATGTTTAGGGCGCAAGCCTTGTCAGTTGCCTGTGGTATACTGAGGGGTTGTCTACGTTTTCATTCCGCTGCAGTTTAATATGTTGTTCAGCCTTGCGAGGCATAGTCATGTAAGTTGACCATGAGGTCATATAACCAGTAATATTTAATATATGATGTCTTTCATAATATTTCCGCTACGTATGATTGTGATATTTACTAATGTTGAGCCTGTGTGCACTAGCGTGATCCTGGACTAGTGCGGTATACACAGAGGGTCCGGATTTGCATATTCTGGTCCCGACAAACAGCTTGAATTTTACTGGGGTAAATAGAAATTCCTCCTTCTAAAAGAATATGACCAAGAAATGCGAATTCTTTTAGCCAAAAATCACATTTTTCAAATTTGGCATAGAGTCGGTTGACTCAAAGATTTTCAAGAACCATGTGCAATTGTTGCGCATGTTATTCTTCAGATTTGGAATAGTTGAGAATATCATCAATGAATACCACAACGAACTTGTCCAAGTACTCCATAAAGACCTTATTCATAAGGAACATGAAACTTGCGGGAGCATTGGTCAGTCCGAAGGACATCACGATGTACTCAAAGAGACCGTATAGGGTGGTTAATGCAGTTTTTGGAATATCAGAGGGTCTAATTTTTAATTGGTAGTATCCATGTCTTAAATCAATCTTTGAAAAGACTCAAGCACCACTCAATTGATCAAATAGATCGTCAATGCAAGGAAGAGGATATTTATTTTTGATGGTGACATCATTTAAAGCACGATAATTTATGCACATGTGTAGACTACCACCCTTTTTATTAACAAATAGAACTAGGCTTCCCCAAGGAGATGAACTGGGGCGAATGAACCCTTTATCCAATTGTTCTTTAATTTGTTCCTTAAGTTCAACCAGCTCAATCGAGGCCATTCGGTAAGGACATTTATAAATTGGAGCTGTTCCGGGAATAAGATTGATAACAAACTCCATGTCTCTGTCTGGAGGTAAACCTGGTAGCTCATTTGGAAAAACATCAGGATAATCACAAACTACAGGTACTTGGGAAAGTTGTTTTAATGAGGTAGAACAAATGAACGATTGGGAAGGTGATTTGTCTTGGTAAGACGAGAATTCTACTATGATTTCTTTTGGGCTTAACAAGGATATGGATCAATTAGCACAATCTATACAACCTTTATGCTTGGATAACCAATCCATACCAAGAATTATATCTAAGCCTTGAGTTTCGATGACGATGAGATTAGCATAAAATAATACCCATTTATTTCAATGCTGACTCTAGGGCAAAGATTGGTAGTTTTAGGTTTGGCTCCATGAGAGGATATTATCATGATAGTAGGCAAAAGATCAACAAGAATTTCATTTTGATCAACAAATTTCTTGGAAATGAAAGAATGCGAAGCTTCAGAATCAAATAACACCAAAGTTGGAATGGAGTGGACCAGCAACGTACCTATCACCACATCAGGTGCTTCATTTGCCTCCTCAGCGGTAACATGATGCAGGCGACCGCAAGTAGGGCCTTGAAAATTATTAGGGGTTGTCCTGACAGGTTGTGGTCCTCCAGATCCTTGTGGGCGGCCTGAGGGTCATTGTTATGCTCCCTGGAATTGTGGACGAGTTGAATTCTTCTTGGGGCATTTACTAGCATAATTCCCACGTTCACTACAATGGAAACAAGTCACATTGGCCGCCGGGTTTTGGGCACCCGAAGGCCATTTGCCAACATTACTAGTGGAGCGAGTAGGAGGCTGTTGGCGAGGTGCTTGAGGTCGAGGTGCTTGACCTTGACATCTCCGCTGAAATGATGGAGCAGAAGATTTGGGATTGGATGATTGCCCAAATCGTGGTTTGGGAGGATTAACATTAATATTCTTTATGGCCATCCACTTTCGCTTTCGCGACTCCGAAATCGTTCGAGTGCCTTGCTCAAATCGAAGGGCTTTGTCCACCAGAGTTTGGAAGTCATGGATATCATGGGCCACAAGGGTCCATTTAATTTCACCATTCAAATGGTCCTTGAAACGCTCAACCCTCTTTTCTTCTATAGTGACTTCAGAGGGAGCATATCGGGCCAAATAATTAAAGCGATGAAGATACTCCACCACTGTCATGTTGCCTTGGCGAAGATCAAGGAATTCCCTTTTCTTGAATTCCATCAAACTAGACGGAATGTGAGTTTTGCGAAAAGCTTCGCAAGAAATAGCTTGATCTTGAGGCACTATGGCTTGATGATTTTCCCACCAAGCTGATGCAGCTCCTTGCAGCTGGTAGGACGCATAGAGTACCTTTTATTGGTCATTGCATTGGGCAATGGCCAATTTGCTCTCGACTGAATAAAGCCAGTCGTCAGCTTCCAAAGGATCAGTTGTGGAAGAAAAGATGGGAGGTCGAGTTTTAAGAAACTAGTTTAGCTTTGAGTAATGGGAATGTTTCCATTGCCACCTCTAGCAATGGATGTGCCAATATTGGCAGTATTCTGAACCATCTGTTGGAGAAGGATAGTGTGTGTCTGACGGTTCTGCTCAATCATGGCAAGCACTTGAGCCATTATCAGGGGTTCAGGTAATTGATCTTCTGTTTGGTTGGCTTTGAGGAGGAGGTGGATTATTACGATTGGCTGGTTGAGATGATGAGGCTCTTGCTGAGGGATGCATTGGATTTTGTTGAGCTGGAGTTGGAATTACATTTCTTTGAGATTGGGTCTCAGGTGTAGCCTCACTCTCCAAAATATGACTAAGAGATCACGTTACCGGCATCCTGCAATTGTAACAAGAATTATTTTATTAGCATTGATAATTATTAAATATATAGTGGTTGTTTTTGATAAGCAACAGGTATACTCATGCTGCTTCAAGGATCATCTCATCGACAATTTTCACTTTAAAGTTATATTAGCGAGAGATATCCATAAGATAACACAAAAGAGAATTTTCGAACAAGAGGTCATACAATACCCAAAAGATCTCATATATTTACATATATATGTATTACAAACTGACTGACTCATTTCATTTTTTTCATTTTTTTGTCTTAAACATATAACATAAGACTCTATTATTTTGTAATCAGAATCGCTAGATATAATCCATACGCCTCGAACTACTGGATAGGGCGGTGGTCAATCTACATCACAACTACTTTCCGAACTGGAGAGTAAAGGTGGATGGTTTTGCACTCCAACCGGTTGGAATTGACGCAAATATTCACGTCGATTGCCAACTCGACGTCTTGGTTCTCTTGCTGGATTTTGAGATCCCATATAGGCCTCATATGAACGGACATATGCCTTCATATTAATATGATGTGCTTTGCATATCCAGCGCATAAGCTTACGGCCTGACTCCTGAATTGCTTCATGCTTAGATTCATTATGATGCTTCACATTATGATGCAATTTTTGGCCTTCAAGTGTTATAGTGGCATAACTATGAACTTTATATCCAAGTTGCGTTTGCTTGATATCAAAAATAGGTGCATGCTTTTTATGACCTAAATTTTCTGCCAACTCTCTTGCAATATCAGCCCAATTTATATTTTTAGCCATCTGAAATTATTATAAAAGAGAAATAATTAGCAACAGCACAATAAGATAATATTTCAAATTGGAAGAAAAGGATTACAATAATTATTTTTTTCTCACCATGCCATTTTTTTCTTTGATAAAATGTTTGCAATGTCATGAAAACCTTAATTTTTTTTAAATAATCATGAATGCAATCCAAGGAATACAGGAAATTCTTGAAACCCAAAAGTTTTCATTCATATAGATAATATTTTACATCCCTAATAGTACAATACTAAAGACCTCCTTGCTAAGTATATTACATAATACAATACCATACAATACCAAAAGTCTGCCTTACTATCTATATTATATGGGTTTACCTCTTATTCCTACAATGTCTAAGCTACTCTACTCATTGGTTTCAAACCAACCAGCAAAACCTGTGTTGAGGTCATCCTTATTCAGTGGTGGAAACTTCTCTGAAGAGCTTCCTGCTGAAGCAGAACAAGTATCTCGAAGATGGGACGCCTGAGTCGTCTTGGGGCGACGGGAAGTAGAGGGTCCAGATTCAGCATTACGTTTGGCAAGACGGGGTCAGCTACCTCCCACTAACATGCGGGCGGTGCGACGGTGACTGGTGGGTGCAGCGGGGGCAGGAGGTGAAATAGTTGTAGGGACAGCAGGTGCAGCTGGAACTTGAGGTGCAGCTGGTGCGGCGTTACCCAAGACCGAGCGAGAGATAAACCCCATGTTTACAAATGGGGTGATCACTCCCTCCAGGTAACCCATACGATGGCGACAGTCAACTGCCTCCTAGGCTATGTGGCAATGATGCTCATCAGCAGCATTACTAAATTCCACCAAGGTGTGAAGTCTATCCAAGTGAATGTCTGACGGATCAGGGTAGGTAGTGTCTCCAAGCAGCGATCGAGAAGGATACAGGCGATAGGCAAAATGCAGTTCTAGGAGAGCATGGTGCAGGCGGACAACAACGGTGTAAGCGGCATCACTCATGGCGACATCCATAGTCGAACCATAGCCTTCGAAAGTATGCTCCCCTTCATCGAATAAAGCGCGAGTAGGAATATGCAGTCGAGCTGCATATTCTACTAAAGAGGAACTGAGAGCAACGTAATACACCATATAGCGAGGATTCTCGGTATATTGTGCCACGTCCAACATCTTGGCTAGCACTCCCTTAATTCTTGTCTCCTCACGAGCATTTGACTCATAGCATAGGATAATATCCATCTGTTTTAAATAAAGAGAAGATTAGAATTTTTCAGTTTAGAATAGATAAGGAAGATTAACAGATAGTTAAGACAATAAAGAGAAGTATTAGTAGAGGTATATTTATAAATTAAACACGAGTTTTTAAGCTTATTAAATTTCCTTTTGACTAGCAGCCATGCTAGGGTTTTCCTACAGTTTGCATGGCGTTGATACCAACTTGTAAGGCCCCCATTTTTTATATTGAAAACCAACAATGGGTTCCCTTTGCATACTGTACTAGTCCCATGATCAGTGGCTAGTACGCACAGATTACAAATTGAAATCGCATCCATACACAATAATATCACATACGCTATAATATAACATACGCTAAGTGTCTTGAGATTACATAATAGTATTACAAGCCAAAAACTTGAAACCAGCAGCGGAAACTTTATTTCTCTTGTAGTATGCCCATACACCCTTCAGGCAACAGACAAGGTAAAGCCCTAGAAAAGATCGTCATCATAACCCTCATATCCTGTATGGTCGTAATTATCGTCGGGGTACTCGATATCATCACCTAAAAACAACATTGATAGCAAGATTGAGTACATTATATACTCAGTAAGACTTATAGTGTATCATAGATGCAAGTACAAATAAATGCAAGTTATAGCAATGGAAAGGCTTCTACAGTTATTTTGCATTGGCCAATTATAGCATAATCATATACTAGATTGCAACCAAAATTTGTAAAAGAGCATCTATTGTAATAACCAAGTATTAATACAGTGACAAGATCATAGTGTAGTCTATCTGACTGATTGAATCCATTCCCATGTCATCCCCTGACATGAAGTATATTACAAAACACCATTTCACCACCAAATCATTTTGGAAATATTGAAATTCTAACCATGTGATGATGTTAAAAAGTGCTTTGACCATAGGCGCAGCTAATTAATTAGATTTATACTCTAAAGAGGTGTACAACTTTACCCACAAGAAATGATCTGCCATTTTTGCCAGTGAAGGATCTAGTTGGCCTAGAGGGGGGTGAATAGGCAACTTTTTCAAGTTTTAATTTTTTATTAAAACAATTCACAATTCTTTAAGAGAGAATAGTACAGAACATAAGTAAAAAATAAACAATGAAAACAGCGAAAGCAATAAAGAGAAATAGAGCACAAAAGAGACAAAGATTTATCCCGTGGTTCAGAGCTGCACTCCTAATCCACGTTGAAGCACTTCTTCTGAAGTTTTGCTTCTCCAAAGATAGTCGCAGTAGCTCCGGTGATCACTCAGGTAACTCTTTCACTACTCCAGTGAGGTGAGTTACAAACCTCTCACAATCACAGTGGCCTTCCACAATCACCTTTGGACAGGTCGCACTGTTCACTTTCTCCAAGCTGTCTAGGATCACTAAGAAACAAGAGTAATAAACTTTGCATAAGTTCTGTCTCTTGGTTCACTTCGCAATTCACACAACTAGACTCTGGCTTGGAGCTAACACACTTAGAGATGTTTGAGAATTATGGTGTGAAGTTGAAGCACAGACTCCTTTTTGACAATGAGAGCTATTTTTCCAATACTAAAATGTAAGGAGTTCATCTATATCTTTGGTAGATGGCTCAGGAAATGCTTATATAGCTATTTGGAATGAATATAGCCGTTACACCTGCTACAGTAGCCGTTGGACGTGTTAGATGTCAGAAATATACATGTACAACGGACTAAGCAACAGTGCCTAGCGATACTGGACATGTGTATGATG
This sequence comes from Otatea glauca, assembly GCA_036346275.1. NCBI lineage: Eukaryota > Viridiplantae > Streptophyta > Magnoliopsida > Poales > Poaceae > Otatea > Otatea glauca. The sequence goes on from CM070712.1 coordinate 5,729,947, forward strand.
GACCAAATTTGAGCATTCATGACGGACTAGAACATTTGGTCCATTGTACATGGGTTTTCTATAGAGATTGGTCTGGCATACAACTTAGAGATATACATGTGCGTCGGACCAAATTTTTGGTCCATCATACATGGACTTTTCAAGAGTTAGGTCTGGCATAGAGACACATGTACGTCGGACCAAATTTTTGGTCCATCATAAATAGACTTTTCAAGAGTTAGTAGGCAAAGACCCTTTTTCAACAGAGATAAGTTTTATTCAAGCGTTTTCTTTAGCAACAGACTAAGCTTTTAAGCACGAATGTTTGGTCCGTTGTCAAAGTAAAACCCTTTTGAATGATAAAGGATATTCATTTAAGGTTTCAATAAATAGGACAACACAGTTTGGTCTGGCCAAAGGCTTATGAACTGAAAGAGTGCCGGACCAAAATATTTAGTCCGCTGTAAATGGAAAACGGAGAACATGTTTGGTTTGTCACGGAGAAGTGACTATAACATATATGTCGGACCAAATTATTTGGTCCGTTATACATAGCAAACCCTTAGCTATCAGATGATTTTCATGGAGGTTCTTACCAAGGATGAAGGAATATAAAAACAAGAGATTTTGGTCCGATGATTAGATATTTGATAGGAGTTTTGACACAGGAGAGTTTCATGGTTGGATCAAAGAATCTTCTTGACTTTAAAAGAATATGTTGTGTATGCAACAGACTGAAGAAGTGGATAGCTGAAATTTGGTCCGTTGTACTAAGAGTTATGATTTAAAGGACAATGACTAAGTGTCTTTTGCTCCGAGAAATCTAGTTTTGTCTTTGCCTTATGATCCAATCTACTAGCTTATGCAAAGTCCCTCTTTAGACAACCAAAAACGAAAGAAACAAGCCTAGCTATTTGACTTGAATCATCTCCCAAGTCATAGACTAGAACTAAGCACCTTAATCTTGTTCGTCCAACTTGCTTCTTTATTGAATCCAGCATATGTTCTTCAAAGCTTTGAGTATTATTAACTTGGTCATCAATACCGAAACTATAATAAAACATAATAATAAAATTGAGGGGGCCTAGATGCTATCAATCTCCCCCTTTTTGGTAATTGATGACAACATACCTTTTAGTTAATAATGTCTCATTCATTCTGCAAAACAAAGTTAGCTAAATAGACTGACTGTAGAAATTATGAATTATTGTGCTTCCCCTTAATGAATGCATGATCTGAAATCTGACAATTATGATATATTAGGACTATTAGATCCTTAAGAATTCATAATTTTTGTCAAAGTACTAAGTGGATATCAGAGCAGTATGAAGAAAGTATCAGAGCACAAAACAGGTAAGTATCAAAGTATTAAATCATCAGAGCAAGATATCAGAGCATAAATACAAAAAGGAGTATTATAAGTTAAAGAGAGCATAAGTCAGATACAAATAAATCTCAGATACTTAACTAAGATAATCCAAATCTGAGCGTAACCTAGGAGACTATGGTTATGAAGATTTTCTCCCCCTTTGGCATCAATAGCCAAAAAGGGTTCCTATTTGCGGCTAGAAAAGACTCTTTTGAGCTGGCCCTGAGCTGAGCTTTTCCTTGGAGGAGAGACTGTTTTATCATCAGCTGCTTCTTGGGATTGATTACCTGGCCCTTGAGTCATAGCTTGATCATGCCAGCTTGGATAGTCTGGGTCACCCGGTTGAATGGTCAAATGATGAAGATCTGACTGCATTTGGTCCAAGGACTCATTCAGGGTACGTGTTTCAGCAAGGACCTCACCCACATCATACATGCAATCATGTGCTAATTGAGTATAGTCAAGCAAGGCATCCTCAGTGAATTCTGAGAGATTGTCCAACCGATGTCTGATCCATAACTGATTACTCGAAAGTGATGTGTTTGCACCCTCAACTTGATTTCTCAATTTCTTGTAATGATCAATGTCGGGACACGGATTTGCAAATCCGAAACCCTCTGTGTATACTGCACCAGTCCAGGATCACGCTAGTACACACAGTGGAAACAGAGATGAAATACCATTCCATACAACGAATTAACTAAGAAGAAGTAAATTATTATTAAATAAAGCAAATGACCTTATGGTCAATGTTTACACCATTATGCCTTAAGGGCTTAAGAAACAAATACTATTGCAGCGGAAAAGATAACTTGAGCCATTCGATATGCCACAGGCAATCGTTTGGGGAACGCCTTCCTAATCCACGTAGTCTTCATAAAATTCCTCCTCATGATATTCATTATCTCCTTCAGCAAGTGATCAACAAGGGCATAAAGCCGTGAGCACAAAGGTACTCAGCAAGCCGTAGGGAATTGATGCAATATATTCATGCACGGCTTGACAAGGATGGCTATAGGGTTCATTTGCAGAAAGCAATAACTTGAATTGAAATACAATAAATAGATTGAAAGCATATTTATGAAAAGATAGATAAATGATTGATAGATCAATGATAGACAACAAAACAACAGTGAACTCCCCGTTCACATCCCAACAATTCCACATTCCACATTTTATGAAACACTCTATACCCCATGTGAAATTCCCGGGCTTGTCCATGACCGCGGACGCGGCTATTCGAATAGTTTTACACTCTGCACAGGTTGTACAACTTTACCCACAAGACATGAACATCTCTTTGTGCAAACGTTAATAACACACTTCCTTTGGTGTGTCGCAGAGATATCATGACAAAGCCTTTAAAATGCGCTGTCTAAACTCGGTACTGCCCGCTAAGGTTTCGCCCATCAGGGCCCCCTCATGCGCCTTGCAAATCTACCCGTCCATCCCGGAACCCACACCACCAATTGGCAGTACTCAAGGCTAGACATTGCAAATTAATCACTAAGTCATCCCATACGGCACTCGTGGTAATGCAGTTAGGCCCAGTTCAATGGCGCACAAGATTAAGTCCTTAATTGTCTTAGGCAAGACATCCACATCCCAATGTGCTAGAAAGCACCCCCTTTACTGCACGATCACTTGCCTAAGGGAAAACAATTCGTTCAACCAAGACCAATGGCAAACACCGCCATGGTACAACAAATTTTACAACAGTGGCTAACGGCCACGATTCAATATCTCATTAAGTCAAGATTAACATTATTCAATGTGTGACATGAATCCCTTTGTACAACTAAGCATGTCTAAGCATAGCTACGATAACCCATTAATGGTATAATGATTATGTCCAACTAGTAATGTCCCAACCTAGGTTTAACAATGGATACATGGCATCCCAATTAATCAAGGTGGCATAATGTCAACTAGGTATACATCTACTCCCATTACATAAGCATTTATACACAAAATAGCATGCAATTGTAATAAAGTAAATTACTTTTGAAAACATAGGATCAATATGATCAAAGGATTACGACTTGCCTTGCTGATCTAGTTCTGAGTGTTGGTCTTCGAAGTCTTCGTTCGCTCCCCCGGAATTAGTGTCTACCGGAAAAGAAGCAACGAAACCAAATAAATACAAAACAGAGACTCAAACAAGCTCAAAACTGAAAATAAATGGTTCTGGAAGATAGATCTTGATTTTAGAAAAATTTAAAAACTTGAATCGCCTCAATCGGAGTTCGTATGAGGGAGAACGAGCTTCTGGAAAATTAAATTCAGAGAAAATACAGAAAATCAGAATTTCCGGATTTATTTTTGTACTGGAAAAATGATTTATTGCGCAACGCTGACGTCATCGGGTTCACGATGGACTCGGTGCACCGCACGGGCTCGGTTCACCATGCACCCGATGCACGGCTGACGTCGGCGCTGACGCAGCGGCTCGGCTGACGCGGCGGGTGACGCAAGAGCTGACGTGGACGGGCCACGCGTCGCTCATCTGGCAACTTGACAAGATCAGACGGTTGGGGACACGGCTCGGGCGGTGAAGGACGTGGAGCGATCTAAGCCGCATACCAACGATCGAACGGCCGAGGCTCGCAGTGAGGAGCGACGGCGAAGCGGCGGCGCGAGCTTACCGGACTCGGGGAAGAAGATGCGGTCGACGGCGAGATGGCGACGGATCGGATGCGCGCGGGTGCGGATCCTGAAGAGGACAACGCGGGGAACTCAATGAGACCCACGGCTATGGCGGAGAGGCACCGGCGGCGAAGAAATAGGCGGCGGAAGGTCTCGGGCACGGCGACGATCGACGGCGAGCAAGAACTCGACGAACGCGGCAGCTCGGCAACAAAAGAGGGGGCAAAAGAAGCGGCGGCGCGAGGGGAACCTCGGGAGGCATGCGGCGTGGGCTTTTATAGCCTAGGGAGGCGTGAAGGGCACGGACTTCGAACAACGGCGCGGCGCGCGGAATCCGGAGATCGCTAGGGTTAGGGTTTCGAGCGCAAGGCGGCGTGTGGAGCTGGTCACTGGTCTGGCGAGCGAGCGAGCCGGAGGGAGCGGAACGGGCTGAGGCAAGGCGGGCCGGAGAAGACTCGGCCCGAGAGGGATTTTGGAAATAAAATGATTTTTCCGAATTAAGAAAAATTCCAGAAATTCAATTAAATGCAAATAAATTCAAATAAATAGCAAACAAATTTAGAAAAATCCCCAAAAATATGGAAAAATTCCTTGGAGCACAATGAACCCAACTAAAACTGAAAATCTTGAGTTTGATGAATAGTTTAGTCAAATTAAATCCTTTCATTAATAGAAAAATCAATTTAAGCTGGGCTTAATTCAAGAAAATGCAAATGGTTTATTTTTGAATTCAAACATTCCAAATCTCAAATTTTGGGATGTTATAAACCTCCCCCCCTTAAATGGAATCTCGACCATGAGATTCAGGCTGGCTAGGGAATAGGTGGGGAAACTCGGACTTCATATCATCTTCTCGCTCCCAAGTTGCTTGCACTTCTGAATGATGGCTCCACTGGACCTTGCAAAAATGGATGATCTTGCTCCTCGTGATATGCTCTGCTATATCAAAAATTTTCACTGGTTGCTCCTTGTAGGTAAGATCCTCCTGCAAATCAATGGCTTCCAATGACATCTGTTCCTCTGGCACACGCAGGCATTTCTTCAACTGCGATACATGGAACACATCATGGACTCCGGCAAAAGACTGAGGCAATTCTAACTTGTAGGCAACATCTCCTCTTCGTTCCAAGATTTTCAACGGTCCCACTTATCTAGGGACAAGCTTTCCTTTTACTTGAAATCTCTTAACTCCTTTGAGAAGGGTGACTCTGAGATAAACATAATCATTGGCTCAAAACTTAAATCTCTGCGACAATTATCTGCATAACTCTTCTGTCGGCTTTGAGCGATCTTCAAACGGTCTCGAATTAATTGGACTTGCTCTTCGGCTTCTTGCAGTATGGCACGGCCAAACAATTGTCTTTCTCCCGACTCCTTCCAGTTGAGAGGGGTTCTGCACTTTCTTCCATATAAGGCTTCAAAAGGCGAGATTTGCAGACTAGCTTGATAACTATTGTTGTACGAAAACTCGGCATAGGGCAAACACTTGTCCCACTTGGCACCATAAGTTAAGGCACAAGCTCTTAACATATCCTCTAGAATCTGATTCACACGCTCAGTCTGTCCATCGGTTTGAGGGTGATAAGCAGTACTGAACCTGAGATGAGTTCTGTAAGGACCCGAATCCACTAATTCGAACCCACTATGTTTACCGCACTAGTCCCAGGATCAACGCTAGTGCACACAGCTTAACATTGGTACATATCACATCATACACAACGATAATAGAATAATAGTTCATTTGTTGATATAGCTAAGTGTATGATCTTACGACCAACTTACATTATTAAGCCACGCAGGGCAAGACTGAGAATATAAACTAATAATTATGCAGCGGAAAGAAGAAACGTAGATAGCTCATCAGTTCACCACAGGCAACCGACAAGGTTCGGACCCTAATGACTCGTGTCTTCCTGGACTTCCTCTTCCAACACAGGTGTAGATTCTTCAACTGTTGATTATTGTTGTTTGGCAAGGGTGAGTACTTAAAGCACTTAACAAGTTGTGCACAGAATGCAATTCTATGTATCTATATGCAAGGCTTATTCCAATGGATAGGCTATCATGGTTATTTTGCAATAAGCAGCATTTATGAACAAATACAAGAAATAGATTGTAAAGCAAAAACAAATATCAATAGTAAATAAATTCAGTATTTCTCAAGTAAACCAAGTTTCCAATCCTAAGTCAAATTCCATCTTCCATATGGCATTCCGCCATCTCAACCAAGTTGTCCAATTAATTAAACTAACCCTTAACTGTAATTCCTGAGCATTGCTCAATACCGCGAGCACAGCTATCCCAATAGTTTCACACTCTGCAGAGGTTATGCACTTTACCCACGTGATACAACCAAACACCACCAAGGCGAGTGATCATAACAATGCCTTTACAATGCTCTGGCTTAACCCGATACTACCCGCTAAGGTTTCAACACTGGTGGGACTGGTTACCACATCCAGGGCCCCCCTCTTGCGCCATGTGAATTACTCCATAACTCGGGAACTCACACCGTCCACGATAGTACCCAAATTAAGACATTGCAAATTACTCAGCTAGGCTGGCCCATACCAGACATGTGGTTGCATGATTAACTCAGGTCAAAGGCTTGCAAGGTTAAGTCCTTAGTGTGATCAAGGCAAGACATCCACATACCCTCTGCCCATCGGGCCCACCTTGACATCCTCGCCCCTTGTCACTTGCCCCAATCTAAGTGATTATCACCCAGTTGATTACCAAGCACCACGTGCCATCAACAATTCAACATCGTTGCGTGACATGACTCGCCACAACAACTCAATCTCATCGTGTGATCCCACATGACACACAAGTTCATAACATTGTTCCATATTCCATTAATCAAGATTAATTATCAATGATTCTGACACATGTGATGACGTGGCATGACTAAGCAACTAATACGGTCTAAACCTCCAATGTTGATTATAATTATTAACCAACTATATTAAACCAATCTAGGGTGACAACGGATCATGGCATACAATGACAAGGTAGGGTATAGATCAATCTGGTATATTAGCTAAACCCAATCTAATTTAAAACAGTTGTATATTTGAAATATATGCACTAGTGTAAATCAAACATAGCAATTTTATAAACATGGGTTCAACATGATCAAAGCACAACTTGCCTTGGAATAGGTCATGATCTTGATCTGAAGCTTGCTCTTGAGTTGCTGGATCTTCCTCCGAAGCGTCGCACAATTCAACGTCTACGCGTACCGAAGAAGAAAAGCAAATAAATGCCAAAACAGAGAGCAATTGAACTCCAAAAATCAAATAAAATTCACCATTAAATAGAACTCAATTTTACAAATTTTTAGAAATTTGAATCACTCAAATCCGAGTTAAATTGCAAAATATATAGCCTTTTGAAGTTTGAAATAAATACTGAAATTGCAAAAATCAGAAAATCAGAATTAACAGATTTATTCTTAAACTGAAAAAGCGATTTATGACGTCAGCGTGACGTCAGCGAGATCTCGGCCAATCACAAGCCGACACGTGTCTCGGCGTATGGACCCGGTCCACGGCGCAGCGCGAGACCACGATGCACCCGGTCCATACCGCCTCGGTACCCACGCCCGACACGCGTCCGCCTGCGATTGGCTGCGGCGACGGCTCCATCCGATGCACCCAGATCCGATCGAACGGCTACGAAACTAACGCAACGTGGCGTTCTTTCCACCGCTCATCGCTCATCCAACGGCTCACCTTTACCCGAGCAGCTTACTGTCGAAGCGACGACGTGGCTTGATCTTGAACAGACGATGCAGATCCAACGGCTGAGGCTAGCTCCGACCGAAACAATGTCACGGCGGCGCGGCACTCACCGAACTTGGGGACGAAGGCCACCGAGGCGGCGGAAGAGAGAATCCCCGGCGACGTTTTCACCCTCCACCGACGCGAATCGTCGCGGCGATGACTCTGGCGTCCTCGGCAATAACAGAAATCCAGCGGACGGCGACGAAAGCGAAGAGAACCACGACGGCGGCGCTCACGAAGTCCGACGAGCTCTCAAGCGTCCACGGAGGCTTCTCTGGCGACAACCCAACAGGAAAAAGCTGCGCACACTCACGATGAACCTCGGGGACTACCCGCCCCTACTTATAGCCTAGGAATTCGAGCTCTACACGGTGAAGGAGTTCGGCGGCGTGCCGACGGCGGACTCCGAGTCCGAGCCGAAGACGACGACGTCTCAGCCGTACGCGTGTCGCGATCCGACGGTCACTACTCGAGCTCCTACGTGGCACGATCTGCTCCGGAGAAAACCGATCCGACGGCTGCGAGGTTTAGGGTTTCCTGGAACCAAACTCATGGGCCAACTGGGCCGCACCGACGCGGGTTTCCAGCGCACAGTGTTGGGCTTCGGCCCAACACTGTTCACTGATTTTCAAAAGGATTTTCTATTTAAAATAATTCCAGAAATTCATTTTATTTATTTTAAGCAATAAAACTATTAGGAAAAATCAAAGAAAAATCTCAAAAATACTTTGAGACATTCTGGGCTCAAATAAAATATTTTTGGCAAAACTTTATTTTGACTTTGCACAGGTTTAAATAGATTTGAATAAAAGGGCATAAACTTGATTTCTAATTAATTCAAATAAATCCAGAAAAATCCAAATAAATTCCAGAAAATCATAAATGCACATTTAAGCAATAAAAACTTAAATAAGCCAAATTTTGGGATGTTACAAACCTCCCCCCCTTAACAGAATCTCGACCCGAGATTTAGGGCTAACTAGAGAATAGGTTCGGAAATTCTGACTTCAAATCTTCTTCTCGCTCCCAAGTGGCTTCACTTTGAATGATTGCTCCATCGAACTCGCAAAGCGAATAGACTTGTTTCGGTCTTGCGCCCATAACATCCAAAATTACATTGTTGCTTTTGTAAGTCAAATCTTCTTGCACTCTATTGCATCCAACGGGTTTGCTCTGTTGGCACTCTGAGACACTTCTTAAGCTGCGACACATGGAATACATCATGCACTCCTGCCAATGACTGAGGCAACTCTAACTGATAAGCTACCTCTCCTCGACGATTCAAAATCTTGAACGGACCGACATATCTTGGCGCGAGCTTCCCTTTAACGTGAAATCTTTTAACGCCCTTAAGAGGGGTAACCCTGAGATACACATGATCTTCTGGTTCAAAACTCAAATCTCGACGACGGTTGTCTGCGTAACTCTTCTGTCTTGACTGTGCTATCTTCAACCTCTCTCTGATCATTGCAACTTGACTTTCTGTCTCTTCGAGAATATCTGGCCCAAAAACCAAACGTTCTCCTGTTTCGTTCCAATTTAATGGAGTACGACAAGCCCGTCCATACAACGCCTCAAATGGTGACATCTGCAGGCTAGCTTGATAACTATTATTGTAATCGATTCGCATATGGCAAACTTTTATCCCAAGATGTAGCATAAGCTAAAGCACAAGCTCTCAACATATCCTCTAAAATCTGATTTACTCTTTCAGTCTGACCATCTGTCTGCGGGTGATATGCTGTACTAAAATTCAGACGAGTCCCCATTGCTTCATGCAACTTGTTCCAAAATCTTGAGGTAAATTGGGTACCTCTGTCCGACACAATCTTCTTGGGCACTCCATGCAAACATACAATCCTTGACATGTACAACTCTGCTAGACGATCTCCTGAGTAAGTGGTCTTTACTGGGATAAAATGGGCGACCTTGGTTAGACGATCCACAATTACCCAAATGGAATCATAACCTCTCTGGGTCTTAGGTAAACCGGTGATAAAATCCATTCCGATTTCCTCCTACTTCCATTCCGGAATTTTCAACGGTTGCAACAGACCAACGGGTCTTTGATGCATGGCCTTTACCCTTTGACATACGTCACATAGAGCAACATGCTCAGCTACTTCACGCTTTATATTAGGCCACCAAAATCTCTCTTTTAAATCCTGATACATCTTGGCACTTCCTGGATGAATTGAGTATTTCGAATCGTGAGCTTCTTCAAGAATCAATTGTTTTAATTCCTTTTTATCCGGCACACAAATTCGGCCTTTGAAGAACATGGTTCCTTGCTCATCCAGAGTGAAATCTAAGGCTAGGCCTTCTTCCTTTTTAGCCTTGATCTTAGAAATCTTATCGTCATCTTGTTGACCTTCTCTAATCTGATCCTCTAGCGTTGGCTTCACTTCTAGCGCAGCTACCATTCCTTGTGGAACGACCTCCAACCTTCGCTTCTGAAATTCCTCGCATAGTTCTGGTTGATCCTCCATTGTCAATGTATTTGCGCTATGGCTCTTTCGACTCAGAGCATCTGCTACCACATTGGCTTTTCCGGGATGATAATGGATTCCCATATTATAATCCTTAATTAGCTCAAGCCATCTTCGCTGTCTCATATTCAGATCTGCTTGAGTGAATATGTATTTCAGGCTCTTATGGTCTGTATATATCTCACATCTATTTCCTATGAGATAATGACGCCATATCTTTAAAGCATGCACAACGGCAGCTAACTCCAAATCATGCGTTGGGTAATTCCCTTCATGTGGTCTTAATTGTCTTGACGCATAAGCAACGACTTTGCCTTCTTGCATTAACACGCATCCCAAGCCTTGCTTTGAAGCATCGCAATAAATATCAAATCTATTCTACACATCTGGCAACACTAATACGGGGGCTGTCGTTAAACGCTTCTTTAATTCCATAAAGCTTTTCTCGCACTCTGGCGTCCATGCGAACTTCTTTTCCTTCTTCAACAACTGCATCAGGGGTTTAGCAATTGTCGAGAATCCTTCTATGAACCGACGGTAATATCCCGCCATTCCCAGAAAACTACGAATCTGAGTAACAGACTTCGGTGGCTCCCAATGCAACATTGCGTCCACTTTGCTTGGGTCGACTGCCGCTCCTTTAGTAGTCATGACATGACCAAGAAATTCAACTTTCTCCTTCCAGAATTCACACTTGCTAAACTTAGCATATAGCTGATGCTCTCGCAGCCTCTCTAAAACCATTCTGAGATGTTCTGCGTGCTCTTCCTCTATCTTCAGGTAAACCAAGATATCGTCTATGAAGACTACAACAAACTTATCCAAATATTCCATGAAAACCTTATTCATCATATTCATGAAATATGCAGGGGCATTAGTCAATCCAAGTGACATGACTGTGAACTCATAATGTCCATATCGCATAGAAAACGCAGTCTTAGGCACATCCTCCGCTCGGATCTTCAACTGATGGTATCCCGAATGAAGATCTATCTTGGAGAAAACTCCAGCTCCTCTTAACTGATCAAATAAGTCGTCGATCCTGGGCAACGGATACTTATTCTTGATCGTTACTTCATTCAGTGCACGATAGTCAATGCACATTCTAAGACTTCCGTCCTTTTTACGAACAAACAAAACCGGGGCTCCCCATGGTGATGAACTAGGTCTAATGAAGCCTTTCTCTTGCGGTTCCTCAATCGCTTCTTCATTTCCACTAACTCGCTTGGTAGGCATCCGATATGGTCTCTTTGATATCGGTCTGTCCCCGGTGCTAATTCAATAACAAACTCGATATCGCGTCCGCAGCGGCGATCGCAAATCTTCCGAAACACATCCGGTATTCTCGCTCTTGGCACATCTTTCATGCCGATGGCTTTCACGCTGTTGACCATTAATCGCCCATCTCGAATCGGTTGCTTGAAATTCTACTTTCTTGCCACTAGGGCCTTCCAATGTTACAATCCTTCGCCACAATCCAAAACGACCTTATGCTTAGACAGCCAATCCGCTCCAAGGATAACGTCTAGGATTGCGCATCTATCAAGATAAGATTCGCTAGAAATTCTATCCCATCAATAAGCAACTTAGCTCCCAAACACCCAAGGCTAGATCTAAGCTCGATCACGGGCTTGGACTAAGAGCACACACTTAAGATTCACCACTTTAAATCCATTCTTGGTTGCAAAACTTTGAGAAACAAGCGAATCGATGCTCCGAATCAAACAAAGCAGCAGTGTAATCGAGTTGACCAGAAACTTACCCAGTACGACGTCTGTAGCTTCCTGAGCTCCATCTGCGGTGATGTGGTTGATCCTTCCACGCACTGTTGATTGCGGGGTTGCTCCAGCTTGACCTGGCGCATGATTTCCTCCTGAGGCTGGTGCTTTGGTAGGTGTGGTTCCCAAGTTGAAACAAACTGGCGTGATGCCTCCCTTCTGTGGACACCTATTAGAAAAGTGCCCTGGCTCATTGCATGTATAGCATCTTCTCACTGCAGACTGCTGAATCCCTCCTGGTGCATTGTTGCCCTGTGCTGGTGTCTGAAAGTTCTGATTGGCAGGGCGAGGTGTAGGGGTTGACGCCTTGTTCACAGCGGGCGGTTGGAACCTAGCAAATTGTTGTGGTGACATCCTCAAACGTAGATAGTTTGGACGTCCACCCTGATTAGTCATTAAGCGCTTACGGTTTTCGCCCAGCTCCTTGCGCTTATCCTCTAGGATCAAGGCCTTATTGACTAACTCCTGAAAGTCTGGAAAGTTGTGGGTAATCAATCCCACCTGCAGTCCTGAATTCAGTCCCTTCATGAAACGAGACTGTCTAGCTTTATCTGTCGATACGTCTTCAGGGGCATAGCGAGCTAACTGAGTAAACTTGTTCAGGTACTCGGCCACTGGTTGGCCTCCTTATTTCAAAGCCCTGAACTCTTCCTTCTTGAGGTCCATCATTCCCTCCGGGACATGATACTGGCGGAAAGCGGTAGTAAACTCTTCCCAAGTGATCTCTTGTGGGGCTCCATGAGCGGCACAGTAATTCTCCCACCATTCTGCGGCGGTTCCTTCAAGTTGATGAGAGGCGTAGAGCACCTTCTCATTGCCCTCACACTGAGTGATGTGCATCTTCTTCTCAATTGTCCTAAGCCAGTCATCGGCTTCCAAAGGATTCACATTTCCTGAGAAGGTTGGTGGTCTAGTCCTCATGAAATCTGATAGCTTGGAGTGAGGTCGAGGTCCACCATGGTTGTTTTGAGCTGCAGTGTTGTTGTTGGTTGCTGCTGCGTTGGCCATCTGCTGCATCTGCTGCATCATAGTCTGCATCAGTTGAGTCTGCGCTGCAAGAAATGCTCCCAGATTCTGCATGTCGACTGGCGGTGGTTGAGGGCTGCCTCTGTCGTTGGTGTTGTCGTTCTGGCGCAGTCCACTTCCTGAAGCTCCGTTGTTCCCTCGAGTATTCACCATCTGATGATTGCCTCTTGGGTTAGGAAAGGTAGATGTAGCATAGATAAGAAGTAAGACTTTCTAAAGCGGGGAGATAGGTTATACCCAACTGAAATAATTCTTTATTATTCTTGGTATGGCCGCTTATTTAAGCCTACAAGCTTTGCAACAAATACTGCACACTCAGCATTACAAAGAAGCAAACTAAACACGAAACCTTAACGTGAACTAAAAATGTAAAGACTAACTTAAAGACGCGACTCACACTCGAGTCTCAACACAGCTCCAAGGCTGACACTCACTCATCCGACCACCTGGTGAGGTGACCAGCGCATACACCGGCGGGTGGGCTGGCATAGGAGCGAACCTATCCTGATGACCTACTACTGGGTCCTCTGCAACAACGGGGTCTGCACTCCCCTCTGGACCCACTCTCGCTCCTCGGGATCCTCCTCGGACTCTCCAACTGGCTCCTGAACTCCTCGAGTCACGCGCTCCAACTCGTCCTCAACTGCCTCTAGGGCCTCTCCCAGCTTAGTGATCATCCCGATAGCTGAAGCACGGGTCACCTCAAGCTCCTGCTCTGCTACTCTGAGTGCCTCGTACACAGTCTCTAGCTCCTGGGTAGTATCTCTCATATGATCCTCCTGGGCAAGGGTGAACTCCGCAAGGTGTACCGCAGTGGCACACTCGTCCTCCACGATCCGTCGACGTCGGCATGCTTGAACGTCTGGGTGAAGTCGGAACACTGAGTCGTGAAGCTCGTCGGTGTAGTCGCGGTAGACACGGCGAAGAGCAAGTCGGGCAACCTCCTGAATTGCAACCTCGTACGAGAATCTTCTGGCGGAGATGTTGATTGGCCTGCTAGCTTCCTCGTTCTCTCGAGCGTAGATAATCAGCTTGCAAATAAATCCTCGGTGTACACCATTGACTGACCAGCTGCCTCCTCGGTAAAGCGGACGATAGAAGCCTCCCAGCGTCTGAAGAACTCTCCACAACTCCATGGCGTAGCCACCAGCTGACTCCTCAAAGGTCGGAACGATCGGCATCTGCTTCACAAGAACTTTGAATAAGTTCTCCACCCGAAATGGCAAGTAAAACGAGTAAATTCAGCAAAGGCGAGAAGTAGAGAATGAGATGAGTCGAGAGTGTTTTATTAGTCAAGTTTAGATTTTCTTTTAGAAAATAATTTTGGACTCACACAGGACACCTCCACACTATCTAGGGCCATGACCTACAGTCAGTATGCTCTGATACCACCTCTGTAAGGACCAGAATCCACTGATTCGAACCCACTATGTTTACCGCACTAGTCCCAGGATCAACGCTAGTGCACACAGCTTAACATTGGTACATATCACATCATACACAACGATAATAGAATAATAGTTCATTTATTGATATAGCTAAGTGCATGATCTTACGACCAACTTACATTATTAAGCCACGCAGGGCAAGACTGAGAATATAAACTAATAATTATGCAGCGGAAAGTAGAAACGTAGATAGCTCATCAGTTCACCACAGGCAACCGACAAGGTTCGGACTCTAATGACTCGTGTCTTCCTGGACTTCCTCTTCCAACACAGGTGTAGATTCTTCAACTGTTGATTATTGTTGTTTGGCAAGGGTGAGCACTTAAAGCACTCAACAAGTTGTCCACAGAATGCAATTCTATGTATCTATATGCAAGGCTTATTCCAACGGATAGGCTATCATGGTTATTTTGCAATAAGCAGCATTTATGAACAAATAAAGTAAATAGATTGTAAAACTGTAAAACAAATATCAATAGTAAATAAATTCAGTATTTCTCAAGTAAACCAAGTTTCCAATCCTAAGTCAAATTCCATCTTCCATATGGCATTCCGCCATCCCAACCAAGTTGTCCAATTAATTAAACTAACCCTTAACTGTAATTCCCGAGCATTGCTCAATACCGCGAGCACGGCTATCGGAATAGTTTCACAATCTGCAGAGGTTATGCACTTTACCCACGTGATACAACCAAACACCACCAAGGCGAGTGATCATAACAAAGCCTTTACAATGCTTTGGCTTAACCCGATACTACCCGCTAAGGTTTCAACACTGGTGGGACTGGTTACCACATCCAGGGCCCCCCTCTTGCGCCATGTGAATTACTCCATAACTCGGGAACTCACACCGTCCACGATAGTACCCAAATTAAGACATTGTAAATTACTCAGCTAGGCTGGCCCATACCAGACATGTGGTTGCATGATTAACTCAGGTCAAAGGCTTGCAAGGTTAAGTCCTTAGTGTGATCAAGGCAAGACATCCACATACCCTCTGCCCATCGGGCCCACCTTGGCATCCTCGCCCCTTGTCACTTGCCCCAATCTAAGTGATTATCACCCAGTTGATTACCAAGCACCACGTGCCATCAACAATTCAACATCGTTATGACATGACTCGCCACAACAACTCAATCTCATCGTGTGATCCCACATGACACACAAGTTCATAACATTGTTCCATATTCCATTAATCAAGATTAATTATCAATGATTCTGACACATGTGATGACGTGGCATGACTAAGCAACTAATACGGTCTAAACCTCCAATGTTGATTATAATTATTAACCAACTATATTAAACCAATCTAGGGTGACAACGGATCATGGCATACAATGACAAGGTAGGGTATAGATCAATCTGGTATATTAGCTAAACCCAATCTAATTTAAAACAGTTGTATATTTGAAATATATGCACTAGTGTAAATCAAACATAGCAATTTTATAAACATGGGTTCAACATGATCAAAGCACAACTTGCCTTGGAATAGGTCATGATCTTGATCTGAAGCTTGCTCTTGAGTTCTTTGGATCTTCCTCCGGCGTCGCACAATTCAACGTCTCACGCGCATCAAGAAGAAAAGCAAATAAATGCCAAAACAGAGAGCAATTGAACTCCAAAATCAAATAAAATTCACCATTAAATAGAACTCAATTTTACAAATTTTAGAAATTTGAATCACTCAAATCCGAGTTAAATTGCAAAATATATAGCCTTTTGAAGTTTGAAATAAATCTCGAAATTGCAAAAATCAGAAAATCGAAATTAATGACTTATTCTTAAACCGAAAAGCGATTTATGACGTCAGCGTGACGTCGGCGAGATCTCGCCAATCACAAGCCGACACGTGTCTCGGCGTATGGACCCGGTCCACGGCGCAGCAGCGAGACCACGATGCACCGGTCCATACCGCCTCGGTACCACGCCGACACACGCGTCCGCTGCGATTGGCTGCGGCGGCAACTCCATCCGATGCACCGATCCGATCGAGCGGCTCGAAACTAACGCAACGTGGCGTTCTTTCCACCGCTCATCGCTCATCCAACGGCTCACCTTTACGGCGACTTCGCCGAGCGGCAGCGTGGCTTGATCTTGAGCAGACGATGCAGATCCAGCGGCCGAGGCTAGCTCCGACCAAAAGAAACAATGTCACGGCGGCGCGCACTCACCGAACTTGGGGACGAAGGCCACCGAGGCGGCGGAAGAGAGAATCCCGGCGACGCCACCCTCCACCGACGCGAATCGTCGCGGCGATGACTCTGGCGTCCTCGGCAATAGCAAATCCAATGGACGGCGGCGAAAGCGAAGAGAACCACGACGGCGGCGCTCACGAAGTCCGGCGAGCTCTCAAGCGTCCACGGAGGCTTCTCCGGCGACAACCCAACAGGGAAAAAGCTGCGCACACTCACGATGAACCGGGACTACCGCCCTACTTATAGCCTAGGAATTCGAGCTCTACGGTGAAGGAGTTCGGCGGCGTGCGACGGCAGACTCGAAAAGCGAGCGAAGATGACGACGTCTCACCCCGTCTGGCGTGTCGCGATCCAACGGTCACTACTCGAGCTCCTACGTGGCACGATGCGCTCCGAGAAAACCGATCCGACGGCTGCGAGTTTAGGGTTTCTGGAACCAAACTCATGGGCCAACCGGGCCGCACCGACGCTGGTTTCAGTATGCGGTGTTGAGCTTGACCCAACACTGTTCACTGATTTTCAAAAGGATTTTCTATTTAAAATAATTCCAGAAATTCATTTTATTTATTTTAAGCAATAAAACTATTAGGAAAAATCAAAGAAAAATCTCAAAAATACTTTGAGACATTCTGGACTCAAATAAAATATTTTTGGCAAAAATTTATTTTGACTTTGCACAGGTTTAAATAGATTTGAATAAAAGGGCATAAACTTGATTTCAAATTAATTCAAATAAATCCAGAAAAATCCAAATAAATTCCAGAAAATCATTAATGCACATTTAAGCAGTAAAAACTTAAATAAGCCAAATTTTGGGATGTTACAAGTTCCCATGGTTTGATGCAGACTCTGCCAAAAACGAGAGATAAATTGGCTTCCTCTATCAGACACTATCTTCTTAGGCACTCCGTGAAGACTGACGATCCTTGACATATATAATTCTGCTAATTTATCTCCTGCATAGGTAGTCTTAACTGGAATAAAGTGAGCTACCTTAGTCAATCGATCCACTATCACCCAGATCGAGTCATAACTCGCTTGGGTCTTAGGAAATCCATAATGAAATCCATACCAATTTCTTCCCACTTCCACTGGAATCTTCAATGGTCGCAGCAATCCTGCTGGCCTCTGATGCTCTGCCTTGACCTTCTGGCAGACATCACAAAGTGCAACATACTCTGCAATCTCACGCTTCATACTAGGCCACCAATACCTTTCCTTGAGGTCTTGATACATCTTTGTACTTCCAGGATGAATGGAGTATAAAGTCTCATGCGCTTCTTTAAGTATCAACTCCTTAAGCTCTTTACGATCCGTGCGCAAATCGCTTCTCATACCAAATAGTACCTTGTTCATCTTCGGTGAACCCTGGGGCTTTTCCTTTCTTCATATTGCTCTTAATCTCCTTGACATCAGCATCATCTACCTGTGCTTCTCGAATCTGATCTTCCAACGTAGGGCGTACTTCCAAAGTAGCTAAATAACCTTCCTAAACCAATTCCAAACTAAGCTTCTGAAATTCCTTATAAAGGGCTGGCTGACTTTCCTTAATCATCAGAGTATTGCAGTAGCTCTTTCTACTCAAAGCATCGGCTACGACATTGGCTTTGCCTGGATGATAATGAATCCCAATGTCATAGTCCTTGATCAATTCCAACCATCTTCTTTGTCTCATATTGAGGTCAGCTTGGGTAAAGATATACTTCAGACTCTTGTGATCAGTATAAACCTCACAACGATTACCAATGAGATAGTGACGCCAAATCTTTAAAGCATGCACTACGGCTGCCAATTCCAAATCATGGGTAGGGTAGTTAACTTCATGTGGCCTTAGTTGTCGCGAAGCATACTCTACAACCTTCTTATCTTGCATTAGCACACAACCGAGTCCTTGTCGGGATGCATCACAAAATATCTCAAAATCCTTCCTATTATCTGGCAGAATAAGCACTAGGGCAGTTGTCAAACACTTCTTTAATTCTTGAAAACTTTGCTCACACTCTGCTGTCCAAACAAATTTCTTCTCCTTCTTTAAGAGTTGAGTGAGCGGTCTAGCCTTTCTAGAAAATCCTTCTATGAAACGGCGATAATATCCCGCCATTCAAGAAAACTTGGTTTGGGGTACCGTCTTGGGTGACTCCCAACTTAGCACATCTCGTACCTTACCGGTGGTCAACAAATGACTCCTTCTACTGATATGACATGTCCTAGGAAAGCAATTTCTTTCATCCAGAACTCACATTTACTGAACTTTGCATAAAGCTGATTTTCTCTTAGCTTCGTTAAAACTTGGCGCAAGTGATCCTCCTGTTCTTCCTCACTTTTGGAGTAGATCAGAATGTCATCAATAAAAACAATAACAAACTTATCGAAATATTCCATGAATACCTTATTCATCATGGTCATGAAGTAGGCAAGGGCATTGGTCAATCCAAAAGACATCACAGTATACTCATACTGTCCATACCGAGTAACAAAAGCTGTTTTGGGTATATCCTCTTGACGAATCTTCAACTGGTGGTAACCTGACCTTAAGTCAATCTTCGAGAACACTCCGGCTCCTTGAAGTTGGTCAAACAAATCATCGATTCTTGGCAGAGGGTACTTATTTTTAATGGTGACCTCATTAAGTGAGCGATAATCTACATACATTCTCTGAGTTCCATCTTTCTTTTCAACTAAAAGAACTGGCGCTCCCCATGGCGAAGAACTTGGTCGAACAAAACCTTGATCTTGCAACTCTTTAATTTGTCTTTTTACTTCAGCTAACTCATTAGCAGGCATCCTATAAGGTCTCTTGGAAATGGGTGGGGTTCCAGGAACTAGTTCTATCAAGAACTCTATATCTCGATTCGGTGGCATCCCAGGCAACTCATCTGGAAACACATCAGGAAAATCGTTGGCGACTGGCACATCTTCCAAACTTATTCCTTTTGCACTACAAACTTTAATCCCTTCGGAAGGATCTGAAACAGCTTGAACTTTTAACTTGGCTCCATCTGGACTGGTTAAAGTGATCTCTCTATTCCCACAATCCAAAACTGCTTGGTTCTTGGAGAGCCAATCCATTCCTAGGATCACATCTAGGGACTTGGTGTCTAGGACAATCAGGTTGGCCAGAAATTCTAACCCTCCAATTAATATCTTAACTTCGGGGCAGCCTTGGTTCGAACTCAAATCAGAACCAGGAGATTGCACTAATAAAATAGTCTTAAGAGGCATTGTCTTTAATTGATGATTTGCAGCAAAACTCCGAGAAACAAGCGAATGCGTAGCTCGAGAATCAAACAAAACCATGGCAGATGCTGAGTTGACTAGGAGCTTACCTAGTATGACGTCTGGTGCAGACTGGGTGTCCTCAGTGGTGACGTGATTCACACGGCCTCTTCCAGCAGGCGGTGGAGTCCTGGTGGCTTAGTTGGGAGTCTGGGGCACTCCACATCCTGATCCTGTTGCGGGGGTCTTGGCTGGCGTAGATCCCAAGTTGAAACGGACTGGCGTCACAGCTTGCTTCCTTGGGCAATTATTTGCAAAATGATCGAGTTCATGACAGTTGAAACAGGTGACTCCTGCAGCTGGATTACTGGTCCTCTGAGGTGGATTGCTGTTGGTGCTGAGGTTGCGATTGCCTGAAGGAGTCTGGCGAGTCTTTGGTGCGAGGTCTGAATGTATTCGGAGGAGTGAAACGAGCGGTATTGAGCATTGGTTACGACTCTCTGGGTGATTACGATGGGCTCCATCTTGCATCATCTTTCTCTTCGAGATTCTTCTAATTCACGGCGAGATTCTTCAATGAGCATAGCTTTATCTACTGGTGTTGGAAATCGCATAGTCATTGCCAATGACTTGCACCTTTAGTCTGGATTGAGTCCACGCTTGAACTTCTTACGGCGAGCATCATCGGTGGCTACATCCTCTGGGCGTGGCGAGCGAGTTGAGTGAACTTATTAAGGTATTCACTCACCGACATCCCTTCTTGCTTGAGCTCTCGAATTCATTTTCTTCATCTCCACTTTTCCATCCGGGATATGGGGTGGCGAGCGATGGAAAACTCTGCCCAAGTGATAGTCGAGGGTCATCATGGGTATGCTGTAGTTCTCCCACCATTGAGGCGGTGCCCTCCAAATGATGGCGGCATAGAGAACCTTCTCACGATCTGTGCACTGAGCAATTGCAAGCTTCTTCTCAATGGAGCGAATCCAATCGTCGGCATCCAATGGTTCTGAAGAGTTGGAGAAAGTTGGCGGACGAGTCCTCATAAATTTTGCTAGCTTGGACTGGGGACGAGCTTGAGGAGGTGCAGCAGCAGCTTGGTTCTGTTGGTTCAATAGGTTAGCTAGGGAAACTACAGTCTGGTTCTGTTGATTCATCATGTTGTTCATGTTCTGCAACATTGTGTTAATTAGCTGAGTCTGAGCTGCCAGAAATGTCCCATATTCTAATCTGTCACTACTGGTGGTGGCGGTGGTGCATTAGGATTGGAGTTGGTGTTGGCACTGGCACTGGCATCCACGGGCGAACTGCGATCGGCTCCAGAACGAGTGTCAACCATCTGAGATGCAGCACAAGGGTTTGATAGGTAAGAGGAAGCGATGAGCGAGTGGTAAGATCATCTAGGGGAGTAGGTAATACCCAGGGACAAAAGAACACAGCCGAAAGGCTTCAAATAAAGAGGCAATTAAAGCTTTTTTTTTTACTAAAGGTATGGTTGCAACACTGTGCTTGGGGCAAGGGTACAACATACCGGCACACAAGCAAAGAAAATCTTATTATACGCAGACTAAACGTAACTAAACTGAGAGGAAAAACATGCTCAAGCACCGTTGAGCACTAGGAACCTATCTTATATGGTAGGTTTCTCGGATATGTCTTTGATGGCTTGGTTCCTGTCTCCCTTGGTTTGATTCCTTGCAGAAGACTCGAGGCCTTGAGAAGTTTCATGAGATAAGATCAATTTAGATTTCAAATCAATGTTTCAGCAAAGGAGAGAAATAAGAACCTAAGAATAAGGCGAGAGGAGACGAAAACTATTAAGTACCAATTTGTTGGTTTGATTTAGAAAATAATTTTGAAGACCATGCTAACTAGGATAGCGACCTACGATCGATATGGCTCGATACCATCTCTGTCGGGACCGGTTTGCAAATCGAAACCCTCTGTGTATCTGCACGAGTCCGAGGATCACGCTAGTGCACACAGTGGAAACATAGATGAAATACCATTCCATACAACGAATTAACTAAGAAGAAGCAAATTATTATTAAATAAAGCAAACGACCTTATGGTCAATGTTTACACCATTATGCCTTAAGGGCTTAAGAAACAAATACTATTGCAGCGGAAAAGATAACTTGAGCCATTCGACATGCCACAGGCAATCGTCTGGGGAACGCCTTCCTAATCCACGTAGTCTTCATAGAATTCCTCCTCATTATATTCATTATCTCCTTCAGCAACTGATCAACAAGGGCATAAAGCCGTGAGCACAAAGGTACTCAGCAAGCCGTAGGGAATTGATGCAATATATTCATGCACGGCTTGACAAGGATGGCTATAGGGTTCATTTGCAGAAAGGAATAACTTGAATTGAAATACAATAAATAGATTGAAAGCATATTTATGAAAAGATAGATAAATGATTGATAGATCAATGATAGACAACAAAACAACAGTGAACTCCCCGTTCACATCCCAACAATTCCACATTCCACATTTTATGAAACACTCTATACCCCATGTGAAATTCCCGGGCTTGTCCATGACCACGGACTCGGCTATTCGAATAGTTTTACACTTTGCAGAGATTGTACAACTTTACCCACAAGACATGAACATCTCTTTGTGCAAACATTACTAACACACTTCCTTTGGTGTGTCGCAGAGATATCATGACAAAGTCTTTACAATGCGCTGTCTAAACTCGGTACTGCCCGCTAAGGTTTCGCCCATTAGGGCCCCCTCATGCGCCTTGCGAATCTACCCGTCCATCCCGGAACCCACACCACCAATTGGCAGTACTCAAGGCTAGACATTGCAAATTAATCAGCTAAGTCTATCCCATACCAGACTCGTGGTAGTACGGTTAGGCCCAGTTCAATGGTGCACAAGATTAAGTATTTAATTGTCTCAGGCAAGACATCCACATCCCAATGTGCTAGAAAGCACCCCCTTTACTGCACGATCACTTGCCTGAGGGAAAACAATTCGTTCAACCAAGACCAATGGCAAACCCCGCCATGGTACAACAAATTTTACAATAGTGGCTAACGGCTACGATTCAATATCTCATTAAGTCAAGATTAACATTATTCAATGTGTGACATGAATCCCTTTGTACAACTAAGCATGTCTAAGCATAGCTACGATAACCCATTATTGGTATAATGATTATGTCCAACTAGTAATGTCCCAACCTAGGTTTAACAATGGATACATGACATCCCAATTAATCAAGGTGGCATAATGTCAACTAGCTATACATCTACTCCCATTACATAAGCATTGATACACAAAATAGCATGCAATTGTAATAAAGTAAATTTCTTTTGCAAACATAGGATCAATATGATCAAAGGATTACGACTTGCCTTGCTGATCTAGTGCTGAGTCTTGGACTTCGAAGTATTCGTTCGCTCCCTCGGAATTAGCGTCTACCGGAAAAGAAGCAACGAAACCAAATAAATACAAAACAGAGACTCAAACAAGCTCAAAACTGAAAATAAATGGCTCTGGAAGATAGATCTTGATTTTAGAAAAATTTAGAAACTTGAATCGCCTCAATCGGAGTTCGTATGAGGGAGAACGAGCTTCTGGAAAATTAAATTCAGAGAAAATACAGAAAATCAGAATTTCCGGATTTATTTTTGTACTGGAAAAACGATTTATTGCGCAACGCTGACGTCATCGGGTTCACGGTGGACTCGGTGCACCGCACGGGCTCGGTTCACCGTGCACCCGGTGCACGGCTGACGTCAGCAGCCCGACAGCAATGCTCGGTGGCGCGGCGGGTGACGCATAGGCGGCGTGGGTCGCCACGCGTCGCTCATCTGGCAACTTGACCAGATCGGACGGTTGGGGACACGGCTCGGGCGGTGAAGGACGTGGAGCAATCTAAGCCGCATACCAACGATCGAACGGCCGAGGCTCGCAGCGAGGAGCGACGGCGAAGCGGCGGCGCGAGCTTACCAGACTCGGGGAAGAAGACGCGGCCGACGGCGAGATGGCGACGGATCGGATGCGCGCGGGTGCGGATCCTGAAGAGGACAACGCGGGGAACTCAATGAGACCCGCGGCTATGGCGAAGAGGCACCGGCGGCGAAGAAATAGGCGGCGGAAGGTCTCGGGCACGGCGGCGATCGACGGCGAGCAAGAACTCGACGAACGCGGCAGCTCGGGCAGCAAAAGAGGGGGCAAAAGAAGCGGCAGCGGGAGGGGAACCTCGGGAGGCATGCGGCGCAGGCTTTTATAGCCTAGGGAGGCGTGAAGGGCACGGACTCCGAACGACAATGCGGCGCGCGGAATCCGGAGATCGCTAGGGTTAGGGTTTCGGCCCGGTGGCAAGGCTGTGTGCAGAGCTGGGCAATTTGGCCAGCCAGGCCAGCTGAGCGGGCGGAGGGAGCAGAACGGGCTGAGGCTAGGTGGATCGGAGAAGATTCGTCCCGAGAGGGATTTTGGTAATAAAATGATTTTCCCGAATTAAGAAAAATTCCAGAAATTCAATTAAATGCAAATAAATTCAAATAAATAGCAAACAAATTCAGAAAAATCCCCAAAAATATAGAAAAATTCCTTGGAGCACAATGAACCAAACTAAAACTGAAAATCTTGAGTTTGATGAATAGTTTAGTCAAATTAAATCCTTTCATTAATAGAAAAATCAATTTAAGCTAGGCTTAATTCAAGAAAATGCAAATGGTTTATTTTTTAATTCAAACATTCCAAAACTCAAATTTTGGGATGTTACAATCATCCATTTTCTGATTCATGTCATACAGTCTGTCCTTTATGAGATTGTGATTGGTACCAAGATGTTGGATATGCTGTCCTAGGTTCCCTTGGTTGCTGCTGAGTTGATCAAATCTAGACAGTACTTTATTTTGAAATTTTACTTATTCTTCATATCTCAGAGCTGCTGTAGCTTGATCTTCCAAGTATCTTGCTTGAAATCCTCTTTGATTAGCGTAATACTGTTGTTCAAAGGTTGAAAACCAAGCAGGTTGAGAGTTTGGAGCCTGAAATATGTCTTCTTGTGCTTGCTCAGCATGCTTTTGAGGGGACGAGGTAGGATATGGATAGTCAAAAAGACTCTGCCATCCAGGAAATGTATCGCTCTGATCATGCTCAGGATGAGCTGATGATGGGGGATAATATGACTCAAATTGTTGGGGCATCCCAGATCCTCCTGCCTCATGCTCATGTGCTCCTGGCCTGAAAGCTTGTGCTTCCATGAACCTTGCTGCAGCTGCTGACTCTTGAAGGTGATAGAGCTGTTGCTCTTCATTAAAAGTTCTATCAACTGGGCTTGAGAGAACTTAAGTGGCAGCATCATCCATATTTCCGGATTCACTTCCAGGAATCACTTCTGTTGCTTCTGGATGAGCAGATTCATGATGGCTTACAGTTTTATCTTTGTTACCACTTTGAGCACTAGGCTCTCTGTCATTTCCACTCTTAGCAGACTCATGATGACTTTCATAAGCGTGATGATGACTGTCATAGGAGGGCATATGACTTTCAAATGATTGATGCCAGAAATCACTGCCTTGAGCCTGTGAGTGCCCTCTGTGACTGTTTCTATCAAACTTATTTTCAGCTTCTGCACTCCACTCATTTTCTTCCTCAGCCAGTACAGGTTCTTCCTGCTGATTTTCTTGTAATCCTTGAAGAAAACCAGTGACCCTCAGGTTTTGTCCGTGGATATATGCATATTGTATTTCTTTGGGAAGCACTGAAATTCCCTATTCAGATCATTCTGAGATATTATGCCTTGTGCCAACAGGATTTGAGTGATTAGTTGAGCAAACGGTAAAGGGCTGCCAAATTTTCTGTAGATTGCATCTTCCATTTGCCCAAAGAAGTAATCAACTAAATCTATAGGTTGTCTTGACAGAATAAGATGCAGTAACCATGTCTGAACTGATGTCACACCTTCTTTGTATCCGGACGTGGGATATATTGTGTGCCTAAGTATTAGCAGCAGCTCTTTTGCTTCTTCAGTTAGACAGGAAACTCTGTTTGGATTAGAGTCTGCACTGGAGGTGTTCTTATAAATGTGCCCAGATATTTGTAGGTCCGGCATATCACCACTCAATCTCCATCTCTGGTGAGGGTACAACTTTTCAAATATTCTTGTTCGATTTGCCAAAGGACTTGAGACTCCAATTGCTGACTCAAACTGAGATGATCTGATTTTTCTTATCTTTCCATTTATAGTGAACATAATATATTTCCTCTGTTTGTTCACTAATAAGGATGCATAGAATTCTAGTGTTCTTGAGACACTCCATGGTATAGTCTTGTTTGACATTATATCACTCAGTCCAGGAGTTGAATTTATGCAGTCATACAATCCACTTGAGCCAATTATAGTATTTACTTGATCCCAGTCTACATACTGATGAGTTGACAGAGCAGATATTGTCTTTCCTTTTCCATCTTTTCTATGCAGATAAGCATTATATATGTTCTTGTGTAATAAAGACACAAAGTTTTCACCAAGAGCTGGTCTTGACTCAGGAAACCAGGTTTTCTCATTTACCTATCGAACTGCTCCCAGTCTTTTGGCACTTAGGTCGGCCAATTTCTCACTGCTAAAGATGTCAACTTCAGAAACCAGTTCAGTATTTTCTGAAGATGATTCACTGTTAGGCTCATACATACTGTCCTCAGAGGTTGATTCAGAATCTATCACTTGTTTTCCTTTTCTTGGGTGAGAGGTAACTACCTTTCTGTTTGCTCTTGCAGCATTGTGAACATCTTGAATTAATACAGGTCCTTGAGGTTGTTCAGGTAAATTTGTTCCAGGAGATGAACTAGACACTTTCTATTTCTTGCTCTTTACTTTATCAATGATCTTTCCAATCAATCCCCTCTTATCTGGGTTCTTTGACCTCATTTTGATTATTGACTAAAAACCGACTCTTTGCTCAGACTCAAGACCAAACCCTTTTCAAGCACAAGGCCAGACCTAAAGAACAGTAAGAACTAAAGTCTATGAACTAGGTCTATGGTTTGACACTTGAGAATAAAAGAAAAGTTTCAAGGAACTTACTGATCTTGAGAGAGATTCTTGCGCAATAATGACAGATGAACACCGTTGCCAAGATCCGATTAGGATTTGCTCCAGTGCAGAGATGAATTTTCTGGCTTAGAGGAGTTTGTGCAAGCAAGGATGTAACAAAAGGAAGATTTGATGGAAGAAGTTACTGCATTGAATGCATATTGCGAGAGTAAATATGCCTTGGTAACTGACGCCTTTAACCAGGGTGGTTGGAAAGGAACAGGCGTTTTGGTGAAAGGTAGTGGGACCCCCTTTTTGGAATCGGTTTGAGCAACACAGGCAGTCCCAAAAAAAACAAGCTCAGGTTAGCAAAGGGTAAGTCCTAAAGCAATAGGCAAGATTTTGAACAAAATTTGAATTTTGAGAAAAAAAGAAAAAGTTTTATTAAACTGATATAATTCATTTGAATTTGGATAAGAATCAGACTTAAAAACATTTGATCATAAGGCAAACTTGGTTTGGGAAAAAAAATCTGACGGTTTACTAATTGGGTCGGACCAAATTGATTCAAACTCAGACTGGACCAGTTTTGGTCCGCTATGGTAGGGTTTGGTCTTGGACGAAGTCGAGACCAAAGCTTCCATTAGCGACGGACCAAAACTTTTAGTCCGGTGCATTGATAATTTGTTTTAGATTGGTCCCATCCAAATAGGAACTTGCAAATTTATTTCAATTGATCTCAGTCTGCAAAATGTCTATGTTTCCAAAGATTAGAAAATAAGGGATATAGCTAAGATTAGAAACCAAAAACAGCGCAACACTAATAAACCAAAAAAAAGTTTTCAAGGAATGTTTGAGTCTGATATCCAAATGAGCTTAAGTATTTTCAATTTAAGCTCACTTGAGAAACTCAAGTGCTTAATATGGACATTTTGCTGAAGAGGAGAGATGTTGACTTACTATATTTTGGATTGGAAAAGGAAGAGGCATAGTAAGGTAAGTCTTATAGCAGCATTTTCTTATTTTTAGTTAAGAAACTTATTCAAAGAATTATTTTAATCTGAAATCAACACTTTTGAATTTATTTATTCACACCGTCAGTCGAAAAGAGAGCTGTTCGCCCAAGAGCGGCGCAAGATTTTAACACGATGTGTTATGCGTCGAGCCGAAGCTATATTTTGCGATAGACGGATGTGGATATCATTCAGTCGAGAAATCATGAGAGACAAGGAACATTCAAAGACATTTCAGAAAGACATTTCTTTATTTATATAAATTCCCAGTCATTATGCCCGGGAAAGATTTTACAGGGGGGAGAGCCTAAGTTTCACCCCGACGCACGCGCCTGAGTGTCTCCCTAGCCCTGAAAAGAGCAGGGAAGGCTTCAAGGAAAGCGTCTACGGCGGCATGGTCACGGCCGACCGCCCTGTCCTCTGCCATTTCTGCCAAAGCGCGATCGTAGTCCCTCCAAAGCTCCGCAAGCTCAGGGTCGTCCCGATCGTCCTTGAAAGTTCTTTTCGGCATGAGGAAGATCATAGTTAGGAGCACAAGAGGAAAAAGCTAAGCAAGAAGGATTACATCTCCAGAGCCCTGGTTCCCTTTTTATAGCTGTTGCGGCTAGGATGGAGTAAAAGCGTCATAATCCGAAAAGGCTTTGAAGTTAGTGAAGTTTCGGAAATATAGGAAGTTTCGGAAGCCGAAGAGGTTTTCAACGGAGGATTAAAAACAGTAGGGGCAAGAATTCGAGGGCTATGAGTATCAAGAGATGCATAGCAAGCAAACTTGATCCTCCTAAGTCAGACATCATCGAGCAACATTTGAAAAGGAAATAATATTGAGTTCATTTCTTAATTTTGAAAATTTGGCTTCATCCAGTGGCTTAGTGAAAATATCAGCCAATTGGTCCTCAGTTCTTACATAACAAAGCATAATATTTCCTTGAGCAACATGATCATGAATAAAGTGATGTCGAATTTCAATATGCTTAGTTCTGGAATGTTGGACCGGATTGTTTGCTATTTTCACTGCACTTTCATTATCACATAGCAGAGGTACTTTATCAAATTTTATCCAGAAATCTAGAAATATTTGTTTGATGAATAAGATTTGAGCACAACAACTGCCTGCAGCCACATATTCGGCTTCGGCAGTGGATAGTGCTACTGAGTTTTGCTTTTTAGAACATCAAGAAACTAAAGATCTTCGAAGCAAATGACAACCCCCTGAGGTGCTCTTACGATCAATCTTGCAACCGGCATAATCAGAATCTGAGTAGCCAAGAAGCTCAAAGGGAGCACCTTTGGGGTACCATAAACCAATACTAGAGGTAAACTTAAGATATCTAAATATTCTTTTTACAGAACTTAAGTGAATTTCTTTAGGAGCAGCTTGAAATCTAGCACACATACTGTTTGCACCAAAATTTGGCAAGTCTGGTCAAAATCGGCAATAAAGTCAAAGATACGGAATTAACGGACAAGATGGAAAGGTTTGGGGATACTTTGGTAACGGCAAGATCTTTAAGGAAATAACTGTCCGAAATAAGGCCGATACGGATCAAAACTTGAAACGTGTTGTAGTCGGACACGATCAGCCGAAGGGTATAAAAGAAGGACCAAAGCAAACTGCAAAAAACAACAACACAATACAATCAACTAGCTTTTACTTTTTCTACTTTTTCCTGTCGAGTAGGAGTAGCCTCTGTAATTTAGATCTTTCTTTGTAATCGATTTTGATCAATAAAGCTTCTTCAGAATCGATCTACCTTTATCCTCTGATTAGCCTTAATCGGCTAGTTAGACTTACCCTGTTACTTTGATCTTAATCGGCTTCAAGCTGATTGAGTCTAAGCCGATTGATCGTTACGATCGGCTTTTGAGTAAACTTTATATTTTACCTTATCGATTCTGAGTCAAATCGGTAGCACGCTCAAACCGGTGTTCATCGGTGTCTTCTTTGTCGAAACCCTACATCAAGTTTTTGACGCCAACACACTCTTAACACGCCGGTGGGACCAATGTCTTCATCGGAAAGTCGATTCCACCATCCGATCTCAACGCAGAAGCCATAATCATCCCAACAATGGACGATTTGACCACGGAACAACGTCAGGAAATAGAGACTTCGGAAGATGCGTTGGAGGAGATGATGCTAAGCATTATCGAAAACTAGGCGTGGCGTCACTCAAAAATCCGCCGCCGACGGTCAGCATACAGGAGATGCGGGTGTCACAGAACCGGTAAGCCGATATCTGCCTGCTCATCAAGCCGAATTATCGGCTATGGTTAATCAGTCTATGCACCACGCCTTAATAAATCAATCATCGGCTCTCGTGACAACTCTCAAGCCGATGATAGCAAATAGCGTTAAGTCTATAGCCCAGAGTTAGCCTCGTGCAGAAGCTTCGCTTGACCCATTACAAGCTCGCCAAATTATCTGTTTTTGTTAGCACAAAATACGCGAGCTCAACGGCCGATCCTAAACTATCGGCTATAACCTCACCCCCTACAATGATGCCTACGCAGCCGACCGTAATATTGCCTAGAGATCCTCGGTCAAGTGGGGTGAGCCATTACCACTCCTACACCGACGCCGCTAAGTTAGACGCATCGATAAATCGGCCGCCATCGGCTCCGTTCTATGCCTTTCCCCAATCGATTCCACAGCCGATTGGCT
This sequence comes from Otatea glauca, assembly GCA_036346275.1. Taxonomy (NCBI): domain Eukaryota; kingdom Viridiplantae; phylum Streptophyta; class Magnoliopsida; order Poales; family Poaceae; genus Otatea; species Otatea glauca. The sequence goes on from CM070712.1 coordinate 5,760,562, forward strand.
CCGAGAGATTCTCTCAAGATCCTACCATGCTTAGAAACCCAGGTCCACATAGGGTAGTGACATACTCAGAACCGTTTGTCCCAGTGCCAGAACCTCAAGGCAGGCATAATCGGCATGATCAGTATGGTCGTGTGCCGACGATGTAGCATAATTGGCAACCCGAGCTTGCACTCGGGGGGCAGGCTGCCAACTATGACCAACATTATCAAGGGCCTGCTATATGCCAATGGCCGATAATGTAAATTGGGCAGATCAGATTTCCGCTGTTTTACGGGACCAATTCGGCATACAACCTAAGGGTAAGGTTATCGGCTATAGAAAGCTGTATCCTGATTACATAGATCGTATGCCATACCCTCATAATTTCAGAGTACCAAACTTTGCGAAATTCTCTGGCGATGATTCAACTACAACGTTGGAACACATCGGACGCTTTATCGCTCAATGCGGCGAAGCGGCTCAATCCGATGGACTAAAAATAAGATTGTTCCCATTGTCATTGTCCGGAGTAGCTTTTACCTGGTTTACCTGTTTACCTCCGAATTCGGTCCACTTTTGGAACGATTTGGAAAGTCGGTTTCACGAATACTTCTTTTCGAGCAGTTTGGAGCTCAGGATTTCCGATCTAAGCTCCGTCCGTCAGAAATTTGGGGAATCGGTAACTTATTACATAAAAAGGTTTAGGGAAACTAGGAATCGATGTTTTAGTGTCACTTTGCCCGATAATCAACTTGCTGACTTAGCGTTTCAAGGATTGATTCCTCCGCTTAGGGAAAAGTTTGGAGGGCAAGAGTTCACTGACTTAAGTCACTTGCTTCATCGAGTATCGGCTCAAGAAAGCCGATTCCACGATAGTAAAGCGTTTAAGAGAGATTCAAGAACAATAATAGTAAGGAGAAGGACAAGGCCAAAGTCAATATGGTGAATATTATCGATGATTCTTGAGAAGACGATGAAGCGAAATAAATATAGCTGAATGGGTAAAAGGATCTAAAAAGTCCTTAGTCTGTTCTTGGCTAAAGCCGACTAGAAATAAGTCGGAAGTTAAATATGCCTTTGATGTCTCCAAATGTGATCGTATTTTTGATCTATTATTACAAGAAAAGATAATACTGTTACAGGGACATGTTATACCATCGGTGACGAGATCAAGAAACGCGGTATTGCAAGTGGCACCATTCTTTTTCTCACAATACTAATGACTGCAATATTTTCCGTCAATAGATCCAGTCGGCTATTGAGGACGGTCAGCTAAAATTTGCTGACGAGCCGACCATGCAAGTTGATGCTGATCCATTTCCAATCAACATGGTTCAATGTTCGGCTAAAGGAAAGGAGCTGATGCATGATGAGCCAAAGGAGGATCGGCAGTCAATATTGGTAGAATTGAACGCTGGTCAAACGCTGAAAATTACGATCGGCTCATTACAAATAGAGGCCGATCACGAAGGAAAAAAATTCGAGGACCATTAAACCCAAGGGAAATCCTCGGGTGGGTAAATGGTACAAAGCTGAAAAATCACCACCAAAGCAATCGGCCAAAAGGTCGGGACCAACTTTTTCACAATTGATGGATAAATATGAAAGGATGCATAGCCGACCACGATATCTTGCTCACCGGTCGGATAATTTATATCACACTGAAAATGTAGAAAGGGCCCATAGAAGATGTCCTTTTTGGCAGTTTTGTTGGGAAAGGGGAGTAGCACTGCCATCCCCGTATACATGCCCGATGGAGCATTATCCCTGCGATGATCGGCCAAGGCAATCGGCTAAAGATAGGCTGTCTGGGCCGATTCGAGGTTACAACGAAGGTTTCAGAAGGCCTGTTCACGAAAGGATATCTGGACCAAAGCAAGAACCAAACCAGGTCGAAACGCGGGGGTTCAACATGGACCAAGATAATCTCGTCGGCAAGATAAGGAAACCAGTAGAGCCGAAGCCTAGATGGTGTCCGTCAGGCCTTAGCCGATCGCAACGCAGACGACTTTAGAGGCCAAGGACTCAAGAGATCCAGGAAGCCGACGCAGAGAAACAGAGGGACGAAACTTTCAATGAGCTTCGTCCGGTCAAAATTGTCAAGAAAGAATGGAGGAAAAAAGAACAAGCTGAAGAAGATTTTGAATCGACAGACGATCTAGACTCTCCTATGATTAGGGATGATACACCCCCAATGGATATCAACATGGTGTTCACGTTGCCAGCCGAATTCAAAATCAAAATTGAATCGGCTAAAGAAACTTTTGCCCAATCTTGCTCGGGAGTCCAAAACGCAATCTTCGAGAAACCAAGAGATGATCATCGGCATTTGAAACCATTATATCTTAAAGGATATATAAATGGAAAGCCGATATCAAGGATGCTGGTAGATGGTGGAGCCACAGTAAACTTGATGCCCTACACGACTTGCAAGAAATTGGGTAAGTCCGATGAAGACTTGATTAAAACTAACATGGTTTTAAACGATTTCACAGGCGATCCCACAGAAGCCAAAGGTGTCATGGTTACAAAACTGACCGTCGGCAGTAAGACTTTGCCGACCGCATTTTTTATTATTGACGCCAAAGAAAATTACAGCGTTTTGCTTGGAAGAGATTGGATTCATGCCAACTGCTGTATCCTGTCAACTATGCATCAAGCGCTTGTCCAATGGAACGGAGAAGAGGTTGAAATTGTCACGGCCGACACATCGGCTCACATCGTCATGGCCAGTTCTGATGCGAATTAGCAACATGAAGAAGCAGGGTGTATATCGGGAAAAACATTAGAGGTTGTGATTTCATCTGCATGAGCAAGACATGACTTATGCCGATCAGCGTCAAGCCAGGCACATTTGATCGAGCAAACGAAGTGCTACGTCGATGGGGACAAGAAAAACAGTAAAGATATTACAAGGCAAAATGCAAAGCTATCGGCAAACAACGGATAGCTATGAAGCTATAGAAGACTTTCAAGAAGTTGAAAAGTTGGGTCAAGCCTTTACGTCCACCGATCTTCTTGAAGAAGTTGATATAGGTAGTGGTGATAGAAAAAGACCAACTTTTGTGAGCGCAAATTTAGATGTAAAATATAAAGAGAAATTAATCGAAATTCTTAGAAAATATAAAGATTGCTTTGCTTGGGAATATTACGAGATGCCTGGTCTAAGCCGACAATTGGTAGAACATCGGCTACCCATTAAACAAGGTTATAGGCCGTTTAAACAGTACCCTAGGCGTTTTAATCCGGCTCTGTATAAAATTATAAAAGAAGAGATAGAGCGATTGTTGGAGGCTAAATTTATAAGACCTTGTCGATATGCGGAGTGGGTTTCCAACATTGTTCCAGTTATGAAGAAAAACGGAAAACTGCGAGTATGTGTCGACTTTAGAGATTTGAACAAAGCGACACCAAAAGATGAATACCCGATTCCTATAGCCGATATGCTTATCGATGCTGCGTCGGGGAATAAGATTATAAGTTTTCTGGACGGGAATGCCGGATACAATCAGATATTCATGGCAGAAGCCGATATACCAAAAACAACTTTCAGATGTCCTGGTGCAATAGGTTTATTCGAGTGGACGGTTATGACCTTCGGATTAAAGAACGCTGGAGAAACATATCAGCGAGCCATGAATCTAATTTTTCACGATTTAATCAGCCACATTGTTGAAATATACATTGATGATGTCGTGGTAAAATCTGCAGAGGACTTGCAGCATTTGGCCGATCTAGAAAGAGTTTTCCAGAACATAAGATCGCATGGCTTGAAGATGAATCCTTTCAAATGTGCGTTCAGCGTATCGACTGGATAGTTTTTGGGTTTTATGGTGAATGAGAGGGGGATTGAAGTCAATCAAACAAGGGTCAAAGCCATAGTCGATACAATGCCCCCGACGTGCAAAAATGAGTTACAGAAGTTGATCGGCAAAATTAATTATCTCCGAAGGTTCATCTCGAATCTCTCCGGACGGATCCGCGCATTTACCCCACTGTTGAAACTGAAGGATAATTAAGAGTTTGTATGGGGAGCCGATCAGCAAAAGGCTTTCGACGACGTTAAGAAATATTTAGCTAATCCTCCGGTTTTGACCGCGCCACAAAAGGGGATTCCATTCAAGTTATATATATCGGCTGAAAAGGAGACTATTGGGTCTGTTTTAGCACAAGAAGTTGATGGAAAGGAAAGGGTTATCTTTTATTTAAGTCGACGCCTTCTTGATACTGAAGTCAGGTACCCTTTCGTTGAGAAATTATGCTTGTCTTTATACTTCTCATGTACAAAGCTAAGACATTACATTTTAGCATCGCTTGTAAAGTAATCTGTAAAGCCGATGTTATAAAATATATGTTGTCAGCTCCAATCCTGCGGGGTCGACTTGGCAAATGGGCTTATGCCTTGGTTGAGTTCGACCTGTCCTATGAATCCACCAAAGCAGTCAAAGGGCAGGTATTAGCCGATTTTATAACAGGACATGATACTACTACTAATTTGCTATCCGTAGCCCCTTGGCAATTGTTTTTTGACGGGTCTGTGTGTAGAGAAGGCGATGGAATCGGTATAGTGCTCATATCGCCTAAAGGGCATAACTTCGAGTTCGCATTTCGGCTAAATAGCCGATGCTCAAATAATCAGGCAGAGTATGAAGCGTTGCTCAAAGGTTTGCAGTTATTGGAAAATATTGGAGCAAGTACGGTTGAGGCATACGGGGATTCTATGCTAATTATACAGCAAATCAAGGGAGAATACCAATATCGGGACGAAATACTGCTAAAATACTTGGAGCAATGCATAGAGATCATCGGCTCGTTTACATCATTTTCTATCGGCCACGTCCCTAGAGAGTTGAACGATAGAGCTAATGCCTTGGCTCAACAGGCATCAGGGTACAAAGACCTCGACCGATATCAAGTGACTGAGCTAATAGATAAAGCCGTCATGTGTGTGGATGTCGCGGATTGGAGGACGCATATAAAGAAATACCTGATCGATCCATCTGAGCCGATAGAACGCAAAATTAGGCAACAAGCTTTGAAGTACATTGTTATGGACGATACGTTATATTATCAGACGATGGAAGGATTGCTATTAAGATGTCTTGGGGCCGAAGAAGCGCGAATGGCAATGGGTGAAGTACATGAAGGCATTTGCGGTTCTCATCAATCGGCCCATAAGATGAAATGGATGCTTAGACGGACAGGTTACTTTTGGCCGACAATGCTAGAAGATTGTTTTAAATACTACAAAGGTTGTCAAACTTGCCAGAAATTTGGCAATGTACAATTAGCACCAGTATCGGCTTTACACCCAATTATCAAGCCATGGCCGTTTAGATGTTGGGGAATAGATATAATCGACCAAATATTTCCTGCATCGAGCAAAGGCCACAAGTTTATTTTGGCCACAACTGATTATTTCTCAAAGTGGGTTAAAGCTATACCACTCAAGAAAATAACCAGTGTTGAAGCCATCGGCTTTATTAATGAACATATTGTTCATCGGTTTGGAATACCGCAAACGATTACAACCGATCAAGGCACGGTTTTCATGTCCAATGAGTTTCAGACTTACGCAACAAGTCTGGGGATTAAACTATTGAATTCATCCCCATACTATGCTCAGGCTAACGGACAAGCCGAGTCGTCCAACAAAACGCTGATTAAACTGATCAAAAGAAAGATCGATGAAAAGCCGAGGAATTGGCACTCAGCTCTATCGGAATCACTTTGGGCATATCGGCTAGCTTATCACGGAGCGACGAAGCTTTCACCTTATCAGCTAGTGTATGGTCAAGAAGCCGTATTACCCGTTGAAATCAATATTGAATCTATACGAGTGGCCATACAAAACGGTTTGTCGGCTCAGGATTATAACGATTCAATGATCGATAACTTGGATGAACTAGCAGAATTTCGTTTATCTACGCTTGATCGGCTAAAAAAGAATAAAGCCAGAGTTGCAAAAGCATATAATAAAAAGGTTGTGCATAAATCTTTTGATCAAGCCGATTTGGTGTGGAAAACAATATTACCAGTTGGATCAACAGATAACCGATTTGGAAAATGGTCACCTACGTGGGAAGGACCATATAAAGTTAATCGGCTAGTCGGCGGAAATTTGTATATAATAGAGACATTGGAAGGGTATGTATTGCCTAAAGCCATTAATGGAAAATATTTGAAGAAATACTATCCTAGCGTTTTGATTGGAGCCTAGCTGACTAAGGACCACATTCAAAAAAAGCCAAGTTAACACGATGCTGTTAATCGGCTAAAAGGATTGAAGATTCAAAGGAAATGTATTTACTAGGAAGCATAATTAAATCGGTTAAACAGCCGATTGTCAAAAGTTACAAGCATTCAGACAAGTCATTTGATATTTAACAAAGTTCTACAATCCATGATCTAATACTGAATGCCCGATCCGGGGAGAGTCGCGCCCAGAGCCGACAGAGCACCCGCTGCTTTTGCGATTGTCTCTTGGATTTCATTAAGAAGGCGATCATCATCCTTGGCATTCCCGGGCACTGGCTTTACCTTGACCGATTAGCCGTCCTGCTATCAGCGGCCGCGGCAATGCTAAGCTTTTGCTCTTTCATCTCCAATGCAGTTTTCTCCAAGATCTGTTGGCCTTCTCCGATTTGCTTTTCAAGCTTGGCCAACTCTTCCAAAAGAAGTTTCTTTGTTTTTTCTAACATGGAGAGGGACTCTTTGGTCGACTTAAGCTGCTGAGCACCGGTATGAAACTTACGTTTGTTTGCCACGGCGTCGTGACCAATTCATCAAGAGCTTACGATCGGCTTCTTGAGCTTCACGACGTCGAATTCGGTCTTGTGCCGCCTCCACTTCAGACTTCCTATCATCCAAGTGGCACACATTGAGGAGGGCTTGCATTGCTTCCGGAGGAAGGTCGGCTTCAACAGCAGCCATAGCATCTCTGATCGGTTGATTATTAGCTAAGATCTCCGATTGGGGCCGCATCACTAAATCAAAAAACTTATCAAGACACTCCTTAATGTCCGGAGCAGAAGTGACGGCAGCCGATGCCTCTTTGGACACTTCAAGGATCCTCCTAATTTCCGCATCATAATCATCGGTGGCCATGATCTCTGGGTCATCAAGATCGGCCAAGGAGAATCCTAGCAGGTTTGTTGGATCTGATAGCTCTGAAAGATCAGCGGTTGGAGCAGGTAGGGTCGGCTGCGGCTTAGGAATTGGCACAGCAGAAATATTCGGCAGATCGGCTAAGATCTTCGCAGCTTGAGTTGATTGTGTCGGCTATAAAATAATAATAAAGGGTAAGCCAATGCATCGGAAGACTTAGATACTTATGAAAGATCAACTCTTACCTCTCCAGTGGCCGACACGTGTGGTGAACTCTCACCGCTCTGTTCTTGGGGCTTAGAAGTCTTCTTGGCGGCAGCCTTTGTGTATTTTCGCTTCTTTTCTTAGGAGTTTATCGGATAAATCAATCATAGATGAAAAATGATCAGAGAATTAAATGAAAGCCGATAAAAGACTTACTGGGTTGTTTTTGTTTTTCCAAGTCTGATAAAGAGGGGCTCTGAATTCCCAAAGATCGAGGCGTAACTTTGTAATGGCAAACGATTGTTCTTTGTTTTTGGGTTGAATGTCACCCGATGGGTTCGCAGCCACTCTCTTTCCAGCCTTGTCCTGCACAGAAGTAAAGTTAGATGCAAAAGAAACTTCATGGAATGCGAAATGGGAAATTTGGACTATAAAAGCTGATACCTCACTAGAGACATCTAAATTCGTGTTAGTATATCCAGTCGAAGTGGTCTCGCTACTAGAATCGGCATTAGATGCTAGCGTCGGCTCTAGAAGGTTTGGGAAGAATTCATTAACAATGTTAGATGGAGACTTTGACCGATACAAAGTTTCTGCAATAACTGACCACCACGAAGTATAACCTCCTGCTCGTCTGGTGTTCAGGAAAAAGTGCGGTAAAGATTGGATTTGCAGGTCATTGGACACTTCAAGAACAATCTCGGCCGACATAGCATTACGGACTCTGGCCCATGGCTCAAGCCGATCAAGAAGCTGAAGACTTGGAATCAATTGACCAAATCCTAGTTGTCTTGCATAAATGGACGCATGGTAGAATTCATATGACGGCTGGTATATCTGATTCCTTGTGTAGAGACCAGCATGAAGAATACAAGGAGAAATAAAAATTCTGTACAAACCGAGGGGTCTCCGAAGACATCGCAGAGCTGTCGGCTTCAAGACTAAGGAATGAAGGCCATGGAAAATCGGCCACTTGACTATAGCTGAAAAAATCTCGCTGCCTCAAATCCGCGTCGCTCAAATTAAGGAAAAAGGACATATACTTCTTGGAATCAGCTGCTGTAATTTTTGTCTCGCCACCGGAACACATGATGAAACGTTCGCCAAAAGATCGGCTTGCTTGATATTGAGGTATGGCGTTCTCGGGATTGTCTTCTCTTGGGAAAGCTGTATCTTCGGTAGGTTCTAAGTCAAAAGGTCGGCTAAAGAAGCAACATAGCCAGACCTGAATAAACCATAGGGGACCTCCTATGTCACCCACGGTGAAGTCGGCAAAACCCGTGTAAAGACGACTCCTAATAACATGCATCATCTGGTATACTGCTCCGAGGAATCTTTTTCCAAGTGCAAGCCGACGGCCCTCTACTAATCCTTCTGCAATTGTCTGATATACTTGGGTTGGTCCTAATGAAGCACCGCAAAACAAAAAACGATCAAGCCACAGGTTAAGGAAAGCGATATGTTCTTCGTCCGATACCAATCCATTTACTTTATGTTATTTGCAATATACTTAGACCAGCCTTCGCCTTTTGATCGGATAAGCTTATGTTTGGGTTTGTCACTAAAGGCCGACACTTGTTCCCCGTCCGGTCTCAGGCAGCAAAGTTGAGCAACATCCAGCAAGGTTGGGCCGATCATACTGGTGCGAAACATAAAAGCATTAAACGAATCCGACCAGAAATAACAAGCCGTGGCCACTAAGGGCTCATTGGCCTCTAGATCGGATAACTCAAGGAAATGCATTCTGCGATGCCCATTCTCTCCCAAGACTCTCTTTTTTGGGCTGCTACTCGATTGTACCAACTCTTCCAACCTTTAAGTGCAGTCGGCCAAGCCCTAAAACTCTTACTCCAACCCTCAATATTATATCCTCTAGCCGATAAGGGGAGACGAGTTACTTCTTGATCAATGACTGTAGCTGCATCTAAGTTTCCTAATGGGCCGAGAAAAAATTGATGAACATTGTTGGGGATTGGGATAAGTACCTGAGAGGGATCCATTCAGCCGATCTTGATGTGAAAACCGACTGAAGTCAAAAGAGTTGGCGTGCCAGTGAGAGAACAAGATGCGGAAGGAAGAAGCCGATTGTGAATGGCGTGAGAGCTCGAGCACGTGAAGAATGATTGAAGTGGGGGCCGCATTTTATAGCGTGGTGAAAATTTGAAGCGGCGGGAAGTGAATCTCAAAAGGCGCGAGTAGTTAAAACGCACTACCCGCATGTCAGAGAATTACAGCGTGAATAAAGTAGCAGTTATTGAGCGAAGTTCAACAGTTAGCCGATTGAAAAAGCAGATAAAATTGTGATTTTTGACAGATGACAAGTCATCTCTCAAAAATGGGGGGCATATGTTTGCACCAAAATTTGGCAAGTCTGGTCAAAATCGGCAAAAAAGTCAAAGATACGGAATTAACGGACAGGATGGAAAGGTTTGGGGATACTTTGGTAACGGCAAGATCTTTAAGGAAATAACTGTCCGAAATAAGGCCGATACGGATCAAGACTTGAAACGTGTTGTAGTTGGACACGATCGGCCGAAGGGTATAAAAGAAGGACCAGAGCAAACTGCGAAAAACAACAACACAATACAATCAACCAGCTTTTACTTTTTCTACCTTTTCCTGTCGATTAGGAGTAGCCTCTGTAATTTAGATCTTTCTTTGTAATCAATTTTGATCAATAAAGTTGCGCATCGCCGATTGTTGATCTTCGTCAATTACACCCTGTCGGGACCCGAATATGCAAATCCGAACCCTCTGTGTATTCATGCGATCCGAGATCACGCTTAGCACACACATCATACAGGTTGCACATTCATGACATTCACAAAGATATAAGAATAAATAGTGCAAACATGTATATAAATCGAGTTATGCGACCTTATGGTCTCCTTACAGATAAATCGACCACACAGGGCTTACATTATTCAAAGTAAAGAAATAGCAATGGAACATAAGTAAAGGTCGTGGAAGCCTTCATCTTGCCACAGAGCAACCGATTGGGCTTGCCCCTAGTTGTTCGTATCCTCGATGTACTCCTCCTCCCAAAGCGGTGTAGTCTCCTCCGATGTTGAGGTTGATAAGCAAGGTGGGGTGAGTACACAAGGCACTCAACAAGTAATGCACGAGAATGCGATGCTAGTACTACATGCAAAGCTTATTCCAAAGGGTTGGCTTAAATGGTTCTTTTGCATCAAATAAAGAATTTTAAACCAATATCTTAATTAGATTAAAGCATTGGAGCAGTTATAAGTAATACTAATTTCTTCAAATGGTTTTTCTTGAAGATTCTCGGCACACTTATGAGTTCATTTTAACACTTGGTACACAGCCACCCTTCCCACATTTTGTTTATGAAAATCTACCCTTGATCAGTAATCCCGAGCAATGCTCAATAACGTGAAACACGACTATTGAATAGGTTGACACTCTGCGGAGGTTGTACACTTTACCCACAAGATCTGACCGCTCACCACACGGTGATTATCGCAACAAAGCTTTTCAGAACTTCTACCTTAACCAAAGAACCTTTCCGTGTTGCCTTCACTATCACTTCCCTCACACAGAGCGAAGTATAGGACCGGCCAATCACCATTGGATGGGCACCAAGCCGTAGCACAGTCGCTCCCCATACTGAGATACACCCCGTGTCTTGTCACCCCGAGTATCGGAGGAAGATATCGAACCCTAGTCAACTAGGTCATCCCATATCGCACATGTGGTTGTGCGGGTGACTCGGATCAAAGGCTTGCAAGGTGAAGTCCTTAGCGGCCAAGGCAAGACTTCCAACACTCAACAATGGCACACACCCAATGTGGCACATAGACTCACATCACTCATCAACCCAAAGCCACACAGCCCACGAGCACACTGACCTCTTGCCACTTGCCCCAGTCTAAATCATTTCCCACCCGATTGATTATTGTACAACACATGCGGCAATAACTCAACATCGGCATGGAACCACACAGTCATTGTACCTCAATCTCATCATGTGGCATCATCACACCACTTTTCAAAATACATTCAAAGTCTTTAATCGATATTGTAGCATTTTTTCCGAAAGATCACTCATGATTCGTTGCAAGGCTAAGCATCTACTCACGGTCTAGCCTCCGTGTTGGCACAATATTAACATCCAACTAATATAATCAAACTTAGGGTGACAATGATTTAGGGCATACAATTAATAATTCAAGGTGGCATAACAAAATGGGTTGATTAACTACATTATCCCGAATCAATTTAAATTCATTTTAAATAAATAAGCATGCATAGTTTCAAAGCATAAACTACATTTTAAAACACTGGGATCAAAATGATCAAAGCATCACTTGCCTTCAAAGAGTTGCTGGTCTTGTTCCGAAACTTGGTCTTGAGCGACGATTCTTTCTCGAAACTTTCCGGCAAATTTGCGTCTTACGCGTACAAACAAAATATGCAATAAATAGCTAATACAGAAGACTAAATGACCTCAAAATTCAAATAAAATTCACCATTAAATAGCTCACAATTTTATGAATTTTTAGAAATTTGAATCACCCAAATCCGAGTTAAAATGCCAAATTTATATTCATTTGAAGTTTGAATAGAATCTGAAAATACATAAATTAAGAAAATCCGATTTTTCTGAATTATTTTTATCTTTGAAATTCGCTTTTATGACGTCGGCACCGCGTCATGATGACGTCGGCACGAAATGAATTTGGTCGAAATATTTTTATATATAAAAATATTTATGGCGTCATCGGCGACGTCACCGACACGTGGCACGCCGAGGTCGCCACGTCGTTCGTCTATTGGTGGGTCCACGGTTCGGCTCGGTCCACCGTGGACTTGGTTCCTGAAACAGTGCAGACCACGCGGCAAAATCGAACCGTTCGCTAAAATCGGCGGTCGGATCCTATGCTCTGCGCGCTCGGCGACGCCGATTCCGTGCGACCACGCGTCACGCGTCGAGCGGTCCCCTCGGATCAGCAACGCCAGCGACGCGCGCGGACTCGGCGGCGCTTGATCTGCAGCGACACGCGGCGCAATCGCAACGGCTCGTTTGAAATCAGCGGCCGAGATTGGTCACGCCGGTCAAAGGAAACACGCGGCGCACGCGATTGGTTGGAGGTGCGGCGCTATCACCGCCGCGCGTTCAAATTTGAGCGGCGCGGATCCTAGGACAAAACCGGATCTGAACTCAACCGTTCGGATCCGATCCAACAACTCGAGTTCGGGAGTTGTTTACTATACATGGCGCGGCGTGGCTCAATCCTCGCGCGTACACTAACGATCCAACGGTGAGATGCAACCAAGTTCTGAGAGACTAGATCTAATCTCTACCGTTCAAACCAGATCTAATAGTACAGATCTATTCTAGAAGAACACAAAGAAAAGTGACGTGGACGAACCAGAAGCGTGCGATGAAGATCGGACGGACGACGAAGCTCGGTGAAGGCGACGGCGGCGCAAAAGAAAAGGTCACGCCGTTTGAGGAAGATGGCGCGCCCACGGCGCTCTGGGATTTTCCGTGATGAAGTGGCTCGTTCGACGCGGCTTGGTGGAAGGATTACTCCAGTGACCTTGGCAACGGCGGAGAGAAACCGGCGGCGAAGTAAACGACGAAAAACCGCGGTGGCACAAAGACGCAACTACGGCAAGCTCGCTCAGGCGCTAGAGAGGGTCTCGGCGTGCGTACGAGGAGTCAAAAGACGCGGCGTGAAGGTCTCTGCACGACGCCATCAACGGGGACTTAAGGGCTGCCTCGATGTGCGCGAAACTGCCGACGGAAATCACGGCCATCAAAGCCCACGTCTCTCCGGCGATCTCGCGGGGGCGAAGTGACGTGGCGCAATCCTGCGCGTCCGTGCGGCGACGATCCGAAGGCTCACGCATGCAGGCGACGTGGCGCACTCACAGGCGTTCGATCCGGATCAGACGGCTTGGGCTGGGGCGGCGCTAGGGTTTCGGCGCGGTTGGGCCGGCGACACGCACAGTAATGGGCTCGGCCCATTACTGTTCATCTGATTTTTAAATCATTTCACATTTAAAATAATTCTAGAAATTCAATTAAATCATTTGGAGCTTTTAAAATAGCAGAAAAATTCCAGAAAAATTCCAGAAATTACTTTGAGATGTTTGGAATTCCATTAAAATATTTGCAATAAAACTTTGCAAAAAAAAATTTCCATTATTTAATTGTTTTCAAGAAAAGTCGTATTTGAATAAATCCAAATAGACTTAAATAAATTCCCAAAAATTAAAAAAAAAACAAAAATACTCCAAAATTTAAATTAGAGCAAAAATTAGGGTGTTACAAACCTCCCCCTTAATGTAATCTCGTCCCGAGATTCGAGGTATCTTACGAAATAGGTTAGGGAACTCCTTCTTCAGATCTTCTTCACGTTCCCACGTTGCTTCACTTTCCGAATGGTTGCTCCATTGAATTCTGAAGAAACGTGTTGACTTGTCCTTGTCTCTCTGTCCATTACGTCCAGAATCTTCATCGGATGTTCTTTGTAAGTCAGATTTTCTTGCAGCTCAATTGCCTCCAAAGGTGTTTGCTCTTTTGGTACTCGAAGACACTTCTTCAGTTGTGATACATGGAATACATCATGCACTCCTGCCAAAAACGGCGGTAACTCCAACTGATAAGCAACTTCACCTCTGCGGCTCAAGATCTTGAATGGTCCGACATATCTGGGTGCGAGCTTTCCTTTTGAATGGAACCTTCTAACTCCTTTGAGAGGCGTGACTCTAAGGTACACAAAATCTTCGGGTTCAAACCTCAGTCCCCTGCGACGGTTGTCAGCATAACTCTTCTGCCTTGATTGTGCAATCTTCAATCTTTCCCCGATCGTATGACCGTTCTTCCGCTTCTGAAGAATGTACGGTCCAAAACATGTCGTTCGCCTGTCTCATTCCAATTCAATGGTGTTCGACAAGACCGACCATACAAAGCTTCAAATAGAGACATTTGTAAACTCGCCTGATAACTGTTGTTGTAACTAAACTCAGCATAAGGCAAACACTTGTCCCATGAGGTGGAATATGCTAAGGCACATGCCCTCAACATATCCTCTAATATCTGATTGACTCTCTCAGTTTGTCCATCTGTCTGCGGATGGTATGCTGTACTGAAGTTCAAACGAGTTCCCATCGCTTCATGTAGCTTACCCCAAAATCTGGAGGTAAATTGGGTACCTCTGTCTGACACTATTTTTTTCGGTACTCCATGCAAACAAACAATTCTTGACATATAAAGTTCTGCTAACCGGTCTCCGGAATAAGTGGTCTTCACGGGTATGAAATGTGCCACTTTAGTTAAACGATCTACTATGACCCATATGGAATCATATCCACTTTGCGTTCTAGGCAATCCGGTTATGAAATCCATACCATTTTCTTCCCATTTCCAATCAGGTATCTTTAGGGGTTATAATAGCCCTGTTGGTCTTTGGTGCATAGCTTTGACTCTTTGGTATATGTCACATATTGCAACGTATTCGGCGACTTCTCGTTTCATGCTTGGCCACCAAAATCTCTCCTTTAAATCTTAATACATTTTCGCACTTCCTGGATGAATTGAGTACTTGGAGTCATGGGCCTCCCCCAGAATTAACTGCTTCAACTCCTTTTTGTTCGGCACACAAATGCGCTCTTTAAACCACATAGTACCTTGTTCATCCAGTTTGAAATCTTTTGCTTTGCCTTCATCCATTTTGCCCTTAATTCTTTTGATCTTATCATCATCTTTACGCCTTCCCCGATCTGATCTTCGAGTAGGTCTTACTTCAAAGTTGCTAGGAATCATACCGTACCATTTCGCCTAATTTAAAATCCTTACACAATTCTGCTGACTTGTTTCCAACAAAGATATTTACACTGTGGTTCTTTCTGCTCAAGGCGTCTGCCACCACGTTGGCTTTACCCGTATGGTAGTGAATTCCCACATTATAATCCTTGATTAACTCTAACCATCTTCTTTGCCTCATATTTAGGTCAGCTTGTGTGAAGATATACTTAAGACTTTTATGATCAGTATACACTTCACATCTATTTCCGGTGAGATGATGACGCCATATCTTTAGTGCATGCACTACGGCAGCTAATTCCAAATCATGAGTCGGATAGTTCTCCTCATGTGGTCTCTATTGCCTTGATTTTGCATCAACACGCATCCCAATCCCTGACGCGATGCATCACAATAGATGTCGAAGTCTTGATGAACGTCAGGTAAAACTAGTACAGGTGCCGATGTTAATCTTCTGTTCAACTCCTGAAAACTCTTCTCACACTCAGGTGTCCATAGGAATTTCCTTTCCTTTTTCAACAATTGCGTAAGAGGTCTCGCAATCGTAGAGAATCCTTCGATGAATCGACGGTAATACCCCGCCATTCCAAGGAAACTACGAATTTGGGTTACCGACTTGGGTTGTTCCCAATGTAGAACTGTCTCCACTTTTTTTGGATCTACCGCAACTCCTGCTGCAGTCATTATGTGTCCAAGAAATTCAACCTTATTCTTCCAGAAATCACATTTGCTAAATTTTGCAAACAACTGTTGCTCTCTCAACTTTTCAAGGACTAGCCTCAAATGCTCGGCGTGCTCTTCTCTCGTCTTGGAATAGATAAGGATATCATCTATGAATATGACGACGAACTTATCCAAATATTCCGTAAAAACCTTATTCATTAAGTTCATGAAATATGGTGCATTTGTCAAACCAAAAGACATCATTTGAAACTCGTAGTGTCCATATCTTGACGAAAATGCAGTCTTCGAAATATCCTCCGATCGGATCTTCAATTGATGGTATCCTCGATCGGAGATCAATTTTGGAGAAGACTCGCTCCTCTCAATCGGTCAAACAAATCATCGATCCCGGGTAGCGGATACTTATTCTTTATCGTCACATCATTGAGTGCACGATAGTCTATACACATCCTGAAACTTCCGTCCTTCTTCTTGACGAATAAGACAGGTGCTCCCCATGGCGATGAACTAGGTCCTTTAAATCCTTTTTACAGCAGTTCTTCAATTTGCTTCTTCATTTCCACCAATTCCTCTGTGGACATCCTGTAAGGTCTCTTAGCTATGGGAGCTGTCCCTGGAACCAGCTCTATCACGAACTCAATATCTCTATCTGGCGGTATTCTAGGTAAATCTTCCGGGAAAACATCCGGATATTCATTGACTATGGAAACCTCCTCTAAGCTGACAGTCTTCATGCTGTTGACCATTAATTGTCCATCCCGCACTGGTTTTGCTTCAAACTCAATCTTCTTTCCATCCGGCTCTCGACCGATATGACTCTTTTTCCGCAGTCCAATACTGCCTTGTGATTGGTTAACCAATCCATTCCCAGGATAACATCCAAGGTTTGGGTATTAAGGACGATTAAGTTCGCTAGAACTCAACTCCATTAATTATTAGTCTTACCCAGAACATCCTACTTTAGATCGGAGTTCTGATCCGAGGATTGGACTATGAGCACACATTTAAGATTCACTATTTCCATATCATTTTGAACAGCAAAATCTCGGAAATAAAAGAATGCGAAGCTCGGAATCAAATAAAGCGGTAGGTGGTAATCGAAGTTTACTAGAACTTACCCGAGACAACGTCCGTGGCGCTCAACTTCATCCGTTGTAATGTGGTTGACTCGGCCTCGCAGTTCCTTGGGATGGAGTTGTTCTTTGTTGATGCCCCACGGTTCACGATTGGCGCGGAAGTCCTTACGGTGTGTTCCCTAGGTTAAAGCGGACCGGGTGACACCTCCTTCTTAGGGCGTTTGTTGGCAAAATGCCCCATTTCATTGCAATGATAGCAACGCCTTCCCACCGCTCGAGAGGTTCCTCCACCTGCGCTACGCTTCGGGCCGAGTCTCAACATTCGACCCCATCGGGCGATTTGCCGCAGGTGCCCTATCATTGCCTCTGGGCTGGTACCGGATGAACTGTTGAGGTGCCGTCCTCTAATATAAGAGCTTTGTTAACTAGCTCTTGGAAGTCAGGGAATGTGTGGTGATCGGTCCACTGCAACCCCGCATTCAATCCCTTCATGAAGCGGGATTGTCCGCCTTATCCGTAGCCACGTCCTCCGGTGCGTAGCGTGCGGCTTGGGTGAACTTGTTCGTAATCGCCACCGATCGCCGCCTTGCTTGAGGCTCCGAATTCCTCCTTTTAAGATCCATGATACCCTGGGTATGGTAATCGGGCGGAAGGTCGAGGTGAATTCTCCCACGTGATACTCTATGGGTCCTCATGAGTCGCGCAGGTTTCCCCACCATTCTGCGGCAAATCCTTCGAGTTGATGAGAGGCATAGAGTACCCTCTCATGTCCTACACACTAGGTAATGTGCGCTTCCTTTCAATTGTCCTTAGCCAATCGTCCGCTTCTAGTGGATTGGCGTTACTGAAAAGTGGGTGGACGAGTCCTCATAAACTCCGACAACCCGAGTAGGGGTGTGGTCCATGGTTACCCCCAGGTTGAACATTCACAGCAGCTTGATTGGATATCTGATGCATGGTTTGAACCATCGTGTTCATAAGTTGAGTCTGGGTAGTCAAGAAGGCTCCTGTGTTACGCATATCGACTGTGGCGGTTGAGGATCGCTCTCTTCATTCAGTTGTCCGCTGGTTAGCTCCACTTCCACTGCTCCAACATTTCCATGTGTCCTCACCATCTGTTGCCAGCTTCCAAGGTTAAGAGAAGAAGAAAGCATAGACAAGTAGAAGAATTCATGTGGGGAAATAGGTGTAACTTAAATTATTTAGCCACTTTATTGATATAATATAAAGCAGTACGGTTGCTCACAAGTGCCTAAGGGCAATGCAACACATACGAGACACTCACAACCAAAAACAAGTAAGCAAACATAGGAATCCATGACGACTCACACCTAATGGTGACTCTGAAGAAAAAGACGCGACTCAGACATTCGAGTCTCGACACTACACTCTACTAGACTCAATCACTCATCGAGCCAACCCGGCTGCGGCTCCTCGAGCATACACCGTGGGTGCTCCGAATCGGGCAACCGGGTCCCGTGACCCATCGCGGGTGGTGCAAATGACCCCATCGACTACCGTCCCGGGTTGCTCGCTCCCGACCCGTGCCTCCTGCTCTGGCTCCTCCGGATCTGGATCGTGTAACTCCAGAACTAGCTCAGGCTCGGGTCCATACAAAGCCATCTCTAACTCCTGGATCTTCTGCATGGAGTGAGCTAAGCCCTCCCGCAGCTGGATCTTTGCCTCTGCGACCTCGACACGGGTCCTCTGCAACTCCCGGACTGTCTCGTCCAAGGCGTCCTCCTGGGCGATGACGTACCTCGCCAGGTGGGTGATAGTGGCGTCCTCCTCTACAAGCTCCATCCTCTCCAAACGATTGTCTCGACGCGGATGGTGACGAAAGACGGTGCCTCTCAACTCGCGGAGTAAGTGCGGGCAATCGCCGCATCGCTCGACGCGCCGACTCGTGGATTCCAGCCTCAAAAGAAGACCTCCTGACCATGATGTAGATAGGACGGCTCTCCCTCGTTCTCTCCCGAGCATACACTGTGATCTTGACATCCCAGGCGACGTCAAGTCCCGCCTGCACTCACCAAAGTCCTCGACATGCTGGTCTCATCAAAACCTCCGAGCAACCTGCATCATACGCCATAACTCCGCAGCGTATCCTCCGTGCGCTCTCCATAGGTGTGGATCATCCTCATCTGACAAAATAAACCTTGTTTAAATTAAACAGAGAATAATAAAAATTCAAAGATAGGTATGAAACAAGAGAGAAGAGATAAGTCAAGATTTCATTGATATTCTTGCTCAAGTTGATTAGGTCTTTAGAAAATAGTTTTACCCTCCTAGGCACGACCAAACTAGGGTCAAGTCCTACAATCAGCCTTGCTCTGATACCACCTCTATCGGGACCCGAATCTACAAATCCGGACCCTCTCAGTATTCTGTGCGACCCAGATCACGCTTAGCACACACACATACTGAGGTTGCACATTACAGACATTCACAAAGATATAAGAATAAATAGTGCAAACATGTATATAAATCGAGTTGTACGACCTTATGGTCTCCTTACAGATAAGTCAGCCACACAGGGCTTACATTATTCAAAGTAAAGAAATAGCAATGAACATAAGTAAAGGTCGTGGAAGCCTTCATCTTACTACAGTAACCGATCGGGCTTGCCCCTAGTTGTTCGTATCCTCGATGTACTCCTCCTCCCAAACCGTGTAGTCTCCTCCACCGATGTTGGGGTTGATAAGCAAGGTGGGGTGAGTACACAAGGCACTCAACAAGTAATGCATAGAATGCAGTGCTATTACTACATGCAAAGCTTATTCCAAAGGGTTGGCTTAAATGGTTCTTTTGCATCAAACAGCAATTTTAAACCAATATCTTAATTAGATTAAAGCATTGGAACAGTTATAAGTAATACTAATTTCTTCAAATGGTTTTTCTTCGAAGATTCTCGGCACACAGCCTTAACAGTTCATTTTTAACACTTGGCACACAGCCACCCTTCCCACATTTTGTTTATGAAAATCTACCCTTGATCAGTAATCCCGAGCAATGCTCAATCATGAGCACAGATATTCGAATAGGTTGACACTCTGCAGAGGTTGTACACTTTACCCACAAGATACAAACCGCCACCACACGGTGATTGTCTCGCAACAAAGCTTTTCAGAACTTCTACCTTAACCAAAGAACCTCTCCGGTATTGCCTTCACTACCACTTCCCTCACACAGAGCCGAAGTATAGGACCGGCCAATCACCGTTGGATGGGCACCAAGCCGTAGCACGTGCACGCTCCCATACAGATACACCCTGTACTCGTCACCCCGAGGTATCGAGGAAAGATATCGTAACCCTAGTCAACTAGGTCTGTCCCATATCAGACATGTGGTTGTACGGGTGACTCAGATCAAAGGCTTGCAAGGTGAAGTCCTTAACTGACCAAGGCAAGACTTCCAACACTCAACAGTGGCACACAGCCCAATGTGGCACACAGACTCACATCACTCATCAACCCAAAGCCACACAGGCCCACCAGGCACACAGCCTCTTGCCACTTGCCCCAGTCTAAATCATTTGCCACCCAATTGATTATTGTGGAACACATGCCAGCAATAACTCAACATCGGTACGGAACCACACAGGTCGCTGTACCTCAATCTCATCATGTGGCATCATCACACCACTTTTCAAAATACATTCAAAGTCTTTAATCAGTATTGTAGCATTTTTTTCCTGAAAGATCACTCATGATTCGTTGCAAGGCTAAGCATCTACTAACGGTCTAGCCTCCCGTGTTGGCACAATATTAACATCCAACTAATATAATCAAACTTAGGGTGACAATGATTTAGGGCATACAATTAATAATTCAAGGTGGCATAACAAAATGGGTTGATTAACTACATTATCCCGAATCAATTTAAATTCATTTTAAATAAATAAGCATGCATAGTTTCAAAGCATAAACTACATTTTAAAAACCTGGGATCAAAATGATCAAAGCATCACTTGCCTTCAAAGAGTTGCTGGTCTTGTTCTGAAACTTGGTCTTGAGCGACTAATTCTTCCTCGAAACTTTCCTAAAATTTGCGCCTCACGTGTACAAACAAAATATGCAATAAATAGCTAATACAGAAGACTAAATGACCTCAAAAATTCAAATAAAATTCACCATTAAATAGCTCACAATTTTATGAATTTTTAGAAATTTGAATCACCCAAATCCGAGTTAAAATGCCAAAGTTATAGTCATTTGAAGTTTGAATAGAATCTGAAAATACATAAATTAAGAAAATCCGATTTTTCTGAATTATTTTTATACTGGAAATTCGCTTTTTATGACGTCAGCACCGCGTCATGATGACGTCAGCACAGAAATGAATTTCGGTCCAAATATTTTTATATATAAAAATATTTATGACGTCATCGCTGACGTCAGCTCGACACGTGGCACGCCAGAGGCTGCCATGTCGTTCTGGTCTATGGACTGGGTCCACGGTTCGGCTCTGGTCCACCGAGGACTTGGTTCACAGAACAGTGCAGCCACGCGGCAAAATCCAGACCGTTCGCTAAAATCGACGGTCAGATCCTATGCCTGCGCGGTTCGGCGACGCCTCGATTTCCGTACGACCACGCGTCACGCATCGAACGGTCCCCTCGGATGCAACGGCCAACGCACGCACGGACTCGGCGACGCTTCAGATACGCAGCGACACGCGGCGCAATCGCAACGGCTCGTTTGAAATCAACGGCCGAGATTGGTCACGCTTCGGTCAAAGGAAACACGCGGCCACACGCGATTGGTTGGAGGTGCGGCGCTATCACCGCCGTGTTAGTGTTATGCCCTTGAGGCAATCATTTAGATGATTGTAACATGACTATGTTTATGAATAATAATATGATTATTGGTCCAATGAATGTATATCATTGTATTGATCAACAAGTATGTGACTTGATTATGAAGCACTTTACTTAATGATGTAATTCGATAAATATCTCTGATCGGATATCATCGTATAGGACTACGATGAATAGATCAGCACATGTAGTGATCGATGATCATGCTTCATAGATCATGGGATATGGAGATATCATCTCTACATTGTGGACCATGTTGAAGAACATGGGTTAGATAGACCCGCTATAGGACATCGCGAGAATGTTTCATTCTTATGTGTCATCGCGTATCTCATACCTAGAAGATGTATGATCCTTAGACCTGAGATTGTCATATTCCCTACATGTGTAATAGTTTTCCTTGGGGTTATCAAACACTACTTCCTAACCGGATAGTTATAAAGGTAGCTTTCATGTTTACTATGAAACGTGCAGAGAGGAAGTGAGCAAATAAGATGGAATTTGCCACTCCAATGAAACGGAGATATATGACAAGGCCACTCGTGTGATATGATTAAGAAAGTGCATGGCCATGCCGTGATTGAGGAGTCAATCACAACTTATTAATATATCACGGATACGAGAGATGGATTGAATCATCAAAGGATGACATGCTTCTCGCCTTGAGATCAATCTTCATATACTTGGCAAAGGGATTATTACATGAGTTCTTTTGATAGGTTCTGCTCGATTTGATCACAAGATGTTTGGGAGTTGGCATACTTTGCAAGAAGCCGCTACCAACTATTGGATTGAAAAGGAGTTTTCCGAATCCATGTCCAAACGTATGTGAACCTCGCAGGTCACACACTTAATGGGTGGGACGCATTAATTTGGATTGATCCGTAATTAATGAACCTCGTGGGCTTAGCATGTCTTTGGTGGGCCCTGGTTTAGGTTTCATCTCGTGGCTATATAAGGAGGGGAGGAGGGAGGCGCAGTGTGCTTTCCACGGTTTAGGTTTGATTCACTTGAAACCCTAGCCTCCTCCTCTCGCCGCCTCGCCGAGCGACTAGGTGCTTGCACACGACGCACGCGCTCCATCTCTGGGCGTGTGGACTCATCGGTGACGCTGCGCGATCGCGGCGTGGGAGGACGATCCACGGCGAGGCGAGGACGATCCACTACATCGACGCAACGATCGCGGGTGAGGACGAACCACTACATCGACGCGCAAGGATTCCGCAATCGCGTCCTAGTGGTAATCTTATCTATGATCCCTTCTTGCGGTAGCTTTACGTTGCGCGGTAGTTTTTTTTGTGCTAGCGTAGCATACCGCGTTGCCCTTCAAAGGGTATCGAACCATCTCGTATAGTTTTGTGATCCGGATGTTGCACATATGATGTGTGAGGTTAGTAGATTGGATCTATTACATGTTCAAATACCATGTGATGAATTGGTGACGGCGACCATCGATGAGATCGATCGATTTAGGGTTTGAGGAAAGTGCAAACCGACTCAATCTTGATTTGGGTGAGTCCGTTCATGGTACGACGTTACCCTTACCGGTCGGGTTACCGCCATCGTGGTTTCAAACGTATCCATATGGGACCAAGCCAATCGATCGAGTTGGATTGGGTCAACTGTTGATCCATGGTAAGCGCAAATGATTCAATATTGATTTGGGTGAGTCCGCTCATGGTACGACGCTGCCCTTACCGGTCGGGTTACCGCCATCGTGGTTTCAAACGATCCATATGGGACCAAGCCAATTATATTAGATCGGATTGGGTCAATCTGTTGATCCGTGGAAATTTTGAGGTGTTTTCCATGGCGGAAGACATGCCTCTAAAAATTATGTGAAATAGTATGCCTCTAAAAATTATGTGAAATAGTAGGATCACGACGGGGGCTCGCCTTGACTCTTGGCGCCGCCTCGGACCCACGACCGCCAATGGATACAGGTGTGGCGCCGCCTTGATTCTGCTGTGGCGCCGCCTCGGACCCTGAGTCGAGGGTTGCTTTTGTTTAACTCTTTTGCAGGAATTATGTGAAATAGTATGGCCTATGTGTATGTGATGCATGTAATTTCCACATGGCTCACGTGCGTGTTAAGCCATAAGGCTATTTAAATTGTATAACGACTGCGTGTCGACTTGTGATGCTTCAAACCTCATGTAAAATTCATTATCAAAAGTTGTAAGGAGTTGCATCCATAATGATGAAGACGATGGCTAGGTGAACAAATCAAGCAAGGTGGCTAGGTGAACAACCAAGCATGATGATGGAGATCTTAATGCTAAGGGCCATGCTATTTCACACTTATTTTGATTTTCTCGTGGATGTGTGTTTTATCCTTGCTATTTTCTTTATGCTCATTGCATGTGATGCTATGTTCATAGTAATCTTTGTTCATCCTTATAGTTAAAAATCTTAAATCAAATTGTCCATCCAATTGTTGCACCTATCAAGAATTTAGATCGTTATTGATATGATCGCCAAAGTAGTATATCAATGGCTATCTCAATAGATGATAGGGATGTGTTGGACACATCACGCATAACAATGGTAGATTTAAACGAGCTATCAAAACGGTTTTGGGCTTGAGGACATAAGTGGTTGGGATTTGATTTCAGAATGAAGGAACCTATACAAGACAATTGGTGTCTAGGAAAACACACATGAGGTAGGTTTCTTAATTGGCACCCGAATACGGAAGTGCTCCTCCTCATGTGAGCCCTTGGGGCAGGTTGTCCTGCCATGAGTCAAGTTGATGGAGGCATTCATTACTTGTTTTCATACTCAACAAACAAGAGTTACATATGATGTAATTAGCAAAGGTGTTGCTTACCTATGTCATTAAATTTCTAGCAGTGATGCCAAAGCTCACTAGTGTTTAATGAATATGGATCTTGAATACTCACTATGTGTCTATAAAAGGACATAAAATAGGAGTGTCTTTAATTAAAAGTTTAATAAAAGTTTTACATAAACATAGTGCTTAGAATCTTTGCATATTTTTGTTGTAGTTCAATGGCACCTTCTCCTACTCCTGCTACACTGGTTTTGCTTTGAGATCGGTTTTGGAAAGGGAAAACTGAATGGAACTAATTTTGTTGATTGGTATCGCAACCTGAGAATTGTTCTCAAGCATGAAAAGAAGGACTATGTTCTAGAGAATCCAATTCTGATGAACCACCAAAATGCTTTCGCAATTTGAGGGTTGAATATGAAAAGCATGTTAATGCTTCAGAGGTCACTGTCTCATGCTAGTCACAATGGACTCGAGCTCCAAAAGCAATATGAGGACCAGGATGCTTACAATATGATTGTGGGCTTGAAGGGCATGTTTGGGAATCAAGCAAGAGCTGAGAGGTATGGTATCTCAAAGCTTTTATTTGCTTGTAAGTCGGTCAAGGCATCCGGCGATCCTCATGTGATCAAGATGATTGGTTACATTGGGAGATTGGAAAACTTGAGTTTCCCTTAGCCTCGGTTTGGCCACAGATGTTATTCTCCGTCTCGCCTCAGAGCTTTGAGCCATTCATTATGAATTTTCATATGAATAGCATGGAGAAGAGCCTAACCGAGCTACATGGGATGCTCAAGGTCATGAGGAAAGCATTAAGAAAAACCCAATCATGTGATGATGGTTCGTAAAACAACCGCTTTCAAAAAGAGAAAGGCTAAGGTGGGGAACGGAAAGAGCAAGGGCAAGGGCAAGGGCAAGGCTCAAGATGAGATCGCGAGCCTCAAAACTAAGCTTCGAAGCTTAAAGTTGGCCCTCAACCCGATACCCAATGCTTCTATTGCAAGAAATCGGGGCATTGGAAACGGAATCGCGAAAGTACAGCAGATAAGAAGAATGGAAATGTGGTTTCCACTTCGTATTAATGTTATAGAAATTAATCTTGCTACTTCTTCACTCACTCATGGGTATATGATACCGGTTCGGTTGCTCACATTTGCAATTCGTGTCAATGATAAAGAGTAGAGACTTGGCAAAAGGAGAAGTGGATCTTCGCGGGGAATAAAGCAAGAGTTGTTGGTCTTGCTGCTGGCACATACCCATTGCATTTGCCTTCGAGGATTAGTTTTAGAACTCAATAATTGTTATTTTGTTCCATCTTTGAGTAGAAACATTATTTCATCTTCTTGTTTGGAACATGAAGGTTATGATTTGTAATAAAGAACTTTGTTTGTTCAATATTTTTGAATGATATGTATTATGGTCGTTGCCCCATGGTGGATGGGTTGTACGCCCTGAACTCAAGAAAACCTGTCTATAATATTAATGTAAAAGGCACCGCCTAATGATTTGAACCCTACCTTTTGTGGCATTGTCGCTAGGTCATATAAATGAGAAGCGCATGAAGAAGCTCCATGGTGATGGACTTCTAACCTCATTTGATTTTGAATCATTTGAAACATGTGAATCTTGTTTACTTGGCAAGATGACAAAAGCCCTTTCACAGTTTTAGTGAGAGAGCAAGTGAATTATTGGCCCTAGTACATACAGATGTATGTGGACCAATGAGCTCGATCGCTAGGGGTGGGTTTCATGCTTTGTAACTTTTACCGATGACTTCAGAGATATGGATATATCTATTTAATGAGGCATAAATCAAACTTTTGAAAGGTTCAAAGAGTTTCGAACGAAGTACAAAATCAACTTGGCAAAATAATAAAACACTTACGATCCGATCGTGGTGGCGAATACTTGAGCCAAGAGTTTGGTGATCATTTAAAGCAATGTGGAATCGTTCGCAACTTACTCCGCCAGAACGCCTCAATGGAATGGTGTGTCCGAACGACGAATCGGACTTTATTAGATATGGTTCGGTCAATGATCACCAAACAGATCCGCCATTATCCTTTGGGGTTTCGCTCTAGAGACAATTATGCTCACTTTGAATAGGGTCCCATCAAAATCTGTTGAGAAGACGCCATATGAGATATGGACCGGAGAAGACCCATGTTGTCATTTCTCAAGATATGGGGATGTGAGGCTTATGTAAAACGCTTACAATCGATAAACTCGCACCTAAATCGAAAAATGCTTTTTGTGGGGTATCCTAAAGAAACAAAAGGATATTACTTTTACAAAAGAAACGAGAACAAAGTTTTTGTTGCTCAAATGGTGTCTTTTAGAGAAAGAGTTTCTTTCAAAAGAAATCAAGAGGAGTGATGTGTATCTTGATGAAGTTCGAGAATCACATGAATATGTTCAAGCTACCTCAACCTTCACAAGATGTACAAAGTGTTGTACAACCTGTGGAAGAGACTCCACCCACGAGGTCGGGAGGCCACGCCATGTACCTATTAGATATGGGAATGACATATTATTGTTGGACAATGATGAGCCCACGACTTATGAAGAAGCAATGATGGACCCAAACTCCAAAAATGGCTTGAAGCCATGAGATCCAAATTCAATCCATGCATGACAATCAAGTTTGGAACTTGGTCGATTCACTGATGGTGTAAAACCATTGAGTGCAAATGGATTTTCAAGAAAAGATAGACGAGATGGAAATGTTCAGATCTATAAGGCACGGTTGGTGGCAAAGGGTTTCAAACAAGTTCAAGGAGTTGACTATGATGAAACTTTCTCACCGTAGCCATGCTCAAGTCCGTCCGGATCATTTTAGCTATTGTCGCATATTTTGATTATGAAATATGGCGATGGATGTCAAAACAGCCTTCCTTAATGGGAATCTTTCGAGGATGTATACATGATACAACCTCAAGGCTTTGTTGATCCTAAATATGCTAAAAGGGTATGCAAGCTTCAAAGATCCATTTATGGGTTAAAGCAAGCATCTAGGAGTTGGAACATTCGCTTTGATGAAGTAGTCAAAGGTTTTGACTTTATCAAAATGAAGAAGAGCCTTGTGTTTACAAGAAGGCTAGTGGGAGCGCACTTGTATTTCGATTTTGTATGTGGATGACATATTATTAATCGGGAATGACATTCCTATGCTTGAAGATGTTAAGACTTCATTGAAAAGGAGTTTCTCAATGAAGGACTTGGGAGAAGCATGCTATATCTTGGGCATAAAAATCTATAGAGATAGATCAAAAGGTTAATTGGATTAAGTCAGAAACGTACATTGACAAGATATTGAAAAGGTTCAATATGCATGAATCCAAGAGAGGTTTCATGCCAATGTCACATGGCATCGCCTTCTGCAAGAATCGGTGTCCTTCGACATCCGATGAGCGAGACAGATGAGCAAGATTCCATATGCTTCACTATTGGGTCTATTATGTATGCCATGATCCGTACACGCCTGGATGTCTCATATGCTCTAAGTGTCACGAGCGATACCAAGCGGATCCTCGTGATGGTCATTGGATAGCCGTAAAAATATCCTCAAGTACTTGAGAAGAACTAAGGGTATGTTCCTTGTTTTTGGAGGTGAGGAAGATCTGGTTGCAAAGGGTTACACCGATGCAAGCTTCCAAACTGACAAAGATGATTTTCGATCGCAATCCGGTTTGTGTTTACACTTAACGGAGGAGCAGTAAGCTGGAAGAGTTCCAAGCAAAACATGGTGGCCGACTCTACGACAGAAGCGGAGTACATTGCGGCTTCGAGGCCGCAAAGGAGGCCGTGTGGATTAAGAAGTTTATCACAGAGCTTGGTGTGGTCGCTAGTGTCTCTAGTCCAATGGACATCTATTGTGATAATAGTGGTGCCATTGCACAAGCAAAAGAGCCTAGATCACATCAAAAGTCTAAACACATACTCCGTCGCTTTCACCTTATTCGCGAGATTGTGGATAGAGGTGACGTTAGAATATGCAAAGTACATACGAAGCCAATGTGGCCGATCCGTTGACAAAGCCACTGCCACAGCCTAAGCATGAGGCGCACACAAGGTCTATTGGTATTAGATACTTAATTGATTGACTCAAGTGCAAGTGGGAGATTGTTAGTGTTATGCCCTTGAGGCAATCATTTAGATGATTGTAACATGACTATGTTTATGAATAATAATATGATTATTGGTCCAATGAATGTATATCATTGTATTGATCAACAAGTATGTGACTTGATTATGAAGCTCTTTACTTAATGATGTAATTCGATAAATATCTACGATCGGATATCATCGTATAGGACTACGATGAATAGATCAAGACATGTAGTGATCGATGATCATGCTTCATAGATCATGGGATATGGAGATATCATCTCTACATTGTGGACCATGTTGAAGAACATGGGTTAGATAGACCCGCTATGGGACATCGCGAGAATGTTTCATTCTTATGTGTCATCGCAGTATCTCATACCTAGAAGATGTATGATCCTTAGACCTGAGATTGTCATATTCCCTACATGTGTAATAGTTTTCCTTGGGGCTATCAAACACTACTTCCTAACCGGATAGTTATAAAGGTAGCTTTCATGTTTACTATGAAACGTGCAGAGGAAGTGAGCAATAAGATGGAATTTGCCACTCCAATGAAACGGAGATATATGACAAGGCCACTCGTGTGATATGATTAAGAAAGTGCATGGCCATGCCGTGATTGAGGAGTCAATCACAACTTATTAATATATCACGGATACGAGAGATGGATTGAATCATCAAAGGATGACATGCTTCTCGCCTTGAGATCAATCTTCATATACTTGGCAAAGGGATTATTGCATGAGTTCTTTTGATAGGTTCTGCTCGATTTGATCACAAGATGTTTGGGAGTTGGCATACTTTGCAAGAAGCCGCTACCAACTATTGGATTGAAAAGGAGTTTTCCAATCCATGTCCAAACGTATGTGAACCTGCAGGTCACACACTTAATGGGTCGACGCATTAATTTGGATTGATCCGTAATTAATGAACCTCGTGGGCTTAGCATGTCGGTGGGCCCCGGTTTAGGTTTCATCTCGTGGCTATATAAGGAGGGGAGGAGGAGGCGCAGAGTGTGCTTTCCACGGTTTAGGTTTGATTCACTTGAAACCCTAGCCTCCTCCTCTCGCCCCCTCGCCGAGCGACTAGGTGCTTGCACACGACGCACGCGCCCATCTCTCGGACGTGTGGACTATCAAGGTGACGCTGCTGCGATCAAGGCGTGGGAGGATGATCCACGGCGAGGCGAGGACGATCCACTACATCGACGCAACGATCGCGGCGAGGACGAACCACTACATCGACGCGAAGGATTCCGCAATCGCGCCTAGTGGTAATCTTATCTATGATCCCTTCTTGCGAGTAGCTCGTTGCGCGTAGTTTTTTTTTGTGCTAGCGTAGCATACCGCGTTTCTTCACGCCGCACGCTTAAATTTGAACGGCGCGATCCAAGGACAAAACCAGATCCAACTCAACCGCTCAGATCCGATCTAACGGCTCAGTTACCGAGTCATTTTATACATGGCGCCACGTGGCTCAATCCTACGCTGCACACTAACGATCCAACTACCGAGATGCAACCAAGTTACAGAGACTAGATCTAATCTCTACCATTCAAACTAGATCTAACGGTACAGATCTACTCTAGAAGAACACAAAGAAAAGTGACGTGGACGAACCAGAAGCGTGCGATGAAGATCGGACGGACGACGAAGCTTGGTGAAGGCGACGGCGCGAGAAGAAAAGGTCACGGAGTTGAGGAAGATGACGCAGCCCACGGCGCTACGGGCTTCTCCGGCGTGATGAAGTGGCTCGCTCGACGCGCTTGTCGGAAGGATTACTCGGTGACCTTGGCGACGGCGAGAGAAACCGCGGGAAGTAAACGACGAAAAACCGCGCGGCACAAAGACGCAACTACGGCGAGCTCGCCAGCGCTAGAGAGGGTCTCGCGTGCGCGGCGAGGAGTCAAAAGACGCGCGTGAAGGTCTCGCACGACGCCATCAACGGGACTTAAGGGCTGCCTCGACGCGCGCGAATCGCGGCGGAAATCACGGCCATCAAAGCCCACGCCTCCCGGCGATCTCGCGGGGCGGCGACGTGGCGCAATCTCGCGGCGTCCGCGGCGGCGACGATCGGAAGGCTCACGATGCAGCGACGTGGCGCGACTTCACAGTGTTCGATCCGGACGGACGACTTGGTCAAGCGGCGCTAGGTTTCGCGCAGCTTTGGGCGGCGACACGCATAGTAATGGGCTCGCCCATTATCGCTTCATCCGATTTTTAAATCATTTCACATTTAAAATAATTCTAGAAATTCAATTAAATCATTTGGAGCTTTTAAAATAGCAGAAAAATTCCAGAAATTACTTTGAGATGTTTGGAATTCCATTAAAATATTTGCAATAAAACTTTAAAAAAAACTTTTCCATTATTTAATTGTTTTCAAGAAAAGTCCTATTTGAATAAATCCAAATAAACTTAAATAAATTCCCAAAAATTAAAAAAAAATCAAAAATACTCCAAAATTTAAATTAGAGCAAAAATTAGGGTGTTACACACCCCAGGTTTGATTTGTTCTGATTTTGTTGCGCATCGCCTTCTTCAGAATCGATCTACCTTTATCCTCTGATTAGCCTTAATCGGCTAGTTAGACTTACCCTGTTACTTTGATCTTAATCGGCTTCAAGCTGATTGAGTCTAAGCCGATTGATCGTTACGATCGGCTTTTGAATAAACTTTATATTTTACCTTGTCGGTTACAGGTCAAATCGACTGGCACGCTCTGAACCGGTGTTCGTCTAGTGTGCTGCTGTCAGAAACCCTACATCAAGTTTTTGACGCCAACACATACACACACTAAACATGATGTCAGGCCTAGATGCTGTCAAGTATAGTAATGAGCCTATCATGGATCTAAAAAGCTTTTGATCAACAGACTTACCTCCCACATCTTGATCAAGATGAATCTTACTAGCCATGGGAGTCTTTATTGTCTTGCATTCTTCCATTTTGAAGCGCTTGAGGAGATCCTTAGTATACTTTTCTTGTGAGATGAAGGTTCCTTCCTTCAATTTCTTGATTTGGAACCCCAGAAAGAATGACAGTTCCCCAATCATAGACATCTCGAACTCTTTGGCCATCATGTCACCAAATTCTTTGCAGAGAGAATGATTAGTACAACCAAAGATAATATCGTCTACATATATTTGACAAATCATTAATGTTCCATTGATGTCTTTTAGAAACAACGTTGGATCAACCTTCCCGGTTTTGAAGTTCTTATTAAGTAGAAAATCTCTAAGACGCTCATACCATGCTCTAGGAGCTTGTTTTAGACCATAGAGTGCCTTAAATAATTTGTACACATGATTTGGCAAGTTTGGTCTTCAAAACCAGGTGGTTGCTCAACATAAACAGTTTCATCAATGAATCCATTAAGAAATGTACTTTTCACATCCATTTGAAAAAGAGTGATATTGAAATGAGTAGCAAAGGCAAGAAGAAACTGAATAGCTTCAAGACGTGCCACTAGGGCATAAGTCTCTCCATAGTCCAGCCCTTCTATTTGAGTAAATCCTTGAGCTACAAGTCTGGCTTTATTCCTTATTACCACTCTATTTTCATCTTGCTTGTTTCGGAATACCCATTTTGTACCAATAACATTGTGATCCTTTGGGCGATTTATTAAGCTCCAGACTTTGTTTCTTTTAAAATTGTTAAGTTCTTCTTCCATAGACATTATCTAATCAGCATCTTCTAGAGCTTCTTCCACTGTCTTAAGTTCAATACAAAAGACAAAAGAGTAATATTCACAAAAGGAAGCTTGTCTAGAACGAGTTTGAACACCCTTACTGATTTCACCAATGATTTGGTCTGAGGGGTGATCCTTATCAATGGCATGATGACTTTTGATGAAGACTGGCCGATCTTGTTCTTTTTCTTCCTCTCCATCTCGAGTTCCATCATGGGGCACCATTGATTGAGTAAGAGGTTCATCCTTGTCTTCCTTTTGTTTAATATCACTTACTTCCATCTTTCTCATTGCTTGTGCCAAACCCTCATCTCCTACATCATCTAAATTATCATGCTCACCTTGTGAGCTATTAGATTCATCAAACTTTACATCATAAGTTTCTTCTACCAGTCCAGTTGAATTATTAAATACCCTATAAGCTTTGGGCTTAGAAGAATATCCTAGCATGATGCCTGTATCACATCTAGTTTGAAATTTACCCAAATGAGTTCTCTTTTTATAGATATATACTTTACAACCAAATACACAAAAATATGATAAATTTGGTCTTCTACCCACCATTAATTCATAAGGAGTTTTCTTAAGCAATCTATGAAGATAAAGCCTATTAACAGCATGGCAAGCAGTGTTGATAGCTTCAGCCCAAAAAGCATCAGAAGTTTCATAATCATCTAGCATAGATCTAGCCATTTCAATCAAAGTTCGATTCTTTCTTTCAACTACACTATTTTGCTGAGGAGTATATGTAGCAGAGAGCTCAAGCTTAATTCCTAATTCATCACAGTATTCAATAATATTTGTATTAACAAACTCAGATCCATTGTCACTTCTAATTTTCTTGATGGGACAATCAAATTCATTTTGAGCCCTTTTAGAAAAAGTTTTGAAGATTTTTCCAACTTCACTTTTATTTGGCAAAAAGAATACCCAAATGAATCTGGAGAAATCATCAACAATTACCAGACAATATGAGTTACCACGAATGCTAGCATATGAAGTGGGACCAAATACATCCATATGCAGAAGTTCAAGTGGTCTAGTGGTGGACATGATACTTTTGATTGGGTGAGAATTAGCTACTTGTTTGCCTGCTTGACAAGCACTGCATAGCTTATTCTTTTCAAGTTTAACATCTTTTAGACCCACCACTAGCTCGTTTTTAAAAAGCTTTTTGAGATTAGACATACCTACATGCCCAAGACGCCTGTGCCAGAGCCATCCAAGAGAGACTTTAGCTATCAGGCAGGTCGAGATGCATGAGGAGTTAGATTTGAAATCTACTAAATATAGGTTTTGAAATCTAAACCTTTGAATATAAGCTTTTCATTTTTATCAAACACAGTTACCCCATCAGATAAGAATATACAATTGAATCCAAGATCACATAATTGAGCAACAGATAATAAATTAAAATTTAAGGAATCAACAAGAACATTGTCAATAGAGTGATCATTTGATATAGCAATCTTACCAAGACCTTTTGCCTTTCTTTTGCTGTTGTCTCCAAAGGTGATTTTGTGACTTGGATCACTTTCTCCTTCAATTGAAGTGAACATTCTTGAGATACCAGTCATGTGTTGAGTGCAGCCACTGTCAATAACCCAATGTCTGCCTCCACTTTTATAGTGTACCTACAAGTTCATTTCTTTACTTTAGGTACCCAAATACTTTTGGGTCCTTTGATGTTAGTTATAGCCAGTTTAGGTTTAAAAGGATTTAACAACATGGCCTTAGGTACCCAGACAACTTTAAGTTTCTTATTAAGATTTGAGGGACCTACATATTTTATATTTGTTTTGCCTCTAAAATCTTTAAATAGCATGTAATGGGCATCTACCATGCAATCCCTTTTGGCATGAGAAACATTTGCAAGATAGCAATTTTTAGATTCATGATTTGATTTATGACAGTAATAACATTGAATGCTTTTCTTGATAAAAATCTGTTCAGTATGACTTGGTCCAGTTTTATTAGGCAAACAGTTGGGTTTATACCCTATGCCCTTTTTGCCCAAGTTGGGCTTCTGTCCAACAAGAATTTTGTCAAGAGTAGCACTACCCAGAAAGCATTTTTCTAAGCCTTTATCAAAAGTGGCTATCTTAGCTTTTAGTTCTTCATTCTCAACTTTAAGCTCCTTGGCATAGGAAGCATATTTGCAATTACCATTGCAAGCATCAGAAGAACTGAAGATCATGATTTCTTCTTTAGATAAGTCACATGAGACTGATGCGTCACATAAAGAAACATGACTGGATTTGTTGGCTAGCATTTCATTTTCAATTTCTAGCTCACAATAGTTAGTCTGCAAGTCTTCATGATTCCTAGCAAGCAAAGCATGACTTGTAACTAGATCATTATGAGTTTGTACAAACTTTTCATGTTCATGCATAAGCTTTTCATACTTGTATGATAGCAACTTTTGATCATTAAACAAGCCAGTGATAGTCTTCTTAGGAGTTCTAGTTGGATTTGTTTTATCATGCAAAGCATTATTTAGTTCTTCAACTAGTTCTACTAGCTCATCATAAGAAGGTGAGTCACTAACCTTTTCTTCGTCTGATCTTGCCATCAGACAGAGAGGAAATGAGGGTAGTGGTGGAGTTGACTCATCTAAGGTAAGCCCAGCTAGCCCCTTTGACTTTGAACTTTCATCATCTGAGGATGAGTCTTCACTTGCACTTTCATTATCAGTGACCCATTCTCCTATGTGAGCTTCTCCTTTTCCTTTCTTCACAAATCTCTTGGAGTAGCTTTTCTTGAAAAACTTCTTCTTGGGCTTTTCATGAGTCTTCTCCTCATCCTCATCATCCTTATTCTTGTACTTGCCCTTTTTCTTGATTTTGTTGGGACACCGAGCAGCTATGTGTCCCTTTTCATTGCATTCAAAGCATACAACATTAGAAAACGGATTTTTCTTTGAGTAAGAATTTGATCTTTCTTTGTCTTTGAAATTGACTCTTCGCATGAGTTTGTTGGCTGTTCTCATGAGTTGAGCTAGCTTCTTCACATCTTCATCCTCATCCTCACTTGACTCATCATCATCTTCGTCAGATGAGTCTTGTATAACTTCCTTGGCTTTGAGTGCGATTGATTTCTTCCTTGGAGCATCTTCATCAGTCAATGTGAGCTCATGAGCAGATATTTTACCCAGTAGCTCGGTTGGAGTGAGCCTTTTAAGATCACCACTATTGGACAGATATGTGATCAAGATGTGATATGCCCGAGGAAGCACTCTGATCATCTTCCTGCATACTTCAACATCTGAAATTTTAGTTCCTAGGCCTTTTAGTTCATTGACAATAGGATTTAGCCTAGAGAACATATCATTAGCATTTTCTTGAGAAAGTATTTTGAATTGATCAAATTTTTCTCGGACAACATAATATTTTTCTTCTTTTACATCAAAAGTACCTTCATGAATTTCTTGTAATGTTGTCCATATATCATAAGCAGATGTAAGATTACTTACTCTATCAAAAACTTCTAAGCTAAGACAGGAAAATATGGCATTTCTAGCTTGAGCATCTGAAGGACCGAGATGGCGAACAGAGAGGGGGTGAATGGTCGCAAATAAATTTTCCCCCAAAATAATCCAACAAAAACCTCGACAAGATCGCTCAAAGGGAATTGTTAAAAACCCGAAAAACTAGACAACTATGTGTACCCCAAGCTTGCATGGATAAGTACCATAAAATATGTGGGGATTTTTGAGTCACAATCCTGGTTGTCTAGTGTCCAAGATAAAGAGGAATCAATCCAACTCTTGCTTTTAGAAAGAACATCAATTCAAATCACAAAAGTCACTTTCAGAAAAGCAAAAGCAGAATTTCCAGAACTTGTCCTCAATTTGAACAGGAGGTTCGTGGGTTTCTGCAGCTCACAAAATTTTGAGAGTGTTTCTCCCTATGAGCATCAGAGTCTTGAAGAACTCCACCAAATTTCTCCTCAAAAAGCCTTACATAAAAAACAGGAAAAATCGAAAAACACAATGTCCCGCACCTCCTCCAACAAGAATCACTTAAAAAGGATTTTTCTATAGTTTTATAAAAATCAAATACTAAATGTTGCGCAAAGAACAAGTTCTGAACAAAGTTGGAACTTGAAAGAAAAGATGTTCTCTACTCAATCCAAGAGTGCAAAAGAGATGTAAAACCATATGAACACACTCAAAACATCCAAGATCAACAGCATTTAGAAGGAGGGGAGGCAGATCCAAATTGCGTGAAAGTAAATTGCGAGAATGTAATTGCGGGAAAGTAAATGCTGAATTTAAATTGCATAAAGTAAAGACATAATGTAAATGCGCAAAATAAATTTAGAGATGGATGGATAAAACTTTCATTTTTGGAAGGAGAGATTACAAAGCCTCACCTTCATGTTAGCAAAGCTCAAAGGAGCATTCACAAACCTCAAAACCTTCTAAGGGAGGAGGCTACCCCTCCACCCTTATTTATACTACTCTTGGGCCACCTACCACCCTTGGATGAGTCCCACAACCCTAGAGCACTCATCTAAGGGCTAGGATTAACCCACACACACAGCCATGCAAGGGCTAACCCAAAACCCACACACATACCGGGTTTTCTTGCATGGTTTTCAAAGCATACTACCTAGACCCGCTAACCTATCAACTAGACCTCAATCCGACGGCCCTCATTGATCCACGCGGTATCTAGCTAGCATCATCTCCTTTCCTTGTCTTCTTGACTTGCCCAGACTCCGTCTCCGATCATCTTCCGGCGATCTCCCAACCGTTTGGACCTCCAACGCTCCTCGCCTAGTTTCGGTCATCCTCCGCCTCACCATGACCTAGCACCGTCGCCCTGCAACCATCAAAGACAAGGAAACACATCACATAGCAATGCCCACAATGATATGCAATAAACCATCCAACTCATCACTACCGTGCCCATACGGCCGGTACTACCCCTCCTAGCAGAGACAACTCAAATTGCTTCAATTTGAAAATCAATCCAAATCAAACTCAAACTTGAGCACACCTAGCTCAAATAAAGTCAAATACTCATCACAAACATGGATGGACTTCCACATGGTCCTTCAATCTCCCCCTTGATGAGTATATTGACAAACCACACAAAAGATATAAATTTGAGTTTGAATGAGAGAAGAAGAAAGCAATTTGTATGCAAAGCCAAAATTGGTCCAGAATAAGGAAATAAGATCATGACCAAGTCGGCAGTAAAAAAAATTTAGAGTAAGACCATGAAAAGAGCAAGTTTTCCACAAAGCTCTAAAAACCAATCATAAGTGCCAATTGTGATTATGATCCATAAGAAATAGCAAAGATTTACAAAGATCATAAGAAACCACAAGCTTTCACATTTTTATCTTCTTTTTTTTTATTGATGCCTTTTCTACATTTTCTCCCCCTTTTGGCAATATAAGCATCAAAATGGAATTTTCTCCCTCTTTTTATGTATGCATGAAATGCAACCTAAGGGAGTTTTGAAGATTATCCAATTGATCACAATGACAAGATATGACACCAAGCTAGTCAATTTTTAGATTAGACTAGTCTAAGACATGTCCAAGTGCAAATACGAGCTTAGTTTTGAATATTTCATTTTTAGCAAGATTTGACAAGTGCAACACTTAGCTTTAGTTTCAAAAATAAAAGAATAGCCACTCTAAGGATCAAAAGGAAAACCTAGAGTTCAACCTACTCAACACTTTGGGGAATCTGGAAGTGCATACAAGGTCCTTCGGGCTCATTTATCACTTAATGCAAATTGTGCTTTATCATCTTATAAGACATTGTTTCACATTATTTGCATTCTTTACCCACTTATGTTTTTTTTATTTGCATTTTCTTTTGGCAAGCAATTGACTCAAGCCATATGCGACCATCTCAAGATGAACTCTTAAGAGAATGGTCTAGGTCATACACGATGTATTCCAAGTTCATCCCAAGTGCAATGGGAAGCGGTCTTGTGAATGCAAGGTGTTGAGTCGTATGTGCACAAGAAGAGTCAATTTTGTTTAATTTTCATTTTTAGCACAATGATTTATGAGCAATTGAAGGACTCTAGCATGGATCAAACTAGTTTCACCCAAGTTGCTATAGGGACTCTAGAGAACTCCAAAATTTCTCAAATTATGGCACAAACCTCTAGAGAAGAAACCTAGCAAGTAAAAGCAACAAGTTTCATCAAGTTTTTCATTTAAGGCTTATTTCATTTTTAAGCTTAGCAAGTTAAATAAACTTGGACATACCTAATCTAGTGATTTTCTTCAAATGATGTAGCATGGTGTATAGCATGAAGAAGAAATCAATTACATAATAGACAAAGCTCATAAAACAGAAAATGCAGTCTAAATGCAATGCATGAACAGATTCCCAAACTCCTCCTCAACAAATGAATCAATTTTAAGCTCAAATCTGGTTAAAGTTGAGTTATTATCAAGATTAGGCATAAAGAAAACCCGAATGAACTCAATAACAACCAGAAAAAAAGAATGAGGAGAAGAAGTCGAGAAACTGCAAAACTGGATGGCTATTGAGCATAGATAAGATAGAAGAGACTCACTACGGCTCAGACTCGCTCTTATCTTCCCAAAGGATCGACATAGGAAGTCGACTCTAGATCCCAACTACGGAGTGCACATGCACTGCCTACCCAGAGGCCCAATACCGCTAGACTTATAAGACGTGAGGGAACTCAACCTCGAGAGAAGAGAGAACAGCTAATCACGCATGATAGCAACCTAAATCATAAGATAAGAGGTCCATGCAAGGCATGCCAGAAGTCTTAAGTGAGTGAACTCAACTCAAGAAAACAAGCCCAAAGTCACCCAGAAGAAGCACAAAGAAAAGAAAAGTGGAAGAAAACATATAATACATAATATACAAACCAGCCTCCCCCTCACGAGGCCGAAGGGCTTACGACTCCAAGCTCACTCCTCAAGACAACAACTGAGCTATCCAAAGGCT
Organism: Otatea glauca; assembly: GCA_036346275.1. Taxonomy (NCBI): domain Eukaryota; kingdom Viridiplantae; phylum Streptophyta; class Magnoliopsida; order Poales; family Poaceae; genus Otatea; species Otatea glauca. Next base: position 5,799,775 of record CM070712.1, read on the forward strand.
TGGTGAAGATATCGCTAATCAAGATCACTCTCTCGAATCAAGCGCGATATCTCCCTTCTCCACATGGTCTCTAAGCAAGTGATATCTAATATCAATGTGTTTGGTCCGAATGTTGACCGGTTTTTAGCAATGCAAATAGCGTATGTTGTCACGTAAAAGTGGCACACTCTGTATATCTAACCCAAAGTCCCGCAAGGTCGATCTCATCCAGAGAACACGGATACAAGAATCGGTCGCAAAGAACATACTCGGCCTCGAGTGGATCGTATAACTCCGGATCGCTTCCTAGATGACCAAGAAACAAGAGAAGTGCCAATGAATTGGCAAGTGCCGAAGTGTTTTTCCTATCTATCCTACACCAAAGAAAGTCGGATCGGAAAAGGCTCTAAGAGATAGACAAGAAGAAGAAGAGTACCAAATACCATAATCGGTGGTAGCACGAAGGTACTGCAGATGCGCTTGACTTCCGGCGGTGAGAGGCGCGAGGAGAAGCATGAAATCGAGCACACAAACACACAAATAAATGTATGTCCTACTCGGCGGTGAGGTACAAGAGGGAGCCGATCATGCTCAAACTCCTTTGATCAAGAGCTCACCATCCTCATCGGGCTCGAGGACAGCAGGTGGCCATAGGAGTCATCACCGCTTCCCATCGACATATCAAGCGCCACAGAGGTCACGGTATACTTTCCTTGATGCAAGAAAGTACCCTCCCGAGTCTACTTGATTTGGAAGCCAAGAAAGTAGCTCAACTCGCCCATCATACTCATCTCAAACTCTGTGCTCATCACCTCAGAAAACTGAGACACAAGCGAATGAGACGAGCCACCAAAAATGATATCGTCCACATAAGTATGGACGAGAAGAAAATGAGACTCATGGTGTCTAATGAACAGAGTTTTGTCTACTATGCCCATTTTAAAGTCATGGCTGAGAAGATAAAACTTGAGCCTCTCATACCATGCTCTGGGGGCCTGCTTGAGTCCATACAGAGCTTTGGAAAGCTTGTATACATGACTCAGAAACTTGGGATTCTCGAATCCTGGAGGTTGTTTGACATAAACCTCTTCCTCAATATAGCCATTGAGGAATGCACTCTTGACATCCATTTGATAGAGCTTGAAGCCCCGGGATGCAGAAAATTCAAGCAGGATCCTAATAGCCTCTAGCCTAGCTACAAGGGTAAAGGTCTCCTCAAAGTCAAGACCCTCAACCTGAGAAAAGCCCTGTGCAACTAGCCTAGCCTTGTTGCGAATGACAACCCCATCCTCACTTTGCTTATTTTTGAACACCCACTTGGTCCCAATGACATTATGACCAGATGGACGTTCTACAAGCTGCCAGACTTTGTTCCTCTCGAAGTTTTCAAGTTCCTCATGCATAGCATTAGTCCAAGACTCGTCAGATAATACATGAGTCACATCTTTCGGCTCAAACGAGGCAACAAAGGCAGAGTGAAGGCAGAAACTGGACAAACCTGATTTTGAGCGAGTGACTCACTCAAATAGATCGCCGATGATCTGATCAGGTGGATTAGAATGCTGAATATGACGGGGAGGTCCAGAAGCAGAAGTGGCCTCTACCTCATGCACAGAAGAGGCAGGAGCAGAGCCACTAGCTGAATGAGAGTCAGAAGGCAAGGGCTGGCCTTCCTGAGGTGCAAAAATGGAAGCAGGAGGCACCTCAATTGTAGAGGGGACTGGATAAGGTGGAACACCATCATCCTCATCCTCTACAAAGATGGTCTCGGAGGAAGAAGAAGAGCCTGAAATATCGGGCCTAGCTCCTGGGCTAGCCTCATCAAAGGTCACTTCACAGGTCTCTATGATCCTATGCGCATCGCAACCTGCACCCTATAGCTACGAGAAGAAGTCGAATAACCCGTAAAGATACCATCAGAAGAACGAGACTCAAACTTATCCAGGTTACCAGACTTCAAAATAAAACACTTGCAACCAAACACACGAAAATGAGAAACACTGGGCTTTCGCCCATACTTCAACTCGTAAGAAGTGCAAAGCAAATGTGCTCTCAAGAATACACGATTAGAAACATGGCAAGCAGAGCTATAGCCTCAGCCAAAACTTTCTAGGAGTATCAGACTGCCTAGCATCGTCCCGCCATTTCTACTGTGGTCCTGTTCTTCCTTTCCACTACGCCATTTTGTTGAGGGACGAGGGAGAGGAGAATTGATGCTCCAAACCGCACTCCACACGAAACTCACAAAATAGGAGTTCTTGAACTCCGTGCCATTGTCATCACAGATAGCTCGTAGGGCACCAGGAGCTCAAAAGACAACCTATGAACCAAACCCATAAAATGGGTAAAGTCTCATCCTTCGAGGACATGAAAACACCCAAGAATACCTCAAAAGTCATCAACAATGACAAGAACATACCACTTCCCACCCACCGATCAGACTCTAGCCGGACCAACAAAGGTCCATATGTAAAAGCTGTCCGGTGCATCACCATCACAACAAAGGATCGGGGATGAGAAGCAAGAACCATCTTGCCATGTCGGTAGGGAGAGCAAACTAAGTCTTTGACCATTTTGAGTTTGGGCAAACCACGAATGAGATCGTGGCTGCTAACTCGGGTCAAATGATCAAATCCAATGTGACCAAGTCTCCTATGCCATAAAGAGAGATCATGGGACTCAGAATCAATCAAACACCGAAGAGAGTCTCCAGAAGAAACAGAAAAATCAGCACGGAAAACTCTCCCAAATCTAGAAATCCCGCAAACTAACCCTCCTGATAAATCGAGGATTCTACAGGCATTACTCTTAAAACTCACCTCGAAAGAGTCATCAATAAGCTGAGAAACAGAAAGTAAATTGTATTGCAGCTTACTTACTAAGGCAACATTTTTAAGAATGAAATTGTCATTAATACAAATGGTACCTTTAGCGATGACTTACTCAAGAAGCATCCCGAAAGTGATCAACTCATCACCGGGGCTCGGACTAGGAAGTGAACCATCGAGAATCTCCAATATATGACGAGAACAACCGTGTCGATAATCCAAACATCTCCTTCCCCATCCGATTTAACATGATCAAGACACAAGAGAGAAAGATGACTCAAGATCGGGATAGAGTGAAGACTTAGGAACCCAATATCAACCATACGACACCTCGAGTACCACCACAAAAGAAGATCGACTCGAGTGTCTCTCCGACGCTTAACCCTAACAAGATCAGAGCAACTCTAGTAGATGAGCTAGGAGCCAAATCAAGTTAGCATGCCGTGGTGCAAAAGCCGAACCACCCCAATGAAGCTGCCTAAAACTCCTACCAGAAAACACATCACGCCGCTGATATCTACCTCGATGAGAAAAATGAGAAATATCAAGAGGACGGCGAAAAGACTGACTACGAACAGCTCCAGGACTAAAACTCAAAGAACTAGCATGAAAACCGAGTCCTGGACGCTGCTCAAAAACAGGCGACTCTCTAACCTGTCTAGAAGCAGTGTGTGCCTTAGGAGCACTCAAAGTCTGGGGATGACCTTAAATACCCTTAAGGGCAGCAACACGCTCACGCCGATTGATCTTGGCGCGCCTAAAGCAGAAATCTACTAGGTGACTATCCTTCTTACAGAAGGTGCATGTGTACTTCGCCTTGCTAAAGGCGTATAATAGAGTAACACCCTTCCGTCAAGTCCTATGGACAACCCCAGCAGACCTAAACACGGTGGTACTCACTCTGGGAGCTACCACAATTTCATCACTCTTGGAGCCGCGCACAATGGTGGGAGGATGCGCCCGAGCGTGCTCCAAGGGATCAAATCCTAGACCTTGATTGAATCTACTAATCTTGGATTGGTCTAGAATAAGATTGAGCTTCTTCTTGCCTCCAACAAACTTCTCAAGAGTGCTCATAAGATACTGGCAATCTCGAAAGAAAGAGGCACAAAAAGAGCAGGGGGAAGAAGAAGAAGAACTAGAAAGATGAGCTCTCTCAGCACGTGCATTTTTCTCCCTCAGCACGGCTGCCTCAATCTTGAGGGCCTAACAAGAAACGCAAGACGCATTTCTAATTCTATGAGCTTGGTCTTCTAATTTCTTCCTAAGCTCGACATGGATTTTATCCAAGTCCCCCTCAATCACAGAACATCGCAGCAACTTTCTTGTGACTTATCTAGTAAGTCCTTAGCAAGTTTAGCACACTTGACATTTAAGGATTCATTGTCAAGTTTTAGTTGCCTACAGCCCTCACATGAGCTGACTGGGTCCTTAGAAGCATGCATTTCAAGTTTATCGTTTCTAGAAGAAATCTTCCTAAGGTGATCGCTCATGGCATCAATTTCGGCAAGCAATTTAGGGCAATTAGCACAAGAAGGAGTAGAGTGAGCATGAAGAAAATTAACATCTAGTGGAATAGCATAAACAGAATTATCGCTAGCACTCTTCAACTTAAGACTTTCTAATTCAGTCAACACACTATCATGCATAGTCCTTAAGTTCTCCAACTCCACAAGAATAGCATCACACAAAGAGCAATCATCAGTGACTCGGGAGGGAGAAGATCTAAAAGAAGCTAACTCCCGAGTCAAGGTACCTACTTCCTTCTCAAGCTTCGTACACCTAGCTCTAGCTCTAGCATGAAATTTTCCTAATTTGCAGAAAGTTTTGTTGAGCTGGTCATAGGAGGGTACCTCGTCCGAGTCGCTATAGAGCTCGGAGTCGCTGATGTCGTTGGTGTTGACCATGAAACACATGCCGGAGAAGTCATCGCAGCCCTTCTTTTCTTATGGTTCATCCTCGCCCTCGTCGCTCCATGTCTCGGTGTCGGAGAGGTTGATGTCGTCAAGCGCGGCGAGGACACGGTGGAAGAGCTTCTTGTTCTTGGAGAAGTTGCGATACTTCTTCTCACGCGTCGGCTCACGAACTGGAGGCTTCTTGTTGTGGTTCTTATCGGTGTAGTCGTTCTTGCCCGAACCGCCAACATCGTTCTTGCCCTTCTCCAGCTTGAGACAATTCGCCCGAATATGGTTGGGGCCACCACACTCGAAGCAGGTGATAATGCCACCTCTCTTCCTCTCTCTCACCCTCTTGTATGCATGAGAAAACTTGCGAGCGAGAAAAGCAAGCTCATTTTCTAGAAATTTTTCCAGTTGGTCATCGATTAGCTCACAAAGGGCGGAAAGAGAGAAACCAATAGAAGGATCAGAAGAAGAAGATCCAATGGGATCGGTGACCAAGGCCATCGACTGAGATTTCATCTTCCGTGAGACGACATCGATCTCATGAGTCTTGAGGTGGGAATAAAGCCCGTCAAGAGTCAGAGTCGACAAGTCAGTGGTGTCCTTGATGGTGGTCACCTTCATCTCCCAAACACGCAAATCGAGTGCGGTCAAGAAATGTCGAGCATTATCCGAGTCGTATATGCAACCAACCGCTCAAGATCGCCAAGATTTTGGTAAAACGATCAAGCACTCATCAAGAGTCTCACCGCGTCTTGTTCAAACTTGTTGAACTCACGCTTGAATTGGTCCTGTCGAACCGTCTTGATTTGGGTAGTGCCCTCATGGTAAGCATCGAGGGTCACCCAAATCTCATGAGCAGAACGAAGGTGAGAAATCCTATCATACTCACTGCGGCTAAGACCCTGTATGAGGATGTTCTTTGCCTTAGCATTCACCCAACGTCAGCCATATTGTCAGCCCTGACGTTTTCATCGGCAGGAACCTCATATGGGAGTTTCACCTTCTGCCATATCAGGAAGCCCTGGGCAGTGATGTATGACTCCATGCGCGACTTCCAGAATAGAAAATCGACTCCAGAAAAAATAGGAGGCTTGGTGGAATACTTGTCCATCGACATGGCTCTTGAGACCGGTCAAGATCTATGGAAGAGCAAAACCGGCTCTAATACTAATTGAAAGACTGAGATGGTGAACAGAGGGGGGCGAATGGTCGCAAATAAATTTTCCCCCAAAATACTCCAACAAAAACCTCGACAAGATCGCTCAAAGGAAATCGTGAAAAACCCGAAAAACTAGACAACTATGTGTACCCCAAGCTTGCATGGATAAGTACCATAAAATATGTGGGGATTTTTGAGTCACAATCCTGGTTGTCTAGTGTCCAAGATAAAGAGGAATCAATCCAACTCTTGCTTTTAGAAAGAACATCAATTCAAATCACAAAAGTCACTTTCAGAAAAGCAAAAGCAGAATTTCCAGAACTTGTCCTCAATTTGAACAGGAGGTTGGTGGGTTTCTGCAGCTCACAAAATTTTGAGAATGTTTCTCCCTATGAGCATCAGAGTCGTGAAGAACTCCACCAAATTTCTCCTCAAAAAAGCCTTACAGAAAAAATAGGAAAAATGGAAGAACACAGTGAGTCAAGAACTTCGAGCAAAAAGTTTGGGGCTCGGTTTTCACCTCATGGCGCCCAAACGGTGCAACAAGTGAACTCCAAATTTTTTATGCAAGTGGATATCAGAGTCCCGCACCTCCTCCAACAAGAATCACTTAAAAAAGGAGTTTTATATATTTTTATAAAAATAAAATACTAAATTCTACGCAAAGAACAAGTTCTGAACAAAGTTGGAACTTGAAAGAAAAGATGTTATCTACTCAATCCAAGAGTGCAAAAGAGATGTAAAACCATATGAACACACTCAAAACATTCAAGATCAACAGCATTTAGAAGGAGGGGAGGCAAATCCAAATTGCGTGAAGGTAAATTGCGAGAATGTAATTACGAGAAAGTAAATGCTGAATTTAAATTGCGTAAAGTAAAGACATAATGTAAATGCGCAAAATAAATTCAGAGATGGATGGATAAAACTTTCATTTCTGGAAGGAGAGATTACAAAGCCTCACTTTCATGTGGTCAAAGCTCAAAGGAGCATTCACAAACCTCAAAACCTTCTAAGGGAGGAGGCTACCCCTCCACCCCTATTTATACTACTCTTGGGCCACCTACCACCCTTGGATGAGTCCCTCAACCCTAGAGCACTCATCTAAGGGCTAGGATTAACCTACACACACAGCCATGCAAGGGATAACCCAAAACCCACACACATACCGGGTTTTCTTGCACGGTTTTCAAAGCATACTACCCAAACCCGCTAACCTATCAACTAGACCTCAATCCGACGGCCCTTATTGATCCACGCGGCATCTAGCTAGGATCATCTCCTTCGCTTGTCTTCTTGACTTGCCTGGACTCCGTCTCCGATCATCTTCCGGCAATCTCCCAACCGTCTGGACCTCCGACGCTCCTCGCCTAGTCCCGGTCATCCTCCGCCTCACCATGACCTAGCACCGTCGCCCTGCAACCATCAAAGACAAGGAAATACATCACATAGCAATGCCCACAATGATATGCAATAAACCATCCAACTCATCACTACCGCGCCCATACGGCCGGTACTACCCCTCCTAGCAGAGACAACTCAAATTGCTTCAATCTGAAAATCAATCCAAACCAAACTCAAACTTGAGCACATCTTGCTCAAATAAAGTCAAATACTCATCACAAACATGGATGGACCTCCACATGGTCCTTCAACATCATACTGCATATTTTGAATCTCACCAGGAGTGGGTTCACCATATGCAGATTGCCCTTCAGGCATGACATGAGGAGGTAAAGGCTTCTCTGTAACCCTCCACACATCATACCCAACAGCTTCTAAATAGCATCTCATCCTAATTTTCCAATAAGTATAATTTGTTCCATCAAAAACAAGTACTCTACCAATACTAACAGTTGCGGATCCATTTCCCTCGGCCATTTACCAAAGCTAGTTAAGCTAAACAAGGTAAACCTTGCTCTGATACCACTTGAAGGATCTAGTTGGCCTAGAGGGGGGGTGAATAGGCAACTTTTTCATGTTTTAATTTTTTATTAAAACAATTCACAATTCTTTAAGAGAGAATAGTACAGAACAGAAGTAAAAAACAAACAATGAAAACAGCGAAAGCAATAAAGAGAAATAGAGCACAAAAGAGACAGAGATTTATCCCGTGGTTCAGAGCTGCACTCCTAATCCACGTTGAAGCACTTCTTCCGAAGTTTTGCTTCTCCAAAGCTAGTCGCAGTAGCTCCAGTGATCACTCAGGTAACTCTTTCACTACTCAAGTGAGGTGAGTTCCAAACCTCTCACAATCACAGTGGCCTTCCACAATCACCTTTGGACAGGTCGCACTGTTCACTTTCTCCAAGCTGTCTAGGATCACTAAGATCCAAGAGTAATAAACTTTGCACAAGTTCTGTCTCTTGGTTCACTTCGCAATTCACACAACTAGACTCTGGCTTGGAGCTAACACACTTAGAGATGTTTGAGAATTATGGTGTGAAGTTGAAGCACAAACTCCTTTTTGACAATGAGAGCTATTTTTCCAATACTAAAATGTAAGGAGTTCATCTATATCTTTGGTAGATGGCTCAGGAAATGCTTATATAGCCATTTGGAATGAATATAGCCGTTACACCTGCTACAATAGCCGTTGGACGTGTCAGATGTCAGAAATATCATAAATATACATGTACAACGGACTAAGCAATAGTGCCTAGCGATACTGGACATGTGTATGATGGACCACATTTGAGCATTCACGACGGACCAAAAAATTTGGTCCGTTGTACATGGGTTTTTTTATAGAGATTGGTCCGGCATACAACTTAGAGATATACATGTGCGTTCGACCAAATTTTTGGTCCGTCATACATGGACTTTTCAAGAGTTAGTAGCCAAAGACCCTTTTTCAACAGAGATAAGTTTTATTCAAGCGTTTTACTTTAGCAACGAACTAAGCTTTTAAGCACGAATGTTTGGTCCGTTGTCAAAGTAAAACCCTTTTGAATGATAAAGGATATTCATTTAAGGTTTCAATAAATAGGACAACACAGTTTGGTCCGGCCAAAGGCTTATGAACTGAAAGAGTGCCGGACCAAAATATTTGGTCTGCTGTAAACGGAAAACGGAGAACATGTTTGGTCTGTCACGGAGAAGTGACTATAACATGTATGTCGGACCAAATTATTTGGTCTGTTATACATAGCAAACCCTCAGCTATCAGATAATTTTCAAGGATGTTTTTACCAAGGATGAAGGAATATGAAAACAAGAGATTTTGGTCCGATGATCAGATATTTGATAGGAGTTTTGACGCAGAAGAGTTTCATGGTTGGATCAAAGAATCTTCTTGACTTTAAAAGAATATGCTGTGTATGCAACAGACTGAAGAAGTGGATAGCTGAAATTTGGTCCGTTGTACTAAGAGTTATGATTTAAAGGACAATGACTAAGTGTCTTTTGCTCCGAGAAATCTAGTTTTGTATTTGCCTTATGATCCAATCTACTAGCTTGTGCAAAGTCCCTCTTTAGACAACCAAAAAAGAAAGAAACAAGCCTAGCTATTTGACTTGAATCATCTCCCAAGTCATAGACTAGAACTAAGCACCTTAATCTTGTTCGTCCAACTTGCTTCTTTATTGAATCCAGCATATGTTCTTCAAAGCTTTGAGTATTATTAACATGGTCATCAATACCGAAACTATAATAAAACATAATAATAAAATTGAGGGGGCCTAGATGCTGTCAATCTCCCCCTTTTTGGTAATTGATGACAACATACCTTTTAGTTAATAATGTCTCATTCATTCTGCAAAACAAAGTTAGCTAAATAGACTGACTGAAGAAATTATGAATGTATGTGCTCCCCCTTAATGAATGCATGATCTGAAATCTGACAAATATGATATATTAGGACTATTAGATCCTTAAGAATTCATAATTTTTGTCAAAGTACTAAGTGGATATCAGAGCAGTATGAAGAAAGTATCAGAGCACAAAATAGGTAAGTATCAAAGTATTAAATCATCAGAGCAAGATATCAGAGCATAAATACAAAAAGGAGTATTATAAGTTAAAGAGAGCATAAGTCAGATACAAATAAATCTCAGATACTTAACTAAGATAATCCAGCCTACAGAACAGAACCTAGGAGACTATGGTTATGAGGATTTTCTCCCCCTTTGGCATCAATAGCCAAAAAGGGTTCCTATTTGCGCCTAGAAAAGACTCTTTTGAGCTAGCCTTGAGCTGAGCTTTTCCTTGGAGGAGAGACTGTTTTATCATCAGCTGCTTCTTGGGATTGATTACCTGGCCCTTGAGTCATAGCTTGATCATGCCAGCTTGGATAGTCTGGGTCACCCGGTTGAATGGTCAAATGATGAAGATCTGACTGCATTTGGTCCAAGGACTCATTCAGGGTACGTGTTTCAGCAAGGACCTCACCCACATCATACATGCAATCATGCGCTAATCGAGTATAGTCAAGCAGGGCATCCTCAGTGAATTCTGAGAGATTGTCCAACTGATGTCTGATCCATAACTGATTACTCGAAAGTGATGTGTTTGCGGCCTCAACTTGATTTCTCAATTTCTTGTAATGATCATCCATTTTCTGATTCATGTCATACAGTCTGTCCTTTATCAGATTGTGATTGGTACCAAGCTGTTAGATATGCTATCTTAGGTTCCCTTGGTTGCTGCTGAGTTGATCAAATCTAGACAGGACTTCATTTTGAAATTTTACATATTCTTCATATCTCAGAGCTGCTGTAGCTTGATCTTCCAAGTACCTTGCTTGAAATCCTCTTTGATTAGCATAATACTGTTGTTCAAAGGTTGAAAACCAAGCAGGTTGAGAGTCTGGAGCCTGAAATATGTCTTCTTGTGCTTGCTCAGCATGCTTTTGAGGGGACGAGGTAGGATATGGATAGTCAAAAAGACTCTGCCATCCAGGAAATGTATCCCTCTGATCATGCTCAGGATGAGCTGATGATGGGGGATAATATGACTCAAATTGTTGGGGCATCCCAGATCCTCCTGCCTCATGCTCATGTGCTCCTGGCCTGAAAGCTTGTGCTTCCATGAACCTTGCTGCAGCCGCTGACTCTTGAAGGTGATAGAGCTGTTGCTCTTCATTAAAAGTTCTATCAACTGGGCTTGAGAGGACTTGAGTGGTAGCATCATCCATATTTCCGGATTCACTTCCAGGAATCACTTCTGTTGCTTCTGGATGAGCAGATTCATGATGGCTTACAGTTTTATCTTTGTTACCACTTTGAGCACTAGGCTCTCTGTCATTTCCACTCTTAGCAGACTCATGATGACTTTCATAAGCGTGATGATGACTGTCATAGGAGGGCATATGACTTTCAAAGGATTGATGCAAGAAATCACTGCCTTGAGCCTGTGAGTACCCTCTGTGGATCAAGCTTCACAAACTTATTTTCACTTCTCAGACTCGACTCATTTTCTTCCTCACCAAGATGTGTTCTTCCTACTGATTTTCTTGTAATCCTTGAAGAAAACGAGTGACCCTCAGGTTTTGTCCGGTGGATATATGCATATTGTATTTCTTTGGGAAGCACTGAAATTCCCTATTCAGATCATTTTGAGATATTATGCCTTGTGCCAACAGGATTTGAGTGATTAGTTGAGCAAACGGTAAAGGGCTGCCAAATTTTCTGTAGATTGCCTCTTCCATTTGCCCAAAGAAGTAATCAACTAAACCTATAGGTTGTCTTGACAGAATAAGATGCAGTAACCATGCCTAAACTGAGGTCACACCTTCTTTGTATCCGGACTTGGGATATATTGTGTGCCTGAGTATTAGCAGCAGCACTTTTGCTTCTTCAGTTAGACAGGAAACTCTGTTTGGATTAAAGTCTGCACTGGAGGTGTTCTTATAAATGTGCCCAGATATTTGTAGGTCCGGCATATCACCACTCAATCTCCATCTCTGGTGAGGGTACAACTTTTCAAATATTCTTGTTCGATTTGCCAAAGGACTTGAGGCTCCAATTGCTGACTCAAACTGAAATGATCTGATTTTTCTTATCTTTCTATTTATAGTGAACATGATATATTTCCTCTGTTTGTTCACTAATAAGGATGCATAGAATTCTAGTGTTCTTGAGACATTCCATGGTAGTCTTGTTTCACATTATATCACTCAGTCCAGGAGTTGAATTTATGCAGTCATACAATCCACTTGAGCCAATTATAGTATTTACTTGATCCCAGTCTACATACTAATGAGTTGACAGAGCAGATACTGTCTTTCCTTTTCCATCTTTTCTATGCAGATAAGCATTATATATGTTCTTGTGTAATAAAGACACAAAGTTTTCACCAAGAGCTGGTCTTGACTCAGGAAACCAGATTTTCTCATTTACCAATCGAACTGCTCTCAGTCTTTTGGCACTTAGGTCGGCCAATTTGTCACTGCTAAAGATGTCAACTTCAGAAACCAGCTCAGTATTTTCTAAAGATGATTCACTGTTAGGCTCATACATACTGTCCTCAGAGGTTGATTCAGAATCTATCACTTGTTTTCCTTTTCTTGGGTGAGAGGTAACTTCCTTTCTGTTTGCTCTGGCAGCATTCTGAACATCTTGAATTAATACAGGTCCTTGAGGTTGTTCAAGTAAATTTGTTCCAGGAGATGAACTAGACACTTTCTGTTTCTTGCTCTTTACTTTATCATAGATTAGCGCTGCCCATAACAGCACCTGTGGTTGCACGGTTTTCTTTGCTTGAAAACAACCCATAGCTCAGTCCTTAATCCGATACGGGCAATACTCCTCCCTACACTACGTACAAATCTAACCCTTGCACAACCAGCTATTGCTAATAATTGCCCGCATCTAAACCATAGTTTATTTTGAGTTTTTAGTCAAAATATCCACAACCGACAACATGGCATATCCAATATTTTCAAATTCCCAAGAAGCTGTTTGTTTTGATCGTCTACTTCGTTGCTAAAATGAGCATGGCTAAGCATGATTATTAATCATATATTACCCAAGTTGACATTATGTAATATCTATCCCTTTTTCTATGGTTATCAAGGTTCATATGTCCATACTTATCAAGGAAGTTCCATGAAATATCAGGTATATCTACCAATATCCCAATATAGCATTTTTATGACAAGTACGCGCATGCATAATAGTTTTGCAAGCATTGAGAGTAATTATTTGAAGTAATAGGATCAAAATGATCAAGGGGGTGCTTGCCTTGCTGATCGTTGTCAGGTATAAAGTCCGGGTCATCGGCGAGGTCGTCGTCTACCAATTCAGGCTTGTCGGAATCTACTCGTCGATCATGAGGAATAACATACAATAAACATCAAAGTAAAATAACGGCAAAAAGAAGACATATAGAAAATCCAAATAAAAGCTTATTCAGAGACTCAGGAGTGTTTATTAGTAAGATTATGATTCATTTTTATGTGGTTATACTGTCTTTTTATTTGTGTTTACGTTTACTACTTTTGGACTAAATGATATCAAGTGTTTCTTGCTTCATCGGGACTAATCACTTTATTTTAACGAATTCTAGATGCTAAAATTATTTAGAGAAGAAAGATTTGTCTTACGGTGATAATATAAAGTAGTATGTTGTTAATAGGATTTAGATACAAAGCAATGTATTTATAAGCTTTTGAATTAATCATTCATCATCCTACTTCTTGCTGCTATTTTATTATGAATGCATGACACATTAAGTTATTTACTACATCTTCATGTACTAATTTTTAGATGCAGGTATGATCTCATATGAACACATACATATACATATAAATATATATATACGTATATATATATACGTGTGCATATGCTTATTATGCTCTTCATACTAGAACACAGCCTATTTGCATAAACCATTATCTATCCAATGTTTTTACCTAGCCTAACATCATACTGCTATCATGCTGAAAAATAAATAAGTTTAGCAACCTTCTGAATTTCTTTTCTATTAGATCATCTATTATTGCATAATTAAACCAATAATATAAGACTCTAATAGTAAAGACCCAAGACAAACTAGATAACCAAATATTTTTATATGTATAGGGTCCTAGCAGAATGAGGATCATAACAAAATTGGTTCCATACAAATTCAACTTTATTTGCAAAGTTTCTACATTTAGCCTATTTTCATAACTTCTATGCACCTTTGTATTTAAATATTTTTCCAGAGTAGCTTTTCAAAATATTTTTGCATATTCTGGAAGCTCTTGATTTTAGATGAATTTAGAAATTGGTTTCATCTCATTTAGATTTCAAATTCAAAAGATATTAAAGTTTGAATCTAAATAGGTTCTGAAAAACAGGAAAATAGCAAAATACGTTTTCAGAACACCGAAAACGTCTTTTGCTTCGCGCCAAAAGCTCCCGTTCAAAACCAACTGGGTCGCTGACATTTCGGACCCACTCGACAGTGACTCTGCATGGCAGTAATCAGCCTAACCGCAGTCACTGGCGACTGGGACCCGCATGTCATTCGGTCGAGACAGAGCTTGAGCCAAAGCTCGCCGGCGGCGAGGATCCGATGACTTCCCGGTCTGGCCGAGGGTACGGTTAGCATCAACATCCTTTTATGCACCTAAGGATGGAACCCATTCATACCGGCGACTAGCCGAACCACCTCGCCACCGTGGCTATGTGGCGGTGGAAGAGGTGGCGAGCCGTGCCGGCGACAGAAAGCTTCTCAGACGGAATCGGTTCCAGCTAAAGCATCTACGGGTCCAAGAGGTTCCATTTTTATCAGTAGAGGGCACAGAGGAGTGTTGGATTATCTCACCACTGATCGCCGGTTTCGGAGAAGAAGGGGGCTCGGTGGCGGCAAAGCTCCGGTTGATGATTCCTGAAAATGAATGAGGGGTTTTGCTCGGGGTGAGACACAGAAGCAAACACGCAAAGGAATTGGGGAGAAGATCAGTACACCGGACGAAATCAGCTTCGATCCCGAAGCTATTCGCCTGATTTGGAAAAACGCGAAATTGGTAGTGCTCGGTGGAATAGGATGTATGAAACTAGAGGGGTTTTGAAGCATGGCCTCTGGCGATCTTGCTCCGGTATTTATAGGCCAGGGGAGATGCTGTAGGGAAGCTGTAACAGCCTCAAAAATCAAAAAAATAAATAAAAATGAAATAAAAATCTTTTGTGTATTATTTTTGAAATTTCTGAATTTCCTGGATTTTCTGAATATTTATTTGGCTTTTTTTTAATGCAAGAATGTGAAATAAAGAATATAATAAATAGAAAATGGTAAAAAGTAAAAATGTCAATCCAACAAAAATTTACCAAAACTTCCAAAAATATCTGAGGGCTCCCCTCATCTTGCTTAAGGCGGTGGGTAACCTGGATTTATAAAAATATTAATTAATCAAAGATAATCATGGGTAAAAATCTCAGGGTAAAATGGTAAAACAATTTGGTAAAAATATCTGTAGATCATCCTGACCCAAAATTTTTATCTTGCCGACATCAAAACAGTATCAACCTCCTGTAAAAATATTAAGAATTTACTAAATCATTTTTTAATTTTAAAAATTCGAAAACAGTGAATAAATAATCTGGAAAACAGTAATGTCAGAATTTTTAAAAATTAAATAATAATAATTAAAATCTGTAATTTTTACAGAAGGTGTAGAATGTCATTTTAAATCATCATAAAAATTTTTGTAAAATAATAACTTCATTTAGATCGCAAATTAAAATAAAAACAGAATAGGCAATGCAGTAACTGTTGCAATGTCAGAATTTTATAAAAATCATCATGCATCATAAAATGGCGAAAATTATTCAGCAGGCTGGTAATATCCTTGCCGACCTATGGTAAAAATGTCATAAATTTGCGTGTCCGTTTGAACATTGAAATCTTCGTTGAAATCCCGTTCGGTCGTGAGGCTTCTCCAGAGTTCTTTTCTCGCCATCACTGACGTGTGGGCCCGGGCTGTCAGTGAGCCAGCTCGGCCGACAACCGCTGCCATCTGGCCCCCGCGTGGCAGCCTCTCGCCCGCGCTTTCTTCTTCCTCTCCCGCTCTCTCTCACACGAGACGTAGACCTCTCGGTCTTTCTCGCGCCACAAGCGCTAAACCGCCTTTGAGCCCATATAAAACCCTCCTCGCGTCGCCGCCGACCCAGCTAGCTCCAGTGCAAGCCATTCCGCCGTTGCTTTGGTCATCGTCCCCAATTCCGCGAAACCGCAAAGAGGGCCAAACACCATATTTTCCACTCCACCATTTCGCCCCAACTGCTTTCGCTGAAGCTTCCTCGTGCCTCCCAAGTCCATCCCGAGCCCCTACTAAACTCATTCTTCCCGCGAGCTCCTCCGCTGTGTTTTTTTCCGCCACCACCGCGCACGGTGAGACCTCTATTCCGCCGCCATTCTTTGAACTAAACCCGAAATGGGATCCTCAAGTCCACCGATGCTTTTGGTAGTGATCTTCAAGCTCGAGAAGGTCTCGCTTGCGAAACGCCGTGAGCCGTGAGCTCCGCCGCCTCTCTCGGTGGCAAGCCGCCTCGCCATCTCCACCAAGCGCCACCACCCAAAGATGCGCACGAGTGTGCTAAGCATGAATCCGAACCCATTCCGTGATTCCGCCGTGCTTTCCGCCACGCGAGCTCGTCTTGCCGCGGTCCCGCTGGTCACCGCCAAGCAGTGCCCAAATTTATCACCATCGCGTCTTGCTGGGCGCGCCACGACATGCGGACCACTTTGCCAGCGGAAGAGCAGCGCATCAAGATCACATGGGCTCGCTGGCTACCACAGAAGACGCTACCGACGCCGACGGTGGACCCCATTTGTCGGCGCCTCAGCGCGGTTCCGCCGAAATGGAAAGCGCGTTTTCGCGCGGCGCATTTCCATTTTCGCAATTTTCTGATTTTAGTATTTAATCAAAACCTAGATATTCATTTAGCCATAACTTTTGAATCACTTAACAAAATTTGATGAAATAAATTTCTAAATTCATCTAAAATCCTGTAGATTCAGAATATACAAAAATATTTCAGAATTGAATTTTATTTGAAATTGAATTTAAATTCAAACGAAGAGTTAGAATACGTCATACATGGAAATTTTGCAAATAACCTCCAAATTTAGTAAAATAATTTTATTAGAATTCTTGTAATCTCAGGAACCAGAATCTGTAATAATACTTAGGTGTGTTATAAGAAAAATTTAAGTTATAAAATGGATAGTAAATAATGCAATAATGGCTTAAATAAATCATATCTTTAAATTGCAAAAGAAAAATAAATAAAGCATGTAGCCATTCCTGAATTGGTGAAATTATTTTATTTGAATATTTCCATCTGATTTCTTTTGGCCTCATTGAAATTTGGTATTTATTCTATGTCGCCTTACGACGTGTAGAACCCGATTTAACCCAGACATTCGACGACCGTGAGTTCAAGTCGAGGAAAATCAACAAGGCAAGCAAATTCCTTTGATCATGTTGAACCCAGCTTTATAAATGTTTTCATTAATCGCTTTCTCGCATACTTTATTTTATTAAAGTCAGCTATATTGTGGAAACTGGTAGTTGTACCTGTAGCTACATAGAATTTCCTTGATAAGTAGAAAATTGTGATCCTTGAAAACCCTAGATTAGCTTAGACAATATTTAATGTCAATCTGGTTACTCACATTAGTGACATGCTTAGCCGAGCTATAATGAACATAAAATCGTGACATGGTTAAATACCTTGGTTATGACATTTAGATGGGTATGACTATTTTTGTGGTTGGTATTTTGGTTGGAAAATGAAAATAAAACTATGGTTTAGATGCGGGCAATTATTGGCAATAGCCGTGTGTGCATGTTTTGCACGTAGTATAGGGTGGAGATTATTGCCCGTGTCGGATTAAGGACCGAACTATGAGTTGTTTTCAGGCCAAGAAAATTCATACAACCACAAGTGCTGGTATGGGACAGCTCTAACTTATTAAATTGTTTAAAACTAGCTTTGCACTTGGAAGGCCGGAGTAGTACGAGCTGTTTCTTAATGAATTGCTCGACGGGACGTCCACACCGAGGTGATCATGGATTAAACGTCTACCAATATAACGATGTACGCCATCTCGTGGGTAGTTCCATCATTTCTATGCTCGAGTTCTTACTCCACAAAATGGGTTTGTCGTCATCGTCTTTGGTGCAAAGTTAGGTTTAAATAATGTAACAGCTTATAACATGACTCTCTCGGCACACCAAAGGAAGTGTGCAAATATCGATTGCTCAAAGAGTCACCATGTCTTGTGGGGAAAGTCAGATACCTCTGCAGAGTGTAAAACTAATCGATTAGCGCGTCATGATCATGGACACTTGTAAAGTCATCACATAGTTAGTGCTTTGCTTATTTTCATAAAATGTGGTTTCTATCATGCGTTGTTAATATTCCACTTGTGTTGGTGGAATGATTTTGGATATGGTCGTTATACCTAAGCAATTGTGAAATATCGATGTTTACTTTACGTTACTTCGAATTTACTTGCTTTTACTTAAATCTGCTTTACAATCTACTATTCTCAGATTTACATTTTAAAACCACTTTATGCAAATTAACCTTAATAGCCTTTCTTTGAAATGGCCTGCATGTATTTTAGGTTTTGCATAAGTCTTATGAGTACGTAAGTACTCAACTTGCCACCGTTGATATTTTTAGGTGAAGGGACAGATTTCCCACTAATCTTACGTTGATGAAGGATACGGGAATTTAACGATGACTTTTTCTAAGGATTTTCCTGTCGGCTTGCATTCGTGGGACAATGGGTTAAAAGGCATACTACGTGATGTTGTCTCCACTCGCAGTTTTACTTTTGGTATTGTAAAAATAATATGTAATCTTACTTCATTGTGTAATAAAGTTTGTGTATGACTGTGATAACAATTTGTATTTGTGCGCATTTAGCTACGATCATGGGACTAGTATCAGATGCACATGGTATCCATTTTTGGTAATTATTTATCAAAAATAGGGGCCTCACAAGTTGGTATCGAGCCATGCCGATCAGAGGAAACCTAGGTAGTCTGGGAGTAATAAAGACCTAAAACTTGACATTAGGTTTCAAACAAACTAAAATTTTGAATTAGGACATATTACTGCCTATTCTTTATATGCATGAAACTTCTTTTGGATTATGCGATACCGTTAATAACTCTTTTACTGCTTTTAAATTTCTACTAGAATCTTTTCCTCCAAAATTACTTTATCGTCTTACATTTAATCAGAATACTAATTCCTTGTTAAATGTGCAGATGGGCGGATATACCCCATGTTACACTTCCACTAATAGGAGAATTTCGCATGGCGGGAATTCTTGCTCGCTTGCTAGAATTACCCATTTTCCGAAAATCCACGATATATAGTATTCCACGCGCGCTTAGTTCTGCTTCGTGGAATACATAGCTAGGTGGATATCCCTACCCGAGATGAGGACAAAGAAGAGTTTTTGTCTTTTGAGGGTCTCGGATCTTCTCTCATGATGGCCATGAGTGAAGCCGCCTATATGGCCGCTGTCGGTTTAGCCACATTTTACCCGAATCGCGTTGGTATATAGGAGGATTCCATCTAGGCCACCAAGTGGGGAGAATAGCTATATGGATGCCATCGGGTTACAAAATCCCACTTTACGTAACCAAGTGGAATTCATAAATGCCTCGACCAAAGATTGCCGCCAGCAAGAATCGAATACTGAGGATGCGCTGTCGCCGATAGCATTCCTAGAGAATGCCATCGCCTCGTGTCGCCAGAGGTATTGTCCTCGCCGCCTGGGCAATTCCTCAGACACTGCGCCCGACGACACCCAAGTACCACCTGTGTCGCCAGCAAGGATGTCGATGATAGGAGTCGCCTAGGTTGCCGAGCATCCGTAGACCCCATAGTTTTCCTCATGGCGCCTCAGAGGCGCAGGAGCATCATTGTCAGAGACTCCTTTTCCCCGACGAGAGTTCTAGTCGTAGGGATAGTAGCAATCCGTGAGTTGCTAGATAATGAGTAGTATTAGAGGAAGTTTTTGGTTGTGCCCCTTTTATGTAGTAACGTCAAAAATAAATGTTATGTTTTGGTTGTGAATATTATGAAGTTGAAATAAAGTTCTTGCTTTATATTGTTTTGTGTGCTTTTGGTTCCTACTCAGAAATATTTAACTTTCGCTTAATATTTTTACGACGCCAGATCCGTAATGATAGTAATCAAGTTGTGCTTTTAAAACATTTGGTAACAATTAAGATTAAAATTAAATCAGATCTTATCTGTTAATTCATTAATAATCCTGTTCCAGATGCCTGCAACCCGGTCCTTGGATGAGATTCTGGGGAGTGAGGAGACCCCGGAAACTCACCCTCAGCGAGTGACTTCGGCCACTCCAGCCCAGCCCAATCCAGTCCATCCGTCGGCAATTCGAGGATCTTCGTTGCGTCGTCCAAGCCGTCGGGATTCGCCGCCTCCACAAGTCCGAGAAGAAGAAGTTCCAGAGGGACAGTTGCCAGGGTCGCCAACCATGGCTCAAGTGCTTGCAATGATAGAACAGGGTCGCCAGACGAATACCCTGTTGCTCCAACAGTTGGTTCAAGGTGTGAACAACCTTGGTGCTTCAAGTTCTAGGCCTGGTTTTGGTGAAACCCCTCATTAGTCCAAGTTGGGAGAATTCTTGAAGACTCGGCCTCCAACCTTTTCTTCTTCATCAGATCCCCTGGACGCTGATGATTGGTTACGAGCTATTGGAAGCAAGCTGACCATTGCTCAATGCAATGATCATGAGAAGGTCCTTTATGCGTCGTACCAACTCCAGGGAGCCGCTGCAGTTTGGTGGGAAAATTTCCAAGCGGCAAGGCCCCAAGGTCAAGAGATTACTTGGGATGTTTTTCAAGAAGCCT
Source organism: Otatea glauca (assembly GCA_036346275.1). Taxonomy (NCBI): domain Eukaryota; kingdom Viridiplantae; phylum Streptophyta; class Magnoliopsida; order Poales; family Poaceae; genus Otatea; species Otatea glauca. The sequence goes on from CM070712.1 coordinate 5,820,478, forward strand.
TTAGGAAGACGATATTCCTCGAGCTTGGTGAATTTAAAAGGCGGAATTTCTTGACTTGCATCAAGGAAATATGTCCGTAATGGAATATCTTCACCGCTTTAATTACCTTGCTCGCTATGCGCCATCAGAAGTCAGTTCAGAAGCCCGAAAAATTGAGCATTTCCGGGACAATCTGAACAATGAAGTTAAGCATCTTCTTGCCATTCACGACTTCCATGATTTCCAATCACTCGTGAATAAGGCTATAATTGCCGATCATAGTTCACGTGATGTTATGGAAAGTCGTAAGAGGAAGTGGATGGCGAGGAAGGCCGCCAGTCCAAGTGTGTCGAGGCCGCGCATTGGTCCACCGACCAATGTTCGATCTCCTCCGCCTCGTCAGCAGCAGCAGCAGAGGCGTCAAGGTAGGCACCCCGGCCCCAGCAGCCTTCTGCTCGTCCCTCGAGCGGCAACGAAGGGAAGACTTCTGGGACTCAGAATCAAGCCGCTGGTGTGACCTGTTATTATTGTAAAGAGCGTGGGCATTATGCAAATGCCTGCCCTAAAAGAGGTCAAGCGTCGAGCGGCGGCCGCGCGAGGAGTTCAGAGACCCCAGTCGATCTTCGAGAGCTGGAATTCTCAAGTCATCAAGACTTCGCAGCTCTTAATCGCAGCACGAGTAGCGGTCGTCTCCATCATGTGACCGCCAAGAAGCAAGCGGCGCCGGATGTGGTACTAGGTATGTTTCTGCACTCGGTACCTACTTTGGTATTGTTTGATTCGAGCATCGCACTCGCTTATCTCTAAGAAATTTGTCGACTGAATAATTTAGAAATTGATCTCCTCTCTGCCAAAATGATAATCTATTCCCCGGGTTCAGTGATGAATTCAATTAAGTTTTGTCCTAAGGTTAGCATTGAAATAAATGGAGTTATGTTTCATGCTGACCTTATCCTTATAGAAACCTTAGGGTTAGAAGTAATCCTTGGTATGGATTGGTTGTCTAAGTTTAAAGGCTGCATAGACTGTGCCAATCGATCCATTTCTTTGGTTAGCCTTGAAGGAATTCCAGTTTATTTTTCTTCCATCCAAAGTTCTTCAAACTCTCAAGCTTCTCTTTGTTCAGCCATAATAAAAGATCTTAGCCAGATTCCAATTGTCTCCGAGTTCTCTGATGTTTTTCCAGATGAGTTGCCAGGCCTGCCTCCGGATAGGGACCTAGAATTTGTCATAAATCTTGTCCCTGGGACAGCGCCTATATCCAAGCGTCCTTATCGAATGCCCCCTGATGAGTTAGTTGAACTAAAGAATCAAATTCAAGAGCAGTTAAGAAAAGGCTTTATTCGACCTAGTTCTTCTCCTTGGGGTAGTCCAGTTCTTTTTGTGCCTAAAAAGGACGGTGGAATACGCATGTGCGTGGACTATCGTGTATTGAATGATGTCACAATTAAGAATAAATATCCTTTGCCTCGTATCGATGATCTGTTCGATCAGTTGACTGGTGCCCAAATCTTTTCCAAAATTGATTTAAGACATGGGTACTATCAGTTGAAGATCAGACCAGAAGATATTCCTAAAACCGCTTTTACCACTCGTTACGGTCTATATGAATATACTGTGATGTCTTTCGGACTTACAAATGCTCCTGCTAATTTCATGTGTCTCATGAATAAAGTCTTCATGGAGTATTTAGATAAGTTCGTAGTGGTGTTTATTGACGATATCCTCGCTCATTCAAAATCCAAGAAGATCATGCGCATCATTTGCGTAAGGTTCTTGAAAAGCTTCGAGAGCATAAGCTTTATGCCAAATTCGAGAAGTGCGAATTTTGGCTAAAAGAAGTTGCTTTCCTTGGTCATATTCTTTCTAAAGGTGGTATTTCCGTTGATCCCAGTAAAGTCAAGGCTGTTTTAGACTGGGAAGCTCCTCAATCCGTTCCGAAAATTCGAAGTTTTCTCGGTCTAGCGGGATATTATCGCCGCTTTATCGAGAACTTTTCTAAAATCGCTCGTCCTTTGACCCAGCTTCTCAAGAAAGAAAAGAAGTTTGAGTGGACACCTGAATGCGAAGGAAGCTTTCAGGAATTAAAGAAAAGGTTAACAACAGCTCCTGTGCTAGTGTTACCCGATGTCCATAAAAGCTTTGATGTTTATTGTGATGCTTCAAAGAATGGGCTTGGGTGTGTGCTTATGCAAGAAGGAAAAGTCGTAGCTTACGCTTCTCGTCAGTTGCGACCTCATGAGCTCAATTACCCGACTCATGATTTGGAATTAGCTGCGGTGGTGCATGCTCTAAAAATTTGGCGTTATTACCTGATTGGAAACAAATGCAGTGTATTCACTGATCATAAGAGTCTGAAATATTTCTTCACCCAGCCTGATCTAAATTTAAGACAACGAAGGTGGCTAGAGTTGATAAAAGATTACGACCTTAGTATTCAATACCATCCTGGTAAAGCCAATGTCGAGGCGATGCTCGAGCGAAAACTTCATTGCCTTTTCTGTTTCATCTTTGACCGATCAATTCGATCCGTAAAAGATTTCCAAAAGCTTAATTTGGGAGTTGTCGAAAAGGTTATTTGGCCGCTCTAGTGGTGCAACCAACCCTTAAATCCCAGATTAAATCTGCTCACTCAAAGATGAAGCAATTATTAAAATCCGTGAAGAGTTGAAGCAAGGAAAGGAATCCAAATTCCGTGAAAGTTCGGATGAAGTGCTTATGTTCAAAATCGAATATATGTTCTCGATGATCCGAATTAAAAGAGTTAATTCTCAAAGAAGCCCATGAGTCTCCTCTCAATTCACCCCGGAGTACAAAGATGTATCAAGACCTTCGACGGAATATTGGTGGCCCGGTTTGAAAAGGATGTCGCTGCATATGTTGCAATCTGTGATATATGTCGTGTCAAAGCCGAGCATCAACGTCCCGCAGACTTCTGCGACCTTTAAAGATTCCAGTGGAAGTGGGAAGACGTCAAGATGGATTTTATTATTGGTTTGCCAAGAACCGAAAAGGGCATGATTCCATCTGGTAATCGTTGATCGTCGACTAAAGTGGCTCACTTTATTCCGGCCAAGACTACTCATTCGGAGATAAGCTTGCCGAGTTGTATCCGGAGAATATTGTCCGCCTTCATGGCGCCCCAAGACAATTGTTTCGATCGAGGTTCCCGGTTTACTTCTCATTTACGGGAAAGTTTGCACCGTCTTACGGGTACTAAGTCAATTTCATCTGACTTATCATCCTCGAATGATGGACAAACGGAAAGGACCAATCAGATTTTGGAAGACATGTTAAGAGCCTGTGTGCTGTCATACGGCTCTAATTGGGAGAAAAGTTTGGCCTTCGCCGAATTCTCTTATAATAACAGCCTCCAATCCATCGCAAGTATCGCCTTTTGAAGCGCTGTATGGAAGGAAATGCCGAACCCCTCTTTTCTGGTCCGAGGTTGGAGAAAGAAAATTCTTCGGCCCAGATCTTATTCAAGAAGCTCAAGAGCAAGTGGACATGATTAGAAGCCGACTGAAAGAAGCTCAATCTCGTCAAAAGAGTTACGCCGACAATCGTCGTCGTGAACTCAGTTTTGAAGTTGGTGACTATGTCTACCTGAAAGTCTCGCCTCTTCGTGGAGTTCGTCGATTTCAAATCCGTGGAAAGTTGGCTCCTCGGTTCATTGGACCTTATCAGATTATTGGAAGGATGGGTGAGATGGCATATCAGTTAGAATTGCCACCTCAACTATCCGACGTTCACAACATCTTCCATGTATCTCAGCTTAAGAAATGCCTTCGTGTTCCCTCTGACCTCGCTGATTTGGAAGGGATAGATCTTCAGCCAGATTTATCTTATCGAGAGCATCCAGTCCGTATCTTGGAAGAAGCTGAGCGCCAGACAAGAAATAAAATCATCAAGATGTTGAAGGTTCAATGGAGCAATCATATCAAGACGGCCACACGGGAAAGAGAAGATCACCTTCGCCAAGAGTTCCCCAATTTCTTCTAGTCATCTCCAAATCTCGGGACGAGATTTCGTAAGGAGGGTAGATCCAGAACAGCCTCAAAAATCAAAAAATAAATAAAAATGAAATAAAAATCTTTTGTGTATTATTTTGAAATTTCTGAATTTCCTGGATTTTCTGAATATTTGTTTGGCTTTTCTTTAATGCAAGAATGTGAAATAAAGAATATAATAAATAGAAAATGGTAAAAAGTAAAAATGTCAATCCAACAAAAATTTACCAAAACTTCCAAAAATATCTGAGGGCTCCCCTCATCTTGCTTAAGGCGGTGGGTAACCTGGATTTATAAAAATATTAATTAATCAAAGATAATCATGGGTAAAAATCTCAGGGTAAAATGGTAAAACAATTTGGTAAAAATATCTGTAGATCATCCTGACCCAAAATGTTTATCTTGCCGACATCAAAACAGTATCAACCTCCTGTAAAAATATTAAGAATTTACTAAATCATTTTTTAATTTTAAAAATTCGAAAACAGTGAATAAATAATCTGGAAAACAGTAATGTCAGAATTTTTAAAAATTCAATAATAATAAGTAAAATCTGTAATTTTTACAGAAGGTGTATAATGTCATTTTAAATCATCATAAAATTTTTTGTAAAATAATAACTTCATTTAAATCGCAAATTAAAATAAAAACAGAATAGGCAATGCAGTAACTGTTGCAATGTCAGAATTTTATAAAAATCATCATGCATCATAAAATGGCGAAAATTATTCAGTAGGCTGGTAATATCCTTGCCAACCTATGGTAAAAATTTCATAAATTTTTGTGCCCGTTTGAACGTTGAAATCTTCGTTGAAATCCCGTTCGGTCGTGAGGCTTCTCCAGAGTTCTTTTCTCGCCATCACTGACGTGTGGGCCCGGGCTGTCAGTGAGCCAGCTCGGCCGACAACCGCTGCCATCTGGCCCCCGCGTGGCAGCCTCTCGCCGCTTTCTTCTTCCTCTCCCGCTCTCTCTCACACGAGACGTAGACCTCTCGGTCTTTCTCGCGCCACCGCGCTAAACCGCCTTTGAGCCCATATAAAACCCCTCCTCGCGTCGCCCACCCAGCTAGCTCGGTGCAAGCCATTCCGCCGTTGCTTTGGTCATCGTCCCCAATTCCGCGAAACCGCAAAGAGGGCCAAACACCATATTTTCCACTCCACCATTTCGTCCCAATCCGTTTCACTGAAGCTTCCTCGTGCCTCCCAAGTCCATCCCGAGCCCCTACCAAACTCATTCTTCCCGGCGAGCTCCTCCGCTGTGTTTTTCTTCCGCCACCACCGCGCACGGTGAGACCTCTATTCCGCCGCCATTCTTTGAACTAAACCTGAATGGGATCCTCAAGTCCACCGATGCTTTTGGTAGTGATCTTCAAGCTCGAGAAGGTCTCGCTTTGCGAGAACGCCGGTGAGCCGTGAGCTCCGCCGCCCTCTCCGGTGGCGTGCCGCCTCGGCCATCTCCTACCAAGCGCCACCACCCAAAGATGCGCACGAGTGTGCCGAGCATGAATCCGAACCCATTCCGTGATTCCGGCCGTGCTCGCCACGGCGAGCTCGTCTTGCCGCGGTCCCGCTCTGGTCACCGCCAAGTGGGCCTAGCTTTGTCGTACATGCGTTGGTCACGCCACGACATGCGGACCCACTGTCAAGCCGAAGCAGCGCGCAGTGCATATCCATGGGTTCACAGGTCGGCCACAGCAAGAAGACGCTACCGGACGCCGACGGTGGACCCCATTTGTCGGCGCCTCAAGCGCGTTCCGCCGAAATGGAAAGCGCGTTTTCGCGAAGCGTACTTTCCATTTTCGCAATTTTCTGATTTTTAGTATTTAATCAAAACCTAGATATTCATTTAGCCATAACTTTTGAATCACTTAACAAAATTTGATGAAATAAATTTCTAAATTCATCTAAAATCCAGTAGATTCAGAATATACAAAAATATTTCAGAATTGAATTTTATTTGAAATTCGAATTTAAATTCAAACGAAGAGTTAGGAATACGTCATACATGGAAATTTCAAATAACCTCCAAATTTAGTAAAATAAATTTTATTAGAATTCTTGTAATCTCAGGAACCAGAATCTGTAATAATACTTAGGGTGTGTTATAAGAAAAATTTAAGTTATAAAATGGATAGTAAATAATGCAATAATGGCTTAAATAAATCATATCTTTAAATTGCAAAAGAAAAATAAATAAAGCATGTAGCCATTCCTGAATTGGTGAAATTATTTTATTTGAATATTTCCATATGATTTCTTTTTGGCCTCATTGAAATTTGGTATTTATTCTATGTCGCCTTCGACGTGTAGAACCCGATTTAACCCAGTACATTCGACGACCGTGAGTTCAAGTCGAGGAAAATCAACAAGGCAAGCAAATTCCTTTGATCATGTTGAACCCAGTTTTATAAATGTTTTCATTAACTGCTGTACTGCATACTTTATTTTATTAAAGTCACTATATTGTGGAAACTGGTAGTTGTACCTGTAGCTACATAGAATTTCCTTGATAAGTAGAAAATTGTGATCCTTGAAAACCCTAGATTAGCTTAGACAATATTTAATGTCAATCTGGGTTACTCACATTAGTGACATGCTTAGCCGAGCTATAATGAACATAAAACTGTGACATGGTTAAATACCTTGGTTATGACATTTAGATGGGTATGACTATTTTTGTGGTTGGTATTTTGGTTGGAAAATGAAAATAAAACTATGGTTTAGATGCGGGCAATTATTGGCAATAGCCGTGTGTGCATGTTTTGCACGTAGTATAGGGTGGAGATTATTGCCCGTGTCGGATTAAGGACCGAACTATGAGTTGTTTTCAGGCCAAGAAAATTCATACAACCACAAGTGCTTTGTATGGGACAGCTCTAACTTATTAAATTGTTTAAAACTAGCTTTGCACTTGGAAGGCGGAGTAGTACGAGCTGTTTCTTAATGAATTGCTCGACGGACGCCCACACCGAGGTGATCATGGATTAAACGTCTACCAATATAACGATGTACGCCATACCGTGGGTAGTTCCATCATTTCTATGCTCGAGTTCTTACTCCACAAAATGGGTTTGTCGTCATCGTGCTGGTGCAAAGTTAGGTTTAAATAATGTAACAGCTTATAACATGACTCTCTGCGGCACACCAAAGGAAGTGTGCAAATATCGATTGCTCAAAGAGTCACATGTCTTGTGGGGAAAGTCGTATACCTCAGCAGTGTAAAACTAATCGATTAGCGCGTCATGATCATGGACATTTGGTAAACTCATCACATAGTTAGCTGTTTTGCTTATTTTCATAAAATGTGGTTTCTATCATGCGTTGTTAATATTCCACTTGTGTTGGTGGAATGATTTTGGATATGGTCGTTATACCTAAGCAATTGTGAAATATCGATGTTTACTTTATGTTACTTCAGAATTTACTTGCTTTTACTTAAATCCTATTTTACAATCTACTATTCTGTATTTACATTTTAAAACCAGCTTTATGCAAATTAACCTTAATAGCCTTTCTTTGAAATGGCCTGCATGTATTTTAGGTTTTGCATAAGTCTTGCGAGTACGTAAGTACTCAACTTGCCACTGTTGATATTTTTAGGTGAAGGGACAGATTTCCCCGACGAATCTTACGTTGATGCAGGATACGGGGAATTTAACGATGACTTTTTCTAAGGATTTTCCCTGTCAGTTGCCTGTGGGACAATGGGTTAAAAGGCATACTACAGGATGTTGTCTCCACTGCAGTTTTACTTTTGGTATTGTAAAAATAATATGTAATCTTACTTCCGCTGTGTAATAAAGTTTGTGTATGACTGTGATAACAATTTGTATTTGTGCGTACTAGCTACTGATCATGGGACTAGTACTGTATGCACATGGTATCCATTTTTGTTAATTATTTATCAAAAATGGGGGCCTCACAGAAGCTCACACCTAGTGTGAACTCAACGCGGTTTTGCGGCGGCAGCACAGGAGAAGGCATGGGCCAAATTGGAGGAAATCAGGGCAAGGACGATGCGTGGCAAGGTTTTGATGAGGCGATTTCCTCGGGCGACGCGCACATGCAGCGGTGGCACAAGCTACAGCTGGTGAGGTCGCTCCGGTCACGCGCACAAGCTCGGCTGTGAGAGGAGAGGAAGAAGGCGATGGCTATGGCTAACGGGTGGGACCGCACAGGAGAAAGGGCCCGCACAGCGGCGAGGGAGGAAGAGAACTCTGGTTTTGACTGCAAAAAGGCTGAATTGGGTTTACTGAATCCATTTCCTATCTAATTGGTAAATTATTGAGGAATTTACTGAATGTACCAGAGCTAGGTTAGAATCTACCATAAAAATTTCAGACCTATTGGACGCCTGCAGAATTTACAAAAATTCCGACAGTGCACTGTGCATAGATTTATGCATTCTATTTTATATTTATTTAGGGATTTATATCTTATTTAAAAAATTTGGAAACTTTTTGTGACGGTTCCTTATGGATACATTAGCTTCCTGTGAAAGTTTAAACTTCATATTCTTGATAGTTTACTTAATAAAAATATGATATTTGATGTTTCTAGATTTTTAGCTTTTCAGTTTTTGAATTTTTACAAATATCAAATTTAAAAATTTTCTCCTGATATTTTTACTGTTGATGACTCTATCCAGGGTGAAGATAATATAAAAATTTTCACATGGAATTTATGAAAATTTAATTTCTGACATTTGTACTATTGTTAGTCATGATTCATTAATTACCTTTTTTTATCTTTTAGAACTTTAAAATTATATTTTAGTGTTTTGGATAGCTCCACGAATTTTATAGGGATTTTTCTTATTTTTTATTTCACAAATCTTTTCTTATCACTTATGTAATGTTTGGATGATTGTCAAAAGGGATTTTCTCTTTAAGCAATAATCAAAAGTAGTCAAGAAAACTCAGAGAAAATTCAAAAAAACCAGGGAAATGCAAAAATAAAATTTGGTTTAAATATTTACTTGATTTCTTATTTTTATTAGATTGGCAGGATGTTACAAAAATAGCTTAGAAAACCCTAAAAATATAGAGTAGTCGAGGCTCTCTGTTTTTATTTACTAGAAATGGTCATCACACACGGTTTTTGGCTAAAACTGTCTATGTCTGTGATGTGCCCAAGACTCATTGCAGACGGTTTTTATAAAAATAGTTAGTGATAAACGTGTCTAATATAACCCCTTTGTAGTAGTGGCTACAAGTACTTTTTATGTGAATTATTTGACTGGTTGGCCCATTACTGTAAAACTTGGTCATATAAATCTATGGACTACATCTTAATATTATGTGCTACTCTGTTTTAATTTCTTGTGTATGGATGTGTTGAAACGATGTAAATATGTGCTAACTACTGATCAAGGGACTAACATGATAAACATATAGGATTTCAGAATTAATTTTCTGGGTCAGACATTGGATTTCCAATTTTATAAAGTTTTAGAAATTGTTTTTGAGCTTTGAAAAATAGAAAGTACATCCAAAAATTTCCAGAATAATTCACAGAGTTATCTCAGCATATGTTGAACGCAAATAAAATATTTCCATACTTTCAAAACATTTTATTAACTCAAGAAATATGTTTTTAAGCTCGGGAAAATTAATAAAAGGCAATTATAAATTCTGGAAAATGCAGTAAGCGCATCAAAAATTCATAAATGAAAAATAAATATTTTTAATTGTAACTTTAAAATTGAGGCTGTTACAACAACCGAGTATGAGCTGCCGATTCCATATTTGCAAACTCTACATGGTATGCTTTAATTGCCACCAGATATGCCCATCCAATATATGTATGCCTCCCAGCAAGATCACTGTACAACCGAGACCGAGAGAGAACTAGACAGGAAGAGAGAGGAGGGAGCTAGAGATAGAGAGGGAGAATAGAGATCACGATGGTTATTAGGGTTAGGGTGTCTGGAACTCGCCTGCCGCCTGCATCTTCTTCTTTGGCGAGACGTGCCAGCCTTTCGTACTCGTACCTTCCGGGCAGCACTGTTGAGGTGCTCCATAACGGCGTGTGGGTCCTCGCCATCGTCTCCCCGTACGGCAACTATCCCCGAGGCACCTCCCTTCGCGTCTCCATCGACGGCGGGGAACCGACGTACTTCGCAAAGTGCGACATCCGACCTCTCCGCGCTCGTGCATCGGATTCCGTGTCGACGTCTGTGGTGTCTTCCACCAATAGCGCAAAACGTCGACGCCGACTTCGCGGAGAGCTCAAGAGGAACATCGACGCGGCGTTGCTGGCGCTTGACAACGCCGATGCCGAGTCCGCGGAGAGCAGCAACGAGCGTTAAGTAGTATCATGGGGAAGCAGCGCATCCATATATGATACAGAAATGGTTTCTGTTAATTTAGTCCTACAGATCTGTTGCTTAATTTCTTTGTATCCGTTTCTTTAGGTGTTTGTTTATCCGTATCGATAATGTATGTTTGACCTCTTTTGAGGATCGTATGGCTTTACTTATGATTACTGAATAAACTAGATTATAGTTAAGGTCCGGATGTCTCCTTTTGAACCTTGTTTAATTTTGTTTCGGAATTTTATGGCCTTTAGTTCATCGAGTAAGCCCCCAAAATTCATTAACCTGTCTGGAATTCTGGATATCGGATATTAAAATATCATTTTATAAAGCCGGCCACTAACAGATGATGAAAAACTAGGTCAGATCAGTCACAATCTTTCTGAAATATATGTTTTCGTCCATCATTTCGATTCGTTCGCTTCATGGATTACTCTGGGTCACTGTAAATTGTTGATGAAAAGCTTATAGTTTGTATATCTTATATGGGTCAAAAGGTAGTTTATCATTGCATATTGCTGTCTTTTGTCTTAACAAGTTTATACCGGCCTGTATGTTAAGAGCTGGTATGTCTTACAGTTACATGTACAATGCTTACCCACTAGCTAGTATGATGTTTACACTGTTTAGTCTGTAGGACAGACCATGATCGAATATGACAATCTTACACCAATTAAATCCATTTCCCACTTGATTTAGTGTCCTTTTAGATTTATTTTATAATCCTAGAGAAAGAAGAGACCATCCAGTAATCGAGTCTCCAGCCATAAACTGGAGAATTAAAATAGGCTATATATACAGTCTTTGAACCGATGTCAATCTTACTTCATAGTGTTCTTGAACTTCGATGAAGTGATTAGGGATGAGACTATTTTTGCAATTGGCTCACGACCAGATTTGCAAAAAAATATCACACACTCATTTAATTTGGATTAGTGTGGTGTTTCGTCTAGATTTGTGTCCTTAAAATAGAGATTATCAAAGTGATACGCTAACATGTAATTGGTTGCTAATTTTTCTTATTATATTTTTTATAAACTATTTTCCTATCAGTAGAAAAATAAACAAACCTTTTTCTTTAATTAATTGTTTTTTGCAGTTATTTCCGTACATATTTTAGCAAATGTGGTAATACATCACCAGTGAACTAGACCTCACTACTACACAAAGGCTATTACGGTTAGAAAACGTCATCATAGACGGTTTTCTGGACCGTCTGAAATCATGTGTCAGTGATACACAATACATATCACAGACGGTTCCAAAACTGACTGTGAAAAGACATATCACAGACGGTTCCAAAACCGACTGTGAAAAGACATATCACAGACGGTTTTCAACTAGAACCGTCTGTGATATTAGTTATCACAGATGATTTTTAATTATAACCGTCTGTGATATGGAATTATCACAGACGGTTTTTAAATAGAACCTTCTGTGATATGTTTTTTCCCCTAACTCTCTTGGCAGAACTTCCATGATTAGTATCTATTGTTCGAAATTTTATTCTCCTTAGATATTTATGCAACAACATTTACAAGACACAACCAGTTATAGATTTTGCAATTGAATATATAAACATCCTAGATGCATGAAAGCAACACTTGTCTGATGAGGAGGGTCTTAAAATATTAACATTTGTAGCACTTTCATCCCCTTTCTTATCATAATATTGATGGATTCTAAGGCAAAATCCAATTCCATAAACAGTTCGTCCTGAAAGTTGTCATGCTCTGATTTATTTTTCAGTTCATACTCATCCCTGAATGAGAATATCATATGCAACCCATTTCCACTCTGATCATCAGAGCATGATAACTTTCAGGATGAACAGTTCATGGAATTGGATTTTGTCTTAGAATCCATCAACATTAGAATAAGAAATGTGATGAAAGTGTTACAAATGTTCATATTTTAAGACCCTCCTCATCAGACAAGCTGTTGCCTCAATGCATCTGGGATGTTTTGATATTCAATTGCAAAATCTATAACTAATTGTGTCTTGTAAATGTCGTTGCAGAAATATCAAAAGAGAAGACAATTTTGAACAACATATACTAATCATGAATGTTCTGCCAAGAGAGGTAGGAAAAAAGTATTATTTCATAGTTCAAGACAAGATGACCTTACCACAAATATGATACCACAAATATGATAACAAAATATTTCATAGTTCAGGTGACAATACTTTAACAAAATATGATATATAGCGCAGTACAACAGGGAGTTGTATGCTGCGTTCGCGAAAGATGAATCGCACCCGAAAAGGAGTCTATTGATTATCTCCCAATTGGTTGGATCGTAGGGGCGATGATTTACTTCACGGGCGAGGTCTCTGGTTCAAGTCCAGGATGGCCCAGCTGCACCACAAATATCAACAAGTGTACATTGAGAAACCACATTATTTCATAGTTCAAGAAAAGAAAACCTTAGGGTTTTTTCATGTCTTCCATCATATGCGCCATAGCTTCCATAATAGAGGATTCTTGGTTCTCTCTGAAATTCCACAACTCCAATATAGTGCCGATTTGTTTGACACCAATAACCGATTGATCTTCAGTCATATCTTAATCCCTACAAATTAAAAGCGATTATGTTGTTGTGAAAAGGGAAGTAACCACATCGAATTCATTACTAGAAACCTTTATATTACCTCTATAAGCTCAGCTTTGGGTTCTTCCAGCTCTGCATTCGCCCTGCGGTCCTTACTGATGAGTGCCGTATTAAGGATTCGACATCTTGCAAACGATCATCTATGTCTTTCAGTTGTTGTTTCATCTCATAAATCTTTTCTGTTATGTCGGATTTCTCCTTCAGTTGTTCGATCTCCACCTCAAGTTTATGTTTAGATTCTAACAGTTTTTCCATGTCATCGATCTATTTTTACCACATGGAAAAGGTAGCCTTTTAACAATATCTTATAATGAATTAGGTGTTCAGCTTCAATGAAATACCGAATTTGCAATTAATGTTGTTACTTCTTTTACTAAGGACGTGCAAGAAAGGACAAGAAGGATAAAATGTTATAAATCTTAGTAAGATGACATGAGAAACTTAGCTATGATATTAACCATATTAGTCAAAAGCATTCTTACTCCTTATCTATCCTCTAACCAGACTAATTCATCAGAAACTAGAATTTTGTAATCTCTAACCTTTAATCAGTATAAGTGGCAATAACCTCTAACCATGTAAAGCTAGCAAGATTAGTAGTGCAGCACACCCAACACAACACAGCTACAGGTCTTGGAAGCAACGAATTGGTGAATTACCCCCATACACATTTGCTCAAACACAAATGTTCCACAGAAGCAGTGAATTTAGATACACCCAATGGAACAATATAGTAATTTCAACTTTGATGAAGCCCACAATAAAAATTCACTGCTTCTGTAGACTAATTAATTAATGAAAAGGTTTTGATTCACTTATCATACAAGTCCATTAGTGAGTAGAGCAGCTAAGTCTACTACATACATATCTTATGGAAGGATACTGCAGCTTGAGCACTTATCAGAAGATTGGCCAGTGTATGTCGAAGTTGTGGCCTTAAATCCAGGTTCTTTTCCATTCATGTGCATGGAGATACAAGTGAATTTAGATACACCCAATTGAACAATATAGCCCACAACAAAAATGTTCCACAGAAGCAGTGAATTTAGAAACACAAGGTAAACAATAGAATCAATACTACTCAGTGTTGAGCAGATTGACAAAAATAAACATATCACAACACAAACAATTATGACCTAATATGTCCATATGTTATTCAAACCTATGAAAATCTATTCATTACATGCTCTGCCACAACCATTCAGAGTATCAAACATCATTTGGAAATCTAGACAGCATATATAGAATACATACCCTAGACATTCATTAGCCAATCATCATTCACAAACTCACAATGAGGATTATCAGCCAATCATCATTCACAAACTCCAAATGCAATCCACGCGGCCTCCTTGTGCTCTCAAGAGTTATAGGATATATACCCTAGTGAAGCATCGGTTCATACACAACTTACCGACAGGGAGGAGGAGGAGGTAGCCGACGAGGAGGAGGAGGTGGCCGACGGAGAAGGTGCTCGCGGCCGGAATGGTTGTCGTCGCCCCCACAGCCTCGTGCTCACAGGATGGCCATCGTCACCCTCACAGATGCCGGGGAGGAGGATGCCGATCGAGGAGGCCGGAGTGCCGGGGAGGAGGATGTTGATCGAGGAGGAGGAAGCCGGGGAGGAGGGTGCTGGGGAGGACTTCACCCGGGAGGAGGTCGCCCAGGAGGAGGATCGCTGTAAGGACCCGAATCCACTGATTCGAACCCACTGTGTTTACCGCACTAGTCCCAGGATCAACGCTAGTGCACACAGCTTAACATTGGTACATATCACATCATACACAACGATAATAGAATAATAGTTCATTTATTGATATAGCTAAGTGTATGATCTTACGACCAACTTACATTATTAAGCCACGCAGGGCAAGACTGAGAATATAAACTAATAATTAAGCAGCGGAAAGTAAAACGTAGATAGCTCATCACCACCACAGCAACCGACAAGGCTCGGACCCTAATGACTCGTGTCTTCCGGACTTCATCTTCCAAAACAGTGTAGATTCTTCAACTGTTGATTATTGTTGTTTGGCAAGGGTGAGTACTTAAGCACTCAACAAGTTGTGCATAGAATGCAATTCTATGTATCTATATGTAAAGCTTATTCCAATGGATAGGCTATCATGGCTATTTTGCAACAAGCGAGATTTATGAACAAATACAAGAAATAGATTGTAAAGAATGTAAAACAAATAGCAATAGTAAATAACTTCAAGATTTCTCAAGTAAACCAAGTTTCCAATCCTAAGTCAAATTCTATCTTCCATATGGCATCCCGCCATCCCAACCATGTTGTCCAATTAATTAAGCTAACCCTTAATCAGTAATTCCGAGCATTGCTCAATACCATGAGCACGGCTATCCAAATAGTTTCACACTCTGCAGAGGTTATGCACTTTACCCACGTGATACAACCAAACACCACCAAGGCGAGTGATTATAACAAAGCCTTTACAATGCTCGCTTAACCCGATACTACCCGCTAAGGTTTCAACACCGTGGGACTGGTTACCACATCCGGGGCCCCTCTTGCGCCATGTGAATTACACCATAACTCGGGAACTCACACCGACCACGATAGTACCAAAATTAAGACATTGCAAATTACTCACTAGGTGGCCCATACCGACATGTGGTTGCATGATTGACTCAGTCAAAGGCTTGCAAGGTTAAGTCCTTAGTGTGATCAAGGCAAGACATCCACATACCCTCGCCCATCGGGCCCACCTTGGCATCCTCGCCCTTGTCACTTGCCCCGATCTAAGTGATTATCACCCGCTTGATTACCAAGCACCACGTGCCATCAACAATTCAACATCGTTGCGTGACATGACTCGCCACAACAACTCAATCTCATCGTGTGATCCCACATGACACACAAGTTCATAACATTGTTCCATATTCCATTAAGCAAGATTAATTATCAATGATTCTGACACATGTGATGACGTGGCATGGCTAAGCAACTAATACGGTCTAAACCTCCAATGTTGATTATAATTATTAACCAACTATATTAAACCAATCTAGGGTGACAACGGATCATGGCATACAATGACAAGGTAGGGTGTAGATCAATTTGGTATATTAGCTAAACCCAATCTAATTTAAAACAGTTGTATATTTGAAATATATGCAATAGGGTAAATCAGACATAGCAATTTTATAAACATGGGTTCAACATGATCAAAGCACAACTTGCCTTGGAATAGGTCCTGATCTGGTTCTGGAACTTGCTCTTGAGTTGCTGGATCTTCCTCCGAAGCGTCGCACAATTCAACGTCTACACGTACCGAAGAAGAAAAGCAAATAAATACTAAAACAGAGAGCAATTGAACTCCAAAAATCAAATAAAATTCACCATTAAATAGATCTCAATTTTACAATTTTTTAGAAATTTGAATCACTCAAATCCGAGTTACGATACAAAAGATACAGCCTTTTGAAGTTTGAAATAATTACTGAAATTGCAAAAATCAGAAAATACGAATTAACAGATTTATTTTTAATTCGAAAACCGACTTATGATGTAAGCATGACGTCACGCTGGCGTCAGCGTTGGACTGAGCCAATCAGACGCTGCCACGCGTCCCGGTCCATGGACTCGGTCCACGGGACCGCCCTTGGTCCACCGCAGACGCGGTCCACGGCGCCTCGGCTACTGAGCCCGACACGCGGCGATGCTTGATTGGTCTAACCCGCGGCGCGGATCCACCGCATGATTGCATCTAACGGGCGCAGATCTTCAACTTACGTGGCTAAATCCTGACCGCCAAGTTTGATCTAACGGCTAAAGCTTACCAGAGAAGTTCACTGCTCACACGGCGACGTGGCACGATCTCCACCCTCCACGAGAGATCCGACGGCTCTCGAAGCTTCAACACGACGATGGCTTGGGGCTTGGGGACGACGACCTCAGCGACGACGTTCTGGCGATGAAACTGCGACACCTCTTCACGGATCCGACGCGGCGCAAGACGGGGATCTCGGAACTGGCCTTCAAAGCAACAAACTCGGCTTGAACGGCGGCGTAAGAACACGAAACAAGCGGCGGCGCAAGCAACCAACTTCGGCGAGCTCCCAGACGCGCTCTACTACGCTCTCGCGAACGACCACCAAAAGACGCGGCGCACAAGGATGAACCTCGAGGTCTACCTCCCTTATTTATAGCCTCGGCAAACGCGCTAGAACCGAAACCCTAGATCCTAACGGCGGCGGAAACGTGTCGGCGGTGGACTCCGAGTCCTTCGCGGAGACGACAATCACACACCGTCCGACCGCTACCAACGGTCGAGATCACACGGCCTCGATCTAATCTTAACCGCCACGATTTCTTTCCAACGGCGATGATCGGCCCGAGTCCCGAACCCAGACGACAAGATCCCCGCGCGATCTCGATCCAACGGCGAGACGCGATTTCCGGCAGCCAAACGGGCGCGCTTCTGAGCCACCAAGACAAAGACACTGATGCCGAGCCCATTATCGCTCAAAGGTTTTTCAACAGGTTTTTCCAATTAAAATAATCACCAAATTCCTTTTATTTATTTTAGGCGATAAAATAATCAGGAAAAATCCAAGAAAAATCTCAAAAATACTTTGAGACATTCTGGACTTAAATAAAATATTTTTGGCAAAACTTTATTTTAACTTTGCAAAAATTTAAATAGATTTGAATAAAAGGCAATAAACTTGATTTGAATTTAATTCCAATAAATCCAGAAAAATCCAAATAAATTCCAGAAAATCACAAATGCACATTTAAACAATAAAAACTTAATTAAGCCAAATTTTTGGGATGTTACAATCGCTGTGTAACATCCCGAAAAATATAATAAAATGAAAATGAATATTTTGGATTTGAATATATTTATTTCTAAGTTTTCTTTGTGTTATTGGTATTTATTTGGATTTTCCTTGGATTTATGCTTTGTATGAAAAGTCCAACAAATAGAATTATTAAATGGAAAATGGTAAGAAGGTAAAGAGGTAAAAGTAAATATGGGAAAAATTACCATGAGACCTTATTCATGCTGGTAAACCAGTAAAACCATCTAGTAAAAATCCTAGGTGCTGAAATGTAAATAAATAAAATATTTAATCATCTCCTTTTGACTAAAAACAGTGAAGTCAGAATTAATGAAAAATATTATAAACTTATCTGGAGCCAAAAAAATTACCATAGAACCCTCAAAGAAGTACATACGTCTGGTAAAAATCTTAAAAATTTATCATGTCGTCCAAGCCTTTTAAAAATTCAAGAATAGAGGCATTGGAAAACTGAGAATCATCATGTCAGAGTTTTTATAAAATATTTACTTGAAATTTTGACTTGAAATTTTTATGGAGATATCCATAACCTAAACTGAGCTTCTATAAAACGTTTGGAAAATAATTAATATGATTCATACCCTTAAATAAATAAAATACCGAAATGCAAATTTTGGACAGTGCACAGTGTCAGAATTTATATAAAATCTATATAAGAAATCTTAAGCCAATTTTTTTACTAAGTGGTGAAAACTTCCAGGAGATGTCAGCCAAACATTTTCAGAAAAATCTACCACGATTAGATAGCAGTTTTAATGCTCACATGGAGCTGTCCCGGCCAAATTTACCTCTTGACTTGTCTTCACTCACTGACATGCGGGCCCGGGCGTTGTAGCAACTCGACGCGCTGGCAACCGAGCTGGAGCATTTATCGGACCCACCTGTCAGCCTTTGGCTTCGTTTTCCCCTCTCCTTTTTCCTCTCTCGCCCGAGACGAGCTCGAGCTCTCCCGAGCCTTCGCCGCCTTTGCGTCTCAGTGCAAATCGCGCCGCCCCGAGCTAGTGATTCGCTGCCACGCTGAACCTTGGGTCTCCTGCGCCATGCCCAGTCAATCCCGCGCCATGCCCAGTCAATCTCGCGCCATCCCTTGCCGGTGAAGACCTTGCGCCACCTCGCCTAGCCGAGCCGCAATTTCTTCTCTCGTTCACATCCTGTGACTCCACTTTCTAGCACCTATAAGTACCGCAGCTGCATCGCCTGAGGCTCCCTCTCATTTCCTTAGACGTTCACTGAACCGAGAGCAAGAGAGCCGAAGCTCTTCTCCATTTTCGCAAGAAAACCGAAAAGAGGGGAAACTTCAAATTGATCCAACCTGGTAACATCCTCTCGGATCAATTCATTCTAGTGCATCATCTAGCATCCTAGTTTGCTAAGCACACCTTGATTTCAGTTCTTCTCTCGTGCATTTCCGCCGCCGCACTCGCCATCTTCTCCATGACCGGCCACTCGACGCCCCATCGCTGCGACCCTTCTCCGACCAAGCCAGGTGAGGAAATAGAGCCCCCTTGGTCCCCTGATGCTTAATATGCTACCCATTCAACCTATGGCACTGTCGTTCTTGCTCCCGGTGAGCCGCCATTCCCGCTGCCGCACGAGCTCGGTGGAGCCATACCTCCGGCCAATCCCGAGCCACAAAAGCTAGCCCCCTAGGATCGCCGTGACGCGTAGTAGCACCACGGGCTACCGATTCGTCACCTCCGGCCGTGAATCGCCGCCGGCGAGCTTCGGCTCCACCCTCTGTTTTGTGCGAATGACATATGGGACCCGCGAGTCAGCCTCACGAGTCGCCACGCCTCTCACGCAGTCACTGCAGCCGGGTCCCACTGGTCAGCTACGTTTTGAATGCCATGCTGTAAAAAGAAAGGCGTCTTCTCTGAAGGAAAACGCATATTTCGTAAATAGCAAAGTTTTTAATTTACAGTATTTCTAAATCCATAGCACATTAACATGCACATATCTTTTGCATTTTAACTCCAAATTGAATGAAATAAATTTCTATATTCATATAAAATCTAGTGCTTCCTTAATATGCAATAAAATTTTGAAAATGATCTCTGGATAATTTTGAAATTCAAATTTGAATAAAAAGGCTAAAGATATGGTTTATGCAAAATTTCTGCAAATAAGCTTAGAAGTTAATGAAACTAATTTTTCTAGGATCCTTATGTTTCCAGGAATCCAAATATATAAAAATATTTAATTTTCATGTATGTTTGAACTACTCTTCATTTAAGATTTGCTTTCAATACACTAAGAATTTAAATATGTATAATTGTATGAAAGGAATATGAAATAAGTAAAAATTTATTTTCTGAATAATAGGGTGGCAGTAGAATAATTGAACTTGCCAAAATAATTAAGGATTAAACTTGTTTGGATCTACCATTTGAAATATGAAGTAACCCTTGTGCCAAATGCAACCACACATATATATGTATATATATGAGCATAGGAAATTAAATAATTAGGATATAGATTAAATGGTTTCAATCCATGAACAAACCTAGTGTCATAGCTTAATAAGATTTAGTGCAATCAACCCCTTTATCTTATGTTTTAAATTTTGTTAGTTTAGATAATTTTAGCATCTATAATTCAAAGTTATAAATATAAGAATTTATAAATTTTAGCTCCTCGAATTCGTAATTTAAGAATAAATAATCTATAAGAAAACCCATGTTTGTTCATCGTAAAAGTCATTAACTTTGTGAATGTGTAATTGTTTTATTCATAAAGTCTTAAAATTCTATAATGCAACCCCTAAACTACCCTGTTTTCTCCAGTTAATCTTTGTTTTGTTTACTGTCTATTTTCTTTTTGCCCTTATTGAAATTTGATAGTTGCTATGTTTTCGGTTGATCGATGTGTAAAATCCGACGTGCTTGAAGAAGAAGACGACTCCGTCGCAGATCCGGATCCTGACCTAGATAGCGAGTTGCAAGGCAAGCACCCCCTTGATCATGTCAAGCCTGATAATTTACCTACAATATGTTTTTTTTGTCTATGTACGATGCATCCGGATAATTCTCCCTAGAAATGCTAATTTGGTTTGGAACTGTAGTTAATCTTGTAAATTATGGTTTACCTCAATCTGTATGAACATGTGAACCTTGTAAACCTTAGTTTGAACTAGACATGCTTAATGTCATTTTGGGTATAACCGTTAGCGTAATATTCCTGCTTAAGCTACTTGTCGTGCACTTTCAGTCCTTTCAAAGAATTTATGGTTCTCATTTGGGAAAATGTTGCTGGTACTTGGTTAAAAACCCAAAATAAAACTATGATTTGATGCGGGCGAATATTGGCAATAGACGGTGGTGCAAAGGGAATTGCACGTAGTGTAGGGTGGAGTATCGCCCGTGTCGGATTAAGGACCGAGCAATGAGGCGCTATAGATCCAAGAATTTCGTACAACCACGGGGCCTAGTGTGGGATATTCTGAGCCTATTAAGTTATTGGATGTGGCTTTGCATCCAAGGAAGGAGGGAGTATAGCGGGAGCTTTCCGGTCAGGATTGCTTGTGAGGGGCTTCCACACCGAACCTTTCTAACCCTCGGTATGGGTAAATGCATACCCGCGCAACGGTGTACGCCTCGTCGGGAAACAGAAATGGGTGTTGTATTGCGTGAAAGGAACCACGTCTTGTGTGGGTGTGTGTTTCTGTTTTATGATGAGGGTTAACGTCCCGGGCTGGTTCAAAGCCATGTCGAAGAAATGTAACGGCTCTGTATGATCTCCTTGCCGACACACCAAAGGAAGTGTGTTAATATGGCCTTGCAAAAGAGGTTGATCATTCCCTGTGGGTAAAGTTGTACACCTGTGTAGAGTGTAAGATCTAATCGATTAGCCGCGTCCACGGTCAAGGACACTTGGTGAAGTCATTCCAATGTTAGAGTTTTTGTATTTTCTGGAAAATGGGTTTGGGATGGTGTAACATCCCAAATTTGGCTTATAGTTTCACTTATGTGCTTTTTTTTGGTGATTTTCTGAACTTATTGGATTTTCTGGAATTTAATTGAATTTGTTAAGTATATTGAACCTTCGGTGAAAACTAATTATATATAGATAAAATTATTATGAAGTTTTGCCAAAAATATTTTATTTAAACTCAAAATGTCTCAAAGTATTTATGAGAATTTTCTTGGATTTTTCCTGATATTTTAATTACCTTAAATGAATTAATCTAATTTTGCGAATTATTTTAAATCAAAAAGCTTTTGAAAAATCGGTGAACAGTACTGAGCCGTATCTGTAACGACCCCCATTTTCACATAAATGCAAAAATAGAAATCTAATGCGCATACAGTACTAGTCCCATGATCAGTGGCTAGTATGCACATTTTCAACAATTGGAATCAAATCCATACATCATTTTATTCAAGCGGAAGCTATTTGTACAATATATTCTTACAACTCAGAGTATATAAATTTATTGCACAGAAGAAGCAAAGTCTTGTAGTGTGCCCATCAAATCCCTCAGGCAACTGACAAGGCATAATCCCTAGAAAGGTCGGTTTATTGAAAATCCCTCATCCTGCGACGATAAGAGATCTTTCGAAGCTTCGCTATCTTTTTCCACCTAAAACAACATATAAGCAAGGGTGAGTACTTTACGTACTCCGCAAGACTTTAGCAAATCATGTAATATATGCAGGCCATTTCAAAGGAAAGGCTTCTACGGTTAATTTTCATAAAGCGAAATGGAATTTGTAAATCAAGTTGATATTTGCAAACGGAATTTAATAAAGCAAGTTTGACTGATAAGAAATAAGTAAAGCATAAGTAATACTCACAGCCCTTCGCGAGCATTGAATAATTCAATGATCCAATAATGCAATCCTGCCATATCATTTCCATGCCAACACGTGGCATAACCATAATCTTTGCCAAAACAAGGCACATTAGATGGAAATCATCCCATTTTAGAAATAGTAAAACATTTAGCTATGTGATGACGTTACCAAGTGCCTTTAACCGTAGGCGCAGCTAATTAATTAGATTTACACTCGGCAGAGGCGTACAACTTTACCCACAAGAAATGATCAGCTCTTTGCGCAAGCTATTAGCACACTTCCTTTGGTGTGCCTCAGAGAGATCATAACATAACCGTTACATTACCTAGATCTAGCTTTGCACCAGCCCAATGACGTTAAATCCTTGTTATGGAAGAAGAAACATAAATAAGTACAACATGGTAGTCCATCCATGCAATAAGATCAAGAACATAGGCAGTCCATCCCTGCAATGAGAACGTAGGCAGTCCATCCCTGCAACAAGGGTTTCTTCCCATAACAAGGCGTACACCGTTATACCGATAATGCATTTACCCACAACGAAGTGTGGAAGCCCCTCATAAGCAAACCTAGAAAGGATTGCTCATACTATCTCCCGCCTACCAATGTGCAAAGCCAGACCTAAGCAAATTAATAGGTTAAGGCTGCCCCATATCAGCACTCGTGGTTGCACGGAATTCTTGGCTTGAAAACAACCCATAGCTCGGTCCTTAATTCGACACGGGCAATACTCCACCCTACACTACGTACAAGTCTAGCCCTTGCACAACCGGCTATTGCCAGTAATTGCCCGCATCTAAACCATAGTTTTATTTTGGGGTTTTTAGTCAAAATACCAACAATTGACATCATGTCATAACCAACCATTTTCAATTCTCAAGAATCAATTTGGATCTGATCATATTCGATGTTGGTTCTAAAGCATGGTAAGCATGGTTAATAATCGCATATACCCAAGTTGACATTATGTAATGTCTAACCCATTTATATGGTTATCAAGGTTCACATGTCCATACTTATCAAGGAAGTTTCATGAGACAACAGGTATATCTACCAATACGACAAAATAGCATATTTACAGAAAATAAACGCATGCATGAAACATTTTGATAAACACAATGAAAAGTAAATACTGGGATCAATATGATCAAAGGGGGTGCTTGCCTTGCTTAATCGTTGTTCACGACGAAGTCGCGGTCAAAGCCTGTGTTGTCGATGATGGAATTAATGACATCGGGTTCTACACGTCGTTCAATGGAAATATAGCGAAACAACAATTTCAATAAGGGCAAAAAGAAGACAGACAGTAAATCAAATAAAACATACTATAAGAAACAGACACATATTCTTTTATAGATTTTTTATTCTTGTCTTTATAAATTTGAATTATAGATGCTAAAATTATTTAAAGTAGAAATATTTGTGTTATGGTGATATCGTAAAATAGTTTGTTGTTACTAGGATTCAGATGCAAAGCAATGTATTTAAAGACTTTTGAATTAAACACTTATCACTAAATTTCTGGCTATCACTTTATCAGGCATAACACATTAAGTTATCTACCCCATATTCATGAACTAATTGTTAGAAGCAAGCATGGTCCCATATGAACACATACTTATATATATATACATATATACCTATTATGCTCTTTATACTAAATCACATCCTATTTGCATAAATCATTACTTGTTCAATATTTTTATCTAGCATAATATTATTCTGCCATCATGCTGGAAGTAAATATGTTTAACAAACTTTCAAGAAATTCTTTTCTTATCAATTCAATTATTGTTGCATAGTTACTAATAATGTTAGACTTCAATAGAAAAGACATAAAACAACTAGTTACCCAAATATTTTTATAGAAATGGGTTCAAAGTAGAATAAGGATCTTAATAAAATTGGTTCCAAATAATATTAACTTTGTTTGCAAAGTTTCCATATTTAGTCTACTTTCATATGTACTATTCACCTTTGTATTAAAATATTTTTCCGAAATAGATTTTCAAAATATTTTTGCATATTCTGGAAGATCTTGATTTTAGATGAATTTAGAAATTGGTTTCATCTCATTTGGATTTCAAATGCGAAAGATATTCAAGTTTGAAGTTGGTTCGGTTTGGAAAATCTAGGAAAAACAGAAAATACGCTTTCAATGCTTTGAAAGCGGCTTTCCATTTTCGCGGTTTTATTTTAAATCCCGGCGGACTGACAGGTGGGGCCTGCGAGTCAGCGAGAGGATGAGGCTGAGGCGCGCTGGCTGACAGGTGGGACCCGCATGTCAGCGACTGAGAACAGGGGCTCACCTTCGCGGCAACTCACCGGCGAAGCAGCTTCGGTGAGGTTCGGCCGACGGTGCAGTGAGCATTAGGGAGGTAAGGCGCATCCAGGGGAGGTACCGATTCGGTCGGAGGCGAGCCGAGGCAAGCTGGCACCGAGAGGAGGCGGCGGCGTCAATGGCGGATCGCCGGAGAAGATGAAGAACTCAAAACGGCTTGAATGGGTAACAGGATGAGCATCAGGGGACATCAGAGGTTCCATTTTGCTAATTTTTAAGGTTGGAAACTCACCGGGGAGCTCTGCCAACGATGGCCGGCTGTGAAGAAGATGGGCCATGGTGGCGGCAAGTTTTTACATGGAGTCGACCAAATATTTTTGAGGGCTTTTGATCCTCAGGGCTTGGTTATGCTATGGCTTGAAGGAATTGGCAAATGGTTGAGTGAATCGTCGGAATTTAGTCACGACTCAACTCTAGGGTTCTTCGGCTGATTCTAAAAACAAGAGAAATTGAAGGCTGTCCGTGGTTGTGGGTGAAAGAAAAGAGAGGGGAAATGAAGGGCACTACAAGGCGATCACAGAGCAGCTTTTATAGCCGACGATTTGCTGTAGAGAAGCTCGATTACGTGGTGTGAACTCGGCGAAAGAATTGCGGCGCTGAACAGAAGAAGGTATGGGCGTCGCAGCAGGAAATCCGGAGGGAGTGGTGGCGTGGCGAAGAGAGGACGACCGAAGGACATGAGGTGTCACGAGGTACAGGAATGGCGGTTGCAAAAGACGGCGCGAGCTTCGGCTCTGCTCCGGGGCGCCAGCGTCGGGAGGAAGAAGACGGCTGGGACAGAGGCTGGCAGGTGGGCCGCACAGGGAAATGGGACCCACATGGCAGCGAAGGGAAGGAGGACTTCAAGCAATTTCAGCAAACAGAGCTCAGATTGGTTCACTGAATCAGTTACTTATCTTGTCGTAGAATTAATGAGAAATTTACTGAGTGTACTAGATCTAGTTTAGAATCTACCATAAAATTTTCAGACCTATTGGACGCTTGTATGATTTATAGAAATTCTGACAATCAACTGTGCACATAATTGTGTTCTCTGTTTCCGAATTTAATGGAAGTTTATATCTTATCAAAACTTTTTGAAAATTTTTATAGCAGTTCCTGTTGGTCATATATGTCTTCAGTAAAAATTTTAATTTAATATATTTTATATTTTATTTATAAAAAATCTGACAATCTGATTCTTATATTTTCAGCAATTCTGTTTTAGAATTTTTATAAATATCAAACCTATAGATTATCTCCTAATATTTTTACTGAAGATTAATATATCCAGGGAGAAGGTATATAAATATTTTCACATCGAAATCATGAACATTTATTTTCGGACATTTTTACTATTACTAATCTTGCTTCATTAAATTACCTTTCTTTTCATCATTTAATACTTTGTTATGACTTTAAAATTATATTTTGTGATCTGGATGGCTCCAAGAATTTTTACAGCAACTTTTCTTATTCTGTTGTTTTGCAAATCTTTTCTTACTACTAAAGTAATGGTTGATTGTTTAGAGAAAGGAAAAGGAAATGAATACAGGAAATGAAGAACACAGAGAGGGAGCTCACAAAACAAAAGATGGCGCCATGGAGGGAGCTCAGGCATGCATAGCCGGTGGCGACCTTTCAGCAGGGGAAAACCAAGAAATAAACTTGAGGTTTCCATTCAGTAGAGCTTGAGGAGACTTCATGCTAGCACAAATGAGATTTGTGGCTTCAAATGAGAAAATGGCTGGGTGAGGCAGCACACTGGCTTTTTATAGCCCAGCAAGGATGTGGAGGAGCTGGATGACGAGTGGGCCCGGGAATTGTTCATTGATGTGACACAAAACAAACTTCATCTCTCCTTATCACCGGCAGATCTGGATTCCATTCAGTGAACCGAATAGCAATGATGATTGTAAATTCATGGGGAATTTATGGAGTGTACTACGGATAGTGTAGAAGGTGCTGACAAATCTTCATAATTATATCATGCTTTTTGATTTTATAATAATTCGAACAGTGCACTGTGCACAGATTTCAGATTTCTGTATTTAATTTATATTGAAGTTCATAACTTATCAAATATCTGTGAAACTTTTTTTTGTAGGTTCCTTATAGCTGTATTAGTCTCCTGTAAAATTTTCAGCTTGAAATTATTTATATTTTATTTAGTAAAATTCTGACATTGGAATTACCAGAATTTCAGCCTTTCAATTTTCGAATTATTAAAATTATCAAATATAATTATTATTTCCTGATATTTTACTGTTCATAGTCTGATCCGAAATTAAGATAATATAAAAAATTTAGGTCGAATTAATGCATAATTATTTTTATTTAAATCTGACAATGTTACTGTTGCTAGTTATGGATTCATTAATTGCCTTCATAATTGCTTTGATGTGACATATAACTTCCTAAAATATTACCATATTACCCTTAACTGCCAGAATTAATTTAGGAATAATTTTATATGTTTAAATAAATTTTTGTTTATTTGTTTGTTATAAACTTTTTACTCTTTTCTTTATCTATTATCATGATTATATGAAAAGACTTTTCCTTTGTAACAGAAGTCAAGAAAATTCAAGAAAATTAGAAGTAATTCAGAAAAAGCCATAAAAATCATCAATAAATATATTTTAATGTTGAACTTCATTTGCTTGTTGTACTTTAAGTTTTGTATTGTAGAGGAAATGAAATTAGTACAATTAAAGATTCTCTTAAGAACCAAAATTCAATAAAATTTTAGATTAATTAGAATTTCAATGTAAATTTCTATTTCCAACTTATTTTCATATTTTGTTTGGTTTGAAGTTTCATTTTGCAACCTATATTTTTATTATGGTTGGATTTCAAGATATTGAAATACAAGATAATATTTTAATTCTTGATATTCTAATTAAAATTCTATTCAATTTCATTTTCTAAATTTTTATATTTTAATTTTTTTATTATTTAGAATTTTTGGGATGTTACAGTATCCCAGCACTGTGCGCACGCGGCCCGCCAACCCGCTTCGCTGCCGCCTCGTGTGCGGACCGTTGGATCGGATCGTGCGGTCCTCTTTCCTCGGCGAAACCCTAGCGCATGAGCCGTTGGATCGAGATCAAGCGGTCAGGATCGCTTCGCGTTATTTTGGAAAGATTTGATCGCATCCGTTGATTTTGGAAAGGGCGGATCGGATCGTATCGCCCGGGAATCAATCGTGGCCGTTCATCTTGGATCGGACGGTCGTCGGTCGTCGTCTCTGATTCGGTTTCTGAGTTCATCGCCGCGCGCCATCTCCGTCGTGGATTGCTTAGGGTTTCCTTCCCTGCGCGCATGTCGAGGCTATAAAAGCCGCAGCCCGCACTCTCATGTTCCTCGTTCCCTTGCGCAGCCAGTAGCATTAGCCTCTTCACTTGTTTTGCAGCCGTCGTCGCTTGGGAGCTCGCTGTAGTTGCGCAAGCACCGCCGCTAGCTTTCTCACCTTTTCCGCCACCGTCAAGCCACCGTTCGCAGCGCCGGTTCCAGATTCTGTCTCGTCGCGTCGAGCCGCACCGAAGCTGCTACTTCTTCTCGCCGGAGTCGCGCCGAAACGCCGTTCGGGTGGTCTTCTTCCTCCGCTCCGGTGCCAATCCGTCGCCGTGCTGCCATCTTCGTCTCGGAGCTCGGACATCCGTTGGATCTTTCGTGGACGTCTCAGAACGTGCCGCGTCGCTTCGTCTACAGTGAACAGCTCGGGTAAGCGTGGACCATTGGACCAGGTCTGTTAGGTTGAGATCGCGCCGCGTGTGCGTTAGAGCAGTAGCCGTCGGATCGTCGCCCAGATGCGCGCCGCGTGTCGAGCATCGGCACGGGCGGCGTCGCAACCAATCCAGCGTCGCCGCGTGGCGGGTGCGGGGCACGAGGTGCCGTGAGCCGCATCCACGGTGGACCAGAGGCGGTTTCGTGGACCGGGTCTGTGCGCCAGGTGACGTATCAGCGCCTGATTGGCTCGGGCCAGGGCTGACGTCAGCGTTGCGCAATAAAAATCTTTTTCAATAGAAAAATATTTCGGGAAAATCGAAAATTCTATTTTCTGTATTTCAGTATTTATTCAAACTTCAAATGGCTATATCTTTTGTATTTTAACTCGGATTTGAGTGATTCAAATTTCTAAAAAATTTAAAATCAAGATCTATTTATTGGTGAATTTTATTTTATTTTTGGAGTTTGTTTGCTCTCTATTTTGGTGTTTATTTGCTATTTTGGCATCGTTTCACGTAGACGTTGAACTGCTCGGTGATCCGGAGGATGATTCATCGCTTCAACACCCAAGCTCAGAGCAAGACCAGCACCTACTCCAAGGCAAGTTGTGCTTTGATCATGTTGCACCCAATTTCACCAAATTGCTATTTTGTCTTTTAAATTATGCATGATATTTTATGTGTATAAATGATTTCAATTAATCTGGGAATTAGATGATATGCCTAATTGAATTAAATCACACCTTGTCAATTTTATGCTATGATCTAATTGTCACTCTAGGATGTGGAATTATAGTTGGTTAATATTAATAATCAACATGGGACTAGTTAGACCGTCGTAGATTGCTTAGCCATGCCACGTCATCACAGGTGTCCGAATGTTGTTACTTAATCTTGACTAATGGAATATGGAACAATGTTTAAGAATTGGTGTGTCATGTGTTGTCACACAATGCTATCAAGTTGTCGTGGCGAGGAGGTCACACAACTAGATTGAAATATTGGTGGCACGTGGTGCTTGGTAATCAACTGGGATGGTAATGTTTTAGATTGGGACAAGTGGCAAGGGGCATGTGCCAAGGTTGGCCAGGATTGGCAGGGGTATGTGGAAGTCTTGCCTTAATCACTTTAAGGACATAACCTTGCAAGCCTTTGACCTGAGTCTTTCTTGCAACCACATGTCTGGAATGGGACAGCCTAGCTGAATAATTTGTGAAGCCTAGATTTCGGTGCTGTCGTGGTGAATAGTGAGTCCCGGGTTTACGGCTTAACTCACATGGCGCAAGAGGGGGTCTCTGTTGTGGTGGTTCAACCCTTCAGTGTTGAAACCTTAGCGAACAGTACTGGGTCTAGGTGTAGCATTGTAAACGTTTTGTTATGATCACTCGCCTTGGTGGTGTTTGGTTGTATCATGTGGGTAAAGTGCATAACCTCTGCAGAGTGTAAAATCTATTCGAATAGCCGTGCTCACGGTATTGGGCAATGCTCGGGAATTACAGTTAAGGGTTAGACTTTTGTTAAACAAAAACTTGTTGGGATGGCAGGGTGCCATGGGAGGTGGAAATTGATTTAGGATTGGAAACTTGGTTTACTTCAGAAATGCTGAATCTATTAATTAGTGTTATTTGTTTTACTGCTTTTCAATCTATTTACTATATTCTTGTTAAATGCCGCTTTATTGCAAAATATCCTTATTAGCCATTCCCTTGGATTATGCCAAGCATATAGAATATTAGACTTGCATTGTTGTGCACAACTTGTTGAGTGCTTTATGTACTCACCCCAACAACAACAACTTCAGAAGAGGAAGAATCTACGCCTTTCGTGGAGGAGGATTATATGGATGCGAATGCTTAGGGTCCGAGCCTCGTCAGTTGCCTGCGGTGAACTGGGGAGCTGCTACGCTTATTTATTTTTTCGCTGCTGCTTATTTGCTATTTCTTTTATAAGCCCTGTGTGGCAATAATCATGTAAGACAATAGTTACTATTAATAATTAAAGTTATGCCATATTCCGCTGTGTATGACTATGATAGCATCTATGTTGAGCCTGTGTGCACTAGCGTGATCTAGGACTAGTGCGGCATACACAGAGGGTCCGGATTTGCAAATTCGGGTTCCGACAGATGGAAACCAATTTTGCAACTAGCTTTTGTGTCAGAGGATAGACACCGGGGACTTTTGCAGTCGGGTAGACTGGGATGAAAGACTTGAATATTTGCTTATCGCTTTTTGTTTCAAATTGCCAACTTAAAAATGCGATGTTTCAATCTATTATGTTCATACTTTAAATGGTTATGCAACTGCAAAATAACCTTTAACCTGCCTTTGTTTAGCCTGCATAATTACTTAATTGCATTTGTCAAACACTATAAGTCTTGCTGAGTACCAATGTACTCAATCTTGCATCTCGTCTCGGAGGACGGCTCGCAAAGTGCGCATTTATTCTCGCTTTCACGCAGGGCACGGGGTATTTAACGATGATTTCCCCTAAGTTTGCCGAGTCAGTTGCCTGAGGGCTAGTGGGCAAACCGCGAGGCTTTTGGAGTTCTTTAACTCTCTATTTTCCGTTGTTCAGTCTTTGTAAATTTCAAACTGTGTATAATTATTTCTGCTTGTAATACATATTTATTAGTTTAATATCTTGTGGTTGTGATATGAATGTTGTAAACATGTGAGTGCTAGCCACTGATCGTGGGGCTAGTACCGTAATCACATGGAGGTTCCTGTTTGCAAGAACGGGGTCTCACACGCTGGGGGGCTAGGGTTTGCGGGAGATGAAACGCATGGGTCTGCGCTACGAACCTCTATCGATATATTTATATAGTGGTTTGAGGTCATATCATAGACGGTTCATAGTTAGAACCGTCCGTGATGTGAACTTATCACAGACGGTTTATATTTAAAACCGCCTGTAATATTGATGTATATCACTGACGGTTCATGAAGAGTATCGATCATCTGTGATTATCTCACTGGCGGTTTCACTATAGAACCATCAGTGATGTTCTTTATCACAGACGATTTTTTATAACCGTCTGTGTTGAGACGTCTAATATAAACCTTTCTGTAGTAGTGCCTCGAGAGGCCATATATGCATGCATGAAGTATGAGCTGCTACTCAGCTTATCATCTATTCAAGGAGTACAATTTCTCAGCTGCGGTCTGGATAGCCATCCAAGCAATGATTTCAGATGACTTCAACATCCGATATATATAGAACCAAGGGATCGATTGAAGATTTGTGGCAGCAATGCCCAAAGCAGGTTCACGAAACAGCCGGAGAGCCTTAATTTGGCACCCTAGTAATAATTCTCATCTGTTGGAGGATCTAGAAGGAATGAAATGCGCGTGAAATTGTTTTTAAAACAAATGCAAAATGCTGGGCAGTATAGCTTCGGCGATCAGAGAGGAGTTCCGAGCTTTGAGAGCAGATGGTGTACTGGTGATAGCAGTGGAGTAGGGGAAAGAGTGAAGCAAGAAAATATCCTAAGAGGGGCTTGTGCTAACTGTAATTCCAATTTGGCAGTCCTCTAGATGTTTTGTAACACCCCATCACTCTATGTCCTGAATGTTATTTTATCATACTTTTTTCACTAACTTTTAATCATTTTAAATAGAAATTTCAATAACAACTTTTCATGTTTTTTAATCTCTAAACACCAATTAAGAAATAATCACATGAAATGACGATGTAACTATTAACAATGAACAGAACAAGAACAACAATAAACTTGGATCTACGTGCCAAAAAACGTCCATGTTCACGCTCTTGGGAATGCCCAGAACACATACGTCTAGGAAACAAACTTACCTTTGACGAAACCATCAAACGGAGATTACACGAAGATATTACATGAATGCATATTTAAAAAATCAAACCCGATTACTTCACACGACACCCATTCCACTAAATTATTCCATGAATAAAAATATCTATATTATTTATTTTTCCAGGAATATAACGAATGATAAATGTTATATAAGTGGATGGTGTAGTGACATGTGACTTAGCTGTGCTACTCCCCTTCCATGTATGCCGGCTTCATCGTACCTAAAACATTAAATAAACAAGCGTGAGTCTAAGACTCAACAAAATACATCTTAGAACAGTAAGCAATAGCAATTCCATAAACATTAGCTTATTTAAATCATTCTTCAATTGCTTAAAGTAACTTTATTTTTCTTTAAAAGAATGCAAGCTCAAGCACATCTCTTTATCTTTGGCTTATAGGGGTACAGCGGAGTGTCCACCCGTCGATGAACAACTCATGTCCTGTCCATTTTCATATGGGTCCTATAACATCCCATGAAATTCAAAAATATGAAAAATGAAAAGTTTGAAATTTAAAAAAGGAATTGAATGAAAATTTTTAATTGGAATTAATATTTTTATTTTAAACAATATCTTTTCCTCTTTTCTTGCATTCTAACCTTAAGAAAAGAAAGATTTCCTTTATTAAAACTATTTCTTCCAAAACAAACAAAATATAAAAATGAATTTGAGATGTGATGTTTAATTTGAATTTTAATTTCCTGAATTTTCTGTAATTGTTGGATTTTCTTGAGTTTTTGCTTTAAAAGAAAAATCTCATAAATTGAAATGGTAAAATGGTAAAAGTAAAAAGATAAAAATCCAAAACCAATAAAATTTGTAAAAATCTTAGGTAAATCCCAGATCCATCCAGGATCCTGATTATGCAACTTGCATTGATCTGGATCAATAAAATTAATTAAAAAGACAAAAATAACCTTGTCTAGATACTCTGAACCGACCTTGTAAGAATTCTTCAGAAGTCACTTTACCTTAACCAGAGTTAAAATTTTAAGAATGCGGACATATTAATCTTAACCATTCCTAGTAAAAATATCAAGAATTAAATCCTAAATTTATTATTTTTAGATATTCAAAAATAGACAATTAGAAAAGTTGAAAATGATAGTGTCAGAATTATTAAAATTAAAATATACAATATAAAAATCTGAAAATTTTATATAATGTCAATAATTCCATTCCAGATCATAATAAAAATTTTCATAAAATAATAATCTTATTTTTATCCTAAATGAAATAAAATTCAGAATCAACAGAAAATGACAATTATGCATTGTCAGATTTGTATAAACATTTTTATCAAGAATTTTAATATAAAAATTTTACTGTAATCTTATCTATTCCTTTCGGACCTATATAAAAATTCTCATAAAGTATTGAGTCATTTTCTTAGCCTGATATAATGAATTCATCCCGTGTTGTCTAGAGTTTTCGGCAGTATTGCCCCTTTTGCTTTCAATGACATGTGGGCCCATCCAGTGCTACCGCCTTTCCTTCACAGTCACTGCCAACCAAGTCCCAACCTGTCAGCCAGCATAGCCATCTCTCCCGTTCCTTCTTTCCCCTTCTTTTCTTTCGTTCTCTCCTGCGCAAAGGTGACCAACCGGTCCCGATTCATCGCCAACCTGTTGCACCATAAAATCAAAGCCAAACAGCCATACTATCCTTACTTAAGCCCAACACGAGTCCCTCAGTCCACCCATTTATCACAGCCTCGCCTCATCCCCTCCGGTCCCGGCAAAACCAGTGAAAAGAGAGAAACCTCGATTAGCCTCTCCAGTGAAACTCAGCCTAAATCGTTCAGCTCATAGCCTCCTGGTAGAACCTAAAGCCTATCCCCAACCTTGCGTGAGACCCTTCTTCACTGGTGAGCTGTTGCGCCGTGTTCTTTCGCCGCAACCTCCTGCGCACGGTGAGATTCCCCTCCCGCATACTCTTCTTCCTAGTTAAGTGCTAAAATGGATCGCTCACCACTCCTTGATGCTCAAATCGGTGAAAATGAAGCTCGGGGAACCCTAGATTTGCCAATTCGCCGCTCGACCATGGCCTCCGCCGCCCCCTCACGGTAGCGCGCCAACTCCGGCCACATTCGGCTGATCCAGTACCGCCCTGCCGTGCGCACGGATGCCCCGGTGCTTACCGTGCTACCGATTCGTCTGCTCCGGCGGTGATTCGCCGGCGACGAGCCTCAGCACCATCTCCCCTGCTCCGAGCCACCGCCAAGCGGACCATGGCTGTCAGCCTCTCCGTGCGATGTGCCTCTGCCGAGCGGGCTAGCGCAGTCAGCCGCGCGCGTCACTACGCCGCGGTACCGCGCGTCAGGCGCGTAGCATAGCCAGTCGCTGCCAAGCTGGGCCCAGCCATCAGTGCTTCAGCCAGCGCAAGCCCGAAAAGGAAAGCGCATTTCCATGGCAAAAGCGCACCTTCCGCTTTTGGTAACTTTTCTATTTTCTGTATTTTCCAAATTGCAATGCATTCAAATACTTATAACTTTTGAACTATCAGTCCAAATGAAATGTAATAAATTCATGATAAATCATGTAGATTCATAATATGCAAAAATATTTTGAAAATGATCCCTGGGTGAATTTGAAATTCAAATTTGAATAAAAGGCCTAAAGATATGCTACATATAAAAATATTGTAAATAAACTTTAAATTTAATGAAACCAATTTTAATAGAATCCTTATTCTTACAGGAACTCAAATATATAAAAATATTTAGATTTCAACTTTGTTTGAATCATTTTACATTAAAAGTTGTTCTCAATGCTATAAATATTCAAAATTACATAGTTTATGCAAAAGAAATCTAAAATTAGTAGACTTAATTTCTAAAATAGCTAATATGACAGTAGTACTCCTAAATATGTCAAAATGTTTATATAATGATTTTGATTTAAATTGTTTCATGAATAGAATATGATTCTAAAATAGAAGATACATGGGTATAGGTGGGCATATAATAACTAGCAGTAGTACCTATGCATAGGTGCATATATTTCAGAATGGATTGTGAAGTTGGTGTAGTGTTGCTAAAATGTTTTTGAGTGAAAGGCACTTAAATATGACTTAGGCACAAATTCAATTGCTGTAAAATAATGTCAATATGACTATAAAACCTCATAAATTAAGTATCGATTTAAGTAAAGCTAATCTCAGTATATCCTTAAAGATATGATCATGAGAGTTAGCAAAAATAACTAATTTAAATTTAGTTTATAAGAAACTTTAATCTTCGTATGCTTGTAAACTATCTCAAATAAAAACCAAACATCACAAAACCAACTTTAAAACACTCTTAGTGATGTCCCATGCTAATGCCAGAAAAATGAGTGAATAATCATGTAAGGATCAGTCGCAAACTAAGAACTAAAATTGAACCCTTGTCGCATAAAAGTTAGAATCACTTAAGCATTTTCAGTAGCCTGTATAACATCTCGTCTTAATGCAAATTTTATGAAGAACAGTTTAGAAATAATATTTAGGATATGTACTACCCTAATCTAGAAAAATATTCTTATTACAACTTGCTTTGCATCTGAATCCGGCTTACCCAATACCCTTAAATAATATGGTCGTCGTAACTCTTAATATCGTATAAGCTTTTTCAACAATGAATATAATATCTCGTCTAAACACTAAAATGTATGAAATTAGCTTAAGAACATTCTTCAAAGTATATACTATTCTATTCTGAAGAAATAATCTTATTTCATCATGTTTTGCATATAAACCCTATTAGCTAAATAACCTTAAGTAATATGTTTTATGGTTTCGATTATATGAATAAGCAAACTTTGTGATAATGAACAAATATGTAATTAAGATATTTGTATCACCAGAACCTTCTTAAAAACCATAAATAAATCCAATAACTTAGTTCAATAGATCTAACAAATTCAAAGTCATTTCTTATGCAAAACCACTTAAAGAATTAAGTGATATTCGCCTAACCCTTTAATTTGTGTTTTACTTCTATTAATCCAAATAATTTTAGCATCTATAATTCGAAGTTATAAATACAAAAATTCATAATTTTAGCCTCTTGAATTCGTAAATCAAGAATAGATAATCTATAAAAGAAATCATACTCTGTTATCATAAAAACCTTAACTTTTGAATACTTATCTGGAAAACAATATGTGGAATCATGCAACTTAAACCCTAAAATATTCCTGTTTTCTTTAATGAATCTTTATTTGGTTTTCTGTCTGTTTTCTTTTTGCCCTTATTAAAGTTGGATATTTGCTATATTTCCGATTGAACGACGTGTAGAATCCGACGTCGCTACCTCTGTCGTTGCCTCCGTCAGCCGTGGCTTCATCTTCATCGTAAGCAATAAATAAGCAAGGCAAGCACCCCCTTTGATCATATTGATCCCACTTTTATAAATGTCTTCATTAAATATTTTATTGCATACTTTATTTTCATTAAAGACTGCTATATTACGGGTAATGGTAGTTGTACCTGTAGTTATTTAGAACTTCCTTGATAAGTATGAAATTGTGAACCTTAATAACCCTAGAATAGCATAGACATTATTTGATGTCAATTTGGGTTACTCACACATAGTATCTTGCTTACCATGCTCAAATGAACATAAAACTTTGACATTATTAAAAATATTGGATATGACATTTAATGGGTATGACCTTTCTTATGGTTGGTATTTTGATCAAAAATGAAAATAAAACTATGGTTTAGATACGGGCAATTATTGGCAATAGCCGGGAGTGCATGTCTTTGCACGTAGTGTAGGGTGGAGATTATTGCCCGTGTCGAGTTAAGGACCGAACTATGGGTAGTTTTCAAGCCAAAAATTATCATACAACCACAAGTGCTGGTATGGGATAGCTCTAACTTATTAAGTTGTTTAAAACTGGCTTTGCACTTGGAAGGCCAGAGTAGTACGAGCTATTTCTTAATGAATTGCTCGACGGGACGTCCACACTGAGGTTATCATGGAATAAACGTCTACCAATATAACGGTGTACGCCATACTGTGGGTAGTTCCATCATTTCTATGCTCTGAGTTCTTACGCCACAGAATGGGTTTATCGTCACCATGCTGGTGCAAAGTCAGGATTAAATAATGTAATAGTTATAACATGACTCTCTGCGGCACACCAAAGGAAGTGTGCAAATGTCGATTGCTCAAAGAGTCAGTCATGTCTTGTGGGGAAAGCTATATACCTCTGCAGAGTATAAAACTAATCGATTAGCCGCGTCCGCGGTAATGGACACTTGGTAAAGTCATCACATAGTTAGTTGTTTTTATTTTCATAAAACTGGTTTCTACCGTGTGTCGGTAATTTCTACTGTGTGTCAGTGGGAATGGTTTGTGGAGATGGTCAGGATACCCAGGTTCGTGATTTCACTTACTCGTACTCTACATATTGTTATTTCAGTATTAAATTGCTTTTACTTAAGTTCCATTTTGCAATCTACTATTACGTATTTACATTTCAAATTGGCTTTATGCAAATTGACCATATTAGCCTTTCATTTGATATGGCTTGCATATATTATAGGTTTTGCAAAAGTCTTGCGGAGTACGAAAGTACTCACCCTTGCTTAATTGTTGTTTTTAGGTGAAGAACCAGATTAGTCCGATGCAACACATTTACCGCAGGATTCGGGATATTGACGATGAAGCTTTTCTAGGGATTATGCCTTGTCAGTTGCCTGAGAGTTGGATGGGCACATTACAAGAATCTTGATTCTTTCCGCTGCATTTCACTCTGTATTGTAAGATCTTATTATATAAGTTACTATTATCATGTGTAATAAAGAGTATGGATGTGATATCAATTGTTGTAGATGTGCGTGCTAGCCACTGATCATGGGACTAGTACTGTATGCACATGAGATTTCTATTTTTGCATTTATGTGAAAATGGGGGTCATTACAGGTCCCTGTGAAACGAACCTCATTTTTTGCATACAGTATTAGTCCCATGATCAGTGGCTAGTACACACAATACAACAATTGGAATCACACCCATACACAGTATTATTAAAGTAGGAGCTACTTATACATTGTATTTTTACAATTTAGAGTAGATTGAAGCAGAAAGAAGCAAAAGTCTGTAGTGTGCCCATCCAACCTTCAGGCAACTGATAAGGCAGAATCCCTCGAAAGATCATTTCATTGAAGTTCTAGTATCCCTGCGAAGAAAATTAATCTTCAGAGCTTCGTTTTCTTTTCCACCTAGAACAACATATTAAGCAAGGTTGAGTACTTTCATACTCAGCAAGACTTAAGGTGGTATTTGCAAAATGCAGAAATGCAGGCTATGTCAAAGGAGTCTTGTATGGATAATTTGCATAAAGCGAAATTGAATTTGTAAATCAAGTTATAATTTTGCAAACGGAATTTGTAAGAGCAAGTTTGACTGATAAGAAATTAACAAGTAAGTAAGCATAAGTAATACTCACAGTCCTCCACGTTGTGAGCATCGAGACGTTCAATTCCTTCCAACACATAGCATAACACCATTCTTTGCAAACACAAGGCATAACATATGAAACCAAGCCGTTTTGAAAATAATATTTACCAAGTGCCCTTGACCGCGGCGCGGGTACGGCTCTCGAAAAGGTTTACACTCGGCAGAGATGTACAACTTTACTCATAAGTCATGATCTTTTCTTTTTACTACATGTTTCACACAGGCGTGTGGCCAGACTGTTCATGATGAAAACCTTTACATTACCTAGGTTAACTTTGCACCAACCCTGTGACGACAAACCCTCGCTATGGCAGCAGAAACACACACCCAAGATATGATATCATTCACACAATAACCAAGGCAGTTTAACCCTACCATACACACGTTTCTCCCTATAGCAAGACGTACACCGTTGTATTGGCATGCATTTACCCACACGTCGGTGTGGAAGCCCCTATGAGCAAACCTGAACGGAGAGCTCGTACTACTTTAGCCTTACAATATTCAAAGTTAAACTAGATAACTTAATTGGTTTAAGGCTGACCCATACTAGCACTTGTGGTTGTACGTGTTTCTTGGCCTGAAAACAACTCATAGTTCGGTCCTTAATCTGACACAGGCAATAATCTCCCCCTACACTACGTGCAACACCTGCACCTCTAGCTATTGCCAATAATCGCCCACGTCAAAACATAGTTTTTATTTTGAGTTTTTAACTAAAATATCAGCAACCATCGATGTCATATCCAATCTTTTTAAATTCTCAAGAAGCTGTTTAATTTGACTTTCAATTTTTACTTCCAAAGCATGGCTAAGTAGGATTAATATGTAATCGCATATACCCATATCGACATTATGTATTGTCTAACCTTATTCTATGGTTATCAAGGTTCACATATCCATACTTATCAAGGAAGTTCCATGAGATAACATGTATATCTACCAGTACCACAATATAGCAAATTTACAAAAAATACACGCATGCATAAATAGATTTGACAAAACAAAATGTAAAATAAAACATTGGGATCAATATGATCAAAGGGGTGCTTGCCTTGCTTGATTGTTATTTACGACGAAGCCGAGGTCGTAGTTGGCGTTGACGGGACTAGTGACGTCGGGTTTTACACGTCGTTCAACGGAAATATAGCAAATAAAAAACTTTAATAAGAGCAAAAAAATATCAGATGGAAAATAAAATAGAAACTTATTACATAATACAGGTGTGGTTTAGGCTTAGTGTTGTATGATTTCATGTACTCGCGTTTTAATTGATCATATATATATTACTAGCAGTTTAGGTTAAGCAATGATACAGATTCTTGTTCTCTACAGATTGTCTATTCCTGTTTTACCAATTCAAGAGGCTAAAATTATGTATTCTTTTATTTATAATTTCGAATTCAAGAGGCTAAAGTTACTTGGATTAATAGTATTAAGTCACTATATAACATGTTAGGTTTTATTCAGGTTTCCAACCGAGGCTAACTTTATTTTTTATGAGAATGAGATTCGAGTTCAATTATTAGTACAGAGGTGAGGTCTCATGTAAGGCCCCCATTATTGATAATAGATACCAACAATGGGTACCATATGCATACAGTACTAGTCCCATGATCAGTGGCTAGTACGCACAATTACAGATTGATATCACAACCATACATAAGTTTTATTATACAGCAGAAGCAGAGTTACATAATATGCTTACAATACCAAAAGTAAAAGACTGCAGTGGAGACAACATCTTGTAGTATGCCTTTTAACCCATTGTCCCCACAGGCAACTAACAAGGTAAAACCCTAGTAAAATTCATCGTTAAACTCCCCGAATCCTACATCAACGTATGAGTCATCGGGACAGTCTGATTCTTCACTTAAAAATATCAACATAGGCAAGTTGAGTACTTACGTACTCGCAAGACTTTTGCAAACCCTATAATATACATGCAGGTCATTTCAATGGAAAGGCTACTATGGTTAAGTTGTATAAAGCCAATTTGAAATGTAAAAACAACATAATAGATTGCAAACGGAATTTAAGTAAAGCAATTTAATACATAAATAACAATATGTAGAGTACGAATAAGAAATATCTCTAACCTGGGTATCATGACCACATCAAAGAATCATTTCCCATCAACACATGGTAGAAACCATATTTATGAAAATAGAAACATCTAACTATGTGATGACTTTACCAAATGCCCATGACCGCAGGCGCGACTAATCGATTAGATTTACACTCTGTAGAGGTATACAACTTTCCCCACAAGACATGATTGACTCTTTGTGCAATCGATATTAGCACACTTCCTTTGGTGTGCCGCAGAGAGTCATGATATAACCGATACATTACTTAACCCTGACTTTGCACCAGCACGGTGACGATAAACCCATTCTATGGAGGAAGGACTCAGAGCATAGAAATGATGGAACTCCCCATAGCATGGCGTACACCGTTATATTGGTAAACGTTTATTCCATGATCACCTCGGTGTGGACGTCCCTTCGACCAATCCATTAAGAAACAGCTCGTACTACTCCAGCCTTCCAAGTGCAAAGCCAGTTTTAAGTAACTTAATAAGTTGAAGCTGTCCCATACCAGCACTTGTGGTTGTATGGTAATTCTTGGTCTGAAAACAACCCATAGCTCGGTCCTTAATCCAACACGGGCAATAATCTCCCCCTACACTACGTACAAGTCTCTTGTACATCCGGCTATTACCAATAATTGCCCGCATCTAAACCATAGTTTTATTTTTATTTTTGATCAAAATACCAACCATAAAGGTCATACCCATTAAATGTCATATCCAACATTTTTAATCATGTCAAACTTTTGTGTTTCTTTAAGCATGGCTAAGCATGACACTAGGTGTGCATATCCCAAATTGACACTAGGTATTGTCTATGTTATTCTAGGGTTTCAAGGTTCACAAATTCATACTTATCAAGGAAGTTCTATGAAACTATATGTACAACTACCAATACCCATAATATAGCAGACTTTAATAAAAGTAACGTATGCAGTAAAATATTTAATGAAAACATTTATAAAACTGGGATCAATATGATCAAAGGGGGTGCTTGCCTTGTTGATTATCCTCAACGTTGAACTCCTGGTTGTCGACTATTTTAGATTCGTCGGGTTCTACACGTCGTTCGGCAGTATATAGCAAATAATAAATTTTAATAGGGCAAAAAGAAATCAGATGGAAGAATCCAATAAAAACAATTACATAAGACGGGTATGGTTTCAATGGTTTGTTATTTATGACTTTAGGTATTCATGTTAGTTGATTACATATTATATAAATATATGTATGTATTCTTATTACCTTGGCTTAAGCAATTAATGATTCTTGTTTGAGGGGCTGCTATTTTTCTTCATTCTACCATTATAAAAGACTAAAAACATATCTTCTATTAGTTTACTTAAGAAGCTAAAATTTATCACATTACTTACAACACATTCAATAACTTAAATATTTCTTACAATGAATCCTAAGTATTTTTACATATTCAGGTTCCTAAGCATACAAGGAGTCTAACAAAAAAAATTCAACCAAATTGGAGCTTATTTGCAAAAATTCTATGAATGGCATATTTTTGTCTTTCTCTTTGAATTTGAATTTAAACTTTAACCAAAGATCATTTTCAATATATTTTTAAATATTCTGAATCTACATGATTTATCATAAATTTAGAAATTTATTTCATCAAATTTGTACTTGAAATATGCAAGATATGAACCATTGAACAAGCTAAGGTTTGAAAAATACTAAAAATTCATAAAATTGCCAAAAAGGGAAAGTGAGCTTTCG
Source organism: Otatea glauca (assembly GCA_036346275.1). Lineage (NCBI taxonomy): Eukaryota > Viridiplantae > Streptophyta > Magnoliopsida > Poales > Poaceae > Otatea > Otatea glauca. The sequence goes on from CM070712.1 coordinate 5,863,177, forward strand.
CGATGAAATTGCACTTTCCATTTTTGGGCGGCGCCAGGCTGAGGCACTGACGGGCTGGGCCCATGCGACAGAGAGTGGCATCGGGTCAAGCGGTGACCAAATGGGCCCACGAGAATCGCGCGACGCGCGCGCGATCGACCACCGGGCCCGCTCTTGACAATGACATGGCAATGCAGCGGAGGTCGACACCATGACCCACTCAAAGAAAGAGCCGAGTAGGGTGGCGGTCTTCTCTGCTGCCGGCGGCGAAGTGTCACCAAAGAGTCAAAATGGATTCCACCATGAGCTTCAGCATGCTCATGCACACACAGGGTTGGTCGCGCGGTGGCCTGAGGTGGCCGGGAAGGGGGTCGCCACCGTGCGGGTGCGGCGGTAGCCATGGCCGGCCGGCAGCGGAGCAAGAACAAAGGTTCTCGCTGGTCATTTTCACCATTAATAGCATCTACAAGACACAAGGACTCCAATTTTGAGGTCAAACAAGGAAGTGAATCATCGGGTGAGGTTCTCACCGTGCGCGGCGACGGTGGAGGAAGGAGCACGGCGAGGCAGCTTTCCGGGGAAGATGGACTCCAACTGAGGTCCGGGACAAAGACTAGGCGCTATGAGGAAGCTCTGGCTCAAATGATTCAAGGTGAGGTTTGCCGCAGAGGCGAATTGAGACTTCCCCCTTTTTCACTGGTTTCGCTGGAGTTGGAGGAGATTAGGCTATTTTGAGTAGGGTTGTGGCCGGGAAAACAATGGTCGACGGTATGGATGGTCGGGGGTATTTATAGCTAGCTAAGGCAGTTCGCCAATTGAACAACGAGGCGGTGAGGCGGTCACTTGCGCGAGAGAGAACGCAGAGAGGAAGAAGGGTGAAGGGGAAAGAAGAAACGGGAGAGAGGGGGGCTGACGTGCAGGGGCAAGCTGGCAGTGAGAGGTTGGCAAGGAGACCGGCTGCCACATTGGCCCCACATGTCAACGAGAAGAACCGACAGCGCCGAGGACGGTTCTAGACAAGTCGTGGTTATTCTACTAGTTCAAGCCATCATTTTGACTAGGTTATTTCTAAAAATGTTTACCTAAGTCGGCAAGGCAAAGATAAGCATCCTGTAAAATTTTTAGGTAAAAACTCCCGGTAGAAATTTTATTAAAATTCTGACAATGGGACTTTTGAATTTCTGCCAGTTCTGTTTTACATTTAATTGATGATCGAAATTAGGTTATAATTTTATAAAATTTTTTATGAGGATCTGAAATGGTATTAGATAATTTCTGTAAAATTTTCAGAGTTTTATAGTTAATATTTAAATTTTCGTAATTCTGACATTACTATTTTCCACTTTATTTCTTTTCTGTTTTCGAATTTGTAAAATTAAAAAAATAATTTTTAATTTTCGAAATTTTTACCAGAGGTAGATACTGTTTTTATGTCAGTATGGTAAAATATTTAACCCAGGATAACCTCTAGAGAATTATATAAAAATCTAACATAATCTGCATTGATTTACTCTCACATGCTTACACCTTGTTTTTATTATATTTTAATAATTCCAGGTCCTTAAACGCCATAAGCTGGGTTCTAGGGAGCCATAATATTTTATTATGATTTTCTCAGATTTTTGTTGGCTTTATGTTTTTACCTTTTTACTTTTACCATTTTACTATATCCCTAATTTACTTTCTTTTATTAGAGAAATGCCAAAAGAATTTGTAATAATTCAGGAGAAACCAGAAAATACAAGAATAATTCACATGAATATTTTGGATATTATATTTCTCATTTTATTAATTTGGGCTGTTACATCTCAAGATTATAATATATTTAGGCGTTGATCTTTACGGCGTTTGCTATCAAGGGCTACACATGATTAGGCTTAAATGAGCTACAAGGTTCCCATAACTAACAAATTTACATATATAAAGTCTAGTTCTTAGGCTACTGTTACAGGATATATATATTCATGGTTTAAGAAGGTTCTGGTGATACAAATATCTTAATTACTGCTTTCTTATTGTTTAAGTTCGTTTATTTATATTACGGATTTTAGAGTTTATGATACGCAGGGTTATACTTTTAATAGGATTCAGATGCAAAGAATGTTATAATAGAATTACTTCTAGAAAATAGGGTGGTCTTGCCTTAGGGATCATTCTTAAGCTGGTTTTATCAGTATTAATGTTTATTCGAGATGTTTTATTCATTTCCTAATCATATATATATATATATATATCTAAAGTTTACATTATAAAGGGTCAGACTTCGTTTTAGATTTGCGGCTGCACTTTACACGATCTTGCAACCATTTTTCTAGCATTTAGCTGTTTATGATCCTAGAAGTGTCTTGAAACTAGTTTTGCATCTTTTTGCTTTTATCCGTGATAGTTTATATATATATGAAAAATAAAGTTTTTTTAATGAACTTAATTCAAATTAGACCTTTTTGCTGACTAATATGATTTTGGCCTTAGGAATATTTTTTATATTAGCCCTTTAAGATTTAATATTTAGTTATGTCATTTTGTTTGCTTATTCTTGAATCTTTAAGTATACATCTCCAATATGTGGAATCATATCTTAATTAAGAGGCTAAGTGCAGACTATGATTTATTATATTGATCTTTACTGTATTAGGTGGTCTTATCATGTAGAGCATTCAGGAACTAGTTTCTTTTACATTTGCACCGTTTCATGGATTTTATTTATATATTAATCATATGTATTTATATTTAAAGCAAGGTTAATTACAAACCTGATTCAAACTTAAACAAATATGAAATTTTTTTGCATAATCAGGGGTATTATCATTTTACTAAGACCTAGGAATTAGTTTTACCATTATTTGAATTTATATGTTCAAGTTACAACTATTTTGATTTTTATTCATGGAAAACAATCTATTTTCAAATTTGAACTGAAATAGATTTAAATCTAAATATTTTTTGCTTATTTGGAATACTCATGACCTCAGGAACATTTTAATTTTTTCACAATTTAAGGAATGATGGTTTATTTATCTCCAATAGTAACCATATTATGGTTTACTTCAAGTTTTAAATTCAAATAATTCAAAATGAGTTTAAGAATTAAATATTTTTGCACAAATGAGTTTATTATGGTCTCATGAACGCATGGAAATTATTTCATTATTTTATGTCTTATGGTTTATACAATTCTATAATGGTCCATATTAGGGTTCATATCAATTTTTAATTCAAATAAATCTACTATGCTTATAAAAATTAAATATTTTTTTATATCCTAAAATTAAATGAATTTATAAATTTATTTTACTGGAATTGAATTTAAAATGTAGAAGATATTGAAGTTTGAATTTTAATCGGTTTGTTTATTCTGAGAAAATAGAAAATACGTTTCTTCAACAGGAGAGCGTAATCTATCATTTTGGCTTGTTTGAATCAAGCGCACTAGCTGAAAAGGTTGGCCCACTTGTTAGTGGTTTGTCTCGGCCGTGCGGTAGTGTGGTTGACAGGGTTGCCCCACAAGTCAGTCGGCCAAAACAGACCTGAGCTCAGGGAGACTCACCGGCGGCGAGGCGAGGTGGGAGACCGGCGGCCGAGGGCTCGGAGAGTAAGAGGAGCGTACTACGGTACCAGGGCATAGCTCGATTGAGCTCGGGAATGGCCAGAAGATACTCGCCACCATGCTCGTGCGGCAGCAATGGTGGGAGTCAGCCGGGATTGAAGATGACAAGGTATCGGCTTGAATGGGTAACGGGATTAACATCAGGGATCATCAAAAGCTCCATTTTGCAGGTTAGGTCGGTTGGAAGCTTACTGGAGAGCTCTGCCACCGAGCACCGGCTCTGGGGAAGAAGGTCTTCGGTGGCGACGAGTTCATGGGCTACCTGGGCTGTAGCAAGGCTAAAGATGGCTTCCGTAATCTTAGGTGGTGCTCCAGGCACAAGGAATTGGTACTGGAGAGCTCTGCCACCGAGCACCGGCTCTGGGGAAGAAGGTCTTCGGTGGCGACGAGTTCATGGGCTACCTGGGCTGTAGCAAGGCTAAAGATGGCTTCCGTAATCTTAGGTGGTGCTCCAGGCACAAGGAATTGGTACTGGAGAGCTCTGCCACCGATCACCGGCTCTGGGGAAGAAGGTCTTCGGTGGCGACGAGTTCATGGGCTACCTGGGCTATAGCAAGGCTAAAGATGGCTTCCGTAATCTTAGGTGGTGCTCCAGGCACAAGGAATTGGTCGTGGCAGCAGGGAGTTGGCGCCGTAATTTGCTCGCCATGGCACTTCATGGCAGTAATTCCTTGGCCGATCGTCTGCCTTGTCAGAGAAGACAGTAGAGGGGGATTGCACCGGCGGCAGAGAGGAGAAGAAGGAGGCCGACTGGGCAATGAAGAGGAGACGAGCTGGCAAGTTTTTCAAATGCCAAAGTGTGGAGATGAGGTCACCCGAGAAGCGCCACAGTAGGGATAGTCTCGATTGCAGTTGGCGCCGAAATCGGGCTGTCATGGTAGTGTTTTTGCCCGTGTGAAGCCTTGCCAGGTCAGCGAAACAGAGAAGGTGTGCCGGTGTGTTCTGCTCGTGGAGAAAAAGGGCAGAAGGGAGAAACTATGGCGATGCAGGGTTATGGCCGTAGCAACACCTGAGCGCCGTGCTTGGCTGAGTTTGCGCTGGAGGTTGGCGCCGTTATGCCGTGGCTGCATTTTCGCGGGGTTTCTTCTGCCGTGGCGGGGCATTCAATCGGAAGAGAGACAGAGCTAGGGGAAGAAGGCTGGCCTGCCAGGTGGGACCGGACAACGGTAAGGGCAGTAAATGAAGCAAGAGAAACCAATGCATCCTTTCCTCAGCACAGATCTGATTTGACTTCATTAGTTACGCTAGCTAACGTCTCCCAATATTTTTGAAAAGTTTTATACATGATCTGGAGATGATATTTATTCAACTGTAGAAATTTGAACTGAATATTTTATCTGTGGAAATTAATAAAATTCTGAAAAGTCTGCTGTATCAAAATTCTATTTTCTGAATTTTATATTTTTAGATAACAAATAAGCTTTATTTTATGTGAAACCTTTACTGTATGATACTATTAGTTATTGGGAGTTACCATAAACAATTCTGACATTGATAATATTTTTTAAAATTAGTTCTATTTTTGATTTAATAAAATGGCCATATCAACTTTATTATTTTTCATACTTTTCCATTAAGATACCCTGGTGCTTTATATGATGTGGTAAAATTTTCAAAAGAATTTAAGATCTGAGAAAAATTAAATAATTCTAACATTGTGTTGCTTATAATCTCATTATACAGTTTTTAATTTCTTTTTATCATCAAATATATTCACATGCCTTTGAAAATTGTTAGGAATAACCTCGAGATGATTTTGGATTTTCTAGGGATTTTTCTAGATTTTATTTCTTATGGGATCTAGGTGTTTACATTTTAAAGGAAAAGAAAACAATTAATACAAAAGATTTTCTTAAGAACAAAAATCCAAGGAAATTCAGAAAAGATGGAAATTCAAAATTATATTTCAAACTTATTTTCATAGTTTGTTTGTTTTGAAAGAAAGATTTAATGTGGAAATTTTGCCTTACTTAAAGGAAAATGAGGAAATGAGTAAAAGAAGATATTTAAAATTAAAATCTTGATTTCAATTGAATTTTTTATTCAATCTCTTTTTCAAGTTTTAAATTTTCTATTTTCCTGTTTTTGAAATTTTTGGGATGTTACACCCCCGCCTTGTCCTCTTTCATACGGGGTTCAACACCCGTTCTTGTGGAGTACCTATATCAGTCAGTCTTTAATCTTCCTACTCCCGTGAGAATGTGTAACACTCTGGCACCCGCGTGCCCCGGATGTTACACCCACAAACAGTGACAACCAACAATACTACCAAATTACTAAAAACTTTCAGCATGATCTCTATTCATTTAGAGTCAAATTCAGCACAACAACAACAAGGAATAGTCACTACATAACCATATGAGCATAAATATCATAGAAGAGCAGAGTACAACCTATAGCAACCACATAACTATCTATCACTTAAACTAAGCAACTACAACATAACTATGAACAACAACATAACCATACTATGAACATGAACCAAAAATCACATGAACAAATTAAGAGACATAAGCTCCAATAAGCATACAATCATGCAACCATAAACTCCTCACAAAAGAAAGCTAAACCACAAGATGAAATCTATTACAACAACATTAAATACATGGTTATCTAAAGTGAGTGATAGCAAGTGTGGAAGTAGTAGTAAAGCCCTTTTCCATATGCCGATCTTGAGGTACCTAATAGAAAAACATTACAACAAGCGTGAGTCCAAAACTCAGCAAAGTGCATAATAAAACAATAACATAACCAATTATCACATTTAAATCCAGCAAGGGTGAATCATCGATTCAACCAATACGTAAGAAACAATATCATGCCAGTTGTCACATTTATCACATTAGGCATCATTGGATGAGTTCACGACTCATCCACATAACCATTTATCATAATCATCACATTAACCATCATTCATCATTAGCAAATGTGCTTGTATGCTCATATGCACCTTTCATAGCTTATACCGGTATAGCTTGAGTGCACACCCGTCGATATCACAATCTCATTCCCTTCCATCCCAATGGAGGGCCCTACCGAAGTAGGTCTTACTCAAGAGCACTCAAGTCAAGTTATATACATTTCTCACTAACCTGCCCTATGCACTCCGGATTAGTTATATGACTCTTTTATCGACCTGGCTCACATGCACTTTTAATAATATGATTGCAAATGATGCAACACTTTTCAATAACCAATCACCACGTACCAACAATGCCGGGACCCGGATTTGCAAATCCGAAACCCTCTGTGTATACTGCACTAGTCCAGGATCACGCTAGTGCACACAGTGGAAACATAGATGAAATACCATTCCATACAACGAATTAACTAAGAAGAAGCAAATTATTATTGAATAAAGCAAACGACTTTATGGTCAATGTTTACTCCATTATGCATTAAGGCTTAAGAAACAAATACTATTGCAGCGGAAAAGATAACTTGAGCCATTCGACATGCCACAGGCAATCGTCTGGGGAACGCCTTCCTAATCCACGTAGTCTTCATAAAATTCCTCCTCATGATATTCATTATCTCCTTCAGCAACTGATCAACAAGGGCATAAAGCCGTGGGTACAAAGGTACTCAGCAAGCCGTAGGGAATTGATGCAATATTTTCATGCACGGCTTGACAAGGATGGCTATATGGTTCATTTGCAGAAAGCAATAACTTGAATTGAAAATACAATAAATAGATTGAAAGCATATTTATGAAAAGATAAGTAAATAACTGGTAGACCAATGGTAGACAACATGAAGTAATGGCGAGGCATCACCCTACACCATCTAAAACAAGTATCAACCAATAAATTTAACAAGATTAACTTTAGACAACAAAACAACAAAGAACTCCCGCTCACATCCCAACAATTCCACATTCCACATTTCATAAAACACTCTATACCCCGTGTGAAATTCCGGGCTTGTCCATGACCATGACGCGCTATTCGAATAGTTTTACACTCTGCAGAGGTTGTACTTCTTTACCCACAAGACATGATCGGCTCTTGTTGCCATGCGCAATAAGCACACTTCCTTTGGTGTGTTGGCAGAGAGATCATGACAAAGCCTTTACAATGCAATCGCCTAAACTCAGATCGCCTCGCTAAGGTTTCGCCCTTAGGGCCCTCTTGCGCCTTGCGAATCTACCCGTCCATCCCGGAACCCACACCACCAACTGGCGTTACTCAAGGCTAGACATTGCAAATTAATCGACTAGGTCTGTCCCATTCCGCACATGTGGTAGTACGCAGTTAGGCCCAGTTCAATGGCGCACAAGATTAAGTCCTTAATTTGTCTCGTGCAAGACATCCACATCCCAATGTGCTAGAAAGCACCCCTTTATCGCACGATCACTTGCCCGAGGGAAAACAATTGCTCAACCAAGACAAATGGCAAACCCCGCCATGGTACAACAAATTTTACAACAGTGGCTAACGGCCACGATTCAATATCTCATTAAGTCAAGATTAACATTATTCAACATGTGACATGAATCCCAACGTATATCTAAGCATAGTTACGTAACCCAATGTTGGTATAATGATTATGTCCAACTAGTATTGTCCCAACCTAGGTCTAGCAATGGATACATGGCATACAACTAATCAAGGTGGCATAATGTCAACTAGGTATACATCTACTCCCATTAAATAAGCATTGATACACAAAATAGCATGCAAGTGTATAAAATATATTACTTTGCAAACATAGGATCAATATGATCAAAGGTTACGACTTGCCTTGCTGATCTAGTGCTGAATCTTTGTCTTCGAAGTCTTCGTTTGCTCCCTCGGGATTAGCGTCTACCGGAAAAGAAAGCAACGAAACCAAATAAATACAAAACAGAGACTCAAACAAGCTCAAAACTGAAAATAAATGGCTCTGGAAGATAGATCTTGATTTTAGAAAATTTAGAAACTTGAATCACCTCAATCGGAGTTCGTATGAGCGAGAACGGGCCTCCAAAGATTAAATTCAGAGAAAATACAGAAAATCGAAAATCGAATTTTTGGATTTATTTTGTATCTTGAAAAGGATTTATTGCGCAATCGCCGACGTCAGCGAGTTCACGGTGGATCGGGTCCACGGCACTACGCCGGTTCACCGTGCACCCGCGCGACGCGTCGACGCCGCATACGACGCAACGGCTTACCGACGCGGCGGCGACGCGGCCGGCCGACGCAGATGGCCACGTGTCGCTCATCCGGCGAGGCACCGATCGGACGGCGGAAACAAAGGCGTGGCGGCGAAGAACGTGGCGCGATCGGGAGCGTCGCTCAAAGATCGGACGGCTGGGGTTGGCGAAGGAGGACGGCGGCGAGGCGACGGCGCGAGCTCACCGGACTTCGAGAAGAAGACACGGCCGACGGCGAGATGGCGACGGATCGGACCCGGGATAAGGCGGAACGGGGAGAGGATGACGCGGGGAACTCGGGGAGACCAACGGCGACGGCGAAGACGCACCGGCGGCGAAGGAAAAGGCGACGGAAGCTTCGGCAAGGGCGGCGGACTCCGGCGAGGAAGATCTCGTCGACGGAGGGCTCTCGGGCGACGGTGAAGGACGCGACGGGTGCGGCGCAGCAAGGGGAGTCTCGGGAGGCGCGCGGCGGCTTAAATAGCGGTCTTGGAAGGCGTGTAGAGCGCGGAATCCGAGATCGACGTCGTGCGGCGGCCGGACTCCGAGCGTCACTAGGGTTAGGGTTTCGCGGGGCGGCGACGACGTGGCGCAATTTCGGCCGCACACGTGTCACTCATCGAGCGGCCAACGCCGAGCGGTCGGGCCGGCTGCACGCGAGGTGGCCGTCGCGGAGCGGCTGGGCCGAGGCGATGGGCTGGAGAAACGGGCCGCGTGGGGAAAAACGGAGCGGGCCGGAGGAAATTCGGCCCGAGAGGTTTTTGGAAATTTAAAAACATTTTCCGATTTAAGAAAAATCCAGAAATTCAAATAAGATCAAATAAATTCAAATAAAATAGCAAATAAATTCAGAAAAATCCCCAAAAATACAGAAATTTCCTTGGAGCACAATGAACCCAGCTAAAATTGAAAATCTTTAGTTTGATGAATAGTTTAGTCAAATTAAATCCTTTCATTTAATGGAAAATTCAAATTAAGCTAGAATTAATTCAAGAGAAATGCACAAGGCTTATTTTTGAATTCAAACATTCCAAAACTCAAATTTTGGGATGTTACAAACCTCCCCCCCTTAAATGGAATCTCGACCCCGAGATTCAGGCTGGCTAGAGAATAGGGTGGGAAACTTGGACTTCAGATCCTCTTCGCGCTTCCAAGTTGCTCCCTCTTCTGAATGATTGCTCCACGGGGCCTTGCGAAGAGGATGATCTTGCTCCTCGTGATACGCTCTGCTATATCCAAAATTTTCACTGGTTGCTCCTTGTAGGTAAGATCCTCTTGTCGATCAATGGCTTCCAATGGCATCTGTTCCTCTGGCACACGCAGACATTTCTTCAACTGCGATACATGGAACACATCATGGATTCCGACAAAAGACTGAGGCAATTCTAACTTGTAGGCAACTTTTCCTCTTCGTTCCAAGATTTTGAATGGTCCCACATATCTAGGGGCAAGCTTTCCTTTTACTTGAAATCTCTTAACTCCTTTGAGAGAGGTGACTCTGAGATAAACATAATCATCGGGCTCGAAACTCAAATCTCGACGACGATTATCTGCATAACTCTTCTGTCTGCTTTGAGCGATCTTTAAACGGTCTCAAATTAATTGGACTTGCTCTTCTGCTTCTTGCAATATGGCAGGGCCAAACAATTGTCTTTCTCCTGACTCCTTCCAGTTGAGAGGAGTTCTGCACTTTCTCCCATATAAGGCTTCGAAAGGCGACATCTGCAAACTAGCTTGATAACTATTGTTGTAGGAAAACTCTGCATAGGGCAAACACTTGTCCCACTTGGCACCATAAGTTAAGGCACAAGCTCTTAACATATCCTCAAGAATCTGATTCACACGCTCAGTCTGTCCATCGGTTTGAGGGTGATAGGCGATCTTGAACACGAGATGAGTTCCCATGGCTTCGTGCGGACTCGCCAAAACGAGAGGTAAACCGGTTCCTCGATCGACACTATCTTCTTAGGCACTCCGTGAAGACTGACGATCCTTGCCATATATAATTCGGCTAATTTATCTCCTGCATAGGTAGTCTTAACTGGGATGAAGTGAGCTACCTTAGTCAATCGATCAACTATCACCCAGATCGAGTCATAACCTGCTTGGGTCTTAGGAAATCCGGTAATGAAATCCATACCAATTTCTTCCCACTTCCACTGAATCTTCAATGGTCGCAGCAATCCTGCTGGCCTCGATGCTCTGCCTTGACCTTCGGCGGACATCACAAAGTGCAACATATTCTGCAATCTCACGCTTCATGCTAGGCCACCAATACCTTTCCTTGAGGTCTTGATACATCTTGGTACTTCCAGGATGAATGGAGTATAAAGTCTCATGCGCTTCCTTGAGAATCAACTCCTTAAGCTCTTTCTGATCTGGTACGCAAATACGCTTCTCATACCAAATAGTACCTTGTTCATCTTCAGTGAAACTTGGGGCTTTTCCTTTCTTCATATTGCTCTTAATCTCCTTGATATCGGTATCATCAACCTGTGCTTCTCGAATCTGATCTTCCAACGTAGGGCGTACTTCCAAAGTGGCTAAATACCCTTCCTGAACCAATTCCAAACTAAGCTTCTGAAATTCCTTATGAAGGGCTAGCTGACTTTCCTTAATCATCAGAGTATTGCAGTAACTCTTTCTACTCAAAGCATCGGCTACGACATTGGCCTTGCCTGGATGATAATGAATCCCAATGTCATAGTCCTTGATCAATGCCAACCATCTTCTTTGTCTCATATTGAGGTCAGCTTGGGTAAAGATATACTTCAAACTCTTATGATCAGTATAAGCCTCACAACGATTACCAATGAGATAGTGACGCCAAATCTTTAAAGCATGCACTACGGCTGCTAATTCCAAATCATGGGTAGGATAGTTAACTTCATGTGGCCTTAGTTGTCGCGAAGCATACGCTACAACCTTCTTATCTTGCATTAGCACACAACCGAGTCCTTGTCGGGATGCATCACAGAATATCTCAAAATCCTTCCCATTATCTGGCAGAATAAGCACTAGGGCAGTTGTCAAACACTTCTTTAACTCTTGAAAACCTTGCTCACAGTCTGGTGTCCAAACAAATTTCTTCTCCTTCTTTAAGAGTTGAGTAAGCGGTCTGGCTTTTCTAGAAAACCCTTCTATGAAACGGCGATAATACCCCGTCATTCCAAGAAAACTTCGAATTTGGGGTACCGTCTTGGGTGACTCCCAACTTAGCACATCTCGTACTTTACCAAAGTCAACAGCGACTCCTTCTGCCGATATGACGTGTCCTAGGAAAACAACTTCTTTCATCCATAACTCACATTTACTGAACTTTTGTATAAAGCTGATTCTCTCTTAGCTTCGTTAAAACTTCGCGCAAGTGATCCTCATGTTCTTCCTCACTCTTGGAGTAGATCAGAATGTCATCAATGAAAACAACAACAAACTTATCCAAATATTCCATGAATACCTTATTCATCATGGTCATGAAGTAGGCAGGGGCATTGGTGAATCCAAAAGACATCAGGTATACTCATACTGTCCATACCGAGTAACAAAAGCTGTTTTGGGTATATCCTCTTGACGAATCTTCAATGGTGATATCCTCGATCTCGTGTCAATCTTCGAGAACACTCGGCTCCTTGAAGTCTGGTCAAACAAATCATCGATTCTTGGCAGAGGGTACTTATTCTTGATGGTGACCTTATTGAGTGAGCTATAATCTACGCACATTCTGTGAGTTCCATCTTTCTTTTCAACTAGAAGAACTGGTGCTCCCATGGCGAAGAACTAGGTCGAACAAAACCTTGATCTTGCAGCTCTTTGATCTGTCTCTTTACTTGGCTAACTCATTAGCGTGCATCCTATAAGGTCTCTTGAAATGGGTGGTGTTCAGAACTAGCTCAATCAGAATTCTATATCTCGATGCCGTGGTATCCTGCAACTCATCCTGAAACACATTAGGAAATTCTCTAACAACCGCACATCTTCCAACTTATTCCCTTAGCACTGCAAACTTTTATTCCTTCCAACTTCTCTGCAATTGGAAATTTTAACTTAGCTCCATTTGGACTGGCGTAGATCCCAAATTAAAACGGACTGGTGTCAAAGCTTGCTTCCTTAGGCAATTGTTGACATAATGCCCCACTTCAAGGCAGTTAAAACAAATGACTCATGCAGCTGGGTTGTTAGTCCTCTGAGGTGGATTACTGTTGGTGTTGAAGTTGCGATTTTCCGAAGGAGCTAGGCAGGGTGCTGGTGCAGGGGTTCTGAATGCATTCGGAGGAGTGAAACGAGCAGGCTGTTGAGCATTGGTTCTGCTGGTTCAACACGTTTGCTAGAGCAACTGCAGTCTGATTCTGCTGATTCATCATGTTGTTTATGTTCTGCATCATTGTATTCATTAGCTGAGTCTGAGCGGCCAGAAAATGTCCCATGTTCTGATCTGTCACTGCTGGTGGTGGCGGTGGAGCATTTGGACTTGGGGTTGGCGCTAGCACTGGCATCCATGGACGAACTGCGATTGGCTCCAGAACAATGGCAAGATGGTTGATACTCACTCCGAAGTAGATCCAAGGGTTTGATAGGTAAGAGGGAAAAGAAATAGATAAGTGGTAAGATCATCTAGGGGAGAAGGTAATACCCAGGGACAAAAGGACACAGCCGAAAAAGCTACAATTTAAAGAGGCAAATAAAGCTTTCAACTTGAGGTATGGTTGCAACACCATGCTTGGGGCAAGTGTACAACATACCAGCACACAAGCAAAGAAAATCTTAGTATACGCAGACTAAACGTAGCTAAACTGAAAAGGGAAAACATGCTCAAACATCGTTGAGCACCAAAAACCTATCTTATATGGTAGTCTTCTAGGCAAGCTCTGGACGACTAGATCATCAACTTCCTTGATTTGATTCCTTGCAGAAGACTCGAGGCTTTGAGAAATTTCATGAGATAATATCAATTTAAATTTTGAAAACATGTTTCAGCAAAGGAGAGGAATAGGAACCTAAGGATAAGACGAGAGGAGACGAAAACTATTAAGTATCAATTTGTTGGTTTAATTTAGAAAATAATTTCGAAGACCATGCTAACTAGGATAGCGACCTACAATCGATATGGCTCGATACCATCTCTGCCAGACCGGATTTGCAAATCCAAACCCTTCTGTATACCGTGACTAGTCCAGATCACGCTTAGTGCACACAAGGGAAACATAGATGAAATACCATTCCATACAACGAATTAACTAAGAAGAAGCAAATTATTATTGAATAAAGCAAACGACTTTATGGTCAATGTTTACTCCATTATGCATTAAGGCTTAAGAAACAAATACTATTGCAGCGGAAAAGATAACTTGAGCCATTCGACATGCCCAGGCAAATCGTCTGGGAACGCCTTCCTAATCCACGTAGTCTTCATAAAATTCCTCCTCATGATATTCATTATCTCCTTCAGCAACTGATCAACAAGGGCATAAAGCCGTGGGTACAAAGGTACTCAGCAAGCCGTAGGGAATTGATGCAATATTTTCATGCACGGCTTGACAAGGATGGCTATATGGTTCATTTGCAGAAAGCAATAACTTGAATTGAAAATACAATAAATAGATTGAAAGCATATTTATGAAAAGATAAGTAAATAATCGGTAGACCAATGGTAGACAACATGAATGAATGGCGAGGCATCACCCTACACCATCTAAAACAAGTATCAACCAATAAATTTAATAAGATTAACTTTAGACAACAAAACAACAAAGAACTCCCGCTCACATCCCAACAATTCCACATTCCACATTTCATAAAACACTCTATACCCGTGTGAAATTCCCGGCTTGTCCATGACCATGACGCGCTATTCGAATAGTTTTACACTGCAGAGGTTGTACTTCTTTACCCACAAGACATGATCGGCTCTTGTTGCCATGCGCAATAAGCACACTTCCTTTGGTGTGTTGGCGGAGAGATCATGACAAAGCCTTTACAATGCAATGTCTAAACTCGAGTCGCTCGCTAAGGTTTCGCCTTAGGGCCCCTCTTGCGCTTTGCGAATCTACCCGTCCATCCCGAACCCACACCACCAACCGGCAAGACTCAAGGCTAGACATTGCAAATTAATCAGCTAGGTCTGTCCCATTCCAGACATGTGGTAGTACGGTTAGGCCCAGTTCAATGGCGCACAAGATTAAGTCCTTAATTTATCTCAGGCAAGACATCCACATCCCAATGTGCTAGAAAGCACCCCCTTTACTGCACGATCACTTGCCCGAGGGAAAACAATTCGTTCAACCAAGACAAATGGCAAACCCCGCCATGGTACAACAAATTTTACAACAGTGGCTAACGGCCACGATTCAATATCTCATTAAGTCAAGATTAACATTATTCAACATGTGACATGAATCCCAACGTATATCTAAGCATAGTTACGTAACCCAATGTTGGTATAATGATTATGTCCAACTAGTATTGTCCCAACCTAGGTCTAGCAATGGATACATGGCATACAACTAATCAAGGTGGCATAATGTCAACTAGGTATACATCTACTCCCATTAAATAAGCATTGATACACAAAATAGCATGCAAGTGTATAAAATATATTACTTTGCAAACATAGGATCAATATGATCAAAGGTTACGACTTGCCTTGCTGATCTAGTGCTGAATCTTTGTCTTCGAAGTCTTCGCTTGCTCCTCGGGATTAGCGCTCACCGGAAAAGAAAGCAACGAAACCAAATAAATACAAAACAGAGACTCAAACAAGCTCAAAACTGAAAATAAATGGCTCTGGAAGATAGATCTTGATTTTAGAAAAATTTAGAAACTTGAATCACCTCAATCGGAGTTCGTATGAGCGAGAACGGGCCTCCGAAAGATTAAATTCAGAGAAAATACAGAAAATCAGAAAATCAGAATTTTTGGATTTATTTTTGTACTGGAAAAGGATTTATTGCGCAATCGCCGACGCGTGGTTCACGGTGGACTGGTCCACGGCACTACGCCGTTCACCGTGCACCGCGCCGCACGGCCGACGCTCGCGCCGACGCCTGTAACTCGGCCGACGCGGCGGGCGACGCGGCGCTGACGAGGCGCTGACGCAGATGGCCACGTGTCGCTCATCTGGCGAGGCACCAGATCGGACGGCGGAAACAGTGCGCGGGCGGCGAAGAACGTGGCGCGATCGGGAGCGTCGCTCAAAGATCGGACGGCTGGGGTTGGCGAAGGAGGACGGCGGCGAGGCGACGGCGCGAGCTCACCGGACTTCGAGAAGAAGACACGGCCGACGGCGAGATGGCGACGGATCGGACCCGGGATAAGGCGGAACGGGGAGAGGATGACGCGGGGAACTCGGGGAGACCAACGGCGACGGCGAAGGAAAAGGCGGCGGAAGCTTCGGCAAGGGCGGCGGACTCCGGCGAGGAAGATCTCGTCGACGGAGGGCTCTCGGGCGACGGTGAAGGACGCGGCGGGTGCGGCGCAGCAAGGGGAGTCTCGGGAGGCGCGCGGCGGCTTAAATAGCGGTCTTGGAAGGCGTGTAGAGCGCGGAATCCGAGATCGACGTCGTGCGGCGGCCGGACTCCGAGCGGCGCTAGGGTTAGGGTTTCGCGGGGCGGCGACGACGTGGCGCAATCTCGGCCGCACACGTGTCACGCATCGAGCGGCCAACGCCGAGCGGGTCAAGGGTCGGTCAGCATGAGAGGTGGGCCGTCTTGAGCGGTGGGCCTAAGCGATGGGTCGGAGAAATGGGCCAGAGGAAAAAACGGAGCGGCCGGAGGAAATTCGCCCGAGAGGTTTTTGGAAATTTAAAAACATTTTCCGATTTAAGAAAAATCCAGAAATTCAAATAAGATCAAATAAATTCAAATAAATAGCAAATAAATTCAGAAAAATCCCCAAAAATACAAAAAAATTCCTTGGAGCACAATGAACCCAGCTAAAATTGAAAATCTTTAGTTTGATGAATAGTTTAGTCAAATTAAATCCTTTCATTTAATGGAAAATTCATATTAAGCTAGAATTAATTCAAGAGAAATGCACAAGGCTTATTTTTGAATTCAAACATTCCAGAACTCAAATTTTGGGATGTTACAAACAATTCGCAAGTGACCATCCACATCTTGTACTCAATATCATCATCTCAAGATCACAAGCATAAATAATGACAATGATTAACATTAATCATATAAAACAGCAAGGTGATATTTATCAATCTAAACAACAATTCATTCTACAACCAAATTATCATTCTACCGTGTACTTGCCTTTTACCCACAAAACACGGAGTGACGTGAGGTTGAATCCACTCTCGAAGTCACAACTCCTGCAATATATGCATGCATCCATCTCAAAATCATGCATCAATAATTCATACATCAAATATAACGACGTCGCCTCTACGCACTACCCCGGTTCTAACCATCTCACTCACCGGACAGCTTACCTCTTTGTTGTCCCGGCGGACATATTACCAAAATTTCTAACCTAAGAGTACAAACAAAGGAAACCATAAACTTTATGAAAACTACCGAAGGTTACTCACCAAATTCTAGTTAATCAACTTCATCAATTAAACCAACTAGCTTTTCGTTTCCTGCCCTGAAAAAGCATTCTGCTGCCTCACTGGACAGCAACATTCAAAAATTCATAACTAAATCTATATAACTCCAAATAAAGCAATCTAGGATATTTCTGAAAACTATAGAAAAATATCTAGCTTTCTCTAGTTATTGAAATAATTTAATTTGGCCACTAAACAGCCCTAAACTACATAAAACCAAGACAGAATACAACAGCAAACAGAATCTACACTGACGGCTTCAACAGGCCATAACTTTCTATCTGCTTTACCAAATTTTGTGTTCTTGATCTCTAATGAAACCTAAGACAATAGTCCACGTTTTTCACAACATCCAACCCTTCTAGAACTAACCAAAAGGGCTCCAAAACGCGACCTGAACTTCAGATACAGAACTGCCTGAAGTCTGATCTTCCAGCCATGATCCAAATCTGGACAACACACTTCAATAGATCATAACTATGTTTACACAATTCTAAATTAAGCAAACAAAGACATTTTTAGAATCTACAGAAAATTTCCCAACGTTTTTATGTATTGAGAAATTTTGATTTGGCCTCTAATTAGCTCTGAACAACACAAATCCACAGCTACTACTAACAACAGCAACTCTGGACACCAAATACAAATATGGCCATAACTTCCAGATGGCTGAACCAAAAATCGTGTTCTTAGACTCTAATTCAACGTGAGATGAAGATCTATAACTTCTTCTAGAGCCAAGCTCTCAGGAGAAGCCTCTAAGGACCTCAAATCGCAGCTCAAATATCTAGGTCTGCACAGCTCAAAAATTCAAAACTTGCCCCAAAAACCTACATCCACCATTTCCCCCCAAAATCCCCAAATCTCCAACTAGAACACACAAAATCTGCAAGGCTCCTCCAAGAACAGCAGCAAACCACCCAAACCCTAAAAATCTTTACCTCCACTTACCCTCTAGGAGGAACAAGGGGAGGAGCTTGGCCATAAGGGGGAGCTTCAGCTAGGGGAAGGGGAGCTCGCCAAGGGAGGGACCAGGAGGAGGAGGTGCTGCAGCTAGGTGGGGAGGAGAGGAGCCCAAAGGATAGTGGGAGGAGAAAAAAAAGAAAAAAAAGCTAAGGGCAGCAATGCTGCCCAAAGAGAGAGAGATTAGGTTGGGGGATTAGGTGAGGGGAAGGGCTAGGATTGGAGAAACCCTTCTCATAAGGGCCAAAATATAAATTCGAAAGTTCAAAGATAGGCCCACACCTCCAACAGAATTTTCCTTAACTTAGAAATAATCTGTGATATTACAGAATGCCTACATATAGTGGCATACTGAGGCCATCAATCTCCTTCTCATGATGCATATGATGTCACATTTACCTTTCAATGTATTAACCATCATTCTCATGTGCCATTGAGTTTTCATGGATAAGTCATCAATAATAATTGAACAATATTATAGAAGTACTCAATAATTAGCATTATAAATCAACCAGTCATTAGATAATAGTTTCACCAACTGTCTGCCATTCTAACATGCACTTGCCTTTTAACCGCGTGAAATAGACTGATGCACGGATGAAGCCAAACCCAAAGTCACGCCACTTATAGTAGGCAAACCATCTCAAAAAACATGCCATAATAGTATATACATCAAAGATAATAACATTGCTCCTACGCACATCCCGGACTTAACTTTCTCCCTCGTCGAACAGTTTATCCTTGATATCCCAGCGGTCGAAAGGGCATAACTCCTAGCTCAAAAGCCTAAACATAGCAAACCATATATTTTCTAAACACTACAGAAGATTACCTTCAAATTGCTACGTATCCACATTTTTCAAATGATTCACCTAACCCCTCATTTCGGCCACAAAGACTGATCTGTAGTTTTACTGGACAACAGACTTCACAATTTCATATCTATTTTTATACAACTCCAAACATAGTAAACCATAATATCACTGGAATCTATGAAAAATTACCTAGCTTTCTCTTGTTATAGAAATAATTAATTCGGTCATTTACTAGACCTAATCAGTATATTACCAAGATTGCTCTCAGTAGCGACTGATTTCTAGACAATAAGCTTCAATATGTCATAAGTTTTGAATTACTTAACTAAATTTTATGTTATTATACTCTAATTAAAACTTAGCTAGAAATCTACATTTTCCACAACTTCCACAAGCCATGAAACTAACCATATGTACCCCAAAACGTGACTCGAAGACAGAAACCATTGTTGACTAGATACCGAATCCACCCAAAACATATCCCGTGCTCTCTAAAAGCAACCACTACCAATGAAACAACCATACAATCACTCTACTATAACACCAACATATCCAAGACTAATCTAGGGTTTATACCTGAGACTCAAAGATTTGTCGGAACTGTTGATGTCATTGATCCCCTAGCATTCTTGGCTCCTTCGCGCTTCTCGGAACTCCTGCACCATGTCCTCCAAGATTCTCATCACCTCCTACATATTGTAGCGTGAACGGATTTCAAATCAGGTGCATGGATTAACAGGGAATACGAAAACAGGAAAAGAGCATCGCCGAGGTGTGGCCAGTGTGCAGCCTTGTAACATCCTCAAAATTCAAAAAACATAATAAATTGAATCTTAAAATTTGATTACGTTTAATTCTACATTTTCTGGCTTTTCCTGTATTTTCTTGACTTTTCTTGGTTTTTGCTCTAAAAGAAAACCCTTTTTAATATTGATTTAAGTGATAGATAAATGATAAGAATAAAGAATTATAATGATAAAATGTGTAGAAATTATATTTAATCTTAATAAATCTCCAAAACCCCATTTTTATATTTAAAAGTCATGTGAACACAATTATTTATGAAAAGAAAGGAGATTTAATGAAATTTGACTAGAAATAATAAGACTTTCAGATTCAAATAAAAATATCCCAACATTATCTTGAGCTGAAAATTTTACCTTATCTTATAAATGGATATAAAAATTACCATTAAAAATATTGAAAATAAATAATCAAGTTTTTTGCATTTAAAAATATGAAAACAAAAGGCTTGAAAATTTCAATATCAGAATTATTATAAATTAAATACCAAATATATGAAGTTGAATTTTCTACAAAATAATACTATAGCCATAAGGAATCTCTACAAAAAGTTTAAATTTTTTTTGATAAAATATCAGCTCTCAATTAAGTTAAAATCAGAAAATAAGAATTTGAGCATGGTAGCTTGTCATAATTAATATAAATTCTACACATATCATTTCGACCTGAAAATTTTACAAGATAATCAACATTTATCTAGGCTTCGCTAAGAGAAATTATAAAAAATTATTGGACATGTTTACTAGCTCTATTAATGTGCTCAACCGACTTAGTTCGCAGTCAAAACCCAGAGTTTAACCTTTTCTCTCGCTGACATGTGGGACCCGATCACTATTTGAGCCCACCTGCTAGCCATCGCCCTTTATTTCTTTTTCCTCTACACACTGGCACTGCGTAGCCAAGCTCGTCGCCACTATTTCTCCTACCAGCACCGCAACTTTGCGCAACCCGATGCTAAGCCGACGTCATAACTTTGCTGCGCTGCTACATCCCCCGCATTTTGCGCAGCTAGCCATGCCATCTCCTGTGGAGCACCGTAACTCTCGAGCACTGAATGCAGGCGCTTTTGCTGCCATCTATTGCCACGATAGGAAATCGCTCGCCCGATCCTTGCCATCTCATAGCCGAGCAATCACGACACAACAAAGAGTGCCCATTTCCTGATGCGCCTCTGCCACGACTGTCAAATCATGATCCAAACACTGCCACGACCGCAAAAGCTGACTCTCATCGCCGCTGCATTCTCACAAGCGCCCAACTTCTCTACACCATCCTCTTCGGTTATAAAGGTCGCAAATGCTCACTGTAGCTCCCCACGATCACTTAGGCTCACTCTGGCCTTAGCCAAATACTTCACACCCCACCAATTCTACCAATTTTCGAAGGTTCACCAGAAAGGGGGGAAAAACCATGTCAAAGCTCAATTGGATGACTCGGTGAGCTATGAATCGAACCATTTTACTTGAAGCATATTTAGCAACCCGTGAACTAATTGACTTGCTCAGTTTTTGCTGTTGACACCCAGAACACCACTGCCACGATCACTATTCTTCCTCACAGCCGACGCTCTGTGGTAGCTTCCCTTGGCCAACATCCGACCACATTGATTAGTAAAATGGGACCCTTGGGACTCGTAGATGCTTAAATAGTAGTTGGCCGGTGAAAATGCGGCATCTACTAATCTTTTATGTGGCTTGGCCATGGCACACAGCACACCCACAATGGCGGGGTACTTTCGGTCACCACCGGTGGCGATGAAGCCCACCACGAGTTCGCCGGAGTACCCTGGAGCTACCTAGGCTGCCAACCGAGCCCAGGAGCGCCTGTAGCGCTACCTGTGAGCTTTCCTAGCTCAAGCTCTTCTTTGGTGTTGCGGACAGGTGGGCCTGGGTTGTCAGTTGGCTTGAGGGGTTCAAACATAGAACCCAGACGTTGACAAGTGAGTCCCACCGGTCGGAAAGCTATCAAAATCACTACTACATAAAGGCTTATATTAGACGCCTCATCACAGAAGGTTAAGAAAATCTGTATGTGATGAGGAACATCACTGACAGTTCTATACTGAAACCGTCAGTGACATAATCATAGACGGTATTTTTCATGAACCGTCAGCGATATCACAGACGGTTTTAAATACAAATCATCTATGATAAGTTAATATCACAAATGGTTCTAACTAGGAACCGTCTGTGATATGACCTCAGACCCCTATATAACCATACCGATAGAGGTTCGTAGCGCAGACCCATGCGTTTCATCTCTTGCAAACCCTAGCCCCTTGACAATCCTCCTCCCCGGTGACCTCCTCCGCGAGCACCTTCTCCTCCGCGTGCACCTTCTCCTTGATTGGCTACCTCCGTGAGCACCTTTCCTCGACCGACTGTCTCCTCAATCGGCTACCTCCATGAGCACCTTCTGCTCAATCGGTTGTCTCCTCAATCGGCTACCTCCGCGGGCACCTTCTCCTCCCCGTCAGCTACCTCCTCCTCCTCCCCGTTGGTGAGGTGTATGAACCGATATGCTTGACTAGGGTATGAATTGGTAATCCTCATTTTGAGTTTGTGAATGATGTTTGTGAATGATGATTGGCCATTCATAGTTTCTTCAATGTATGCTGTAATCTAGCTTCACTGATCTTAATTCTGGACTCTGAAGTTGCCACATGTCATGGAGATCTTTATTTATCCATCTAATGAGAAATTCACCATTCTATAAAGTAGTTAGGTAATACCATTTTTCTTTAGCAGAAGCTTACATCCTCCATTGATTGACTAGACCAGATGTGGTAATTGTGGCAACCTAATCATTAGACTGTATCAAATTGTATGTGTTACATTTGCTGCAGCCAATATGTGTCATTGGTACAAAAAAATGCATGATGATGTCTGTATATGCATATTCTAGATTGCTATAAAAGAGAATGCTTGAGAATGCATGTTTGTTATATGCATATTCTAGATTGTTATAAAAGAGAATGCTTGTTTGTCTGTATATGCATATTCTAGATTGCTATAAAAGAGAATGCTTGTTTGTCTGTATATGCATATTCTAGAATGCTTGAGAATGCTTGTTCTGACTCATTGAAACTGAACATCTAATTTATTATAAGATATGTGTGGTAAGGACATGGAAAAACTGTTAGAAGTTAAACAAAAACTTGAAGAGAAGATCGAACAACTGAAGGGGAAATCTGAGATAACAAAAAAGATTTATGAGATGAAACAAGAACTGAAAGACATAGATGATCGCTTGCAAGAAATTGAATCCCTTAACATGGCACTCATCAGTAAGGACCGCAGGGCGAATGCAAAGATGGAAGAAGCCAAAGCTGAGCTTATAGAGGTAATATAAAAGGTTTCTAATACTAAATTCGATGTGGTTACTGCTAATATACCAACACACCCTTTTCACAACAACATGATCGCTTTTAATTTGTAGAGATTAAGAGATATGACTGAAGATCAATCGGTTATTGGTGTCAAAAAATCGGCACAGTACTGGAGTTGTGAAACTTCAGAGAGAACCGAGAAGCCTCAATTTGCAGAAGCTATAACACATATGATGGAAGACATGAAAAAACCCTAATGTTTTTTTGTCTTGAACTATGAAATAATGTGATTTCTAGCTGAACAATTGTTGATATTTGTGGTATATATCATATTTTGTTAATGTATTGCCACCTGAACTATAAAATATTTCGTTATCATATTTGTGGTAAGATCTTCTTGTCTTGAACTATGAAATAATGTTTTTTCCCTACCTCTCTTGGTAGAACTTCCATGATTAGTATCTGTTGTTCGAAATTTTCTTCTCTTTAGATATTTCTGCAACGACATTTACAAGACACAACTAGTTATAGATTTTGCAATTGAATATCAAAACATCATAGATGCGGAGGCAACAGCTTGTCTGATGAGGAGGGTCATAAAATATGAACACTTATAGCACTTTCATCACTTTTTTTATTCTAATGTTGATGGATTTCAAGGCAAAATCCAATTCCATGAACAGTTCATCCTGAAAGTTCATTCACTGATTTATTTTTCATTTCATCCTCATCCTTGAATGAGAATACCATATGCAGGCCATTTTCACTCGGGGGTAAGGATGAAAATGGGCTGCATATGGTATTCTCATTCGGGGATAGTATGAAATGAAAAATAAATCAGAGCATGAACTTTCAGGATGAACTGTTCATGGAATTGGATTTTGTGTTGGAATTCATCAACACTAGAATAAGAAAGGTGATGAAAGTGCTACAAATGTTCATATTTTAAGACCCTCCTCATCAGACAAGCTGTTGCCTCTATGCATCTAGGATGTTTTAATATTCAATTGCAAAATATATACCTGGTTGTGTCTTGTAAATGTCATTGCATAAATATCTAAGGAGAATAAAATTTCGAACAACGGATACTAATCATGGAAGTTCTGCTAAAGAGATTTAGGGGAAAACATATCACAGACTGTTCTATTTAAAAACCGTCTGTGATAAGCTCATATCACAGACGGTTCTAATTATGAATCATCTATGATTACTTGTCAATAGAGACGGTTCTATCCTATAACCGTCTAAGATATTCCCTCATCATAGACGGTTCGTAGATAGAACCGTCCTTGATGTTAGTTTTTACTAACGGTTCGGAAACCGTCTATGATGTGCCTTCTTGTTACTAACACAGGTTTACAGACGGTTCACAAAACCGTTAGTGATGAGGTTTGCGAACCGTCTGTGATGAGTTTTTGTATAGTAGTGAATGCTAATTAAACTCAAAATTAAGTTTGTGTCTATGACATGTGGGCTCGGGTTAAGTTAAAACATCGATTTAATCGGTATTAGTTAAGTGTGTCGCTGACATGTGGGCCCTGGTTGTCAGCGACTAGGAAAGATCGGAAAAATTAGGGAAAATCCAGAAAATCGGAAATATGTTTTCTTAATTAGGAAACACATTTTCATCATTTCTCGGATTTTTCAAACCGTGAGAATCAAACCTTAATAACTTTTGCATTATAGATCCAAATGAGATGAAACAAATTTCTAAATTCGTGTAAAATCAAGTAGTTTCATAATATGCAAAACATTAAATTTTTCCTCTGCATAATTTTAAAATTCAAATTTAAAAAGAAGGGTTGAAACATGCACGACACAAAATTTTTGCAAATAAACTTCGAATTGAATGAAACCAGTTTTGTTTGAATACTTAGGCCATAAATAACCAAAATATATAAAAATATTTAAATTTAAACTTGTTTTTAATCTTTTTCTAATAAAAGTTAGTTTCAATGTGGTGAATATTTAAATATTCATAACTTAAACAAAAGAGCTCCAAATTAAATGCGACCAATTTATATGTGTTATCTCCAAATTAAATGCGACCAATTTATATGTGTTATTAAGGTAGTGAACTACCTAGATATGCAAAAATACTTAGAGTAAACTATTGAGTTTATACATAATATACCATATGGTAGTTAAATGACTTATTATTAGTCTAAATAATTTTAGCCTCTTGAATTCAAAATTATGCATATAAATATACATAATTATAGTCTCTTGAATTTATAAAGAAAGGATACGTAATCTATAGAAAACAAGAAAACTTATTATAGTGTAACCCAAAACTGCTAGTAACAAGTAAGGATAAAAGACTGAATAAAATGCATGTACATAAAATCATGAACCCTAACCCTAAAACCACACCAATTTTCTATAGCATGTTTTTATTTGGTTTTCTATCTGTATTCTTTTTCCCCTTATCAAAGTTTACTATTTGTTGCACATTTCTTGTCGGACGACGAGTAGATTTTGACGTTTCTGAATTTGCTGATGACGACCTTGCCAACGATTCGGACTACATACTAGGCAGCAATCAGCAAGCCAAGCACCCCCTTGATCATTTTGAACCTACTATTTCAATACTTTATATTGCTTTTTTCAAACTATTATGCATGTGCCTACTTTTCCATAAAAATGCTATATTGGGATACGGGTAATTATACCTGTCCGCTCATGGAACTTCCTTACTAAATATGGATTTGTGAACCTTCATAACCCAAGGATAAGGATAGGCAATATATAATGTCAACATGGGTATACACGATCACTTAATAATCACGCTTAGCCATGCTTAGTAAAGAACTCAGTTGCTCTTTACAATTTAAAAAGGTTGGATATGATTAAAAACGTTGGATGTGTCTCTAAGTCTGTCAAACAACATCCTATGTTTCCTTAGCCTTACATTTACTTGCGGTGTATCTAGTCTTTGAAACAAGGTAAGGTTGTAAAAATTTTCACCTCTAAACGAGATGGTGCAGAGTAAGGTGAGATTAGGAAGCTCCATGTTGGTCCTATTAGATTTTAGGTTTCAAAACTTAGCTTTTATAACTTCGAAACTTAGTCTTCATCAATTTGAACGGCATAAGAAGCAGATCAAAGTTTTATGATGTCATTTTTTTGAAAAGCCAAATTTTGAAGTTTAAGGTGAGCACAAAATCTTTTTGAAGGGTAGGATAAGAAAGTAAAACTATAGAGGGGATGAGAATAGCATTCTTACATTTTCTCAAATAAGCTTTTATAACCGAAAACAATCTTTTGAGAGAAAGTTTTGTCCTTAATTCTATCAACCATACTAACTAAGGCTTTTTCTGTAGTCGTATGGGCTCTGATACCACCTCTTGTGGCACCTGGAAATATGAATCGATCCTCGCTAGTGCGTTGGACTTAGAGGTGACACCCATACTCCACTAGTATTAACCAGATGGCCCTCACCCAAACAAATATGATCCACCTAGTCGCACTGTACACACGTACACAACCAAAAGAGTTTCGATTCTTTTCCGAATAACCATACCAGGATTGAATCCAACTCATCCAAGCATAACACACGTCATCCGTCTTCGAACATTGGTATCGTCCACACCCACCGAGGGAGGTGTGTCACAATAAACAAGGAACGACGACCGCTCGTGTCCATGCATTAGATGGTTGAGAGCAATTCCAGGTACCCGCATATGTGTCTAGCGCTAGTTCCCAAGATCAATGCCTAGCACCCACATATCCCGTATTCGAGATGCATCATAACACATACACACATGTCTAAGTAGTTTACATAGCATAGACTTAAACTAGAGCTATTACAACTACTTAATATTACAAGTACGTGGCTGACCGGCCAAATATTACATACAAAAGTAGAATGCAGTAGATATTAAGCATAAACCAAAAGTAGGACAACGGTATGCCCATCCATAAACCCATAGGCAACCGACTAGGAAGAGCCCTAGTTCATCCATCCACATAGTCGTCGGACCCCGGTGCAAAGTACGTGTCATCGGGGTACTCTTCCATACCTTCGTCTATATTATATAGATTAAGCAACGGTGAGTACACATATGTACTCGCAAGATTTTAGTGTATGCAAATACAGTAAATGCATGGTTAGAACAAGGATAACAAGCCACTACACTAAGTCTCATTTTCAGCATAACGCATATTTTGTTTGCAAGTGAATGTTTCATCAAATGGTATTGAAATTGTAAAGAGCATTTGATATGAAGCTAATAACAGTAAATAAAGTTCAATATCATCATTTCATAGCCCTCCTTGGCTGTGAACAGCAAGTAAACACAACCACCCTTGGTTCACAAGTTTACCAACCTGTTCCAACACCGGTTCCAAAAGTTTCCACGAAAACAAGACTATACTTGACATTATTTTCCCAAGTTGCTCATGACCACGAGAATGGTTAATTAATTAGATTTAAATCTCTGCAGAGAGTGTACACTTTACCCAATGACACATTATATCAATCATGTCAACCATGTCTCGCGATACGTACCGTACCCAATTTGCTAGATTATGACGAACATGTTCGACTAACTAAAGCCTAGCCTTGCACTAGCCCCGGTGATGTTAAACCCTTGCCATGGTCTGGAGATCCGGACCCGCACACACAGTACTAACGATGGTTTATGCCCCATCGTGTCCTCTCGCCATGACAAGGTATACACCATAGTATTGGAATACTTTGGCCCCAACACCACGGTAAAGGGAGCACCTACGAGCGAACCTAGAAAAATTAGGCTCGGGCGGCAAGGATTAAGCACCAATGGACTCCTAGCAACCCATTTTACTGATTACTTTGCAGCGGGACGGGAGGAGGAAGGCTGCCACCTTGCGCCAAACTTGAGGAAGAAGGGCGGCGGTGAGGCAGCGCTCCGGTGGGTGAAAGCTACAACAAAATGGTGGTAAATGGTCAGCTAGCACCCCTAGTACTCATGTGTGAAGGAATTGGTTAGGGGCTCACCGGTGAAGAGGATTTGCTAGCGTGTGCTCGCCTGCCTTGCTCGGCTCACATAGGGAGCTTCAGCGCAACAGCAAAAGGCGAGCAGGGCGGGAGGTAGCTTGGTCGGTCGGCTTTAAGCGCTGCAGAGCATGGGAGGTGGTATGGGCTAGGACGGAGCCGGTGAGAAAGTTGTAGGCTGTGGCCGCGTGGCTGGGCAATTCTGCTGCGACAATGCGTGGCAAGGCGCGGCCTTGTCAGGACAGCGTTCGGGCAGAGGTGAGGAGAGAGGGAAAGAAGAGAGGGAAGAGAGAAGAGAGACTGGATGGTGGGCCCAGGCCGGGGGCGGGGCCACTGCCAGTGATGGCCAAGTTGCGCCCTGCGGAAAGTATCGCCTTAGCACTGTGGATTTGCAAAATGAAAACAGATCTGCTGAGATGATTTGGTCAGCTCCGAAAGTGGTGCAAAGGGTTTGGAAATTTTTGTACTAGTAGATCAAAGAGTCTAATTCCTATTTTATTTGGTTTGATTCAATTTCCTATTTTAGATTTCAAATGAAAATTCTTGAAATATTGCTGGTTTTAAACTATTTTTGAATTTTTAAACCATGTAATGCTGTGCAAAAATTCTGGAAAACTAGATTTATTCATATAAACTATTTTATTATTTTATAAAATTATTATAAAGGTTGGGTTATATGAGATTTATATGAGTTTCTTTTAGATGGGTTAAATTAGGTATTAAAAGACTTTAATACAAAAATCAAAACCTGAAAATAAAAGAATAAATTCAGAAGTAAATTCAAATGAAGATCCAAATATGCAGTAAAGATCATGCCATGCCACTTTATTTATTCATCACCAATTTAGGGATGTTACATTGTGCCATTGGCCTGGCAAAAAGGGGAGGATCATTTCTTGAGGGTAAAGCAGTACACCTCTGCAGAGTGTAAAACTTTTCGAAAAGCCAGGCCCAAGGTCATGAGAACTTGGTAAAGTTATCATGTAGTTAAAAGTTTTGATATTTTCATAAAATAGATTGGACTTTGGGATCTGTTGTTGAAAAGTCCTTGTTCTAGTTTCAAATGCTATGAAATTGGCTATGTCTGAATCTAAACCCAATCAATGAAGGGTTGAATTACAAATACATATTATATATTTATTTGTTATTTAAATGCTCAATTACAAATTCCGTTTGTAATCTATTATTCAGTATTTACAGTCTAAGCTTGATTACTGCAAAAAGAACTTAGAAACCATTCACTTGACATAGATTGCATTTATTAATCTTTTGCGTACATTACAAGTCTTGCTGGGTGTCGGGACCCAAATATGCCAATTCGGACCCTTTGTGTATACCGTACTAGTCAAGGATCACACTAGTGTACACAGGCTCGACATAGATAAATAGAGCAGTGACGGTGGGGCACGGTCGACGGCTTAGTGAGCAAGTGGGAGTCATGGGGACCCCAGGGCACTGGCTGGCAGCGAGGCGTGCTGGCGGCGGAGAGGGGCGAAGCACGGCGGTGGTCTTGGCCGCAGTTGAAGGAGAAGGCGGCTCGAGCTCGGCTTGGTAGGGGAAAAGAACGAGGGGGCTAGGAGGAGTCAGAATAACTACCTTAGAGCAGCGATGGAGTTGTGGCTCGGGCTGGTGGCGTGCGATCGAAAGCAGAAAAGATGGAGGAGGTCACGGCGGCAACTCGGTCGATGAAGGCTGCAATCAAGAGGGAAAAAGGTTAGGGGGACTGAGAGGGATCCTACGTGTGAGAAATAAGTCGATGAACTCACACGGTGCAGGCTTCACACAAAAATAGATCGCCGGCCTCGTCCCCAAGCTCAACGCACTCTTTGACGATGCGGGCGAGGAAGGGGTGAGCAGGGCAGGTAGGTGGGCTCGTAGGGTAGCTTTACAGTGGGTGCAGCAGAATGGGTGATGCCATGCCATGGGCATGCGACGGAGCAAGCGTAGCTCGGCGGGGCGAGGCCGCCCCGCCGCGTGGCAAGGCCTCGCCCTATCGTGGTAGGAAATGGGCAGCGGAGCGGTGAGAGACAGGGGAAAGGAGAGGGAGAGGTTGGCCGGTGGGTCCCCTAGCCCATGCGGGCCACCGGCAGTGACGGTGATGCAGGCAAACCGTGGAACAGGCTGCGCGCGCAGTGTAGCAACTTTAAAAAAACAAAAATAGGTTTAGGAATTGAGGTGAATCAAAAGTGGTCTTAGATGATTTGAAAATTTCTAGCAAAATTTGTGCAGAGAGATTAATGATTTTAGTTTCCATTTTCGTTGGTTTCACAAAATTCTCTATTGTAATTTTTAAACTAAAATTCCTACAATTATGCTGCTTTTGAACTGTAATTGAATTTTTAAGGCACATAAATTTTGTTTAAAAATCCTAAAAAATATATTTATTTATATCAATTAATTTATTATTTTATAAAGTTATTTTCCAGGTTGGGTTATTTGAAATTTTTACATGTTTCTTTTGATTACTCAAAATTGAAGTAAAAGGGTTTAAATAAAGCAATTAAATACTAAATCAAGAAAATCCATTAGAAAATTCAAAAATGCAGTAAAATTCATTCCAAGTCACTTTATTCCATTTTCATAATTTTTAGGATGTTACATTTGACCGCAAGTATTTTTGCATATCTAGGTATGTTATGGCCCTAGTGTTATACAAATATTGATTGCACTTGATTTAGGGCTCATTCGTTCAAGTTATACACATACTTAATGTATTGAAACTGACCTAAGTTAGAAAAATATTGAAATTAAGTTGAAACTTAAATATTTTTACACAGTTGGATTGCTTATGACCTTTGGATTCTATCAAAACTGGTCTCATTCAATTTGGATTCCATATGCACAAATTTTGTGTGGAGCATATTTTAAATTTTAAATTTGCACGTTGTTTAAATTCAAAATGGTTTTGCATATTTAGAAACTACATGATTTAACATGAATTTAGACACTTGTCACACTTCATTTGGAGCTATAATTCAAAAGTTATGCTAGTTTGAATCTAGTCGGTTTTGAAAAATACAAGAAAATTGTAAAATACGCTTTCATAGTTACGAAAGAATCTTTTCTCTTTTGCATGCGTACATTTTTGAATTTGGTCTCACCAACTGACAGGCCGGGCCCACTAGTTGGCTACTGCGCATGTGCGTGAGACAGCTGGCTAATAGATTGGGCCCGCTAGTCAGTGACTTAACTACGCGTGTGACTAACTCTTGGGCCCCGCATGACAGTGAGTGTGCGTTTGTGTGTGCTAAGCAAGTTGATGTACGGGTCCGTCATGCCAGTGGGTGTGTAGCTCGTGTGACTGGCCGAGAGGGCCCACATGTTAGTTGCAACAACAGGAGAGGTTCAGTCTCATGGCCACCGACGATGAGCCTTTACCGGAGTGGGCCCGGCAACAACCGTGTTGCGTAGAGGGGATCTAGACGTACCTATGGGTGAGTTCAAACGTGACCATGTTAACCCTAACACCCTCCGCAATACTGAGGGGTATCGGGATCGCCCGCGATGAGCCATGAGGGCAACTAGGTGGTTCTCATGCTCGGTTGAGTGCAGTGTGAGCACTAGTGGATTCTCACAACTCCATTTTAGTACATAACTGAGAAAGAGAGCACGAGGACCGAGTTCTCACCATGCGTGGGTGGCGGCGAACGAAGGTGCTCAGCGCAATGGCTCATGGGTGGATGAAGCTTCAATTTGAGTGGGGGTTCGGATTCTGAGAGCTATGAGGAAGCTACGAACTTGGTTAATTTGGGTGAGGTTCACTAGAATGGGTTTAACCGAGTTTCCCCTTTCCACTGGTCCTCGTCGGAATTGGAGGAGATGATGCAGTTCTGAGTGTGGCTGAGGCACTGGAGAGTGGGTATGGTGCTCTAGGTGGCCGAGGGATCCTTACATAGGCGAATGGGTAGCTTATTGGTGTTGCAGCGACGCAGCTTTAACAGGGGCTGAGACGAGGTGGTTGGCAGCATGGGTTTTGTGCACGTTGGATCAACGCTAAGCATGGGCGAGGCGTGGCCATGGCAGCAGTGTGTCAGCACAACATGGAGGTGGCCTCGGACTTCTAGTTGCGGCGCACACCGAAGAAAAGGACAACGGAGGGAGGCGGTGCGGCTCATAGGCGCACACCGAAGAAAAGGACAACGGAGGGAGGCGGTGCGGCTCATAGGCGAGAAAGAGGAGAAGAGAGGAGAGGGAAGGATCTGACAGGTGTGGTCAGCGACCCACTGGGTAGCGGCTGAGGGAGGGAGAGGTAAGGAGAAAAGACTGATGCGTGGGGCAGGGCCCAGTTGGCAGAGATGGTGTGAGAGGCGGGTTCTTTCCCGCTACCCAATGGGTCCATTTAATGAGTGGGCCCACATGGTAGAGGTGGAAGGAAGGCAACTCAATTCTTCCTCTCCAAACAGCACATGGTTAGGCATTTAATTGGGTTTTCAAATCATGTTGCAAATTTTTTCAAGAAGTCTTAAGAGGGTTCTCTACATTCTGTAAAAAAAAATTAATTGAAATATGTTGTAGAGAAATTCAATTAATTCTGACAAGCAATATTGTCCATTTTAATCTTCTCTATTTTTAATTTATTTGAGGATCTAAATAAGGTCAAGAATTTTTGTAAATTTTTGCAAAAACTTATTATGGCCTAGGTGTTCTTCTATAAAAACTTCAGGTTTATATCTTACATATTAATTTTATAATAAATCTGACATTGCAATTTCCAGATTTTCTAGTTTTCTATTTTTAAATTTTAATAGTCACCAAATATCAGTATTAATTGTTATATTTTTACTATAGATTAACATTGCTCTTAGGAAGGTATGGTAAAAATTTCAGCTCGAGATAAACTTCTCATAGTTATACAAAATTCTAACATGCCACTGTTTTCAGCCAAAGTCACATTAATTTACATTTCTTGTCATTAATTATTGAGCTCACATGACTTTTGACTATAAAAAAGTAATTATAGAGATTTCTTATATTTAAATATAATTTTTTTATATTTTTTCTGATATTTTGTTTTTACCTTTTTACTAATTCCACAAAAATGACTTTCTTTTAGGGTAAAAATCCAAGAAAAACCAAATAATGCCAAGAGAATTCAGAATTAAACACATTCACAATTTTGAATTTCCATTTTAATTTTCTTTGAATTCTTGGGATGTTACAAAGCGGCCTCACTAGGTGAGGATGACCTCTCGTTATAATAAGTGGCAGCACCTTCTTTCTTCCCCACTTCCCTTTCCTCTCGAAGGCTCTCACTGTGACAATTGGCACCATCCCTTTCTCCATTCCCTTCCCAACGAACTCAAAATTGTTTTTGTTCTCTAAATTTCCCTCAAGTTATTGAATAAGAAGTGTTTCTTAACCACTTTTAAATGTTTTTGAATGAAAACTTTTCGAACCAAATGTTTGTTGAATCGAAACTTTTCGAACAGAAAGTTTTTTGAGTTGAAAGTTTTCAGAGTTGAATCTTTTCGATTTGAAAATTTTCGAATTGAAACTTTTTAATTTGAGAATTTTTTTCAAGTTGGCACTTTTCAAGTTGAAGCTTTCTAATTTGAAAACTTCCGATTTAAGATTTTTTGAGTTGAACTTTCTAATTAGAAAATTTTTGATTTAAATTTTTTCAAATTTAAATTTTTTTTGTGTTGAAACTTCCTATTAAAATTTTCGAAGTTAAAATTCTCTAATTTTAAATTTTTGTGTTAGAGAGGAAAGAAGGAAGGTAGAGGAAGTTAGTAGGTAATATGGAAGAGAGAAAGGTGGAGGTGGATGGAGAAGATAACACATAACATTCTAGGAGAGAGTCCTTAAATTTTTTAGTTTGAGGGAAACCTCAAACTAGTCTTATCCAAACTATTTTGGTGAGGTTTAGTTTAGCAAGCATAGTAGCAACTTGACTAGAAAACAGGATTGTTATAACATCATGCCTTCAGATAAATCTATGCCCAGGCACTACTACAGAACAGGCAATCTTTGCTGGCATATCACTGCCGATTAGGACCGAGCCGGCAGTGATAACATATCTCTGCCGGTTCGAAACTTAAGTTGGGGGGGAGACCTTATCACTGCCGGTTCAAGCAACCATCCGGCAGTAAAAAGCAAGATATCACTGCCGGTTTGAGACAACAACCGGCAGAGATATATCACCTTAGGTCGTCCTTAAACCGGCAGTGGTACTTGACTTTTCATTGCCGGTTTGAGACTAGAACCGGAAGTGATATTATTTTCCCGCGCAATATGATTTTCCCGCGCAGTCCGAGCTTTTCACTGCCGGTTCTTCGCAGAACCGTCAGTGATAAGTCGTTTATATAACTGAGACCCCTGCCTCCCGACCGATCGAGCAAAGACAGAGAGGCGATTTGTAGATTGCGACGATTTGTTGTTGAAAAATTTATTAAAATTCATATTGTACTTTTTTTCGAGGTTAGTAATTTGATCTCTATTTTTGTAAATAACAAAAAATTGCCACATGGATATTTACATAATGAAAAAAGGTTCATGTATTTTCAAATTTTGAAATAATAAAAACTTGTTAGATGGATATTTACCTAATGAAAAAATGTTGATGTATTTTAATGTACTCCAAGTATATCCTAAGTATTTACAATTTTTTTCAAAATTTTAAATAATAAGAAATTGCAAGATGGATATTGACGCAATGAAAAAAGATTGATATATTTTAATATAGTCCAAATATATCCTAACTATTTACAATTATTTTCATTTTTTACAATACTAAAAAATTGCTACATGGATATTTACATAACGGAAAAAGGTTGATGTATTTTAATATAGTCAAAATTGCTACATAGGTTTTTAAATCTAATCGTTTACAATTATTTGTTATTTGCAATTATATGCTTATGTAATGTTTGATTTAATTAATTGTAGATGGACCGAAGTTGGATGTATGACACGCATCGCTATTGCGGCGTAGTTTTTAATGGTGTGAGTTATTTTCTAAGCGTGGCTGCGCGCTAAGTCGAAGAATCGCGGACTACATGTGCTGTCCTTGCGTTGATTGCAAAAATCGTGTCGTTTTCTACCATAGAGTCGTCGTGCACACTTGCTTGAAGAGATTTCAAGGTGGCTATACTGTTGGACCAAGCACAGCGAAGATGAGATTGTACATGAAGGGCAACACATTACTAAAGATGACGGGGACAACGATCGACGGCGAGTTGAAGATACGTTTGTCGATAGCCACGACGACGATCCGGATCAAATGTTGCGTGATGGGAGGAGACTTCACGAGTGAAAGAGAGTTTCAAAAGTTCCAACATATGGTACAAGACTCCACAACACCATTGTACCCAAGCTGCAAGGAGGAGCACAAAAAATTGCAGACCGTGCTTACACTACTGCAGTTGAAGGCAAGCAATGGTTGGTCCGATAAGAGCTTCACTAAGCTGTTATATCTCTTGGGGATTTGCTTCACGAGGGTAACGTGTTGCCTACAAGTGCGCATGCGTGCCAAGCGGTTTATGCGCCCGTTGGGACTGGAAGTACAAAGGATACACGCATGTCCAAACGATTGCATGTTGTATCGCAATGAGTTTGTGGACTTGGATGGCTGTGATGTTTGCAAAACAAAGCGGTATAAGGGCAACGATGATGACATCGATAATGACGATGTCGGGGTGAAGCGTAAGAAGATGAGATCCCCCAGTAAGGTGGTGTGGTATTTTCCTATAATTCCCCGTCTGAATCGATTATTTGCGAACAAAAGGCATGCCCAATTGCTACGATGGCACGCCGAAGAGCGTAAGAAGGATGGAATGCTCAGACACCCTGCTGACTCTGTGCAATGGAGGAACATCGACAGAAAATATAAGAAGCACTTCGCATATGATGTGAGGAATATAAGGTTCGGGTTGAGTACGGATGAGATGAATCCTTTCGGCAACATGAGTAGCCGTCATAGCACTTGGCCGGTAACTCTATGTATCTACAACCTTCCTCCTTGGCTTTGTATGAAGCGGAAGTATATTATGATGCCACTACTGATCCAAGGGCCCAGGCAACCTGGCAACGATATCGATGTGTACCTCAAACCATTGGTTGAGGATCTTCTAATCTTGTGGAACGATGGAGTACGGGTATGGGATGAGTATAAAAGAGAGAACTTTATCCTACGCGCATTGTTGTTCGTAACCATCAATGATTACCCTGCCCTTAGTAACCTGTCGGGCCAGATGACAAAAAGCTTCAATGGATGCGTCCAGTGCTTAGATGGTACAGCTAGTCGGTGGCTGAAGAACTGTCGAAAAATGTCTTACATGCGTCATCGTAGGTTCCTCCGCAAGAATCACCCATACCGCAATAATAAGAGAGCTTTTGACGGGACAAAGGAGACTGCTTTAGCTCCGAAGAATCACACTGGGAGAGAGATATTTGCGGCTGTAAAGGATCTTAAAATTATTCACGGAAAGGGAGTAGGCAGTACATCTATCCCGAGTTCCCGTGATAAGGCTCCTTTGTGGAAAAAGAGATCAGTATTTTGGGTCCTACCTTACTGGCAGCACTTGGAAGTTCGACACGCAATCGACGTCATGCACATAGAGAAGAACGTGTGTGACAGCTTGCTTGGTATCTTACTGGATATACATGGCAAAACAAAAGATACTCTCCAAGCACGGATGGACCTTGAAGATATGAAACTCAGGAAGGAGCTGCATCACAAAGACATGGATACAGGGAAAAAGTACCTTCCCGCAGCCTGCTACACTCTGAGCAAGAAAGAAAAAATTAGCTTGTGCGAATGCTTGCACGGAGTGAAAGTTCCGTCCGGATACTCTGCCAACATAAAGAGACTAGTCTCAATGAAAGATTTAAAATTAATTGGCATGAAGTCTCACGATTGCCACGTGATGATGACGCAGATGCTTCCAATTGCAATTAGGGGTGTTCTGCCAGAGAAAGTCTGAGACCCAATTATAAAGTTGTGTTCATTCTTCAACGTGATTTCACAGAAGACCATCGATCTATTGAAACTAGATAAGTTGCAGGAAGACGTGGTCCACACTCTTTGCAAGCTCGAGATGTGTTTCCCTCCATCTTTTTTTGATATTATGGTCCATCTCATTGTTCACATTGTGAAAGAGATACGGATTCTCGGTCCCGTGTTTCTACATCAGATGTGTCCTTTTGAGAGGTTCATGGGGGTTATAAAGAAATATGTTTGTAACCGACATCGGCCGGAAGGTTGCATTGCAGATGGTTGGGGAACCAAGGAGGTCATTGAGTTCTGCGTCGATTACATAGATCTCAAACCGATTGGTGTGCCTACATCACGGCATGAGGGCAGGCTACAGAGAAAAGGGACACTGGGCGAGAAATCACTCCGTACAAACAATCTAGCTTCATTCACACAAGCACATTTCGCAGTTTTGGGACAATCAGTTGTGGTGGCCCCGTATGTCAACATGCACAAGAGCATGCTATCCAGAACAAACCCAGCGAAGTCAGAGGGTTGGATCGCGAGAGAGCATAGACATAACTTCGGCGATTGGTTGCGTAGGCACATGATGCATACGGAGACAGAGTGCGCTCAATTGAAAATTTTGGCTCAGGGACCGTCAACAACAATTTGGACATTCCAAGGATACGATATAAATGGTTTTACATTTTATACAAGAGCACAAGATAAAAAAAGCACCAACCAAAACAGCGGTATCCATATAGATGCCTACGACAGCAACGGAAATAGGAAAACCTACTACGGATTCATAGAAGAGATTTGGGAGCTTGATTACGGACCTTTGAAGGTCCCTCTCTTTCGGTGCCAATGAGTAAGACTTCCAAGGGGCATGAACATCGACAAGTACGGTATCACTACCGTGGACCTCAAACTGGTCGGATACAGAGAAGAACCATTCGTACTTGCTAATTCTGTTACACAAATCTTTTTTGTAACCGATCCAGCTAACAAGGAGCGCCACATGGTTATTCAAGGAAAAAAAAGGATTGTCGGAGTTGAGAATGTTGTCGACGAGGAAGAGACAACCAATTTGATGAGCTTCCTCCTTTCAGAGAGGACGTTGA
Organism: Otatea glauca; assembly: GCA_036346275.1. NCBI lineage: Eukaryota > Viridiplantae > Streptophyta > Magnoliopsida > Poales > Poaceae > Otatea > Otatea glauca. The sequence continues at coordinate 5,901,377 of CM070712.1, forward strand.
CCTAGGTCTCATGGAAGAGAGTGAGGACGAAGCTACATACATACGCCGCGATCATAACGAAGGTCGAATCGTAGCTTAGTTGTCCTAATTAAATACATGTTTATTTTCTCATATGTAACAATTAATGTATTCTTTTCTCATATGTAACAATTTGTGTAAATTAAACTTCATCTGTGTGAATTTTTGTATTTGTGTGAATTTTTGAAGCAATGGTTGGTCTACTGCATTTGTGCGAATTTTTTAAGCATTATTTGATATTGAAAATATTAAAACAATTAAAACAGTGAGAAATCTGTATTTTTAGAATTTTAGACAAAGGTCAAAATCAAGGGGAAATATTTAAAAGAAATATTACATGTCCTGAAAGTTTGAGTTCATTGACCTGAACTTACATATCACTGCCAGTGATATCATTAACCGGCAGTGATAGTGGCCTTATCACTGCCGGTTAATGAAATAACCGGCAGTGACATTTAAGTATCACTGCTGGTTCTATATATTACCCGGCAATGATACTTAAGTATCACTGTCGGTTCTACATATTACCCGGCAGTGATAAGTCAACTTCACTCTCCACACAGAAACCTCCCGCCCTCTCCACACAGATGAGGGCTCGGACGATGAGGGCGACGAAGATGATGATTAGCCGCACTCTCCACACAGAGACCTCCCGCCCTTCTCGCCGCCAACCAGAAAAAGTCCAACTCCTCCGCTGGCACCAACCACAAAAACCCTGACTCCTCCACCAAAATCTGAAAAGAATCGAACACCAGGAACATCTCGGCAGTCGGCACCGTCCTCGAAGAAATCTCAACCATCTGCGAACCCAGGACAATCCCAGAAGAAATTATCAGCTGACATGACTGAAGAAGAACGAAAAAAGCATGTAAGCGCCTGCGTAACATCTCACTTTAAAAAGGTGCCATCATGTAAGAAGACTAAAGTTGATCTTGTGGCAAAAAGTTTTTCTTGAGTATGGCAAAAGTGCAAAAGACGGGGCAGGCTTCTGAACCTTGCAAAATGTCGGACTACGAGCGCATATCCAGAAAGCAATACTTGCAGGCGGCTAGTGCCGACACGTTAAAGCGGGATGCTCAAGTAGATGCTGCTCAACTAGATGCTCTGGCGCACGGTCTAAGGTGGAAGTTCGTTATGGGAAAACCGCTGGTTGAACCAGCTCATTTCGACAACCTTACAACACAACTGCGGCGCGTCCATCAGTGGTACATGCAGCACTCCAACGATGGTATGGAGGCGTTCACAGTCAGATACACAGAGCAAGATTTCCACAATGGGGATAGCATCTGTTGGGTTCTTTTCACAGAGCTGTATATGTTGTACCAGCAAGATGCCCTGGACGTGAATATACTTAGACTATGGACTTTGCAAGTTTGTCCGTATATCGTTGAGCATTTTTGTACTGTTTAATTGCATGTCTAACTTCTTTCTTATGTAGAATGGAGATACAGACATGTAGAAGAAATAACAATGACAATCTAGCATTCCTAGATCCGGGGCTCGTCAACGAGAAGCTTGTGAACGACAATCCACAGGTCGTTGAAGACTATTTATTTAATACTTTTTTGAAGCTGCAATACAAAACCTCCATACTTTTACCCTATAACTTCAAGTACGTATCTCCTTACTTCTAATATTGTTTTACTATTTTTGCGTAACACGTACGATGTGGGAGTAATTGACTACGTTGACATATATGTGTAGGTTTCACTGGGTCCTCCTCGTCATCCAGTTAGATGCTAGCAGGATTTTTGTCTTGGACTCCAGGAGAAAACAAACTAATCTGTACCAAGACCTTTGGGACATGCTGAACAGGTAAACTCGATCGTTGCGTTAATACTCTAGCAAAATTCTATTCTATTGCATTTAAGCTTAATTACTATTCAAAATCATTCACAGGGCTTTCGCACGGTACTGCAAGAAAAGTGTTCGGTATCGTCCATACAGGAAAAATTTTGAAATAATAAATGACTTTCCATGCATGAGGCAGGACCCCGGAAATAATTTATGTGCATACTATATATGTACAAATATGCATTCAATTGTCACGGAGAGTGTCGGCTATAACGAAGCCATGGTACGTAATTACACATTGATGCCTTTTTTTCATTTAACAAATATCATCATTAATTAACTTCCTTTTTTCTTCAAAAACAACGCTCCAAACTGAGAACCAATAAGTTATTGCTGACAGAAATTATAGCAATTCAAGAACAGATCGCCGGATTCATTCATGATGAGATCATCAATCCAAACGGCGAGTTCCACGAGTAGCCTCATCGGCCTCATTCCTTCGACCTAGACGCGTGACATGTCTACTTCGACTCTTCGTACTGTAGTCCTTGCAGAATCAAAGTGAATGGGATGATCAGATGTAGTCGAGCTACATTAATTGTAAACAAATCATTGTAAAACAAAATATTGTGATGCTTAATTTAATATATTTGAATTATGATTTTAACAATGCTTCATATATACATAGATATATTTGAATTATGATTTGAACGATGCTTTATATACTACATATGGACACTGTATAAACAATTGTATAAAAATATATATATTGCACAAAAATATGCAAGCTTGTCACTATAGTTCTTGGAGAAAACCGGCGTTGATATGTACATATCACTGTCGGATTATGGTACAACCCGGCAGTGATAATTCGATATCACTGCCGGTTTTATGTATAACCGGCAGTGATAATGATCATCACTGCCGGATTTTGGTTTGATCTGGCAGTGATAGTCCAATATCACTGCCGGTTGTAGGTAGAATTGGCAGTGATAATCCTTATCACTGCCGGCTCAGGAACCGGCAGTGATAATCCCCGAGTATCACTGCCGACGCCAATGACCGGCAGTGATGGGGTTTTGGAACCGGCAGTGATGTGCTGTTCTGTAGTAGTGAGGCCAGTTTGGCCCAAAACCGGTTTTGTGGGCGAGTCCAGATAATTTGTCAAACTGATATATTTGTGTTTAGATCTTGGTATTTAAATATGCCTGACAACCATAAGCTACGAAAGAATGTTGAAATGTTCGCGTGGCATGGGTTATCTTAACCGGCAATTTTTCATTTTATTTTCCGTTTTTCCAGGGAACTCAAATTTGAATTAAAAATGGATGATTTTCTGAGATTGTCCGAAATTTCCCGTTTTTGGATTTCTAGGTATGGGTTGTGTGTGAAAAAAATCTTACACAGAGATTTGTTTCCCTGCATTTATCTACAGGTTCCTTCACGAAATACACCCACCTACTCTTATGTCATGAAACGTACCGCTCTCTGCATTTCAAAACAAAACAAACAAAGAAAGAAAAGTGCTCTCGAGTATTGGGTGCTGTCTGGAGTCTGGATATATGGGCTTGTCACTTGGTCCTAGTAATAAGCTTCCAAAACCAGATCACACCGTAGTCTTGGCTACCTTCCAAAACCAGGAGCCGGCTTCGTTCAAGAACAGCTGTACCCTCACCGATTGAACGTGCAGCATCTCCTAATAAGCGCCTTCCTTCCTCCAAATCGAACAATCCGTGAGAGCGAGCGAGAGAGAGAGAGAGAGATCTAGCTAGAAAGAGCCTAAAATGCAAGAGGTGTTGACCCCAGCCAAGAACGAGGATGGCAGCGGCCCCAGGTTTCCTATGGCGACCCGCATGGTCGTCTTAGCCCTTCCAGCCATGAGCGCCCGTCGGCCGAACCCCTCCGCGGTGGCCGACAAGCCCAAACCTGCACCTGGCCCAAACGTACCTGAGCGGAAGCGTGGAGCTTTGACCCCCGCAGATCCCTCCGCGGCGACAGGCGGCAGCGAGAGCAACATGTCCACACCTGCACCTGCGCCAAACGAACCTGCACCGAATCAAGGAGCTTCGATCCCCGCAGATCCCTCCGCGGCGACCGGCGGCGGCCAGAGCAACATGCCCAAGCCGCCTCCCGAATCCGCGAAGTGATCAAGAGCCAATAGACCGGTACATCAAACTCTACCTTGCCCTAGTATGGTTACTGCGCAGTGGGGGATTATTTCTGTTCTTTTTTTTTCATCTTAACTGCAGTACTTTTTTTTAGAGCTAACTACAGTACTTGTTGATATAATTACTTAGATTGTTAAAAATATAATAGTTAAATTTCTGAAATAAACAAATTTATAGTCTTGTATAGTTGTATATATAACTATATAAGCACCCAAAACCAGAGACCCTAACAAGCTTACACTCGTAGTTATTCCGGGGTTCTAGTTGAAGAGGTATAAACCCAAAATTATTTGCATGTTTTTCACCACGACGTCAACCATTATATACTGTAAACCAAAACAAGTGATGGATCATTCTATCAGATAATTTTTTTCACTATTTAAGAATTACAATGATAGATCATTTTCTATTAGTGGCAAATAAAAAAGGACCATTTTCTATTAGTGGAAAATAAAGACAATTTTTCTTTATTCTCTTAAGAATTCTTGTGTTTAATTTTCAATTAATACATAATGACAAACTGTCTTTCCATAGAATTTCCATATGGCATATGAATACAAATATGTTTCTAGCGAAAAATAAACAATATTTGCACAAATACTTTAATTTTAACATTTCTACACATATATAGGGCATATATGTGTGTGTGTGATCTTGTAGTACTAGCTGTCTAGATATCTTAGTACCACACATGAAAGCTTGATGCATTTTTGACTTCAAATTGATTTTCTAACACAACTAAATTGATTTTAAAAATATAATAATTTTTTTACTTTTCTATGTTCTGACTAGCTAGTTTGTTAACATTCCAAATATTAGAAGGTGCACCCTACAAAGTAAATGTGCAGTCATTAATCATCTACTGATGTCCTGTTGATTATAGGAGAGACCAAATGATCATGCGTGTATAAGCATATAATGGCTGAACTCAGTTGATTTACTAAATATCACTATGGAGGAATGTAAGTTGTACATATCCATTTTTCAAGCTTTCAAATAGTGCGACAAAGTTATTTATTATATTTAAAATAATATGTTCATTACATACTAGATAACGAGAGAAAAACGGGCTTTACGTAGCCAAATCTGTAGGCCCCATGCGTCATCTAGTATAGGCACTGAGGAACTCCACATTCTTTAAAGGTAATTGGTTCTGCTTTTTCACTTAGAAGTTAGAAACCAAATGTACGCTTGCATATTTGAGATTTGCACTAAATCGATGTGTTAGTTTAAACTTGATAATATTCTCTTTTCTATCGATAAACTCTACTACTTGTCTGAACAAAGCCTCAACCTAGCATTCATTTTTATTCAATATTTCATGCAAAAGGTAAAACCATGGCTTTCGAATTGCATCAGAGAGAAAATGCATTTACTATTTAACCTTACGAAACCAATGATGACCTCTAGTTTTCTATCTCATGCAGAGTAAAGAAAAATTATTACTTAATTACCTCTACATAATATTGGGTTGTTCTGTGTTGCATAAATATATCTGTAAAATAGCAGCTGTCTTGTTTTGGATGATATAAAAATTCAGTGTTTTATGAAACTCTGGTGTATCTCATAATTGTTTTTGCAACATTAATTGCCATTGACACTATCTGCGGAGCTGAACTGTCTATGCATTCGAGTTTGCAGAATAAGTAAAAAAGAAATACGCCCTATGGTGATATATACTGTCTAAACAACTTCGTTGTATATATATGTGTATCAACAGTGAACACCAAAGTAATTATGAAATGGCACTAAATAGAATTACCATGCGGACCTAAAGAAAACTAACATTTGGGTAGCTCAAAATTTTTAATACATTGCTTGAAGTACTATATCCCTACCTTAGGTCTTTTGTTGCATGCAAGCTTCGAATGTTGAAAAATCGATGTCCTACCACAAACAAGATTTATAATAGACGAACTCTGTACGTATGCATCTTTGGTAATGTCAGCAATATTTCCTCTAAATGTTAGAAAAAGATTGTTATGACCGTCGAAACCTGATTGTGTTTATATAGATGAGTGTACGTGGCTCTACTTTCCCTAGCTAATTAGTAATCATCTTATACTACATGCCCTCAACCTAATCTACAACTTTAGCAAATGATGCAAGTGCATTGTAGAAGAGTCGTCTAGCGGTTTTGAGCTAAAAAATCCTCTGTTTATAACATAAGTAGTCATAGCACAAAAGACAACATTAGTTCGCATTGTGATCTCCAGGCAGCTGCATATAATAACATACACTACTACATAGAAGGCTATTACAGAAAATTAGAAAACATCATCACAAATGGTTTTCTGGGCCGTTTGTAATCATGTGTCAATGATAACATAACACATATCAAAGACGGTTTGAAAACCGACTATGAAAACACATATTATAGACGGTTTTTAATTAGAATCGTCTGTGATATGAGTTATCATAAACGATTTTTAACTAGAACCATTTTTGATATATTTTTTCTCCTAACTCTCTTGGCAGAACTTGCATGATTAGTATCTGTTGTTCGAAATTTTATTCTCTTTAGATATTTCTACAATGACATTTACAAGGCACAACCAGTTATAGATTTTGCAATTGAATATCAAAACATCTTAAATGCATGGAGGTAACACCTTGTCTGATAGAAGGATCTTAAAATATAAACATTTATAGCACTTTCATCACCTTTCTAATTCTAATATTGATGTATTCCAAGGCAAAATCCAATTCCATCAACAGTTCGTCTTAAAAGTTGTCATACTCTGGTTTATCTTCCATTTCATCTTCATCTCGAATGAGAATACCATAGGCGACTTATTTTCACTGTGGTCTTGTGCAAGAATAGGCCCAGTGTGATCCTGTTCCTATACAAGACTAGAGTAAAATTATGCCGCATATGGTATTCTTATTCGGTGATAAGGATGAAGTGGAAGATAAATCAAAATATGACAACTTCACTGTGGAAGAAAAATAGTACCGTCTGTGCTCATCTTACTGACGGTCGCTATAGAACCGCCAGTGATGTTCCTTATCATAGACGGTTAAGAAAAACCATATGTATTGAGACGTCTAATATAAGTTTTTCTGTAGAAGTGATACGGACCGGATCCAAAACTGTTATTCCCCCTACCAAATGGTATACCACAAATTGGTCAAACCGCTTCACTTATGCAAATTCTGGACTGGCTTTTTAGGTTTGGGATGGAACGAACAGCCCTACATACAGTAGGGATCTCTTTACCTTCAAAATTCTATATTTAAATCTTACAAGATGTAAATTTAAAGTTCCGGATACTAGTTGAACATGGAAGGTTTAGCAAAGCTAGCGGGAGGGGATGCATGTTTGGTTTCTTTGCCTAGCTAGCCTTACTTTTGGGCAAGGGTGAGCAAGAATTTTCTTGCTTTCGAGGATGAGCCAAATTGGTTCTCGTCCGCTAGTAAGGATTGTCTTGCCTGTTAGCAAGGCTAGCCGTAGAACCAAATATGCCCTTATTATTCCCTTGTATTATTTATGGTAGTTTCATAATTCAAGATTTAATGCTGAGTTGTTTAATTTTAATTTTATGGATAACTTGATGTATTCATTTTTGGGGAATTTATGTAAGATAGGTTGATTATAAGTTGAGTTTCCCGCTTCCAATCTTTTCTATGTAGTATGAATGCATGATCCTAGATTTTTGCTGTGGCTACGGAAACAAACCGTAGAGAAAAGGGGCTTAGGTACCTCGGAGAGTTGTGTCCAAGCGTGATGAGATTGGAGAACAGATAAACTAGCTCTCGATATATCATGAATCCTAAGGTACAAGTGGTCCAACCCCTGCAAGCGGTGCCAAGGGGTTCTATTTATAGTCCCGTCGGCCAAAATAGTGCTACAGTAGTGTAAGAGACAAAAGGGACATTTCTATGCCCTATCGCCACATGTGTCTTCTATCACGGTGTCAGCCTGCCTTCCCTGTCAGTTCTTGGTCCGTCTACTGCGTTCGGTGGATTCCCCTGAACGAGGTGGGCTTGGTCCATTAGACCGGTCCTAATCAAACGGCTCTGGCTTCCTCCTGAGGGATCCAATGGCTCCAAGATGGAGGGAGGGAGGGAGGGAGGGAGTTCTAGCCATGGCTCACCCGGTCAAAGGGGGCCGGCGGGGGCCACTCCTACATTCCTAGCCCTGAAATATCAGACAATTTGATCTTTCTAAAGTATGACATGTATTCTATCTATCAGATTTGTTATTTTTCTTAGTCTTTCCATGTGATCTTTTATTTGTAATATTTTTTTAGTGTCATGGCTTAATTGTTCTACTGATCATTGTGCCTAAGGTAATTGCACGGTTTTCTTTGACTGTTCCAGTTTATTCACTACTGATTTTAGCTGTTTAATTTTTACAGGTTGCAGTGAAAGTATCAGCTGTACTCGGGTGGTTGACGCGAATAATGCAATACATTTAGCAGCAGAGGAAGATTTTAATTTGTGGCTAAAACGTCGACTGTTGTTGGGCCCTCCTCCCTTCAACCAACGGTGGTGCTACCATTTTAACTGGACCTTTGCTTGCTAGTTATGTTTCTCGTTTTGTTATTGAACAATAAATATGATGGTCAGGACAATGTTTGAATTCTTCAGATTGCCCTCTACTATCTTGTGTTAATCTAGTTGTTTTGGTTCATTGTCAGTTTAGGATTCGTTGTCAGTTTTGTTGATTCAGCCTTACAGAGTTTGAGTAGTTTTGGTTGCAGAAAAGTTAGTTGCTGCAGTCGGTTGTTTTCGGATGACTTACAGTGTCCGAGACGGTTTTTAATGTTCAGGCGTTGGTAGCTTTTCAGAGTCAGAGTAGTTTGCGTTTAGTCTATTGCTGTTTCGGACGCACAACAGTAAGTTCAGAAGCTGTTCTGATTTGTATCCGATTAGACTCAACGGAGAGTATTCAAACTCATGTAACACTGACTATATAAGTAAAGAATAAACCGAAAAGAGTTGAGCAGTATCACCTCGCAAAACGAAAAATCGCTGTTTTGTGCGTGCACAGTTTTCTTTGTCTGAAGTTTGCTTACGGGCTCTGAACTTCAGAACAGAGCCAACCTTCAGAGTTTCTTCGCTGGGCATTAGACTCCTGGGCGTAAATATCATCAAGTGGTATCAGAGCCGAAAGAAAAGACAAGATGGCTGGCGATGAAGCCTCGACAGTTGGTGATGAAGCGTCTCCATCAAAGAGCGGCCCGAACGTCAGGGTGACGGCAAGAAGCGCCACTATCCCGATTCAATACGCAATGTTAAGCAAAACAAATTACGGCATATGGGCTGTCAAGATGAAGATCATCTTGCGTTCGCTACGGGTATGGTCGGCGATAGATGATGGAAACGAAGACGACGACAAGGATCAAGGCGCCATGGTCGCTATTTCTCAGGCCATGCCAGATCAAGTGATGATGGCAATCGCGGAAAAGTAGACAGCGAAAGAAGCATGGGATGCACTTAGGGAGATGCGTGTTGACGAAGATCGCGTCAAGAAAGCACGGGCACAAGTGCTGAAAAGGCAATTGAATCAATTGCAAATGAAGAATTCAAAAACTATCAGTGAGTTCTCCATGAAGCTCACATCATTAGTGGGAGTGATACGCTTGCTCGAAACAAAACTTGACGTAAGCGATGTCATCGAAAAATAGTTTGCTTCAGTTCCAAAACGTTTTTACCCAATCGTTGGAACGATCGAATAGTTCGGTGATGTTGCAAGTATGTCGGTCTCAAAGGCTATCGATCGTCCCAGAACTTTCGAGAAAGGTTTCAGGGGGCGACAACACTCAAAAGGAGGAGATCAGCTACTCTTCACCCAAGCTGAGTGGGAGGCGAAGAGAGAGGAGTCTTTGGGCATCACAAAGAGTGGAGGACATCATGGGAGAGGCCGTGGACGCGGGTGTGGACAAGGTGGAACCCGACGCAATGGCGAAAGTACTGACGACGAACGAAAGCCATGTTTCTTCGACAAAACTAAGGTTAAGTGTTTCAATTGCAAACAATGTCCCAAGCCAAATCGCAGGGAGAGGGCGAATCTCATTGAGAAGCAAAACGATGACGAGCCGGCACTATTGATGGTTGAAGCTTGTGAACAAATTCACACAGTGCCAGAACCGAATGAGAGGTTTTCTTGCACGAAGATAAATTGGTGCCGAAGCTAAGCGGCACTCAGAATAAGGTATGGTATCTTGATACCGGTGCAAATAACGATATGATTGGCTGGGTTAAAAAATTTTCAGAGCTTGATACAACCATCAAAGGCTCGGTTAAATTTGGGAATGGATTAGCTGGTGAGATACAGGGAAGAGGGTCGGTGTTGGTTGAATGCTTCATTGGAGAGCATCGAATCCTCATGAATGTTTATTACATCCCAAGCCTGAGAAGCAATATAATCAGTCTCGGACAATTGGATGAGAATGGTTGTAAGACAGAAGTCGAAGGCGGAATAATGTCTATTCTGGACAGGACGAGCAGGTTGCTGGCTAGAGTTAATAGATCAAGTAACCGGCTCTACGTATTGCACATCAATCCAGCACACCTGGAGTGTCTCTTGACAAGAAGTTCTGAAGAAGCTTGGCGATGGCATGCCAGGTATGGTCATGTAAATTTTCATGCTTTAAAGGATCTTGTTCACATGAAGATGGTGCACGGTATGCCCATGATCGAGCATGTGGACCGCATCTGTGATGGGTGTTTGATCGGCAAGCAATAACGAAGTCTTTTTCCAGCTGCAGCACAGTATAGAGCTCAAGTGCCCCTCGAGTTGTGGCATAGAGATTTATGCGGGACAATTACTCTTGCCACACATGAAGGGAAATGGTACTTCTTACTGTTGGTTGACGACTACGCGAGGTACATGTGGCTAGCTCTAATTAATATCAAGGATGAAGCATTTGATGCATTTAAGAAGATCAAGGCTGCAGTAGAGATGGAGAAGAATTTAAAGCTAAAAGCTTTGTGTACTGATCGCGGCGACGAGTTCACCTCGAATGAGTTCAAAGACTACTACGAGATGTTGAGAATTAGGCGTTATCTCACGACGCCTTAGTCTCCCTAATAGAACGAAGGAACTAGATAGTGGTCGGCATGGCAAGGGGTTTGTTGAAGAGCATGGGAGTCCCAGGTGAATTTTGGGGAGAGGCGGTATCGACTGCTGTCTATCTCCTAAATAGAGCACCAACGAAAAGCGTAATCGGCAAAACTCCCTACGAAGCCTACCATGACCGCAAGCCGAATGTTGATCATCTTCGTATTTTTGGATGCATTGCACATGCGAAGGTTGTGACGCCGCACCTCCCCAAACTAGCTGATCGAAGCAAGAAAATGGTATTTATTGGTCATGATTCGAATACAAAGGGATATTGGATGTACGATCCGGCAACACATCGTGCTATTATCACTCGTGATGCTGTGTTTGAGGAGGAGAAGACTTGGCAGTGGAATAGAGTTTCCACATTCGAAGCAGAACAGGTAGTTGATACCTTTACTGTGCATTACCCAATTATTCTCGCTGTAGGTCTTGGTGATCACAAAGGACTTTCTGATATGGCGTCACAAGGAGGGGTCACGCTCGTGCCGGTGCAAGACCTTGACCCGTCCATGCCGGTGCAAGCCCTTTTCCCGTCCGAGCCGACGCAAGCAAGGAGCACTACTTCACCACCCGGAACAAGCACGGGAGCAGGAACACTTCTTCACCGCGTACGCTTGTAGCAATGATTGGTGCGCCGGTCTCACTAGGTGCTCTACAGCCGACTATGTCCGAAGGAAGCACTACACAAGCACCACTACGGGAACAAAGCTTGAGAAGTTTATACAATGCCACGTATCCTATTGAACTGGAATTCTCTGGACTATGTTTATTAGGAGAAGAAGAACCTGCAAATTATGAGGAAGCCAAAGGTGAGCCAGCATGGAGGAAAGCAATGGATGATGAAATAACTTCTATCAAGAAGAACAAGACATGGGAACTTGTTTCATTGCCTGACGGTCAAAAAGCAATTGGCTTGAAGTGGGTGTTCAAATTAAAGAAGGACACTCAAGGCACGATCGTGAGGCATAAAGCCAGGTTAGTAGCAAAGGGGTATGTTCAACGACAAGGTGTTGATTTTGATGAAGTGTTCGCTCCTATTGCTGCTTGTTCATTGCTATCGTGGCGCATAAAGGATGGGAGATTCATCATATGGATGTTAAATCTGCTTTTCTCAATGGCGATTTGGACGAAGTCTATGTTGTGCAACCTCCATGATATGAGAAAGAAGGGGAGGAACACAAGGTGCTAAGATTGAACAAAGCTTTGTATGGCCTGCGTCAAGCTCCAAGAGCATGGAACTCAAAGTTAGACAAGACTCTTGAAGCGCTTGGTTTTGAAAGATGCCCATTAGAGCACGCAGTCTACAAAAGGAGGCAAGTGAAAGGGAATTTGCTAGTTGGAGTTTACATGGATGATTTAATCATAACTGGAGAGTGTACCGAAGCTATTGAAGATTTCAAGTCTCAGATGTTTATTTGGGAATCGAAGTTTGTGAGAGCTCTGGGAAGATTACACTTTGCCAATCCGCATATGCAGCAAAAGTGTTGGATAAATGTGGCATGAAGAACTGCAATCCAACTCAAATTCCGATGAAACCTCGTCTGAAGTTGAGCAAGGAAAGCATGAACCCTCCAATGGACAAAACCTTATACCGCATCATAATCGGCAGTCTCAGGTATTTGCTTCACGCACATCCAGATTTGGCATGTTCTGTTGGCATGTTGAGTAGACATATGAAGAAGCCTACAACAGAACATATGGCAGCTGTGAAGCATGTATTGCGGTATGTAAAAGGTACTCTGAATTTTGGGTGTGTCTACGAGAAAAAAGGAGAAGATATGGAGCTGGTCGGTTACTCTGATAGCGACTTAGCTGGAGATACTAATGACCGAAAAAGTACCTCAGGCATGATATTTTTCCTTTGGATCGAATCCAATTAGTTGGTGTTCACAAAAACAGAAAGTTGTTGCTTTGTCTTCCTGTGAAGCAGAATACATCGCAGCATGTGCAGCAGCGTGTCAAGGAGTATGGCTGGGACGTTTGCTAGCTGACATGTTGGAGGTGGATGCTAAAAAGGTTATCCTTAAGATTGATAATCAGTCCGCAATTGCGTTGTGCAAAAACCAGGTCCATCATGAGAGAAGTAAGCACATAGATACCCGTTTTCATTATATAAGAGATTGTGTGGAAACAGGAGTTATAGATGTGCTACATGTTCCCACTAAAGACCAATTGGCTGATATTCTGACAAAGTATCTTGGAAGAATAAAGTTTGAAGAGATGAGGAAGAGAATCGGTGTACTGACAGTCAGTTGAAGAAATGAAAGACAACTAGATTAAGGAGGAGATTGTTGTGTTAATCTATTTGTTTTGGTTCATTGTCAGTTTAGGATTCGTTGTCAGTTTTGTTTTGGTTGCAGAAAAGTTAGTTGCTGCAGTCGGTTGTTTTCGGATGACTTACAGTGTCCGAGTCGGTTTTTAATGTTCAGGCGTTGGTAGCTTTTCAGAGTCAAGAGTAGTTTGCGTTAAGTCTATTGCTGTTTCGGACGCACAACAGTAAGTTCAGAAGCTGTTCTGATTTGTATCCGATTAGACTCAACGGAGAGTATTCAAACTCATGTAACACTGACTATATAAGTAAAGAATAAACCGAAAAGAGTTGAGCAGTATCACCTCGCAAAACGAAAAATCGCTGTTTTGTGCGTGCGCAGTTTTCTTTGTCTGAAGTTTGCTTACGGGCTCTGAACTTCAGAACAGAGCCAACCTTCAGAGTTTCTTCGCTGGGCACTAGACTCCTGGGCGTAAATACCATCAGTTTCCGCCTCCGCGATTCGCATGTGTTCTTCCAGATCGATTGGGGAGGTATTGGTAGCATATTATATAGTTTTGATCTGATAAAATGATTTTGAACTATACCTTTGCTCACGTTGTGCTGGCCTTTGTTATAACCTATCTAGGCTATATTACTACAATACAAGTGCTTGAAGAGGCCCTACAGAAAAAAAATATCTGTTTTTTTGCCACGTGGGGTAGATAAAGTCCTTATTTTGTAGTATTAGAGGGGAGGGTGAATGATCACAAATTAAATTTTTCCCCCATTCAATGGATCCAACCAAAATCTCACTTGTAGCACTCAAGCACAACGGAGCAAAGTAGAGAAAATCTGCTCTGGCTAGTACTACCGCAGCACAGGGGGCGATAGTGCCGGAATTCAGAGGAAGAGTGCACCAAAATTGGGCAAAAACAAAAATCTTGATCTTGGAATTGTTTAGGAGGTTTTGATAATCAAGGTGAGATTGGATATCCTCCCACTTGTCATAGCAAGTAAGAACACAAGAAATAACAACCTCAAATGCGATCTACAAAGATTTCTCAAAAAAAGAGCAAAAAGATCGAGTTCTTGCAAAAGATTGCATAGATGATGAGGATATGATTTAAAGAAGATTCATCAATCAATCATACATTCTTGGCACAAGAAGCACAAGCAAGTATAAGGAGGAAAGGCAAATCCAACTTACGAGAATGTAAATTGCAAGATATTAAATTGCAAAATTTAAATGCTGAATTTAAGACATAATGTAAATTGCAAGAAATTAAATTGCGGAATTTAAATGCTTAATCTAAGACATAATGTAAATACGAAAAATAAATTTAGAATCGTAAGGTAATAAAATTTTGTTTCATGGGATGAAGGTTTACAAAGTCTAACAACAAAGCGGGCAAAGCTCAAAGGAGCACCAAAACCTTTAAGAGGGGAGAGCAACCCATACCCCTTTATTTATACTACTCTTTAGTCATCCTCCCACCTTTAGATGAGTTCTACTTAGCCCTCAAGTAACCTCATCAAGGGTTGAGATTGAGTCATCCTCTACCCTTGGATGAGTTCTACCTGGTCTTCAAGAAACCTCATTAAGGGTTGAGATTCACTCCCTCACTCGTACATGGGCTAACCCGCAACCCAATACAATAATGAGTTTTGCACACTTCTCAAAGCAGGCTAATTTGACTGCTACTCTATCCTCTAAACTGCAATCCAACGGCTCTCCTTGATCCGAGTAGCTCCAAGCTAGAATCTCAGTCGTTCCCTTGTCTTCTAGGCTCGCAGCAACTCCGTTTCCGATCATCCTACGTGATCCCCGACCATTTGGACCTCGGCACACCTCGTCTAGTCCTGGTCGTCCTTCGCCTTACCATGACCTAGCACCGTCGTCTAGTCTTGGTCATCCTTCGTCTTACCAGGACCTAGCACCGTTGTCTTGCAACCATAAAAAACAAGGAAACCCATCACATAGCAATGTCCAAAATGATATACAACAATCATCCAATTGCTAAAAATAAATCAGATTCCTAACTCAAAATATAATCAAATACTCATCACCAATATGGGTAGACCTCCACATGGTTTTTCAATCTCCCCCTTGATGAGTATATTGACAAATCACCTAATAGGCATAAATTTGAGTTTGAAAAATATGGAAGAAAGCAATTTGATTGAAAAGCTAGACTTGGTCCAGAGTAAGAGAAAATAAGATCATGACCAAGTTAACAATAGGGATTTTAGAACAAGCCACAAGAAAGAACAAGTTTTCCACAAAAGCTCTAGAAATCCAAGAAAAAAAGAAAACTCACAAAAGCTCAAATATGCTTATGATCCTAAGAACTAGCAATTTTTTTTCACTATGATCATAAGAACCAAGATGCATTCACAATTCTCACCTTTTGATGACTCCTTTTGTACAAATTCTCCCTCTTTTGGTAATATAGGAATCAAGGTGGCATTTTCTCCCCTATCAACATGAATGCATGAAATGCATCTAAAAAGCTTTGTGAATTACCTAAGTGACCTCATAGACAAAGTATGACACCAAGCTAATCAAGTTCAAACTATGCTAAACTAAGACATGTCCAAGTGCAAATTATAATACCTTTGCTAGCAAGCACAAATAAGACTATGTCATTTTTGCATGATTTTAATAAGTGAAAAACTTAGCATAGACTCAAAATTAGAAGAAAAGCCCTACAATGGATCAAATGGTAGACCTAGAGTTCAACCTAGTCAACACTTTGGGGAAGCTAGATGTGCATAAAAGATCCTTCGTGCTCCATCATCTTTAATGCAAATTTTGTTTTAAAACTTTAATGCACATAGTGGGGTGCAAATATTTGACATTATTTGCATTCTTTACCCACTTTACATGTTGCTATAGGGACTCTAGTAGAAATCAAAGATTTCAAAAGTCAATATTTGACAAATAGTTTCACCCAAGTTGCTATAGGGACTCTAGTAGAAATCAAAGATTTCAAAAAATATGGTATATGCACCTAGTGAGGAAACATAGCAAGTAAAAGCTACAAGTTTCACAAGCTTTCATTAAAGCTCAATTTTCATTTTTTAGCAAGCTCAGCATGATGAAGCAAAATGACCTTGGACATATCTAAGCTAGCAATGATCTTCAGAAAAAGTAGCAAGGTGCATAGCATGAATGCCAGCTCATTTGCATAATAGACAGAGCTCATTAATATAGAAAATAAATTATATATGCAATGCATGAAACAACTCCTCAAACTCCCCCTCAACAAATGAATCAATTTTAAGTATAAATCTGATTCAAGTTGAGTTATTAGCAGAATTAAGCTAAAAGAATGTCCAAATGAACTCAACAGAAACCAGAAACATAGATGAGGAGAAGAAATCAAGAAACTGCAAACTGGATGGCTATAGAACATAGAAAATATAGTAGAGAACACTATGACTCAAACTCGCTCTCATCTTCCCCATATAACTGGCATAGTAGAGCTGACTCTTGAACCCAAGCTAGGGAGTGCACACATACCCTATCTATCTAGAGGGCCCAACACTTGCTAGACCTATAAGACTGTGAGGGAACTCAACTTAGAGAGAAAAGAGGATAGCTAATTGTGTATGATAGCAACCTATAGCAAAAGATGAGAGGTTTATGCAAAACATGCCAAAAGTCTAAGTGAAGTGTACTCAGAATTCTAAGAGCAAGCCCAAAATCCCCCAGAAGTTGCAGAAGAAAGGAAATGCTGGAAGTAAACATATAATACATAACATATAGAACCAGCTTCCCCTCAAGAGATGCTATAAGGGCACACGACTCTATGCTCTCCCTCAAGGCTACAAACCTAGAGCTATCCAAAGTCCTAGTAAATATATATATCAGCAATCTGGTGGTCACTCTCCACAAACTAAAGCAATATATCACCTTTCTCCACATGGTCTCTAAGAAAGCACTACTATAGAATGGTAAATCACTATCGCTTCATCTGAGTCGGTTCCTAAATTTTTAGGAAAAATCGATTGTAATAGATTTATCAAGGTTCACATGTCAATACTTATCAATTAGGTTTCATGAGTCAACAGGTATATCTACCAGTACCACAATATAGCAAATTTATAGAAAATACACGCATGCATAAATTGATTTAGTAAAGCAAAGTGAAGATTAAATACTGGGATCAATATGATCAAAGGGGTGCTTGTCTTGCTTAATTGTTGTTTACGATGAAGTCGTGGTCGCAGCCAGTGTTGTCGATGACTGAATAATGACGTCGGGTTCTACACGTCGTTCAATAGATATGTAGCAAATAACAAACTTTAATAAGGGCAAAAAGAAGATAGATAGAAAATCAAATAAAACTTGCTATAAGGAACAAATCCATATTCTTTTATAGATTATTTATTCTTGTTTTACTAATTCAAGATGCTAAAATTATTTGGATTAATGAAAGTAAACATTAGATAAAGGTTTCATAAACTCAATTATTCATATAATGTGTTCTTGGTGATCTTAACACTTAAGGTTATTGCATTAGCATGATTCAGATGAAAAGCTAGTTGAAATAAGAATATTTTTCCAGATTATCTTAGTCCACATTCTAAATAACATTTCTAGGTTAATCTTCATAAAATTTGCATTTAGATGAGATGTTTTACAAACTGATGAAAAGGCTTAAGTGTTTCTGAAGTCATAATAGTTAAGGTTATTTTGCTATCAAGATATATATGCAAAGCAGGACAAAATAAGATTCTTTCTTCAGAATATGGTAGTATTTACTTTGGAGAGCATTTCTAAACTAATTTTATAAATTTTAGTGTTTAGACGAGATATTTTATTTGCTGCTGAAATAGCATAAATGGTCATATTAGATTTTACTAATGTTTGTAAAGAAAATAATTAAACTTATTTCAAAAATTAAATATTTTTGCATATTTGAGTTTCTTATGGTTTTAGGAGCACATGAAAACTTATTTTATTATTTTAGGAGCTATATTTTTCATATGTGCAATA
Organism: Otatea glauca; assembly: GCA_036346275.1. NCBI lineage: Eukaryota > Viridiplantae > Streptophyta > Magnoliopsida > Poales > Poaceae > Otatea > Otatea glauca. Next base: position 5,919,682 of record CM070712.1, read on the forward strand.
ATGTCCATAATAGAGTTCCTTGCAAATTTAAATTCAAATAATTAATACTGAAGAGAAAAATTGAATATTTTTTCATATTCCGAAAGTACTTGATTTTAGATGAATTTAGAATTTTAGTTTACTGAAAGTGGATATAAAACGCAAAAGTTACCAGCATTGAAATGTTGTTCGGTTGAAATTTTTAAATGGGAAATTAAAAATACGCTTTGACTTCACTGGAAATGCCTTCATTCTATTGAACTGGCTTCCCTACCTCTGGCTAATAGGTGGGGGCCGAAGGCAGCGACTTATAACAGAGGATCTTCAAGGGAGTCGTCGGCGGTAGGGAAGAACGGCAGAGCTGGCCGACCAGGGAGCGGAGGAGCACGAGGGAGCCACTGCGCATCCAAGGAACAAGTTAGTAGTTACTGGGAGTAGTCGGAGATGGTGCGCCACCAAGCTCGCATGACGGTAGCCATGGTCAGATAGGTGCGAGCCAAAATGGTGTAAGATCAATTGAAAGCATTCCATTTTACCGGTCAGTTGAAGTGGAGACGGGTTGACGAGCTGTACCACTATCGACCGTCTGTGAGGAAGAAGGACCACGGTGGCGGCGGGTTTTTGCATGAAGTACTCCAAATGTTTTTGAGGGGTTTTGGTCCTTATGGCTTGTTGATGCTACGATTCAAAGCAATTTGGTTATGGTTCAGTGCATCATCTAGAATTGAATTCTTTCTGAGCTCAGAGCTTGTGGCCATGGAAGAATTGGGGAAGAATTAGAACGATGCGGCTGGGGAATGCGAGAAGAAGTACAGGGGAACTGCTTGCGCTGCTTCTACGAGCTTAGGAGCTCCTTTTATAGCTGAGGATTGGCGGAGGTAAGCCTGGCTCCGGTTGAGTTCTTCACTGGGTTCTTGCGGTGTGGCACAGGAGAGGGCATGGGCGAGGGCAGATGAACTCATGGCTGGGCTTCCGCGTGGTGGTGAGGAGACACCTGTGCAGGCTTGGAAGGCTCGCGAATGCATTGATGGCGGGAAGCTACAGCGAGGATGACACGACTACAGTGGTGCAGCAATGATTCGGGGCGCCAGCGTTTGGAGGAAGGAGGGAGTTGTGGCTGCCGGGTGGTCCTAACAGCCTTTTGGTCACACCAGCCAGAGACATGCGCGCAACAGGATTTTGGACGGCAAGCTGATCCAAATTGGTTCAAGGGATCGGTTACCAATATTGTCAAGAAATTTTTTCAGAATTTTTCTGGGAGATGTTTAGTTAATGATCTGAGAACTGAAGAAATTGCAAGCGAAAATACTCTGTACAGAATTTACAAAAATCCTGACAACGCACTGTGCACATATTTCAGTTTTCTATTTTTAAATTTTATGGAGATATATATTTCATTAATAATTTCTGAAACTTTTTGTAAAGGTTTCTTTTGGGTAAGTTCGTCTCCTTTAAATTTTTGAATTCCATATAATTTATATTTAATTTATTAAAATTCTGACATTGGTATTTTCAAATTTTTAGCTTCTTTGTTTTTGAATTTTTAAATATACCAAAATGAATTATTAATTTTTAATATTTTTACTGTTGATTTATTTATCCATCCATAAGATAACATTAAATTTTTAGCTCAATATAAGATATAATTATTTTTATTTAAATCTGACAAATTTACTGTTGCTAGTCAATAACCATCTAGGATCATCTTGATCATCAAGAACCCATGAGCAAACATAGAGCTAAGTTTTTGTTTTTGAATCCGTTCTTGTGCACTCTTATTTGAATTGGAAAAAGGTCAGAACTTTTACGTCAATCCTTGCGATTGAATATTGGAATAGGCTCTTGAAATCCATAGGAAGGTGTCTACAAAGTTTCACAGGGTTTGGATCAGTCGATCAAAAGTTCATCAATTTTCATTTTGAAGTCGTGTGATTTACTATTCACTGTGTTGATGTACTGTAGCATGGAACTACCACTACAGTACCCCCAAGGTATTGCTGGGTACTATTCATCCAACATTACCGGGCCTGAATTGCAGTAGTACCGCCCTTGTTGAAAATTTTTGGAATTTTGTTTGCTCTACTTTACTTTGATGAAGTGAGATTATTGGTTGGTTCTTTGAGGGGAAAGTTTTGTTTGGGATCATTCACCCCTCGTGATCGCCATTCTGGTCCTAAATCACTGATTGTGGATTTGGTAAAATTGTGGAAGGAGGGGGTCACGGTGTGGGATGCATACAAAAGAGAGAATTTCACTCTACGGGCTATGATATTTACACCATAGATGATTTTTTGGCCCTTGGTAATTTGGCGGGCTACAGTACGAAGGGAGGCAAAACGTGTTCTATTTGCGAAGAGAAGACTGAGAGCTTGTGGCTGTCGAATTCCAAGAAAACTATGTGCATGGGTCACCATAGGTTTTTACCTCGAAGTCATCGATATCGTAAGATGGATGAAAAATTTGATGGGAAAAGGGAAGTTCGTTTGGCCCTGTAGCATATGAGTGGAAGGCAAGTATATTCACGTGTGGAGGATATCGATGTTCAGTGTGGAAAGAGCCATAAATCTATTCGTCCTAGGACTATTTGGAAGAAGAGGTCGATATTTTGGGAATTACCATATTAGGAGTTAGATGTCCGGTATTGTATTGATGTCATACACGTTGAGAAGAATGTTTACGACAAGTTAGTTGACATTTTATTGAATATTCCTGGGAAGACTAAGGATGGTGTGAATGCTCGCCGTGACATAGCCTACACGAAGCTAACAGTATCACTTTTGTGTCATATTATCTACATATTGGATGACTAATTATTGGTTAAAGTTTACAAACTTAGAATATCAAACTGCGTGGACGCCTTATAAAAAAATAGAGGAAGTAGTACTTTATGTACATAAATATTGTGGCTTGAACTGTGGTAAGACTATTTTATATTTCCATTAGCAATTTCGAGAGATCAGGACTATACAACGTATTAGAGAGTTAAAAACGCACTGTGATGTTTGAAAGACTCTTCAGCCCTAGTTTAATCTTCAGTACGTTCGTCTAGACGATCGAAGTTCAGGAACATTATGAAGTAAGATTTAGTGACGTCAGTTGTAGAGATTCAAAGACCGTTTAGCCTAGTTTAATCTTCAGTTTATGACTGGATACTCGATTACTGGATCGACTCTTCTTTCTCTAGGATTGATTATATATAAAATAAACCTGAAAGAACACTAAATCAAGTGGGAAATGGATTTTAATTGGTGATAGGTTGTGATATTCCATCATAGCCTATCCTATTTGAATAAATATTATGTAACTGGAAGACAAATATACCAGCTCTTAACTTACAGGCTGGTCTAAACATGTTGACAGGACGAAAGACAGCAATATGCAATGATAAAACTACCTTACGCTTTTCATTAATCCATGTAGTGAACGACTCGAAATGAAGGACAAAAACATAGATTTCAGAAATATTGTGACTGGTCACTGATCTGACCTAGTTTTTCATCATCCCGTTAGTGGCTTTGAAAAATGATATTTTATCCGATCCAGAATTCCAGACAGGTTCATGAATTTTGGGGGCTTACTTGATGTACTAAAGGCCATAAAATTCCGAAACAAAATTAAACAAGGCTCAAAAGGAGACATCCGGATCTAATTATAATCTAGTTTATTCAGTAATCATAAGTAAAAGCATACAATCCTCAAAAGAGGTCAAACATACACTGTCGATACGGATAAACAAACACCTAAAGAAACGGATACATAGAAATTAAGCAACAGATCTATAGGACTAAATTAACAGAAACCATTTCTGCATCATATAGGGATGCGCTGCTCCCCCACGATACTACTTAACGCTCGTTGCTGCTCTCCGCGGACTCGGCGTCGGCGTTGTCAAGCGCCAGCAACGCCGCGTTGGTGTAGCTCCTGAGCTCTCCGCGAAGTCGGCGTCGACGTTTTGCGCTGTTGGTGGAAGACACTACAGACGACACGGACTCCGCTGCACGAGCACGGAGAGGTCGGACGTCGCACTTTGCGAAGTACGTCGGCTCCCCGCCGTCGATGGAGACGCGAAGGGAGGTGCCGCGGGGATAGTTGCCGTACAGGGAAACGATGGCGATAACCCACGCGCCGTTATGTAGCACCTCAACTGTGCTACCCGGAAGGTACGAGTACGAAAGTCTGGCACGTCTCGCCAAAGAAGAAGATGCAGGCGGCAGGCGAGTTCCAGACACCCTAACCCTAATAACCATTTTGATCTTTGTTCTCTCCCTCCTCTCTCTTCCTGTCTAGATCTCTCTCGGTCTCGGTTGTACAGTGATCTTGCTGGGAGGCATACATATATTGGAGGGGCATATAGCTGGTGGCAATTAAAGCATACCACGTAGAGTTTGCAAATATGGAATCAGCAGCTCATACTCGGTTGTTGTAACAGCCTCAATTTTAAAGTTACAATTAAAAATATTATTTTCATTTATGAATTTTTGAAGCTCTTACTACATTTTCCAGTAGTTTTAATTGTCTTTCATTAATTTTCCCGAGCTCAAAAGACATATTTCTTGAGTTAGTAAAATGTTTTCAAAGTCTGAAAATATTTTATTTGGGTTCAACATGTCCTGAGATAACTCTGTGAATTATTCTGGAAATTTTTGGATGTCTTTTCTATTTTCCGATAGCTCAAAAAACAATTTATAGAACCTGTTGTAAAATTGGAAATCCAATGTTGGACCCAGAAAATTAATTCTGAAGTCCTACATATTTATTATATTAGTCTTGTGAACAGTAGTTCGCACACACATTTACATCATTTCACCATATCCATGCACTAGAAATTAAAACAGAGTAGCACATAATATATTAAGTAGAACATCGGTCTATATGACCAAGTTTTACACAAATGGACGATTAGCCAAATAATTTATAAAAAAGGTACTTGCAGTGGAAATAAATTATAGGAAAAGATGGCCCAAATGATATGCACGCCTCATCCCATAGGCAACCAACGGGTTAAAGCTTTAGCTGGGAGGCAATTAAAGCACATACCATGTAGAGTTTGCAAATATGGAATCTACGCATTTTACCGGCGAGAGGCAACTCATGCTGGGCTGTGTACGAGGCGTCTTCCAGAAATGTTGCCATAAATACGAAAAGAAGGAGAGAATCATCCATGTGTTCCTCGAAATTTGTCCCCAAAAAAGTGGAATATTAGTTGAATTCACCTTAAAAAAGTAAAATTAAATTAGTTGAATTGCTACATTCCATTTCTTACTATCGGAATGACTTACAGTCAGGGTTCACAAAACCGTGAAAAACCGCAGTTTTTTAGTGTACCGCTGCGGCTTGAGATCCAAAATCGCTCGGTAAACCGCTCCAATTAAAAAAAATTCAAAAATTTTGAAAAAATGTATGCGCTAAAAACCGCTTAAAAACCGTTGAAAAACCGCGGTTTTCAGAAAATCGATCGAAAACCGTTTTGTAGAAACATTTCAATTGGTCGGCTGATTTTTCGTGAAAAACCGCGGGTTTTCTTTGAAAACCAAACGGTTTTCGATTTTTTTGATTTTTTTCCAAATTTTTTGATTTCTTATCCCTTCGATTTTTGACGGTTTTTAGTGGTTTTTCAAGCGGTTTTTGTGGTTTTCACGGTTTCGGTTTTTGTGGTTTTTCACGATTTCGGTTTTGTGAACCCTGCTTACAGTAGGGGGAGTGTTCTTGCTTGGGTCGGATTAAGATTCGAACATAGTGTTGCATAATTCAAGATGATTAGTGCCACCATAAGTGCTATTATGTGGTAGCCTTAACCAATTAAATTACCTTGGACTAGCTTTGCACATTGGAAAGCCGAAGTAGTACGGGCTTTTTGAGATAGATTGCTCGAAGGGGTGCCCTCACTAAGGTGTTAGGAATAACACCTACTGATACAACTGTGTACGCCTTACTATAGGGAGAAGTGGGACAATAGGGTGTATTACCATTGTTCATACAGTCATTGTATAAATATCTTCTACTGCCATAGTAAGGGTTTGTCATCACCGGGCTAGTGCAAAGTTAAGTCTAGGTGATATAACGGTTATGTCATGATCTTCTACCCACACGCCAACGGAAGCGTGAAATAGCGGCAAAAGAATGTTGGTCACCTCTACAAAGTGTAAAACTTTTCAAAAAGACGTTCCTGCTGTCATGAGAGACTTGGTGCACTGACACTAGTTAGAATTTTGATATTTCCATAAAATGGGATGATTTGGGGATATTGCTGAAAAGTTTGTTTCAGATTTTATGCTATGAGTTGGCAGTATATGGTTCGAAACTCACATTCATGGAGGATTGTCGGGACCCGAATATACAAATACGGAACCTCTGTGTATTCAGCACTAGACCATGATCACGCTAGTGTACACTGACTCAATATAAATGAATATCACAATCATACTCAACGATATCATAATAAAGACTTCATCAAATGAAGTATAACTTGTTAGACAACCTTATGACCCACCTTACATGATTACACCTCGCAGGGCTAAGACTGAAAAATAATTAAATTGCAGCGAAAATAAACTTATTCGTAGTAACCCTTCAATTTTCCACAGCCAACTGACAAGCTTCATGTAGTATCGCAGATCTTTTTCCAGTTCAAGGAAAATCCAGTTGGGGAGTGGTCTTGTCCTTGAGCTGTAGGAATTGGATTTTAGGCCTGTGTGAGTGGGAATTTCCTATTTCCCCTCCACCTAATTTTTTTCCCACCCAATTTCATCCTCCCACCTAATCCCTTCTTTTTTTTCTCCTGGATCTTCCCTTGGCCGAAGGCCTCCTAGCTCCCTAGCCTTTCTTCTCTGGCCGCCTCCTGCTCCCTGGCTGAACCAGTCCATGTTGACTCCTCCTCCCTGCTGAGCCCCTGTTGCACCTTCTCCCTGAAGTTGAGCCCTCGTCCCTCTTTTTCCTGCCGAGCAGCAACCTCCCCAGCCGAGCCCTCTGCAGCTCCCCTCATTGTTCCTCCTTGTGAGTAAGTGGAGGTAAGGATTTTTAGGTTTTGGGGGTGTGCATGTTGTTCTTAGGGGGAGTTTTGCTTGTTTGGGTGCTCTAGGGTTCATGGATTTGGAGATTTTGGGGGGGGGGGGGAAGGTGGATCTAGAGATTGTGGAAAATTCTATGATTTTCGGGTTGTGCAAATCCCGATTTTGGAGTTGCAATTTGAGGTTCCTAGAGGCATTTTCTGAGGGGCTGGTTGTAGAAGAAGATGTATATCGTCGTCTCACGTTTAATTAGAGACCAAGAACACGAACTTTGGTTCAGCCGTTTAGGAGTTATGGTCATTTTTATGACTACTGTCCAGAACATGCTGCTGTTGTAAGTAGTCTCGGTTTTGTGCTATTTTTGGTAATCTAGAGCCATTTTCTAAGGGGTTGGTCGTAGAAGAAATTATAGATCATGGCGTTAAGTTTAATTAGAGTCCAAGAATGAGATTTTGGGTTCAGCCGTTTAGAAGATATGGTATTTTGTTTACCTGCTATCCAGAACGTATTCCTGCGAGCAGCAGCTTCGAGTTTATGCTGTGCATGGCTAGTTAGAGGCTGAATTAAACTATTCATATAACTAGAGATAGCTAGGAAATTTCATGTAGATTCCAAAAAATATCTTTGTTAAGTGAATTTGAAGTTGTATACTAGAAGTTTTGCTAATTTGAAGTTGGCTGTCCAGAATTTCAACAGTATGGAATTTAGGGCTATTCTTGGGAAGGCTAGATAGATTATTTGAGAAGAAAGATCAATTAGAATTTAGCGAGTATTCTTTGGTAGCTCACTTCTAGTTAATTTTTCTACTTGTGTGGGTTTTGGGTTAGAATTGATAGCCTTTACTTTATTGGGACAACACAGGGTTTTTGGTTTGTTGCGTGAAAGAATGAAAATTTGGGATAGGACGTAGGTGCGATGTGTAATGTTGTGATTTGATTGGTTTTGAAATATATATGCAATTGCTATTTTCAGGTGGAGTGACTTCGGGAGTGACCTCATCGTCGCGCCACTCCACTCCTCGCGGTTAGAGGCAAATGTATCATGTAGATTAAATGCTAGAAGGATTTGTGGCTTGCTTTGCTAGTGTTCTCAATTACGTTGATATTTATAAGTATGATTATGCTTGTGATTATGAGGTTGCTTATGATGATGCAAATGCTAAGTGTATGAATTTAAAGAATATGTCAATGCTTATGGATTTGTTATGGTGGTGAGAATGCAATTTGCAATTTAATTCATTTCATTTGCATTTGTGCATTCATAACAGAAGAGGTGTCCCGAGTGGGCTCTATATCTCACATGTAGTGAGACATGAAAGTTCTACTTTGGTAGGCTCCTCCACAGGCTGGATGGGAATGAGAGGGTGCACACCGACGGGTGAGCACCCATCAATACTGGTATTAGCTATGAAATGGACATTATGAGCATGCATGTTGCATTTCATGATTAAAGAGAAATCAATGTTAAGTTATGATGCTGTTCTCATGTGCAACGGTCTTACCATATTTTAATTGCTCTAATATCTTGTTTTAAGTTATTTGCATTAGTATGATACACTTTGCTGAGTTTGTTTGAACTCACGCTTGTTTTGTGATGTTTTTATTTTAGGTACCTCTAGAGCAGCATTTTTGGAGAGGGCTTAGCACTACTTCACTCACACTGAACATCCATGTAGTTAGAGTCGTTGTAATATATTTCTCTTGTGGTTGGTGCTAGGTTTGAAGTACTTGCTCTTGTCTAATTAGCTTTTGTAAGGAATTTATGGTTGCATGATGATATGTTTGGTTGAGCTCATGTATCTTAAATTGTTCATGTGATTATGGTTATGCTGTGATTACACCATGTGGTTATCGCTTCGTTTTGCTCCACTCACTAAGTATGATATCATGGTTGTTATTTGTTGTGTTTGCTCTTCCTTGTTATTTATGCTCGAAGGTTATGTTGTAATTGCTATTATGTTGTTGTGCTATCTAATTGCGTAGAGGTCATGCTGAATTTTTTTAGTAATTTGGTACTATTTAAGGGTTGTTGGTGTAACATTCGGGGCACGCGGGTGCCAGGGTGTTACAGTTCGCACCCTAGTTGTCCACTTCTTGATACTCCTCCTCAAAATCAGGCTTAGCCTCCTCTCCAACTGGTGATGTTTCGTTGCGAGGGTGAGTACATAAGCACTCAACAAGTTGTGCACAGTATGCGAGTCTAATATACTATATGCATGGCTTATTCCAAATGATTGGCTGACATGGTTCTTTTGCATGAAAACAACATTTATAAAGGAATAGCTTAAATAAATTTTAAAGACAGTAAAATAATATTAACAATAATAAATTTCATAGTTATTTCTCAAACATACCAACTCATAACCTTAAATCATATTCTAACCTCCACAGGCATACAACCTCTATTCCCACAATTATTTTAATAAAAACTAACCCTTAACTGTAATCACCAAGTAATGCTCAATACCGCGAGCACGGCTATTTGAGTAGGTTGACACTCTGCAGAGGTTATACACTTTACCCACAAGATACAACTGTACAATATAAAGGCGAGTGATTATAACAAAGCCTTTCCAATGCTTTGTCTAAACCCAGTTGTAACATCCCGAAAAATTCAAAAATAGGAAAAATAAAAATTTAAGATTTAAAAATGGAATTAAATAATTTTTTTAATTGAAATCAGTATTTTAATCTACAATATCATATTTTCTCTCATTTTCTTGAATTTTAGTCTTAAGGAATAAATAAGTTGCTATATTAAAACTCATCCTTCCAAATTAAAAAAGCTATAAAATTGAGTTTGAAATATGATCTTAATTTGAATTTCCATTTTCTGAATTTTATATTATTATTGGTTTTTCTTGATTTTTTGTTTTAAAAGAAAAAGCCTTATATATTGAAATGGTAAAATGGTAAAAGTAAAAAGGTAAAAATAAAATATCAAAAAAAATCTGTAAAAATAATATTAAAATATTAGAAACCCCAGAACCCTAATCATGCTGTTGAGGATAATCTGAATGCATTAAACAAAAGATAAGAGATAAGAATCATGAAGATTTGATATCACATCAGTGCATGTCAGGTTTATGTAAAAATCTGAAAGAGTTATATCGAGCTGATATTTTTAGCATAGCTTCCCAATATCAATATTTACCTCAGGTAAAAATATAAAAAAAATTAAAAACTACATTTAAAGCCTTTTAAGATTCCAAAACAAAAAGAAATTAAATATGAAATTCTCAGTGTCAGAATTTTTAGAATTTGAATATAAAATATAAAAATATGAAAATTGTTAACATGCATTGTGAGAATTGTTAAAATTTGTCTTTAGTGAGTTTTAATATGAGAATTTTATTGGATAACAAATCTTATCTTGCCAACCTGTACAAAATTTTTCATAAAATATTAAGTCAGTTTGATAGTTATGATTAGCATAAGAAGGTGTGGTGTCCAGTGAATTCAGCTGTGCTGTCTCGTTTAAGTCACAGACATGTGGGCCATATCTTAGCTGGACCCAACAGAATAGCACAAGTCTCTTGCCGACTGCCACTTGACCCCCACACTACTACAGAAAAGCTTATCACAGATGGTTCGGAACCGTCATCACAGACGGTTTCCCGAACCGTCTGTAACCATGTGTCAGTGATGTTACGGCATATCAAAGACGGTTTAGAAACCATCTGTGATAGAATATATCACAGATGGTTTCAAACTAAAACCGTCTGTGATGTTAAAATATCACAGATGATTTTATTTAAAAACCGTCTGTGATGTGATGATATCACAGACGGTTTTTGTTTGAAACCGTCTGTTACATCATTATATCACAAACAGTTTTAGTTTTAAACCGTCTGTTACATCTTTATGAGTCAGTGATGTTACGGCATATCACAGACGGTTTAGAAACCATCTGTGATAGAATATATCACAGACGGTTTTAAACTAAAACCGTCTGTGATGTTAAAATATCACAGATGGTTTTATTTAAAAACCGTCTGTGATGTTAAAATATCACAGATAGTTTTATTTAAAAACCGTCTGTGATGTGATGATATCACAGACGGTTTTTGTTTGAAACCATCTGTTACATCATTATATCACAGACAGTTTTGGTTTTAAACCGTCTGTTACATCTTTATATCACATACCGGTTTTAATTAAAAACCGTCTGTGATAAGACTTTCAATAGACAACTATCTTTCTATTTATTGGCTAGCCTCAGGAAATGCTAGCCACGCCCTCTGGAAAAAAGCAGATTACAGAATAACTAAACTCATGTTACGAAAACATTACAACCATTTCAGATTAGAGGCATTACATCCAATTCATCAATCAACTCAGATTACATCACAGCGCGAAGCATATTACACATAGATTAATATTGCACGGCACATCTCTTTCAGAAATGAACTCAGATATATTAACCAAATGTAACTCAATAGCATTAACCAATTAATAGAATACACAACTACAATTTACAAATCCACAACACAAGTTTGACAATTAACCCAAATGGTAATTCAGAAAAAATACGACTCCTCAAGTTATATGGCAGTGTGGAACTCGCCTTTTTTGTTTAAGACTTGACTAAGCAAGAAGGCACAAAGCTGTCCTCGAATTCACTCCAGATCAGCCTCTTCCAACGGAGTTGTTACCTGATTGGGCGTTTTCTTAGTGACAAGGAGTTCCATTTTGTGGCAAACGTAAAATCCACAACGGTTATTTCCCTTTCCCTGCTGGTGGCAATGCAAATATAGATTTGGTTAATTCTAGAATCATTATTACATATTTTACATAGGATTATTGTGTACAGCGGATACCGAAAACTTAAAATCGTGATTCAGCTTCGCCCTGTCCTTGCCAGAAGGGCCTCCATAAGCTTTGTACACTTTGAACGTGCTACGTAATTGCAAGAGGTTAGCCTCAGCTATTCTAGGAGAAACATACACGTTGAACAACCTACATGACCATGTTATCTTTGGAGGAAACGTGATTAATTACCTGGTGATTAATTTTGCGATAGGTTGTAAGTCGTTGCTGCCACTCTGTAAGGAATCAAGGTAAATAACCCGATTCGTCGATGGATGAATTACATTGAAAACCCAGTGAAACCTACACATGTATGTCGGCATGGTCAATTAACAGAACAGAGTTGCGAGCATAGTGCAAATCAAACTAGCACTTACCCTGGGTTGTGGGGTAAAAGTATGTGCTCTTTATCTTTTTGAGCCGCCAAGGCCTCTCCGACGTATTTATCGACAAATCCTAAATCTCTGTCCATTGTTTGCTTGGAGACTATGTGTGGGTCCAGGAAACCTACCGGTTGTTTGTTCTGTCTCGCTTCCCGGATCATGTATCTAAATGTACGAAAGCATTGAGTCATATATATATATATGACTTTTATCAATATTAGACTTTTATCGATATTACACGAATGTAGACTGTGAATGCACACACTTACAATATCCAGCATCTCAATAGCGTGGCGTCGAGGGCGTCGAGGTTGAAGATGTCAAAAAGGTCCTTGAAGTCGGCTGTGAAGAATCCCCCCGATGACTCGTTGAATAGATGCTCAGGCTTGAAACCAATCGAGATACTCGTTATGCGGTCTTGCATTGGCTTTTTAGCTTGTTCCATGCACCAATTCTGCAATCTAACGCAAGCAATAGAAAAGTTCTTCATGCGCTCTCCTGTTACAAAAGGCTCTCCTAGCTAGTATACTCGGGCCAGCGGGGCAATTGGATAGTCCAATTTCTTCGTGATCTGCTTCGCTTTGCCCTTGACTTTTTTCTGCCATAAGGAGTCTGCAACGGAGACAAGTGGGCACCATCCCACTAAATGTCCTTTGATGCAGGGGGCACAGGAGACGATTTGGTGCCCTGCTGAGGTGCAGCATATGACTCAGGCAGTTGGGGAAGCTCCAGTGATGGAGGACAGGCGTCTAGGGAGATGTCGCTGCTGGGCCAATGGATAAAAGTGCGAATGGCGTCCCCTAGTGTCACAATCTCATCGTTTGGAGGCACCGGTAGTGGGACGGTCTTGAAACCATCTTTTACACCGTCCACACTAACCTTCGTGAATCCCGGTGCCACAAGGGTGCTGTGCACCAGCTCCCCTTCAATAAATGGATACGCGACCCCCGAAACAGCCGGAATAAGAATGGCACCATGGACAAGTCTTACTTGGAGAGTGCACCGCGTGGCCATATGTCCTCAGTAATGAACCCGTACTTGGAGAAGGGAGTCCTGTCCTTATTGACATATTCCTTGAGAAGCGTGCTCTTGAAATTCTTCCACACCTTTCCCGCCACTAGCAGTGCGTACCATCGCACTAAGCTCACAAAGTCTTCTGGGATATCAAACGAAGACATAATTTCTGTCACCAAGTCGTTGCGGCTCTCATCAGTCAGTGACTTCCAGGATGGACAAGTGATGGGGACCCATTCCCGTGCGACTATCCCGCACAATTCCTAAATGCATTCACCGCCTTTATTGGTTCAATGGGGGCCCATCCTTTCGATCAACTGCCGTGATGGTATATCGTTTCGTGGGCCTTTTATTTGCTCCTCTTGGACCTCGAGGAGGTTTTCTTTTTTATGACTCATCACATCCTTCAGACGGCGAATGAGGGGACACCATCTTGCAACCTAGGCTGGTTGTCGTGGCTCCACAGGAAAGAAAAGTAAACAAACATGGAAGGCTACCAATTGATGGCTGCTTTTATTTAATGGGTACAAAGGTAGTTCAGAGAAGGTAAGTTCAGAGAAGCAAATTTAAGAGAAGGTAAGTGAAGAGAATTAATACTGCTTACAAGTGACAACATACAAAACAATTCATGATATTTTAGTTATAAGTTCTCGGAAGAATTAATACTGCTTGCAGTGGTCATTACTGCAATGTTAGTCTGAAATGTCAAGCACAAGCAAGAGACCTCAAATGAAGGCAAAGAACACATGCAGGTTCTCATGGAAATCTGCCATTCCAACCAATTAATCTGCTATATTTTTTTGTTCTCACACACATAATTATACTAAACAACTTGCAAATAAGTTGTGCAACATGTGATTACGATAGTGACCACTTTATGCCCAATCTCAACAACACCAACACAAAATAGTTGAGATGCAAAACGGAGCAGTGCTACTACCACTAATGCTTGAGCGAGTTCATCTGCAGCTTGAGCACATCACTAGTAGCTTCAGTTACACTACTGTAGAATTCCAAAAACTATGAAACTTAAGCCTCAGCATGAATTTATCATAATCTGGCACCAACAGATCTAACCCTAAATGCCCAAATCAATTAGTCCAATATAGATGAAGAGAGGGCCGGGGTTTCGGGAGAGAGGGAAGAGAGGGGAGCCATACCTCGGTTCGGCAACGGGGATGAGGCGGTCGGTGGCACGACGGGGACGAGGCTGGTCCAAGAGGGAGCGGAGTCAGCGAGGGGGAGGCGTCGGCGACGGGGAGGGGTCGACGAGGGGGCGGCGTCGGCGAATGGGGAGGCATCGACGAGGGGGCGGAGACGAAGCTAGGGTTTTGAGCGCGTGAGTGGAGAATGAATGATCTGCAAAAGTGGAATTTTTATAGGTCTCCCATATCACAGACGGTTCTAGTTTAGAACCGTCTGTTATAAAAACATCATAGACGGTTCGTAAATAGAATCGTCTGTTATATTATTTTAGCACAGACGGTTCTATATTAGAACCGTCTGCGATAGTTTTTATCGCAGACGGTTATGTATTATAACCGTCTGTGATATAAAATATACCAGATGGTTCTATTATAGAACCGTCTGTGATGATGATTGACACAGACCTTCATTGCTAAGGTAAATCCAGAGTTTGGCCTTCTTGACATAATGTATAATGTATATGGAATTGTAGATGAAGCAATATCAGTAAAGGAAAGGAAACTATATTAAATAAATCATATGCTTATATACACAAAGTTGTTTTTAATTTCGAGCATCTCATTACAAACAACTCTATTATCTTCTAGAGTACACTTAAAACCATAACTCCACTTGCTTATTCTTTTGTACAAAAATTAGCCCTTCATGATGATCGACGCGTCTGTAGCTAGCTTCTTCGGGTTGTCTTCCTGGACTGTGATGCTCTTTCCGATAGGAGGCAACTCTTTGAATTGATTGTATTCTTCCTCATCTACTACATTCTCTACTCCGACAATCCTCTTTTTTTCATGAAGAACTACATGTCTCTTCTTGTTGGATGGGTCGATTACATAGAATACTTGAACAGTTTGGTTAGCGAGTATGAATGGTTCATCTTGGTATCCGACGCGTGCGAGATCGATAGTAGTGACACCGTACTTATCAACCTTCACGTGCTGGAGGTGGACCCAACGACACCGAAATAGGGGGATCTTGAATAGTACATAGTCGAACTCCCAAATCTTCTCTATGAACCAATAGTAGGAGCTCCTCGTTGACCCAACGGTGTTGAACGCATCTATGCGTACACCAATGTTCTGGTTTGTGCTCTTCATATCCTGATCTCTCGTGTAAAATGTGTACCCATTTAAGTCGTATCCTTTCCATGTTACAACTGTAAATGTTGGCCCTTTCGCCAACCATGTGAGTGTATCACCTGACGAGGTCCCAGTGATGGGTCGCTCCTTCAGCCATTGTTAAACTGAAGGTTATGCTGTCTCGTGATCCAAGACTCTTGCCGCATCAGATTCTCTTGTCGTAGCCAGTGCTTATGCTCGTCGATGTACGGGGACACTACAACCATGTGTTGCAAAACCGTGAAATGAGCTTGAGCATAGGAAGCCGGATCAGGCGTGATTGCTTTCCTTCCGATGGTCCCGATGCCCTGGAGTCTCCCCTCATGGCGAGATCGAGGCACACCTATTGGTTCGACCTGAGCCATGTAATCGACGCATAACTCTACGACTTCTTCGGTTGCATAACCTTCGACAATGCTACCCTCCGACCGAGATCGATTCTGTACGTAGGACTTGAGAATTCCCATATACCTCTGGAATGGGTACATGCTACGTAGGAACACGGGCCCGCATACCTTTATCTCTATCACAAGGAGAACAACGAGATGGACCATGATATTGAAAAACTATGGGGAAATACATCTCAAGATTACATAGAGTCATCACCACCTCAGCCTGCAGTGCATCTA